>JAWNOY010000435.1:0-1200000 GCA_035045545.1 Drosophila gaucha
AAAATCGTATTTTAAATAAAATATAAGGATTTATGCTGAAAATTTTATCAAAATCCAGAAGTTATACAAAAAATAAAAAAAACACTCTACCCACTACACCACGGCGTCTCTTTCACTTTTCACTCTACGTCCAAGACTGTAGGAGATACAGTTTTTCCCTATTTGCCACGCCCCAAATGGGCGTAGCTATATATAACATATATTTTTTGGTAGAGGTAGGATACTAGTATATATATGTCCAACTCTTTGACGGCAATATTGCCGAAATTATCACGGTTTTAGTAAAAGATATAGTTTTCCCGATTTGCCACGCCCCCAGAGGACGTGGATACATAATTTTTGCTTTATCTTAAGAGGAATTCAACAGTATCCAACATGCAAAATGGACGCTCTAGCTCTAAAACTGTAGGAGATACAGTTTTATCCGCCCACAATTGGCGTAGATATATAAACTATATCTTAAAACGTCCGCATGGTGTACACGAATATATATTCTAAATCCCATGTCTTAGACTGCAATATTGACGAAAATAACAGCGTTTTAATCTTAATATATATAGCATTTCCCGATTTTCCACGCCCCCTGTGGGCGTATCGGAAAAATACTTAAACCTGATCTGACGAGGATACACACGAGTATATATTTTAAATTACAAGTCTCTGGCTTCTATGGTGTCCAAATGCTGCGCGTTCATACAGACAGACGGATAGACAGCAAGACGGACATTGCAATAATATACTCTTTTCCCTTTGAGAACAGAGTCTAATTATTAGAGCCACAATTTAATTTTTTTTTAATTCTTTAAGTAGCACCGTATTTTGAGTAAAATGAAAGAAATCAATGTTTAAAATGTTTTTTAAATCCGTTTAGTAACATAGAAGTTATTTAACAAAACATTTTGTCAATTGGCAAAAACACGCTGCAGCGAGCGTCAATACGAGTGCAGTGCACACTGTGCACACAGTCTATAAGTGTGCACACATACATTCAAATGCGTGCGTTATTCTTTGAATTTTGTTTCTTTAATCGCAATTTGAGTTTCATTGTAATTCTCGCCGCTCCTACTTTAGTGGCGTCTTCGTGACTAAGATCAATATGAAGAGTGTGGTGTAATGGTTAGAGATGGCGGCTTGCGAGCCGGGGGTCCCAGGTACAATTCCCGCTGATGTCAGCATTTTTTGTTCAAAATCAAATTTTTTTTTACTGTTGTATTCATATCGTTCTGTATGTACATATGTGAAAATGCAAACTCGAACAAAGGTTCAGGGGATCTCGGAGTCGGGCAGTCCCGACTAGAGCGTTCTTACTTGTTTTTAGACTCTGTTCCCAAAGGGAAAAAGAGTCTATTGGATTTGTGCAATGTCCGTCTTGCTGTCTGTCCGTCTGTCTGTATGAACGCGCAGCATTTGGATACTATAGAAGCTAGAGACTTGTAATTTGGAATATATACTCGTGTGTATCCGCGTCAGATCAAGTTTGAGTATCTTTTCGATACGCCCACAGGGGGCGCGCAAATCCGGAAATGCTATATCTATTAAGACTAAAACGCTGTTATTTTAGTCAATATTGAAGTCTAAGAAATGGGATTTAGAATATATATTCGTGTACACCACGCGGGCGTTCTAAGATATAGATTATATATATACGCCCATTGTGGGCGTGGCAAATCGGATAAAACTATATTTTCTACAGTTTTGAAGCTAGAGCATCCAAATTTGGCATGTGGGTTACTGTTGACCTTCCCTTAAGTTAAATCAAAAAGTTATATACCCACGTCTTCTGGGGGCGTGGCAAATCGGGAATTACTATTTCTTTTAATAAAACCGTGATAATTTCGGCAATATTGCCGTCAAAGAGTTGGGACTTGGAATATATATACTAGTATCCTACCTCTACCCAAAAATATATGTTATATATAGCTACGCCCATTTGGGGCGTGGCAAATAGGGTAAAACTGTATCTCCTACAGTCTTAGACATAGAGCATCCAAATTTGACATGTGGGTTACTGTTCATGAAATTTAAATTTACGAAAAAAAAAAATAATAATAATCATAATGTAAGCCTCCGTAAAACAAATTCTAGTTGACCTAACTGGGGATTGAAGCAGGGTCTTCGCTACCACAACGCAAGTCTGTTTAACCAAATCAAAACACTTCCAAACTCAGTTTGGCACATAGCCACGCAAGAGACGCCGTGGTGTTGTGGGTAGAGTGGTGGCATGCGTAGCGCGTGACCCAGGTTCGATTCCCATCGCTGACGCGTGATATTATCATTTAATAAAATGTTTTTTTTTTTATTTTTTTTTTATAACTTCTATGTTATTTAATGGATTTGATAAAAATTTTCAGCATAAATCCTTATATTTATTAAAACAAATTCTAGTTGAGCTAACTGGGGCAAGTCTGTTTAACCAAATCAACACACCAAACTCAATTTGGCGCAAGAGACGCCGTGGTGTAGTGGGTAGAGTCGGTGGCATGCGAAGCGCGTGACCCAGGTTCTATTCCCATCGCTGCAGCGTGATATTATCATTTATTAAAATGTTTTTTTTTATAACTTCTATGTTACTTAATGGATTTTGATAAAACTTTCTGCATAAATCCTTATATTTTATTAAAAATACGGTTTTACCTAAAAAATTAAAAAAAAAATGTAAATGTGGCTTTATTTGCAACTGAACTTATATTAAATTGATTTTCTGAAATGTGGAGCCAGTATCCAAAATATATAAAAACCAAAATAGTATTTTATTTTAAAAAAGCTATATGTAAAATTTTATGACTGCAGCTAAATTGATGTAAAAGACATGCTCAAAAAAGGAATCTCAGTAATCTCGCATTCAAACATTCGGAAAGACGGACGGACGGTCTAGATATTTATTGAGCCTACACACCTTTAACAGGAACAGAGTCTGACGCAGTCGGTGGCGCCCGACTGCAACGTTCTTACTTGTTTTAGTTTTTTTCTTTGAATATGTTCAGCACTATTAATGACCCTTTTAGCAGTTGCCAAACTAGCTTGAACACCAGTGTTTTCTTTTATTTGGCGGCTGAGTCGTGAGAATTGAAGGCTTCTCTCAGTATTGAACGCCTGTCATTTGCAGTAATCGCTCGATTGGTATAGCCTTTATAATTTTACCATTGCAAAAAGGGTATATTCATTTTGGTCGGAAGTTTGCAACGCAAAGAAGGAAGCATCTCCGACCATATAAAGTATATATATTCTTGATCAGCAATACGAGCTGAGTTGATATATCCATGTCCGTCTGTCTGTCTGTCTGAATCAACGCAATCTCCTCCGAGACTATTGAAGCTACAGAACTGAAATTTTGCACATAGGCTGAAATCTGCTGCAGGCATTGTATATCTCGGAATCACCCGGATCGGATGACTATATCCTATAGCTCCCATAGGACAGATCGGTTTTAAGAAATGTTTTAGTGGGATAACTTCGATGTTATTAAGGTCAGAGACTTAAAATTTAGAATATATACTCCTGAGTTGCACCTAAATACAAAAATATATAGATTATATAGCCTTTGGGGGCGTGGCAAATCGGATAAAACTATATCTTCTACAGTTTTAAAGCTAGAGCATCGAAATTTGGAAAGTAATATACTTTTGGCCTCCCCTTCAGATTGATCAAACAGTTATATATCCACGTTTACTTGGGGCATGGAAAATCGGGAAAGTCTATATAGTGTTTAACATAAATCCTCCAAAATTTTGGATGCTGTTAAAGCCAGAGACTTGAAACTTAAAACATATATTTGTATCAACCACCACTAGAAAAAAACATAAAGAATATATATCTACGTCCATTAAATGCGTGGCAAATCGGAAAAAAAACTATATCTTCTACAATTTTACACCTAGAGGTCCAAAAATTGACAGACGTTAGGCTTGACAGTTTCGACAAAATAATGAAAAATTATATATATCCGCTTCTTGGGGGCGTGGCAAATCTTAGAAAACTATATCTTCCAAAGTCTTATAGGTACAGCCTCAAAATTTGATATATAAGTGCCCTGCTTAATATATTGCCCAAAAATATATATATCCAATTGTTGGGGGGAGTGGCAAATCAGAAAACACTGTATCTATATCCTTTGCAATTGCAAGGGTATTACCAAACTTCGGGATGGCCGAAGTTAACCCATCCCTCTAGTTATTTTTTATTTTTTATAACTTCTTATATTTTATATTAAAGTACGGTTTTCCCTTAAAAATTAAAAAAAATGTAAATGTGGCTTTATTTGCAACTGAGCGTATATTACATTGGTTTTGTGAAATGTGGAGCCGGCTCAAAACCGAAATTGTATTTTATTTTAAAACAGCTAAATGTAAAATTTAATGACTTTAGCTAAATTGATGTAAAAGATAATCTCAAAAACTCGATTTTGCAATAATCTCGCCTTCAAACTTATGGACAGGCGGACGGACGGTCTACATATTATTTGAACATATTATTTTTGAACGAAGGCGCATATCAAGTTTGTTTTTGATATTCGATAACTTTTCCTGTTTCACTGATATCGATTAAAAACGATATCAAGATTCAGTTTTTGGACCATGTCTCTTACATTTTGCATTCAACCTTTTGTAAATAAAATACATTTTCTATTTTTTTATATTTTGGATACCATTTTTCATATTTTACAAAATCAATTTTTTCAAACAAAAAATTATGAAAGCAATTAATTTATTTAATTTTTTTTTAAATTTGTTAAATAAATCCGTAATTTTAATTAAAAAAAAGAATTCAATGCTGAAAATGTTATTAAAAACCGTTTAGTAACATATAAGTTATTAAATAAAACATATTGTCAATCAGCAAAATCACTCGGCAGCGAGCGCCAATACGTGTGCACACATACATTCAAATGTGTGCATTATTCTTGGAATTTTATTTGTTAAATCGCATTTTCAGTTTCATTGTAATTCTCGCCGATGCTACTTTAGTGGCGTCTTTGTTCACGGAGAAAAATTAGGTGTGTGGTATTATAGTTAGGAGATGAGCGACTTGCAAGCTAGGAGTGGCAGGTTCAATTCCCGCTGCTGTCAACATTTTTATACCCTGAACCCATTGAAAATGGGTAATCAGGGTATAATGGTTTTGCAAAAAGTATGTAACAGGCAGAAGGAGGCGTGGCAGACCCCATAAAGTATATATATTCTTGATCAGGGCGAGCTGAGTCGATTTGGCCCTGTCAGTCTGTCTGTCCGTCTGTCCGTATGTATGAACGTGTCGATCTCAGAACATATAAGAGCTAGAAACTTCAAATTCTGCATGATGGTCTGTGTATACAGCGAAAATATCGAGCTTGTTTTAGATATTCGATAAATTTTTCTGTTTCAATGATATCGATTTAAAACGTTATCAAGATTCAGTTTTTTGACCATATCTTTTACATATTTTTAGCTACAGCTATTATTAGCTCTCCACATTTTCAACACAAAAAATTTATTAAAAAAAAAAGTTATCAAAGCCACAATTTAATTTTTTCAAATTTTTTAGTGAAAACCGTATTTTCAATAAATTAATAGCATTCAATGCAGAAAATTGCATTCAAATCCGTTAAGTAATACAGAAGTTATTCAAGGAAACATTGTAAAAGCACGCGGCAGCAGCCTGTACGTGTGCATACATACATTCAAATCAACTACGCAGTAATCGTTGCGCGTGCTTCTGTGTGCATTGCATGTATGTATATGTGTGCATGTGTATACAAATGTGTGCATGTGTATATGTGTGCATGTGTATATGTGTGCACGTGTATATGTGTGGCTGTGTATATGTGTGCATGTGTATATGCGTGCCTGATTGTATGTGTGCATGTTTATATGCGCGCAGAGGTAATATATATGATAAAAGATGTAAGCTAGGTTGTTTAAAACATCAGCTCGGACTTGGTTCAGGGGATCTCGTAGTCGGGCAGACCCGACTAGAGCTTTCTTACTTGTTTTTAAATCTTTTGTAATATTTGGGATTAATATTTTTTAAATTATTGAGTCTTCGAGCAGACCAAGGGGGCTTAT
The DNA here is from genome assembly GCA_035045545.1 of Drosophila gaucha. Classification (NCBI taxonomy): domain Eukaryota; kingdom Metazoa; phylum Arthropoda; class Insecta; order Diptera; family Drosophilidae; genus Drosophila; species Drosophila gaucha. Next base: position 6,042 of record JAWNOY010000435.1, read on the forward strand.
TTGTAGGGGCCAAAACAGCACAGGTAGGCACACAAACATCTAAAATAGAGTTAAGAGTGCAATAAAAAAAACTAGATGCAAAATTGGTGTCAACCAAGTCTTAAAAAATAGATCAATCAGCTGCATTAATTAAATCATTGACTAATTTAAAATTACATTTATGATTGCAACGACGAAGAGTTGAAGGGTTTGAATAAGAAGAAAGATTAGGTGGAATAAATAGGGACAAAGCTAATTCTAATGTAGGATGGTGGTTATCCTCAGGAACAGACAGTGGATAAGATCTAGGAACATCAATAATGGAGTTATCATTAATGAATACAAAATCAAGTAATCGGTTCAAATGATGTAGTAAAATAATTCGATTCAGAAAATAAAGACCAAGTAGTGTTCGAAATATGGAAATCACTTAACGCCACAAATAAGTCAGTGTCTTGAATAAATTCGAAGATTTCTTTAATGCAGTTTAGATGATCAATATAGACTTGTTTATCAGGTCAAGCTTAGCAGTCATTGCAGTAAGACGTGCATTTTCTGCTGTGTTATGGCAATTCGAGTTGTGTCGTGTGCAAATCTGATATTTCAGTGTCGGAGCTTCGGAAGCCATTCAATGTTCATCAATTTGCCGGCAAATGTTTCCATACTGAATGTATTGATATGTCACCTGAAACATTAAAACATTTAACTAACTGTCCGAATTTGCTATGGTAGTGTGATTACTGTGTGGTGACTGATGATTCGCATTTTAAAATTGATGAAATCAATATGAAACTTGAAAAATCTTCAATGTTTATACGATGAATTAAAGGCGTCTTTTGTGAAAAAATGTTAATTTAGTGACAGCCTCTAAAGTTACGGATCCTAAGTCGAAGCAGCCACTTATCGTCTTAAGAAACATCAATTGCGGACTTCATTGACCCAGGTCATCCACCCCTTTCGACAGCTGTTTCTAAGCCTACTCCTAATTTTGAGTGGGTCACAAATCGGAAGAAAGAAAAGAAAAGGCGAGAGAACATCATTAGCAAGCATGCTGTTGGTATTGCTCCCAATTGCCTTGATTTGGACGTAAAGCATACCTTAAAATATTTTCATGTGGGCAAATTTGCAGTTGACACACAACCAGAGGCGTTGTTGAAATTTTGTGCTGATAAATTGAATATTAACCAAAATGCATTAACGTGCTTTTAGCTGGTGCAGCGGTCTTATCTACAATGAGGTTCGTAAACATCAAATTGGGTATTCCTCAATCCCTATATGAAACCTATATAAAACAGTTTTCAATAACACTTTTTGGCCGATGTCAGTAAAAGTATCCAGATTTGTGCATAAACCAAAGGCTTTGGAAGTCACAGCAATTAATCTCGGTGTTTCTATTCCCTCCGCTGACTTCTTCACCTGTTGCACTGGACGGAATTAATCTATCGCCGATTATAAAAAAAACCCCAGTAAGGGACGCCACTGGCGTCTTTGCTGTTATCTTTGCTTCGATGAAAAGAGAGCTTGATAATGGAAGATCAGAATTATCGCTCTCGCTTTGCACTAATTCAGCCTTACAACAGCGCTTCATCGCGGTTTCATCTATTGCGGCTCCCTATGATATTCGCTGTGCTACAGAAGTGATGAATATTGCACTCTCTGCTGCTTTGAAATATGCAGTGCCTTCGGCGCAATGTTTTGTTTACCTAAGAATAGCGCTCTCATCGCCTTCTTGCCTATCATCAATCGTAAAGAGCATTCGTAAATATATAACATCACCTGCATTATACTAGCCATTCTCAATCTCTTCGCTCGGACTCTGTGGCACTCTTGAGACATTTGCAAGAGCTGCTGTTTATTCTGCATTATCAGCATCAATATATCAATTGGAATATTGCTACTTGGATTCTCTTTTACCATTGGACTGGAATAATGATGAATCCTCAATGATTTCTTCGTGCAATGCTCCCAGAACACATCCTGGAAGCTGTAATTCATCCAACCTCAGGATCTTCTACCTAAATATTTCTGGAATGCGTACGAAGTCACATTTATTTCACATGGCAACTTCTCATTGTGATTTTGATGTTATTGTGCTAGTTGAAACTTGGCTCAATGCTGACTTTTTTGATACTGACTTTTTCGACTGCAACACCTATCAGGTATTTCGCAAAGACAGAGATGTTGTGAAAACTCAGCATTCGAGAGGAGGGGGTGTTATCATTGCTGCCAGGTGGACATTGGATTGTAAACTAGCTTTTCTTTTTAATGATGACTCACTATTAGATCAGTTGGCTGTCTTTGTGAAGGGATCCAATTCGACAATTTTTATATGCGTGTCATATATTCCACCAAACAGCCCCTTGGATTTCTTGAAATCCCATATTGGTCGTCATTCCCTGGCTCATCTTATTTGCCATCAAATATCCATGAGCCTCATGAATTACTCGTCATAGATGAATTATTTAGTTTAGGCCTATCACAGATTAATAATATATTTAACAAATTACATAGAATATTAGATTTAATCTTTCTGAGCTTAAATGTTGAGTTTGGTCTAATTGAATGTCTAAACCCAATTGCTAGCTGTGACATGCACTATGTTTCCATTTTGCTCTTAATTGAATTCTATAATTTCCTACCACATGCGCAGTCACTATGTAGACATAACTATGATTTTGCTATGTGTAATTTTAATAATATTAATAATTGTATATCTTTAGTAAATTGGCCCCAAGTCTTATTGCATTCAATTGAGTACTGCTATGATAAGTTTTTATCTGTTATTCATGAGATCCTCATTAAAAATGTCCCTCTAAAAAAGCCTTGCTTGCATAGATTACCTTGTTATTCAAGTGGGCTAAAAAAATTAAACCTTTGTAGCAAATATCTTAAAAAAATTTAACAGTTATAAGAGACAGTCTGATTGGGAAAAGTATTCTTTTCATAAGCGTGAATTTGAATTTTTGAATAAATTTCTATACGATCAGTACATTTTACGTATTGAAGAAGGGATCAATAAGTGCCCTAAAAAGTTTTGGCATTTCGTTAACTCGAAAAGGAAATATTCCACAATTCCATCAGCTATGATTTATGAATCGTTCTCAGCTAATTCGGATCTGGCAATAGCTGATCTATTTGCCAAGTTTTTTAGCTCTAGCTTGCAGTATCAATATTAGTTATAGTTCTTCTACTACCGTGATAAATGCTGGCAGTATCACTATCTCGGTTGATGATATTTGTGAGTCCGCTAGAAGGTTGGTCAGCTCCTCGAAACCTGATGTAGATGGTATATCAGGGTTGTTTCTAAAAGCTTGCATCATATCTTTACAGGAACCCTTGGCAATACTCTATTCTAAGTCTTTATCAGCTAGTGTATTTTTAAATAAGTGGAAGCATTCCATAATAACACCAATTTTTAAGAATGGCTCTAAATGTGAAGTTCGTAATTAGAGAGGCATTACAAAACTGAGCAACATCTCAAAAATATTTGAGAGAATCATTGTTAGTCACATTACGTATATAGTGAAACCAATTTTAGACTCTAATCAACACGGATTTATTGCCGGTAGATCTACGGTAATAAATCTAGCGGTTTTTAGACTCTGTTCCCAAAGGGAAAAAGAGTCTATTGGATTTGTGCAATGTCCGTCTTGCTGTCTGTCCGACACTATAGAAGCTAGAGACTTGTAATTTGGAATATATACTCGTGTGTATCCGCGTCAGATCAAGTTTGAGTATTTTTCCGATACGCCCACAGGGGGCGTGGCAAATCGGGAAATGCTATATCTATTAAGACTAAAACGCTGTTATTTTAGTCAATATTGCAGTCTAAGAAATGGGATTTAGAATATATATTTGTGTACACCACGCGGACGTTTTAAGATATAGATTATATATCTACGCCCATTGTGGGCGTGGCAAATCGGATAAAACTATATCTTCTACAGCTTTGAAGCTAGAGCATCCAAATTTGGCATGTGGGTTACTGTTGACCTTCCCTTAAGTTAGATTAAAAAGTTATATACCCACGCCCTCTGGGGGCGTACCAAATCGGTAATATATATAGCGATTTGTATAAATCTTATAATATTTTGAGCGTATTAAGAGCTAGAGACTTGAAATTTGGAATACATGTGCAAGTAGATCACTCGGAATCAAAAATATATATTATAGATATTTACGCCCATTAAGGGCGTGGCAAATCGGATAAAACTGTATCTCCTACAGTTTTGGAGCTAGAGCGTCCAAATTTTGCATGTGGGATACTGTTGACCTCCTCTTAAGATATGTCAAAAGTTATGTATCCACGTCTTCTGGGGGCGTGGCAAATCGGGAATTACTATATCTTTTACTAAAACCGTGATAATTTCGGCAATATTTCCGTCAGAGAGTTGGGACTTGGAATATATATACTAGTATCCTACCTCTACCCAAAAATGTATGTTATATATAACTACGCCCATTTGGGGCGTGGCAAATAGGGTAAAACTGTATCTCCTACAGTCTTAGACGTAGAGCATCCAAATTTGACATGTGGGTTACTGTTCATGAAATTTAAATTTACGAAAAAAAAAAATAATAATAATCATAATGTAAGCCTCCGTAAAACAAATTCTAGTTGACCTAACTGGGGATTGAAGCAGGGTCTTCGCTACCACAACGCAAGTTTGTTTAACCAAATCAAAACACTTCCAAACTCAGTTTGGCACATAGTCGCACAAGAGACGCCGTGGTGTTGTGGGTAGAGTGGTGGCATGCGAAGCGCGTGACCCAGGTTCGATTCCCAGCGCTGACGCGTGATATTATCATTTAATAAAATGTTTTTTTTTTATTTTTTACAACTTCTATGTTATTTAATGGATTTGATAAAATTTTCAGCATAAATCCTTATATTTATTAAAACAAATTCTAGTTGACCTAACTGGGGCAAGTCTGTTTAACCAAATCAACACACCAAACTCAATTTGGCGCAAGAGACGCCGTGGTGTTGTGGGTAGAGTCGGTGGCATGCGAAGCGCGTGACCCAGGTTCTATGCCCATTGCTGCCGCGTGATATTATCATTTATTAAAATGTATTTTTTTTTTTTTTTACAACTTCTATGTTACTTAATGGATTTTGATAATACTTTCTGCATAAATCCTTATATTTTATTAAAAATACGGTTTTACCTAAAAAATTAAAAAAAAAAGTAAATGTGGCTTTATTTGCAACTGAACTTTTATTGAATTGATTTTGTGAAATGTGGAAATGTGGTATCCAAAATATATAATAAAAACCAAAATTGTATTTTATTTTAAAAAAGCTATATGTAAAATTGTATGACTGTAGCTAAATTGATGTAAAAGACATGCTCAAAAAAGGAATCTCAATAATCTCGCATTCAAACATACGGACAGACGGACGGGCGGTCTACATATTTATTGAGCCTACACACCTTTAACAGGAACAGAGTCTGACGCAGTCGGTGGCGCCCGACTGCAACGTTCTTACTTGTATTAAATTGATTTTGTGAAATGTGGAGCCAGTATCCAAAATATATAATAAAAACCAAAATAGTATTTTATTTTAAAAAAGCTATATGTAAAATTTTATGACTGTAGCTAAATTGATGTAAAAGACATGCTCAAAAAGGAATCTCAATAATCTCGCATTCAAACATACGGAAAGACGGACGGACGGTCTACATATTTATTGAGCCTACACACCTTTAACAGGAACAGAGTCTGACGCAGTCGGTGGCGCCCGACTGCAACGTTCTTACTTGTTTATAATTTCTGTATTGAAACCTTTAAGAAACAGTGTCAAGTCGATACAGTATATACTGATTTTTCCAAAGCCTTTGATAAGGTGAATCACAATATTCTTATAAAGAAATTAGCCAAAATTGGTTTCCACTCTAGCTTACTAAACTTGTTAAATTCGTATCTGCGTAGTCGAGATTATCGAGTAGACATTAATAATTCATTATCGGCTACATAGCATATTCTGGGGTCCCCCAGGGAAGTGCTCTTGGCCCACTTTTATTTACTCTCTTTATTTTGGATATAAAAAATTTTTTCCGTTTTTACGAGTTCTTGCTTTTTGCAGATGACATAAAAATTTTCGAAAGCATCTCATCGCAATTAAATGTAAAAGCTCTACAATTTGATTTATGTACTTTGTCTGAGTGGTGCAAGTGTAACCAATTACCACTTAATTTAGCTAAATGCTTCCACCTTACTTTTAGCAAGGGTTCCTACCCCTTGCTATCTTTGTATTATATAGATGGTCAAAAGCTCCAACTTAAACAAGTAAGAAAGCTCTAGTCGGGTCTGCCCGACTACGAGATCCCCTGAACCAAGTCTGAGCTGATGTTTAAAACAACCTAGCTTACATCTTTTATCTATACATATAACCTCTGCGCGCATGCACACATATACACATGCACACATATGTATACACATGCACACAGAAGCACGCGCGCCGATTACTGAGTAGTTGATTTGAATGTATGTGTGCACACGTACAGGCTGCTGCCGCGTGCTTTTACAATTCACTAAATGTTTCCTTTAATAATTTCTGTATTACTTAACGGATTTGAATGCAATTTCCTGCATTGAATGCTATTAATTTATTTAAAATACGGTTTTCACAAAAAAATTAAAAAGATTAAACTGTGGCTTTGATAATTTTTTTTTTTTAATAAATTTTTTTTGTGAAATGTGGAGCTGGTATTTAAAATATGAAAAAATAGAAAATATATTTTATTTACAAAAAGCTAAAAACAAAATTTGGTAGCTGTAGCTAAAAACTGAATCTTGATTACGTTTTAAATCGATATCATTGAAACGGAAAAATTTATCGAGTATCTAAAGCAAACTCGATATGCGCGGTGTATACACAGACCATCATGTAAAATTTGAAGCCTCTAGCTCTTATATGTTCTGAGATCGACGCGTTCATACATATGGACAGACGGACAGCTATACAGACAGGGCCAAATCGACTCAGCTCGTCGCCCTGATCAAGAATATATATACTTTATGGGGTGTGCCACGCCTCATTCTGCCTGTTACATACTTTTTGCAAAACCATTATACCCTGATTTCCCATTTTCAATGGGTTCAAGGTATAAAAAGAAGCCCTTGATCTCGGAGTATTGTTTCGAGACTCTTATTTAACCAGCATATAGACCATATTTTACCAAAAGGCATATGCGATGTCTGGTTCCGTTAGGCGAAATATAACCCAATTTAGGGACCAGTATACAGTGACTTCTATTTATTCGGCCTTGATTAGGTCGCAACTTGAATATGCTTTATTTATTTGGTGTCCTTCAGCAAGAGTCCATATAAATAGACTTAAAAAAAATATTTAAAGGCAACCCTCAGTTCACTAAACTTTGTTAGCAGGCTACCTATTTATAGCGAGGTGTAGATTAATCCATTTGTAGTCACTTTAAGATAGAAGGACCATAGCGTCATTAACATTTCTTAATAATCTTATTGTTGGACTGGTGAACTGCCCCAGTCTTTTAAATAAGATTATTTTAAAGTGCCTAATAGGACATTAAGATTCGTTCGTCCTTTTGCCTTAGCGGTTTCAAGGACTACATATGCAAGCAATGAACCTCTTTATAGAGCGATGATGAATTATAATAACCTTCCGCAATAAATTCAATTTGATTTTGGGGCTAATAGTTCGCTTATAAAGCATAAATTGGCTGAATTTTTTTTAATGAAGAATAATAATTAAGTTTATATATTTCAGATTTTTGTTTAGTTTTATTATTGTTATTAGTGTCAATTAAGTTAGGGAATAGATTAAACTTATAAGCATGTACTAGTTTTTTTTTTTTTTTTTTTATACCCTGAACTCAATGAAAATGGGAATTCAGGGTATAATGGTTTTGCAAAAAGTATGTAACAGACAGAAGGAGGCGTGGCAGACCCCATAAAGTATATATATTCTTGATCAGGGCGACGAGCTGAGTCGATTTGGCCCTGTCCGTCTGTCTGTCCGTCTGTCCGTCCGTCCGTCTGTCCGTATGTATGAACGCGTCGATCTCAGAACCTATAAGAGCTAGAGACTTCAAATTTTGCATGATGGTCTGTGTATACAGCGAAAATATCGAGTTTGTTTTAGATATTCGATAAATTTTTCCGTTTCAATGATATCGATTTAAAACGTTATCAAGATTCAGTTTTTTGACCATATCTTTTACATATTTTTAGCTACAGCTACCAAATTTTGTTTTTAGCTTTTTGTAAATAAAATACATTTTCTATTTTTTTTATATTTTGGATACCGACTCCACATTTCACAAAAAAAAATTATTTAAAAAAAAAATTATCAAGGTCACAATTTAATTTTCTTTTAGTGAAAACCGTATTTTCAATAAATTAATAGCATTCAATGCAGAAAATTGCATTCAAATCCGTTAAGTAATACAGAAGTTATTAAAGGAAACATTGTAAAAGCACGCGGCAGCAGCCTGTACGTGTGCACACATACATTCAAATGAACTACGCAGTAATCGGCGAGCGTGCTTCTGTGTGCATGGTATGTATATGTGTGCATGTGTATACAAATGTGTGCATGTGTATATGTGTGCATGTGAATATGTGTGCACGTGTATATGTGTGCATGTGTATATGTGTACATGTGTATATGCGTGCCTGTGTGTATGTGTGCATGTGTATATGTGCGCAGAGGTAATATGTATAGATAAAAGATGTAAGCTAGGTTGTTTAAAACATCAGCTCGGACTTGGTTCAGGGGATCTCGTAGTCGGGCAGACCCGACTAGAGCTTTCTTACTTGTTTTTCATTTCATTTTTATTGCAGCTTTTGTACTTAACTCTATAGCGCATGTTTATATAATACCTTGACTAGGATGGCTTGTTCGCCTTTGTTCATTATATTACTTAATTGCTAGGTTTATGTCTAATGGATGTAGTCTTTTCAGTCTTCTTTTATTTGTATTAGTAATTAGGCTGGCTGCTAGCTGGTTAGGGTGGGCGGATATTCTATCCGCGTACCGTGAGCTGTGTCGCCCAGTAAGCTCAGCAATTGTTGGCAGATGTTGGGGTCGGGAGGTTTCTAACGAACCATTCAGCTCCAGTCCATCTCCTTAAAGCTTTGTTTTGTAAAGTTTGAACTCTCTCAATCTGAGTTCGCGCAGCAGTACCCCAGAGAGACATAGTATAGATGAATACTGGTGCCACGATTGCGTTATAAATGCGTCTCTTGCTGAGTAGCGACAGTTTGCTATCGCTTCTTAGCATCCAGTCCAGTTTCTTTAATTTTATTTTGCATTTTTTAACTATTTTTGTTATGTGCGGTCCGTAGGTGAGTCTTCTGTCCAATGTGACACCCAGATAATTTACTTTTTTCACTATTGGAATTGGGGTTTCTAAAGTCACTTGGGGACAGTCCCCTCTTCTGATCGCAAAGGTAATATTCGCAGACTTCTGTGTATTTATGCCGATGCTCCAGAGCTTAATCCATCGATTGAATTCATTTAGATACATTTGCATCAGCGAAGAGGCTACTTGCGGCGATTCGTTGCGACAAAGTATGGTTGTGTCGTCTGCGTATGTAGCTATAATCATTCCATCGTTGGGGCATGTCAGCGGTGTAAATAGTACACTGCCCTGTGGGACGCCTGCTTTGACAGGTCGAGTCGTCGATGTGGTCTGCCCTTTTAAAATGTAGAAGCTTCGGCCAGTTATATAAGACTGCAGGATTTTAAAGAGACTTCCAGAAAGAGTTGTCTTTAATTTGTATAAGAGGCCTACGTGCCAGACCCTGTCAAATGACTGTTTGACGTCGAGAAAAACTGCTGTGCAGTATTCCTTTTCTTCGAACGCACCCAGAATGTGGTGGATCACTCGGTGAGCTTGTTCCGTCGTGGCGTGCTCTCTCCTAAAGCCGAATTGATGGTCCGGAATTATTTTTCTCCTTCCTACTTCCTTTAGCACTCTACTCAGCAGTATTCTCTCGAATACTTTGGAGAGTATCGGAAGTAAGCTGATGGGTCTGTAAGAGGCAATTTCTCTTTCAGGTTTGCCGGGCTTTGGGATCATGACTATCTCAGCACGTTTCCAGCAGGCTGAAGAGTGATGAGTGCGAAGGATGGCGTTACAAAGTTGTACAAAGAAGTCTATTGTAGAGTCGGGCAGAGCTCTAAGAACCTTGCCATCAATTCGGTCATGTCCCGGTGCTTTTTTAAGCTTTACAGCGTTTATCAGGTTGAGGACCTCAGCTTTTGTGCAGGTTTCAGTGAGGGTACCTTCAGGAATAGGAGCGCCAATAGTTCCTCTAATGTGCTCCAAGTCCGGCGGCTCGGTAGTCAATAGTGGTGTGAATTGTTCCTGGAGATGATCAGCAAAGGCCTCAGCTTGCATTTCACCTCCCATTAACCAGGCACCAGCCGAACTGCGAAGAGGATGTCGGCGTAACGGCTGCCTTTTGATGTTGCGCGTGTATCTCCAGAGCTGCAATTCCGCGCCAGCTGATGAGTCAGCTCGTGCAAGCGCCTCACTGATACGCCTGTTTTGTAGCTGGGCCAGGGCATCCTTGAGCTGTCTGGTGGCCTCGTTGTATCTTCTTTTGTCTCTGTTACAACGTGTACGGATCCATCGGTTCCTTGTCCAGCGTTTGTATGCAAGGAGACTCTGCGCATATGGGGTGAGGGATGTGCTGTAGTGTGATGTACTTTGCGTACGGCAGGAGGGCGGTGCAGCTAAAGTTGCTGCTTCAACTATAGCATCCTGTAACCTGTCAGCTGCATATTCTACATCCTCCGGGGTGCGGATTTCTATTTCAGGATGGAGTGAGGAGTGAAGTGCGCGCTTAAAAAGTTTCAGATCCGATCCGGCCGGCAGGAGTCGTTTCCTAATGGGGAAAGATTGTGGCTGCGCATGCACCGTAACAATCAAAGGGAGGTGGTCTGATGATAGGTCCAGACTTTCTTCAATGGTGAGAAGTCTGTCACTTATACCTTTGTAGATCGCAAAGTCAATTGCTGACGGTATGTGGCCATTTGCTGGGTAACGTGTGGGGGCTCCAGTCGCTAGAAGGCTGTAGTGCGTATTGAGCATAGCATCAAATATTGTTTCTCCGCGTTGGTTTGTGCTGTTGCTACCCCAAAACGGGTGCCAGCCATTCCAGTCTCCTCCAATTAAAGCCTTGTTTGCCCTTTGACTAAAAAGCAAAGTGAGATCTTCTCTGCAAAGATTCGCATTTGGTGGGCAGTAGATGGACCCAATTTCCACTTCACCTATGGATGTTGGAAGCCTGATGGATACAAATTGAATTGCTGCATCTGAGGACGGAAGTAGAGGTGTGTGAGCTAAAGTTGATCGAATGAAAAGCGATGATCCTCCAAAGCTGTTTGCTCCACCACCGTGTGCCTGATAATGTTCGTATCCAAATATTTTTAAGGTAGGGCACTCGCGTGTTTCTGCTATTAACATGACATCGATGTTTCTTCGTGAGAGGAACACGGCTAATTCTTGCGCTTTGCTTCTAAGCCCGTTGGCGTTCCATATACCCACAAGCAGAGCCATTATTTAGCACTGAGCTTTGTGATAACAGCCATTAGACTGGTCAACAGATTGGCTTGCTGGGCTTGCAGTTCACGCATGGATTTTAGTTCTGCGTTTATGGCATCGAATTGTCGCTGTTGTTGTTGGAGGATATCCATAATGCCTATGTTGGCTGTGTTAGGGATGGTATGGGAATTATCTGCTCTAACAGCCTGCGCGTAAGATAACCTGTTTGCAGGCATTGTAGAGATCATGGGAGAATTGTTTTGGTTAAGTTGCGGTGTTCGGCTCTGTGCAGCGTTGAGCATATACGTCGGATTCGATTTTTGCGCAGGCACCTGCAACTTTAACAGTCGCTTGTATACCATACAGCCTTTATAGTTAGCCGGATGGTCTTTCTCGCAGTGGATGCATACTGGAGGTTGGTCCTTGGCCTTCAGACACTGTTGTGATGTGTGATTTCCTGCGCATTTCACGCACCTGGGAGCCTTGTGACAGTAGCGCTGAGTGTGTCCGAATTCCTGACAGCGATGACATTGCGTAAGGTCGTTGAATTTTTTGGGCAACTCGACTGTGCATCGTTGCCTGGCAAGTCAAAGATTTGCTTGTTATTATTAGACTGGGCCACGTCAGCAAAGAATATGTTGAGTGGGGTTTTGTCGATTCTGCTCAGTGGGTTATAAATGCTTATGACTTTATGCCCTTTAAGTTCCAGGTCACTTTTAATTTGATCCACTTCTGTGCTCGAATGCAGTCCTTTTAGACAAACTCTGTAAGGTTTGTCTTCCTTGAGCTGATAGCAGTGGAATTGCAAACCTAACGTTGATAGGTGCTTTACAACTGCACGATAGTCATCACTAGTGTTGGTTAAAACTCCAATATTGTCTCTCCTAGGTTTTATTACGTAGGATTTGGGTTCAGTGACCTGGTCGATGACTTCCTGTAACTTAGCCACTGATTTGATGTTTGGGCACCAAATAGGGGGCGGACGTGGCTTTCTTTTTTCAGCAGGCGTATCGGCCGTGTTTGGGACTTCAGCCATAACACTGACTACATCGTCGTCTTCTTCTAATAAGATAGAAGGACCATAGCGTCATTAACATTTCTTAATAATCTTATTGTTGGACTAGTGAACTGCCCCAGTCTTTTAAATAAGATTATTTTAAAGTGCCTAATAGGACATTAAGATTCGTTCGTCCTTTTGCCTTAGCGGTTTCAAGGACTACATATGCAAGCAATGAACCTCTTTATAGAGCGATGATGAATTATAATAACCTTCCGCAGGAAATTCAATTTGATTTTGGGGCTAATAGTTCGCTTATAAAGCATAAATTGGCTGAATTTTTTTTAATGAAGAATAAAAATTAAGTTTATATATTTCAGATTTTTGTTAGACTCTGTTCCCAAAGGGAAAAAGAGTCTATTGGATTTGTGCAATGTCCGTCTTGCTGTCTGTCCGTCTGTCCGTCTGTCTGTATGAACGCGCAGCATTTGGACACTATAGAAGCTAGAGACTTGTAATTTGGAATATATACTCGTGTGTATCCGCGTCAGATCAAGTTTGAGTATTTTTCCGATTCGCCCACAGGGGGCGTGGCAAATCGGGAAATGCTATATCTATTAAGACTAAAACGCTGTTATTTTAGTCAATATTGCAGACTAAGAAATGGGATTTAGAATATATATTCGTGTACACCACGCGGACGTTTTAAGATATAGATTATATATCTACGCCCATTGTGGGCGTGGCAAATCGGATAAAACTATATCTTCTACAGCTTTGAAGCTAGAGCATCCAAATTTGGCATGTGGGTTACTGTTGACCTTCCCTTAAGTCAGATCAAAAAGTTATATACCCACGCCCCCTGGGGGCGTACCAAATCGGTAATATATATATAGCGATTTGTATAAATCTTATAATATTTTGAGCGTATTAAGAGCTAGAGACTTGAAATTTGGAATACATGTGCAAGTAGATCACTCGGAATCAAAAATATATATTATAGATATTTACGCCCATTAAGGGCGTGGCAAATCGGATAAAACTGTATCTCCTACAGTTTTGGAGCTAGAGCGTCCAAATTTTGCATGTGGGATACTGTTGACCTCCTCTTAAGATAAGTCAAAAGTTATGTATCCACGTCTTCTGGGGGCGTGGCAAATCGGGAATTACTATATCTTTTACTAAAACCGTGATAATTTCGGCAATATTTCCGTCAAAGAGTTGGGACTTGGAATATATATACTAGTATCCTACCTCTACCCAAAAATATATGTTATATATAGCTACGCCCATTTGGGGCTTGGCAAATAGGGTAAAACTGTATCTACTACAGTCTTAGACGTAGAGCATCCAAATTTGACATGTGGGTTACTGTTCATGAAATTTAAATTTACGAAAAAAAAAAAATAATAATAATCATAATGTAAGCCTCCGTAAAACAAATTCTAGTTGACCTAACTGGGGATTCAAGCAGGGTCTTCGCTACCACAACGCAAGTCTGTTTAACCAAATCAAAACACTTCGAAACTCAGTTTGGCACATAGTCGCGCAAGAGACGCCGTGGTGTTGTGGGTAGAGTGGTGGCATGCGAAGCGCGTGACCCAGGTTCGATTCCCATCGCTGACGCGTGATATTATCATTTAATAAAATGTTTTTTTTTTTATTTTTTTTTATAAGTTCTATGTTATTTAATGGATTTGATAAAATTTTCAGCATAAATCCTTATATTTATTAAAACAAATTCTAGTTGACCTAACTGGGGCAAGTCTGTTTAACCAAATCAACACACCAAACTCAATTTGGCGCAAGAGACGCCGTGGTGTTGTGGGTAGAGTCGGTGGCATGCGAAGCGCGTGACCCAGGTTCTATTCCCATCGCTGACGCGCGATATTATCATTTATTAAAATGTTTTTTTTTTTTTATAACGTCTATGTTACTTAATGGATTTTGATAAAACTTTCTGCATAAATCCTTATATTTTATTAAAAATACGGTTTTACCTAAAAAATTAAAAAAAAATGTAAATGTGGCTTTATTTGCAACTGAACTTTTATTAAATTGATTTTGTGAAATTTGGAGCCAGTATCCAAAATATATAATAAAAACCAAAATAGTATTTTATTTTAAAAAAGCTATATGTAAAATTTTATGACTGTAGCTAAATTGATGTAAAAGACATGCTCAAAAAAGGAATCTCAATAATCTCGCATTCAAACATACGGAAAGACGGACGGACGGTCTACATATTTATTGAGCCTACACACCTTTAACAGGAACAGAGTCTGACGCAGTCGGTGGCGCCCGACTGCAACGTTCTTACTTGTTTAGTTTTATTATTGTTATTAGTGTCAATTAAGTTAAGGAATAGAGTAAACTTATAAGCATGTATTAGTGCAAAGGTTTTGTTAGACAATGAATAAATTTATAGAATATACAGTGAGCCAAAAAAAGTATTGGCACAACAGGAAGTTCCAAGTTCTGAGCGCTATAACAACATCCAAAATGAAAATAATTATTTATAAAACGACATATTAACTCTTTATATTACAAAATCAAATTTAAATATTCATATTTTTTCCTATACGAGCCCCGAGCACTATTATTTCGTACGGCATGCATTTTTACCCGTAGTCAATGTTTAACATACGATATTTTCAATACTAAAGTTCAAAACCTATTTTTTCTGAAAGATCATTTTATTCTCTTTATTTTAGAACAACAAATGTTTGTTGAACTTCAACAGCAACAGCAACAATAATTTCTTTGAATGCTTTTCATAATTGATAAGAAAAATTTGGCCAGTATTTATTCGTATGGTGCATTAAATATTTACTATTTAATTAAACATGTATTTTTTTATTGAGTAACATCGCCTTTTGCCTTTACAACACATTTAGAACGATTTGGCATAGATTGTAATAAATTCTGGCATTGTTCTATTGAAAAGAGTCCCACATCTCATGCAATTTCGTTTTTAAATCAGAAAAGGTTCTTTGAGGCTCATTTTTATACCGTTGAAAAAGGGTATATTAATTTTCGTTAGAAGTTTTATTGCCAAGAATCAGGGGCCAAGTGCCTCTTGAACAAAACATTTATTTTACATTTTAAAAAATCACCAGCTCAGTACTATCTACGTTTTAAGTTTTTGTTTGCGCCAAAATTATTGCGATATTGGGAGGGTGCCAGGGATACCTAAAATGTTTCTCTTTTTTAACCTCCTGGAGAGAACTTCGTGGCCTAGGGCTTGTGCTAGACGGTTTTAATGATAGGCGAGTCTGTGGCTTTATCGCGCTGAATGTCGACTTATTGTTTCATCTACCGTCTCCAGTGCCAGGTCTTTGTGAATTCTTGCGCCTCGAACGTACCAGGGAGCGTTTGTAATAGACCTGAGACATATGTTTTTCATCACCTGTACGGCGACTTGTTTTGGCAGCAATACTCCAAATCTGTGTGCCATATCACCACATGGGACCAACGATGCAGTTATACACTGCTCTGTTTGCTTTAGGTCAGCCAGTAAAGCTCTTTGGCTCTGGCTTTACATCTCATAACTAGCTTCTGGATGTAACGTTTCAAAGTCAGCCTTCTGTCCAATGTCAGCCCCAAATACGTTACCTGACTTAGGAGGGCTTTTTCTCCTCAAAGTAAAACAAACATTGTGGCACTTGGCAGCATTAGGATTTATATTTAATCGTTTGGCCCAACGGTCCAGGGAATGTACGTATTCTTGAATACCGTCTGCGACGTCGTATTCACATCTTGAGTTGTATAGGATGGCGATGTCATCGGCGTAAGAGGCAAGAAGACCATTTTCGGGAGTCATCGTGTGGGTAGTATTGGTAGATCTGCCGTGTACACGTAGTACAGTAAGGGCCCAAGGCACTACCCTGGGGAATTTATCTATGATAGGAGGCCAGCATTCCACACTCTATCAAACGCTTGTTGCACATTGACAAAAACTGCGTTGGAATATTGTAGGCCATCAAACGTATTCAGTATGTAATTCACCACTCCGTGGATTAACTCAATAGAAAACATGTCCAGTTTTGAATCTGAATTGATGATCAGGCAGCACATTACTGAAACATACAAGTACATTCGATTTGTCATCAGCCAGTCCCATACTTTTGAGAAGCAAGGCAAAAGACTTATCGGCCTATAAGATTCTGCCGAATCCGGTGGATTGCCAGGCTTGTAGACCAATGAGTATTGTTGCCAGTTTGCATTGAATCGGGAAGTGCTGCAGCCTCAAGATTGCATTAAAAACCAGCGCAATATAAAGTCAATCATGAGTTGGCAAAGCCTATAAAGTTGCATAAATAATCCAATCGTGTCCAGAAGCCTGAATCTCATCCGGGTGTATTGTTTCGATTGGGAGATCTAGCTGTAGATATAGGTGTGCCTAGGCAATAGTTCACCCTGTCTACATTACCGTCGTCAACTAGCGCAAAGGGTGTAAGCCTTAACTCAAGATTTGATGCAAATGAGTGGGCTTGATCTTCGTCGAATCGGGTCACTTCACCATTTGGCCCTTTTATTATCACCTATCTTAGCGGCTGCCTCTTTGTAGCCTTCCAAAGCGAATAGTTGGCATCTGCGGTGTAGTCCATCTTTTCCATCTTTTCACACGCACACATATACACATGCAATGGGTAATAAGTTAACAATTTACAAATCTATAATACTTCCAATGATAATGTACGTACATAAAATATGAAATATTAAAACGATTGATGAGCTCATCACTCACTCAAAAGCCAAGTTCATAATTACAAAATCATATTTAACTCAACATACGAGTTAATAGGGCCCTTGTCTTACTATTTCTAGATAGTAATGCCAAAAGTGCCTTCCCTTCTAGTGTTACACTGAACCCATAGAAAATGGGAAATCAGGGTATAATGGTTTTGCAAAAACTATGTAACAGGGAGAATTAGGCGTGGCAGTCCCCATAAAGTATATATATTCTTGATCAGGGCGATGAACTGAGTCGATTTAGCCCTGTCCGTCTGTCTGTCTGTCCATATGTATGAACGCGTCAATCTCAGAACCTATAAGAGCTACAGACTTCAAATTTTGCACGAAGGTCCATGTATACAGCGCTCATATCGAGTTTGCTTTTGATACATGATAACTTTTCCTGTTTTAATAATATCGATTAAAAAAATTTTCAATTTTTTTATATTTTGGATACCGGCTCCATATTTTTCAAAATCAATTTAAACAAATAGGAAAGCTCTAGTCGGGTCTGCACGACTACGAGATCCCCTAAACCAAGTCTCAGCTGATGTTTTAAACAACCTAGCTTAAAACTTTTATCTATACATATTACCCTCTGCGCGCATATACACATACACACATATACACATGAACACATACACACAAGCACACATGCACACATATACCATGCACACAGAAGCACGCTCGCCGATTACTGCGTAGTTGATTTGAATGTATGTGTGCACACGTACAGGCTGCTGCCGCGTGCTTTTGCCAATTGAAAAAATGTTTTCTTTAATAACTTCTGTATTACTTAACGGATTTGAATGCAATTTTCTGCATTGAATGCAATTATTTTACTGAAAACATGCTTTTCGCTAAAAATTTAAAAAAAATTAAATTGATAATTTTTGTTTTAATAAATTTGTTTTGCAAAATTTGAAAAAAAAAATATGTATTTTATTTACAAAAGGCTTAGTGCAAAATTTGGTGACTGTAGCTAAGAAGATGTAAAAGATATGGTCAATGGTCAGACAGACGGACACGGCTAAATTGACTCAGCTCGTCGCCTTGATCAAGAAAATATATACTTTATGGGGTCTGCTACGCCTCCTTCTGCCTGTTACATACTTTTTGCAAAAATTATACCCTGACTTCCTATTTTCAATAGGTTCAGGGTATAAAAAATATATTATTAAAGCCACAATTTAATTTTTTTAAATTTTCTAAGTAAACCGTATTTTCAGTAAAATGAGAAAATTCAATGCTAAAAATGTTATTGACGTCCGTTAAGTAACATAGAAGTTATGAAACAAAGCAGCAAAAACACGCGGCAGTGAGCGCCACTGCGTGTGCAGTGCACACTGTACATACAGTCTATACATTCAAATATGTGAATTTCTCTTTGAATTTTATTTGTTAAATCGTAATTTCAGTTTCATTGTAATTCTCGCCATTGCTATTTAAGTGGCTTCTTTGTCACTCAGAACAATATGAAGAGTGTGGTGCAATGGTTAGAGATGACGGCTTGCAAGCAGGCAGTCGCAGGTTCAATTCTCGCAGCTGTCACATTTTTTGTTCAAAATCAAATTTTTTTTACTGTTGCATTCGTAGTCGGGCAGTCCCGACTAGAGCTTTCTTACTTGTTTTAAGTTATTATTTAAGTCGCAACTAAAGGTTTTTCATCCATTTTCCTTTACCATCTAAATATAAACAAGTAAGAACGCTCTAGTCGGGTCTGCCCGACTACGAGATCCCCTGAACCAAGTCCGAGGCGGTGTTTTAAACAATCTAGCTTACATCTTTTACCGGTACATATTACCCTCTGCGCGCAGATACACACGCACACATATACATACACAAGCACGAGCGCCGCTTACTGCATACATAATTTAGCGGCTGCGCTTGGGCAGCATTATGAGAAATTCATTGTTAAATAACTTGGGTTCTAGATCTACTTTCTTAATGAAATTTTCAGGACATAACATTGACATCGAGAGGTGTATATATACGAAATCCCAACTCCCTAGTATTTGAAATATTATATTATATTATTATATATATTATATTTGTATATTATATTATTTTTTCCACTTATGGGGCTAATGGGGGGAGGTATCCAAAATTTAAAAGGTTTATTATCTGTATTTACATCACAGCAACCTACATAGTCAATTTGGTATCTCTATCTATAATGGTCTATAAGTTATAGCTTAAAAGCAAAGTCAAAATATCGATTCTTATCAATAATAAGGAAATAGGATGAGTTACCGAAAAAAAAAAACTTGTACTGCGTATGGTATACAAGAATATATATCTATAATCTCAAATCTCTAGCTTTTGTGGTTTACGAGATCACTGCGTTCATACGGACAGACGGACAGACAGACGGACAGGGCCAAATCGACTCAGCTCGTCGCCCTATCAAGAATATATATACTTTATGGGGTCTGCCACGCCTCCTTCTGTCTGTTACATACATTGTCACAAAACCATTATACCCTGAATTCCCATTTTCAATGGGTTCAGGGTATAAAAAACAATGTTCAAACTAAATTTTATGTAAATATGATATCTCAACTGAACAGACATAAAATAAGTGTGAACTCTGTATAAAATAAGTCTGAACTCTGTAATAATTTGGATATAAAGCATATTTTGAATTGAATTGTAATTATAATATCCGATAATAATTGTAATAAAATAATTATACAACAAGTAATAACGTTTCCATATTTTCAGCATAACGCAGATAGTCTTAAAAGTATGGCTAAACAAGTTCTTTATTCCAGCCACATCAACGGAATCAGAACGAATGTTCTGCAAATCTGGACAAATTATATGTAATAGAAGAGCTTCCTTAAAAGCAACGCATGTGTACATTCTTTTGTTTCTACAGCGAAACATCTTGCTTAAATTGATCTGAATTGCTGGAAAGCAAGGAAAGAAAACTGTATAATTGAATACATTTTGGAAACACATATTGAGTTTACTGTTTTATTTAAGTTATAAATTTATTTTTTTATTTATTTTAACTTTTTTTTTTTTTTTTTTGTTTTATTATTAAGTGTAGAATCTATACAGTCATTTTTGTACCATAACAACACATGGGTTAGTAATTTAAAAAGAGCCGAACCCCACAACGCAGCATGAGGATACTATATAAAATCTACACTTAGTGTCGTCCAAGAGTTTTGGCAAATCCTTGCCGTTTGAGTCGCCTTAGTGGTCGGGCAGGAATAAGTCTTCTTGCGAGCGAGTTGCGGTGTCTCAGCAATCTTTCGTTGTATCTGCTAGTGTGCCTTCCAATTTGTTCTACAACTGTATGCAGCTTAAGATCTTTGTATAGTGTGGAACCGCGTACGTACCAGGGGCAGTTGGTGATCTGCCGAAGTACACGATTCTGCAATACTTGAATACGATTATAATTGGATTTGGCAGCAATTCCCCAGATCTGCACTCCATAAAGCCATATCGGCAGAATACAGTGTACGTATACCGCTCTCTTGCACCTCAGCGGCAAGGGTGCTCTTTTTGTTGTTGAGCCATCGCAGTTGTAGCAGTCTGTGACGACATTTCTTGGCTGTTGACTTGAGGTGTGGCCCACAAGTGAGGCGCTTGTCCAATGTGATGCCTAGGTATTTGGCTTGAGATGGCTGCTCCAGGGTAATTCCGTCTAGCTGTAGTGAAGGGGTATGCGTCAGTCTTTTGAGGGTGAAGCATGGATTAACTGTTTTTTGCGGGTTGATCTTCAAATTCCACTGCTTGCACCAAGCTGCTAGAGTATCCAGATACCCCTGTAATCCATTGCTTACTTCTAAGCGATCTTTGGAGTTATAAATGACTGCGATGTCATCTGCGTAAGTCGCAATAATTGCTTTTGAGGGAGCTTCCATATGTTGAGAAGTAGGGCTGGGTATGTCAGAAAAATACAAAGAAAAGAGGAGGGGACCCAGAACACTACCCTGCGGCACTCCTGCTCTCATTGTATAAGTGCACGAGTATGTGTCTTTAACCTTGACCTTAAATTGTCGTCCTTCCAGATAAGACCTTAATAGGCCGTAGTACGGTGCAGGTAAAAGGTTTTTTATTTTACACAGTAGACCATCGTGCCACACCTTATCAAACGCTTGCTGCATGTCAATGAAGACAGCATTGGAGAACTCTAAGTCGTCAAAAGCCTGCAAGATGTGCTTCACCAATCTGTGGACTTGTTCCACTGTGCCGTGTCCCTGTCTAAAACCAAATTGGTGATCCGGCAAGAATTGGCTTGAAATGACAGCAATCCGATTGGCAATAGTCCTCTCAAATAATTTAGACATAGAGGGTAACAGACTTATTGGCCGATATGACTCCGGATCAACTTCTGGTTTGCCTGACTTATGAATCATCAGAATTGCTGCTAATTTCCATTGTTTTGGGAACACTTGGAGCCTAATTATAGCATTAAAAATTAATACTATATATAGTAGCGCTCTTATGGGCAAGGCCTTCAACGTAGCATTGCAGATCCTGTCGATACCTGGAGCTTTGTTTTTCGGCAAAGATTGTATCGCTTCAGCTATTTCCTCAATTCTTATAGGCTCAATAGGCGGGGACATCTGCAATGGGGTCAGCAGGCTCTGATGAGTTTCCCTAGTCTGCTCTATCGTAGCAAAGTCATAAGGGGTGAAGCGAGTCTCTAGATGGTGTCCAAAAGCGTTAGCCTGTTCACTTTCATTTTTAGCAAGTTCACCACCAGGACATCGGACGGGAACCTGTCTAAAGGGTTGTCGTTTAAGTGATTTTGTACATTTCCAGAGAGAGTAGTTCGCATCGACGGTATAGTCCATGGAAGCCAGTTTTTGCTCGAAGAAATTACTTCTGAGCTCTCTTAAAAGGTTACGTAGCTGGTTTGCTGCTCGGTTCCACAGAATTCGGTCCCAAGGATCTTGAGATCGAATTGCTCTTCTTCGTAAGCGCCTCTTTGTTCTGATTAGCTCTTTAGCCTCTCTCGTGAGAATAATGCCATAACTAATAAGACGTGATACAGGATTGGGCGGCGTTGAGGCAGTAGCAGCTGTATATATATTTTCAGTTAAAAAGTCAACAGCGTTTTCTATGTCTTATCCAGAGTCCAGAGCTGAATTTATTTGAATGGAGCATTCAAGATGTTGTCTGAAAGCCAATGTGTCTGTTCGGTTAGTGATTAACCGAGGGCTTGGCCTAAGGTTGATACCGTCTGTTTGCAAATTAATAACAAGGGCTATATGGTCAGAGTCTAAGTGCCAGCTTTGGCAGATAGTTACTTGAGAATCCGGTATCCCATGGTATAAAGCGAAGTCAATGCAACTAGGTGTGTGACTGGGTACATATGGGTGTCTAGTTGGTGATAGTTGCAAGAATGTTAGCTCCTCTGACTGTAACAGCTTCGGCTAGTTCTCGGCCCCTCGGTGAATTGTATGTATCACCCCATAGCCAATGTCGCGCATTCCAGTCACCACCAATAAGATACCTTTGGCCGCAAGCAGAGAGTATGTCACTGAAGTGCCTTTCTTCAATTCTATTCCTTGGTGGACAGTATATGGCGCTAAACTCCATATTTCCCAAACCTGTGGCAACTTTTACTGAAGACATTTGTATGGCTTGCGTTTCAATGCATCTTTGTGGAAAATGGCGGAGAGAATTCCTCACGAATACCGCCGCTCCTCCGACGCCGTGATTGTGACGTGCTGGCTTGTAAGCTGGGTAGAAGGTATACCCGTATATTTTGACTGTACCCCCACGGTTAAGTCTAATCTCATTTAAGAGAAGAATGTCGATGTTGTTGTTGTGCGCGAAGAGCTCAACTTCTCTGGCTTTACCTGCAATGCCATTAACATTCCAGATCAGTATCTTAAGTGCATTCATTGTGGGGCAAAGGCGTTGTTGCGGAGCTGATGAGTCGATGTATCCCCAGTCCATTGTTTTATTATATTGTTCATTACATGAACTATATTTTCAAGCCGCTCAAGTCGTTGATTGCTTAGAATGTTTTGCTGTTGTTGATCTCGTCGCTGCTCCTGAAGCCACAAGAGGAACTGCTGCTGCTGCTGTAGTTGCAGCTGTTGTTGCCATTTCAAAAATTGCTGTTGCTGTTGTTCCAATATTGACTGAACGTCAACTGGATGCGGCTGATGCATAATATTTTCCCTTGGTTTCAACTGTAATTGCGCTTGAAGATCATGAAGACGGCGCTCGGCAGGTGCTTTGCCGTTTTTAGACTCTGTTCCCAAAGGGAAAAAGAGTCTATTGGATTTGTGAAATGTCCGTCTTGCTGTCTGTCCGTCTGTCCGTCTGTCCGACTGTCCGTCTGTCCGTCTGTCTGTATGAACGCGCAGCATTCGGACACTATAGAAGCTAGAGACTTGTAATTTGGAATATATACTCGTGTGTATCCGCGTCAGATCAAGTTTGAGTATTTTTTCGATACGCCCACAGGGGGCGTGGCAAATCGGGAAATGCTATATCTATTAAGACTAAAACGCTGTTATTTTCGTTAATATTGAAGTCTAAGAAATGGGATTTAGAATATATATTCGTGTACACCACGCGGACGTTTTAAGATATTGATTATATATCTACGCCCATTGTGGGCGTGGCAAATCGGATAAAACTATATCTTCTACAGTTTTGAAGCTAGAGCATCCAAATTTGTCATGTGGGTTACTGTTGACCTTCCCTTAAGTTAGATCAAAAAGTTATATACCCACGCCTCCTGGGGGCGTGCCAAATCGGGAATATATATATAGCGATTTGTATAAATCCTATAATATTTTGAGCGTATTAAGAGCTAGAGACTTGAAATTTGGAATACATGTGCAAGTAGATCACCCGGAATCAAAAATATATATTATAGATATTTACGCCCATTAAGGGCGTGGCAAATCGGATAAAACTGTATCTCCTACAGTTTTGGAGCTAGAGCGTCCAAATTTTGCATGTGGGATACTGTTGACCTCCTCTTAAGATAAGTCAAAAGTTATGTATCCACGTCTACTGGGGGCGTGGCAAATCGGGAATTACTATATCTTTTAATAAAACCGTGATAATTTCGGCAATATTGCCGGCAAAGAGTTGGGACTTGGAATATATATAGTAGTATCCTACCTCTACCCAAAAATATATGTTATATATAGCAACGCCCATTTGGGGCGTGGCAAATAGGGTAAAACTGTATCTCCTACAGTCTTAGACGTAGAGTATTCAAATTTGACATGTGGGTTACTGTTCATGAAATTTAAATTTACGAAAAAAAAAAATAATAATAATCATAATGTAAGCCTCCGTAAAACAAATTCTAGTTGACCTAACTGGGGATTGAAGCAGGGTCTTCGCTACCACAACGCAAGTCTGTTTAACCAAATCAAAACACTTCCAAACTCAGTTTGGCACATAGTCGCGCAAGAGACGCCGTGGTGTTGTGGGTAGAGTCGGTGGCATGCGAAGCGCGTGACCCAGGTTCGATTCCCATCGCTGCCGCATGATATTATCATTTAATAAAATGTTTTTTTTTTTTTATTTTTTTTATAACTTCTATGTTATTTAATGGATTTTGATACAATTTTCTGCATAAATCATTATATTTGATTAAAAATACGGTTTTACCTAAAAAATTTAAAAAAAAATGTAAATCTGGCTTTATTTGCAACTGAACTTATATTAAATTGATTTTGTGAAATGTGGAGCCAGTATCCAAAATATATAAAAACCAAAATAGTATTTTATTTTAAAAAAGCTATATGTAAAATTTTATGACTGTTGCTAAATTGATGTAAAAGATATGCTCAAAAAAGGAATCTCAATAATCTCGCATTCAAACATACGGAAAGACGGACGGACGGTCTACATATTTACTGAGCCTACACACCTTTAACAGGAACAGAGTCTGACGCAGTCGGTGGCGCCCGACTGCAACGTTCTTACTTGTTTAATATTGAAGCATATGACACGCCTCCAGTAATGACTCTAGGATTGATAGGCATTTGCTGTGTTTGTTGCTGTCGAGATGGGTGCTGCTGCTGCTGTTTTTGTTGTGGTTGTTGCTGCTTTACTTGTTTTTCCTCCCTTATGGTCTGTCTAGACGTCAATGTGTACTGTTTCTTTATTGAAGTGCCCGTTGATCGTCTAAGATACTCCTGATACCACTGACATCCTTTGTAGCTTGCCATATGATTTCCACCACAGTGCATACAGGTAGGCTGAACATCTGGGGAACGTGCGCATTGCTTGGTGAGATGACCTTCTCCGCATCGTGCACAATTGGGATGACGACGGCAGTATTTGGCTGTGTGACCGTATTCCTGACAACGCATGCATCGGGCGATTTCAGATGTCTTGCGCATCCTTTCTACCCTTACTTTTTGTCGGCATAGTGTTTTAATATCATATATTTTATTTATATTTGCGCAAGGTCTTACATTTATGAAGAATATATTTAGTTTTTCATCTCTGTTAGTCCTTGATCTTGGGTTATGTACCTGCAGAGCATCAAAACCATATTTTTTAAAATTTGCAATAATTTCGTTGTTTAACGTGCTATGGTAAAGTCCCCTAACTACTATTCTGTAAGGCTTCTCTTCCTTTAGTTGGTATGTATGGAACTCAATACCAATAGCATCAAAATGATTAACAATAGCTCTATAAGTATCGCTATCTTTGGGAAATATTCTGGCTGTTTCGCCTTGGTTGACTTTGACTGCCACGTTATCTATGTTAGTAACCTCCATAATGAGTTTAAAGAGGTCATTAAGGTCACTAATACTCACAACTATTTGCGGTGGCTTTGGGGTACCGTTAAGCTTATTATCGGTATTTGTGTTAGATACAATATGTTGTAGGTTGTTAGCTGCATCACTAGCATCATTATTGATATACTGCTGAGCAGCATCAGAAGTATTATTATGGCCTATTTATTTTAACTGAATGTAATTTAAATTATTTTCTTAGCTCTAGTTAAAATAATAGTTTTGAATTTGCTTGAGATTTATAAATATAATTCACTTTTTGACATCAAAATATCGAACATATCGAATAGGTCCACTACCGACAGTTTTGCTGCTCTACTACACTCCTTTAAAGGAACAGAGTTTAATGCAGTCGGTTGGGCCTGACTGCAATGTTCTTACTTGTTATACCCTTGCAAAAAGGGTATATTAATTTTGGTCAGGAGTTTGCAACGCAGAGAAGGAAGCATCTCCGACCATATAAAGTATATATATTCTTGATCAGCAAGACGAGCTGAGTTGATATAGCCATGTCCGTCTGTCCGTCTGTCTGGATCAACGCAATCTCCTCCGAGACTATAAGAGCTACAGAGCTGAAATTTTGCACATAGGCTGGAATGTGCTGCAGGCATTGTATATCTCGGAATCATCCGGATCGGATGACTATATCCTATAGCTCCCACAGGACAGATCGGTTTTAAGAAATGTTTTAGTGGGATAACTTCGACGTTATTAAAGTCAGAGACTTGATATTTGGAATATATACTCCTGATATGCACCCAAATACAAAAAGATATAGATTATATATCTACGCCCTTTGGGGGCGTGGAAAATCGGATAAAACTATAAAACTATAAAACTATCTTCTACAGTTTTGAAGCTAGAGCATCCAAATTTGGAAAGTAATATACTTTTGGCCTTCCTTTCAGATTGGTCAAAAAATTATATATCCACGCCTACTTGGGGCGTGGCAAATCGGGAAAGTCTATATAGTGCTTAACATAAATCCTTCAATATTTTGGATGCTGTTAA
The DNA here is from genome assembly GCA_035045545.1 of Drosophila gaucha. Taxonomy (NCBI): domain Eukaryota; kingdom Metazoa; phylum Arthropoda; class Insecta; order Diptera; family Drosophilidae; genus Drosophila; species Drosophila gaucha. The sequence continues at coordinate 33,050 of JAWNOY010000435.1, forward strand.
AGCCAGACTCTTGAAACTTAAAACATATATTTGTATCAACCACCCCTAGAAAAAAAGATAAAGAATATATATCTACGCCCATTAGGGGCGTGGCAAATCGGAAAAAACTACAATTTTACACCTAGAGTTGCAAAAATTGGCACAGACGTCAGGCTTGACCGTTTCGACAAAATTATGAAAAATTATATATATCCGCCCCTTAGGGGCGTGGCAAATCGGAGAAAACTATATCTTCCAAAGTCTTATAGGTACAGCTTCAAAATTTGATATATAGGTTACTATTGCCCTGCTCAATAGATTGCCCAAAAATGATATATATCCAATTGATGGGGGCGTGGCAAATCGGGAAAGTCTATATAGAGCTTAACATAAATCCTTCAATATTTTGACCGCTGTTAAAGCCAGAGACTTGAAACTTAAAACATATATTTGTATCAACCACCCCTAGAAAAAACAAGTAAGAACGTTGCAGTCGGGCGCCACCGACTGCGTCAGACTCTGTTCCTGTTAAAGGTGTGTAGGCTCAGTAAATATGTAGACCGTCCGTCCGTCTTTCCGTATGTTTGAATGCGAGATTATTGAGATTCCTTTTTTGAGCATATCTTTTACATCAATTTAGCAACAGTCATAAAATTTTACATATAGCTTTTTTAAAATAAAATACTATTTTGGTTTTTATATATTTTGGATACTGGCTCCACATTTCACAAAATCAATTTAATATAAGTTCAGTTGCAAATAAAGCCAGATTTACATTTTTTTTAAAATTTTTTAGGTAAAACCGTATTTTTAATAAAATATAATGATTTATGCAGAAAATTGTATCAAAATCCATTAAATAACATAGAAGTTATAAAAAAAATAAAAAAAAAAAAACATTTTATTAAATGATAATATCACGCGGCAGCGATGGGAATCGAACCTGGGTCACGCGCTTCGCATGCCACCGACTCTACCCACAACACCACGGCGTCTCTTGCGCGACTATGTGCCAAACTGAGTTTGGAAGTGTTTTGATTTGGTTAAACAGACTTGCGTTGTGGTAGCGAAGACCCTGCTTCAATCCCCAGTTAGGTCAACTAGAATTTGTTTTACGGAGGCTTACATTATGATTATTATTATTTTTTTTTTCGAAAATTTAAATTTCATGAACAGTAACCCACATGTCAAATTTGGATACTCTACGTCTAAGACTGTAGGAGATACAGTTTTACCCTATTTGCCACGCCCCAAATGGGCGTTGCTATATATAACATATATTTTTGGGTAGAGGTAGGATACTACTATATATATTCCAAGTCCCAACTCTTTGCCGGCAATATTGCCGAAATTATCACGGTTTTATTAAAAGATATAGTAATTCCCGATTTGCCACGCCCCCAGAAGACGTGGATACATAACTTTTGACTTATCTTAAGAGGAGGTCAACAGTATCCCACATGCAAAATTTGGACGCTCTAGCTCCAAAACTGTAGGAGATACAGTTTTATCCGATTTGCCACGCCCTCAATGGGCGTAAATATCTATAATATATATTTTTGATTCCGGGTGATCTACTTGCACATGTATTCCAAATTTCAAGTCTCTAGCTCTTAATACGCTCAAAATATTATAGGATTTATACAAATCGCTATATATATATTCCCGATTTGGCACGCCCCCAGGAGGCGTGGGTATATAACTTTTTGATCTAACTTAAGGGAAGGTCAACAGTAACCCACATGACAAATTTGGATGCTCTAGCTTCAAAACTGTAGAAGATATAGTTTTATCCGATTTGCCACGCCCACAATGGGCGTAGATATATAAACAATATCTTAAAACGTCCGCGTGGTGTACACGAATATATATTCTAAATCCCATTTCTTAGACTTCAATATTAACGAAAATAACAGCGTTTTAGTCTTAATAGATATAGCATTTCCCGATTTGCCACGCCCCCTGTGGGCGAATCGGAAAAATACTCAAACTTGATCTGACGCGGATACACACGAGTATATATTCCAAATTACAAGTCTCTAGCTTCTATAGTGTCCGAATGCTGCGCGTTCATACAGACAGACGGACAGACGGACAGTCGGACAGACGGACAGACGGACAGACGGACAGACAGCAAGACGGACATTGCACAAATCCAATAGACTCTTTTTCCCTTTGGGAACAGAGTCTAAAAAGATAAAGAATATATATCTACGCCCATTAGGGGCGTGGCAAATCGGAAAAAACTATATCTTCTACAATTTTATACCTAGAGTTCCAAAAATTGACGCAGACATTAGGCTTGACCGTTTCGACAAAATTATGAAAACTTATATATATCCGCCTCTTGGGGGCGTGGCAAATCGGAGAAAACTATATCTTCCAAAGTCTTATAGGTAGAGCTTCAAAATTTGATATATAGGTTACTGTTGCCCTGCTTAATAGATTGCGCAAAGATTATATATATCCAATTGTTGGGGGCGTGGCAAATCAGAGAAAACTATATCTATATCCTTTACAATTGCAAGGGTATTACCAAACTTCGGCATGGCCGAAGTTAGCCCATCCCTCTAGTTTTTAGGTAAAACCGTATTTTTAACAAGTAAGAACGCTCTAGTCGGGTCTGCCCGACTACGAGATCCCCTGAATCACGTTCAAGGCGGTGTTTTAAACAATCTAGCTTACATCTTTTATCTGTACATATTACCCTCTGCGCGCACACACACACGCACACATATACATACACAAGCACGAGCGCCGCTTACTGCGTAGATAATTTAGCGGCTGCGCTTGGGCTGCATTCTGGGCAGCATTATGAGAAATTGATTGTTAAATAAATTCGGTTCTAGATCTACTTTCTTAATGAAATTTTCAGGACATAATATTGACAAAGGTGTATATATGCGAAATCCCAACTCCCTAGTATTTGAAATAGGTTTTTTACACTTATGGGGCTAATGGGGAGGTATCCAAAATTTAAAAAGTTTATTATCTGTATTTGCATCACAGAAACCTACATAGTCAATTTGGTATCTCTAGGTATTATGGTCTTTAAGTTATAAAGCTGCCCAAGCGCAGCCCAAGAGCAGCAGCATAATCATTTATGCAGTAAGCGGCGCGAGTGCTTGTGTGTGCATGTATATATGTGTGCATGTGTGTGTGCTCGCAGAGGGTAATATGTACAGAGAAAAGATGTAAGCTAGATTGTTTAAAGCTCCGCCTCGGACTTGGTTCAGGGGATCTCGTAAGCCGTGCAGACCCGACTAGAACGTTCTTACTTGTTTTGTAATGATAGTTTTGATTTCCGGTTTATGATTGGGTATATGATGCGAATGATTTTGTTTATTTTGTTTATTGTCAATCCTATATTATATTTAAAAGTAAGGTTTTTGTCAAAATGAATTCCTAAATACCGGATATTATCCATTGGATATAGGTATTGCATATTTGGAGGTTTTCATTTGGAATATAACTGAAACTCCTTCTTTTCGTAAAATATATGACGTTGGTTTTGGTAGTATTTATTTTGATTTTCCATTCTTGGTGGTATTGTTCTAGTACACTAAGATAGTTTTGTATGGTATTTTTGATGCCTACAAATAAAATATTTGCAGAATAAATTGCAAATAAGGAAAGCTTACAACTTGATGATAATGGAATATCATACATCATCAAATATTGAATAGAACTGGGACCAGGACTGAGCCCTGTGGCTCTGCCAAAATGTGTCGCTGATTTCTCACCTTTTTGGTCAATGTAAAATATGCGCTGTGTCAAAAAGTTTTGAATTATATTAAAGAGATATGAGGATGTTTCTATGTTTAATAATTTGTATACTTATCCTTCATGCCAGACTGTGTCGAAGGCAGCTTCAATGTTGTGCAATTGAGACGAGATCTAAACCCATATTGTATTGGCGGTAATACATTAAATGTTTGAAAATCAAATATTTTCGATAAGCCACATAACAGACTGATTGATCTATAACTATCAGATCTGCTGGCAGGTTTTCCTGGTTTACCAATTGGAATTACTTTGTCAGTTTTCCAAACTTTTGGAAAATATTTAATAAGAAAACAGTTTAGATAGAAAGCTGATAGCAACTGAAGGTAGATTTTTCAGAAGATATTGCGTTTTCCATCATTTTCTGGAGCTTTACTTATTACTAAAGCTTAAATTATCTTAAGAATTTAAGAATTTGTAACTTTAGACAGTTGTAAGCTGTCAATAAGATTATTCGTTATAGACTGTATAGATGAATTTACTACTAATTTATGTTGTTTGAGTTTACAAGGACATCGATATCAATGGTCGAGGTTGAGGAGTTTAACCTGGATTGTAAATTTATTATTTCTGCCCAGATAATTTCTTTAAGTGTGTTCCAGTTTGCTTTACTAATTACTGGCTGAGGTCTATCAGTTAGTATAATATTGACTGAATATTTTATAATTATTGGTAGGTGGTCAGAAGAGAGGGGTTAGTAATCTGATTGGGACAGTTTGTAAGGCAGAGGTCTATTGTAGAGGCCTTGGCATTATGGTACGTTGGAATGTATGTAGGGTGGTTGGGGTATAATATATTGAATTTTCCTAAGTCAAAAAGTTTATTGAGAATGTTTCCCCAACAATTTGCTCGGACACAGTTCTATGCTCTATGCCGGGAATTGAGTTCACCACAAGTTATGAAACGTCCCTGTATTCTAGCTATTTTTATTAGATCGGATTTCTACTGATTTTTAGACTCTGTTCCCAAAGGGAAAAAGAGTCTATTGGATTTGTGCAATGTCCGTCTTGCTGTCTGTCCGTCTGTCTGTATGAACGCGCAGCATTTGGACACCATAGAAGCTAGAGACTTGTTATTTGGAATATATACTCGTGTGTATCCTCGTCAGATCAAGTTTGAGTATTTTTCCGATACGCCCACAGGGGGCGTGGAAAATCGGGAAATGCTATATATATTAAGACTAAAACGCTGTTATTTTAGTCAATATTGCAGTCTAAGAAATGGGATTTAGAATATATATTCGTGTACACCACGCGGACGTTTATCAAAATTTGGCATGTGGGTTACTGTTGACCTTCCCTTAAGTTAGATAAAAAAGTTATATACCCACGCCCCCTGGGGGCGTACCAAATCGGGAATATATATATAGCGATTTGTATAAATCTTATAATATTTTGAGCGTATTAAGAGCTAGAGACTTGAAATTTGGAATACATACATACTAGAATCCTACCTCTACCGAAAAATATATGTTATATATAGCTACGCCCATTTGGGGCGTGGCAAATAGGGTAAAACTATATCTCCTACAGTCTTAGACGTAGAGCATCCAAATTTGACATGTGGGTTACTGTTCATGAAATTTAAATTTACGAAAAAAAAAAAAATAATAATCATAATGTAAGCCCCCGTAAAACAAATTCTAGTTGACCTAACTGGGGATTGAAGCAGGGTCTTCGCTACCACAACGCAAGTCTGTTTAACCAAATCAAAACACTTCCAAACTCAGTTTGGCGCATAGTCGCGCAAGAGACGCCGTGGTGTTGTGGGTAGACTCGGTGGCATGCGAAGCGCGTGACCCAGGTTCGATTCCCATCGCTGCCGCGTGATATTATCATTTAATAAAATGTTTTTTTTTTTATTTTTTTATAACTTCTATGTTACTTAATGGATTTTGATAAAACTTTCTGCATAAATCCTTATATTTTATTAAAAATACGGTTTGACCTTTAGAAAATTAAAAAAAATGTAAATGTGGCTTTATTTGCAACTGAACTTATATTAAATTGATTTTGTGAAATGTGGAGCCAGTATCCAAAATATATAAAAACCAAAATAGTATTTTATTTTAAAAAAGCTATATGTAAAATTTTATGACTGTAGCTAAATTGATGTAAAAGACATGCTCAAAAAAGGAATCTCAATAATCTCGCATTCAAACATACGGAAAGACGGACGGACGGTCTACATATTTATTGAGCCTACACACCTTTAACAGGAACAGAGTCTGACGCAGTCGGTGGCGCCCGACTGCAACGTTCCTACTTGTTATACCCTGAACCCATTGAAAATGGGAAATCAGGGTATAATGGTTTTGCAAAAAGTATGTAACAGGCAGAAGGAGGCGTGGCAGACCCCATAAAGTATATATATTCTTGATCAGGGTGACGAGCTGAGTCGATTTGGCCCTGTCCGTCTGTCTGTCCGTCCGTCTGTCCGTCTGTCCGTATGTATGAACGCGTCGATCTCAGAACATATAAGAGCTAGAGAGTTCAAATTTTGCATGATGGTCTGTGTATACAGCGCGCATATCGAGTTTGTTTTAGATATTCGATAAATTTATTCGTTTCAATGATATCGATTTAAAACGTTATCAAGATTCAGTTTTTATACCCTGAACCCATTGAAAATGGGAAATCAGGGTATAATGGTTTTGCAAAAAGTATGTAACAGGCAGAAGGAGGCGTGGCAGACCCCATAAAGTATATATATTCTTGATCAGGGCGACGATCTGAGTCGATTTGGCCCTGTCCGTCTGTCTGTCCGTATGTATGAACGCGTCGATCTCAGAACATATAAGAGTTAGAGACTTCAAATTTTGCACGATGGTCTGTGTATACAGCGAAAATATCGAGTTTGTTTTAGATATTCGATAAATTTTTCCGTTTCAATGATATCGATTTAAAATGGTATCGAGGTTCCGTTTTTTGACCATATCTTTAACATATTTTAGGCTACAGCTACCAAATTTTGATATCAGCTTTTTGTAAATAAAATACATTTTCTATTTTTTTTTATTTTGGATACCGGCTCCACATTTTACAAAAAAAATGTATTTAAAAAAAAAATTATCAAAGTCACAAAGCAGCCTGTACGTGTGCACACATACATTCAAATCAACTACGCAGTAATCGACGTGCGTGCTTCTGTGTGCATGGCATGTATATGTGTGCATGTGTATACAAATGTGTGCATGTGTATATGTGTGCATGTGTATATGTGTGCACGTGTATATGTGTGCCTGTGTGTATGTGTGCATGCATACATATATGCGCGCAGAGGGTAATATATGTATGTATGTATATAGATAAAAGATATAAGCTAGGTTGTTTAAAACATCAGCTCGGACTTGGTTCAGGGGATCTCGTAGTCGGGCTGAGACCCGACTAGAGCTTTCTTACTTGTTTGAAAGTGGAATTGCGGGAAAAATTCCAGAACAGCGGATAGCGGGAAATATAGCTTTCTAGAAACTGATTTAGCTGTTTCTAATTAGACTTAATATTTGCATGATTTCTTATAAAATTGAATACAAAATGGTGAAAATTTCAGTACAAATTTTTGTGGTTAGCAAAAAAAAAAGGTTGCCAAATTAATATGACTGCATTATTGAAGACATTTTTTTTTATTAAGAAAAATGTTGCAGAAAAATTGAGGAATTCAATACATTTTCCTACAAATCATACAAAATTTGCTTCGAAAATTAAGCTTTTTTCCCAGCTTTTTTCTCCGAAAACTTCGCTTTATTTTGGGTCTATTTTTCCTTGATCTAACTTTTTTTGCTCAACAAAAGTTGGCAACACTGATGTGTATACAAATGTGTGCACGTGTATTTGTGTGCATGTGTATATGCGTGCCTGTGTATATGTGTGCATGTGTATATTTTTTATTATTATTTATTTATTTATGTTGACTATACGTGTGCAACAGAAGGTAACAAAAAAAAATAACAATATATGAATTTACATAAGAATATTATTTAATAATAAGATAGCCTATATAAGATTACATCAAATACCCTAATAATATCACCGACACGTTGGGGGAATTTTATTTGCCCGACCGGCTAGCTATGCCCCAGATCACAGCTAAAAGTAGTCAGTGATATTACTGGGATCTATAAGACTAAAGATTTTGTTATTAGGAAACTTAAACAAAATTAGTACGTATTAAACTTAGTAGTGTAAGTAAATAGAAATAAAAAGTAGATAGTAATTTCAGTTGGGAAATCACTGACCACGATGGGGGTGATTTTTGCCAGTCCGGCTGGCTATGCCCCTACTCATAGCTAGGTACTGTCAGTGATTTCCCGAAGATGAACTGAAAGCAAGGATTTTATTATAGGAAGAGAGAGTTCAGATGAGAAGACGTTATAAAAATGATTATAATTCCGACAAAGCACATATAAAGCATTATGCAGAGAGTAATCTGTTGTGCACTGTGATAAATGTAAAAGACGGAAATACCTGGTTGGTCTCCCAGGCACAGAGAACTTGAGACGCCCTAAAAGAAAGACGGAGTCGATATCACCAATAATCAACTTATGTAGAAAGATAACACCAAGGGAAGTTCTACGGTTGATTAATGATGGAAGATCAAGGAGCAGAAGTCTACTGCGGTAAGAGGGCAAACGCTGAATGGGGTCCCAATTCAAACCTCGTAAGGCAAAGATTAAAAACTGCTTTTGGACAGACTCGATACGATCCTGTTTAATCTTATGCTGAGGAGACCATATACAAGAGCAGTACTCAAGTATTGGTCGTACAAGCGAAATGTAAAGAAGTTTGGTTATAAAAGGATCATTAAACTCTTTTGACCAACGTTTAATGAACCCTAAAACACCTTTGGCTTCATTTACAATAGTACAAATATGATTGTTAAAACATAGTTTTGAGTCAAAGAGTACACCAAGATCTTTGATTTCAAAAATACGCTTTAAAGAAGTATTGTTAATTGAATAGTTAACAAATTGCGGTTTTGAACGACTAAAGGTCATAACCATACATTTAGAGCAATTTAAATGTAAATGATTATCATCACACCATAATTGCATAAAATTAAAGTCCTGTTGCAGATGTAGGTGATGGGAAGAATCAGCATAAGACAGGAAAAGCTTCACATCATCAGCATACATAAGTATCTGTGAGTGAGATATTAAAGATGGAAGATCATTAATGAAAAGAGTAAAGAGTAATGGACCCAGATGACTACCTTGCGGTACACCCGACGAAACATAAACAAGTTTCGATTTGGATGATCTGAGCAAAACTCTTTGAGTACGATCTTTTAAATAAGACGAAATCCAGGATAATAGTGAGGGAGGAAATCCAATAAGGTCTAACTTTTGAAGTAGGATTTCATGATGAACAGAGTCAAATGCTTTACTGAAGTCGGTGTAAATTACATCAGTTTGCATTTTGTCAACAAAACCATCATTTATCAAAGAGGTAAACTCAAGTAAATTGGTTGCAGTTGACCGACTCTGTACAAATCCATGCTGAGTCGGAGATAACATGGCTTTGCAAAAATGTTGCAAAGTCGAGGTAATTATTTTTTCAAATAGTTTTGGTATAGCAGATAATTTTGCTATACCCCTGTAATTGGAAATATCAGACCTGCCACCTTTTTTGTGGAGAGGAATAATATAAGATTCTTTCCAAATATTCGGAAAAATACTTGTTTCCAAAGACAGGTTAAAGAGCTTTAGCAATGGAAACGCAAGGGAACCACTGCACTCCTTAAGAATACCACTAGGGATGTTGTCCGGCCCAGGGGAGAAAGAGGATTTTAAACTGCCAATGGCAGATAAAAGGGAATCAAGGCTTACAGTAGGAGAAATAGGACAATTTAGTGAAGAAATATAATATGGGTATGACATATTATAGGGACTACAAGCCGAATAGGTGGATTGGAAGAAATTAGCAAAGAGATCAGATGCATCAGAATCATTGCTAGCTTCATCCAGGCCATGAAAAAATGAGTTTGGTAAACAAGAAGTTTTACGCTTCGAGTTTACAAACGAATAAAATTGTTTAGGGTCCCGAACAAATTGACTTTTGCATCGAAATAAATAATTCTCATAACATTGAGAATTAAGAAGGTGGAATTTTGACTTTGCTATAATATATTTAGACCAGTCAACATTCGCACCCGTTTTTTTAAATCTTTTGAAATATTTAGATTTAATATTTCTTAAATTATTGAGTCTTCGGGAAGACCAAGGGGGCTTATTTGTGGGGGGCAAAACAGCACAGGTTGGCACACAAACATCTAAAATAGAGTTTAGAGTGTTATAGAAAAAACTTGTTGCAAAATTAATGTCAACCGAGTCATAAAAAATTGACCAATTAGTTGCATTTATTAACTCATTTAGTAATTTAAAATTACATTTATGATAGCAACGACGAATTGATAATGGGTTTGAAAAAGAAGAAAAAGTATGTGGAGTTACAAGGGACAAAGCTAGCTCTAATGTAGGATGGTGGCTATCCTCCGGAACAGACAATGGAAAAGATCTAGAAACATCAATAATTGAGTTATCATTAATGAATACAAGATCAAGAATTCGATTCAAATGATTTGATATAGCGTTCATTTGAAACAATGATAGGTCAAACATTCCATCAAAAAAATCATGTTGAATTGATGGAGTTAGATAATTTGATTCAGTAAATAAAGACCAAGTAGTATTCGGAATGTTGAAATCCCCTAACACCATAAAAAGGTCAGTATCTTGAACAAATTCGAAGACTTCTTTAATACAGTTTAGATGATCAATATAATATTTCGATTCTTAGGCTTAAATTCATGAACAATAATATGAGGCGGCCAAATATGCGTGCAGAGGCAATATGTATAGATAAAAGATGTAAGCTAGGTTGTTTAAAACATCAGCTCGGACTTGGTTCAGGGGATCTCGTAGTCGGGCAGACCCGACTAGAGCTTTCTTACTTGTTTTTTAAATGATTTTGATCTCCAGATTCACTGCATGAGTTTGACAGACATTTCCCTGTGTTGACAGGGAAGTATAAAGAGTATATTTTTAAGCTTTTATTATTGTGGGTTGCTTTAATTTTGATTCCTACATTCTCAATAAGATGGGTTTTTAAGTTGGTAATTTGTTCGTGCTCTATTTTGTTGTTAACAATGATGGCGACACCGCCACCTCTGCTTCCTGTTCTATCGCATCTGTAAATAATATAGTTAGGTATGTGTAATCTGTCATCTTGGGTGAGCCATGTTTCACTTAATGCAGCTACATGAATTTTATTTTCTTCTAGGAATTTAATGAATTCTACGCGTTTTTTTACTGCATTCCATGCCATAACATTTAATATGTCGAGTAGATTATTTGTGTGCATAAACGTATTTGAGGTTTGAAATGACTTGAAATTATTCCCCTTTGCTGGAGCAGGTGCTAAGATTTTTTATTAGTTCTGTTAATAGACAATTTATTTCATCTGCTGAAAAAAGATCCGGGTTTGTTGTTGAAGAGTTGAGTGGTGTGCAGGTATTGGGGTGAAGTTACCATGAATCGACGGAGTGTTTCGATTAGTCATGGACAAGACTTATCAATGGAGGAGTGGGTGCCTTGAAATTTGCACATTTATTGTTGCTTTGGTTTTTACACGAAGCCGTTGTGTGAGGCCCGGCTCAGTGAGCACAAGAAGTATTTACTGAACAGTTGTTTGATCCGTGTCCAAACAATTGACAGTTGTAACACTGTGTTATTTTATTTTAAGACTTTACCTTATAATTCCATCGTACCTTTATGTGATTTGTGTACATGAAATTTTTACGCAGTTGTACTGTTACACTTTTGTTTATGAACTAAACAATGTACAGTAGGATATCAAAGTTTGATTTTATTTTGTTCTCAACTATTTTTACGTCTGTGCATTGCGAGCCAAGGTTAACTAATATGGACTTAATAGTGCTTGTGAGAAGTTTATCCGTTCCAGAGAGGACTGCCTTATACATATGGCTTTGTAGTTTTGGTATTATACGTGTAGAATTCACAATTTAATTCTTTGAGCTTTGTTAACAGTGGCTCAAGACATTCCACATGTTCTAGAAATATTTTTTTACCGATGGAGATGGTTATAATGGAATTTTTTTCAATATTGAGCGACTTAGTGATATTATGAGCTAGCGTCATATTTTATTTTAGCACAGTAATAGGTGGTGGTTTGGTTTTAGTTTCAACATATATTTCTGTTTCTGTTTCAAAGTCAGCAATATTGTCATTTTCAACTGTTTGTAGAGGGCGATAATAACTGCAGTATTGCGACGAGTCCGCGTTATCTCCTTTAATAAATAGCCTTCCTTCTTTGGGTATTCATTTCTTTAACGGCAGATGCTATTGCATCGCCTGTCAAAAGTTAACGTCGCTTAATGGCATATGTACGGATGAGTTAATTGGAATAAAAAATGAGAACTGATAAGAATTTAGCAGCGAAAATTCTTTTCGTTCCAATAAGATCACCGAACGAATTGTTTGACAACCTCTCACGAAAATAGCTAGTCGAAGACTGAATGTTGTTTATTTCGGAATTTAAATCAAGTTGTAATTCTGCCAGCTGCCGTTTGGCGTTTTCATACCCTGAAGCAAATGAAAATGGGAAATCAGGTTATAATGGTTTTGCAAAAAGTATGTAACAGGCAGAAGGAGGCGTGGCAGACCCCATAAAGTATATATATTCTTGATCAGGGCGACGAGCTGAGTCGATTTGGCCCTGTCCGTCTGTCTGTCCGTCTGTCTGTATGAAGCTATATATAGAAGCTAGAGACTTGTAATTTGGAATATATACTCTTGTGTATCCGCGTCAGATCAAGTTTGAGTATTTTTCCGATACGCCCACAGGGGGCTTGGCAAATCGGGAAATGCTATATCTATTAAGACTAAAACGCTGTTATTTTAGTCAATATTGCAGTCTAAGAAATGGGATTTAGAATATATATTCGTATACACCACGCGGACGTTTTAAGATATAGATTATATCTACGCCCATTGTGGGCGGATAAAACTGTATATCCTACAGTTTTAGAGCTAGAGCGTCCATTTTGCATGTGGGATACTGTTGAACTCCTCTTAAGATAAAGCAAAAATTATGTATCCACGTCTTCTGGGGGCGTGGCAAATCGGGAATTACTATATCTTTTACTAAAACCGTGATAATTTCGGCAATATTGCCGTCAAAGAGTTGGGACTTGGAATATAAACAGACTCAGACTCTGTTCCTGTTAAAGGTGTGTAGGCTTAATAAATATGTAGACCGTCCGTCCGTCTGTTCGTATGTTTGAACGCGAGATTATCGAGATTCCTTTTTTGAGCATGTCATCAAATTTTACACACAGGTTTTTTAAAATAAAATACTATTTTGGTTTTTATATATTTTGGATACTGGCTCCACATTTCAGAAAATCAATTTAATATAAGTTCAGTTGCAAATAAAGGCACATTTACTTTTTTTTTTAATTTTTTAGTAAAAATCGTATTTTAAATAAAATATAAGGATTTATGCTGAAAATTTTATCAAAATCCAAGAAGTTATACAAAAAATAAAAAAAAAACACTCTACCCACTACACCACGGCGTCTCTTTCACTTTTCACTCTACGTCCAAGACTGTAGGAGATACAGTTTTTCCCTATTTGTCACGCCCCAAATGGGCGTAGCTATATATAACATATATTTTTTGGTAGAGGTAGGATACTAGTATATATATCCCAACTCTTTGACGGCAATATTGCCGAAATTATCACGGTTTTAGTAAAAGATATAGTTATTCCCGATTTGCCACGCCCCCAGAAGACGTGGATACATAATTTTTGATTCATCTTAAGAGGAGGTCGACAGTATCCCACATGCAAAATGGACGCTCTAGCTCTAAAACTGTAGGAGATACAGTTTTATCCGCCCACAATTGGCGTAGATATATAAACTATATCTTAAAACGTCCGCATGGTGTACACGAATATATATTCTAAATCCCATGTCTTAGACTGCAATATTGACGAAAATAACAGCGTTTTAATCTTAATATATATAGCATTTCCCGATTTTCCACGCCCCCTGTGGGCGTATCGGAAAAATACTTAAACCTGATCTGACGAGGATACACACGAGTATATATTTTAAATTACAAGTCTCTAGCTTCTATGGTGTCCAAATTCTGCGCGTTCATACAGACAGACGGATAGACAGCAAGACGGACATTGCACAATAATATACTCTTTTTCCCTTTGAGAACAGAGTCTAATTATTAGAGCCACAATTTAATTTTTTTTTAATTCTTTAAGTAGCACCGTATTTTGAGTAAAATGAAAGAAATCAATGTTTAAAATGTTTTTTAAATCCGTTTAGTAACATAGAAGTTATTTAACAAAACATTTTGTCAATTGGCAAAAACACGCTGCAGCGAGCGTCAATACGAGTGCAGTGCACACTGTGCACACAGTCTATAAGTGTGCACACATACATTGAAATGCGTGCGTTATTCTTTGAATTCTTTAATCGCAATTTGAGTCTCATTGAAATTCTCGCCGCTCCTACTTTAGTGGCGTCTTCGTGACTAAGATCAATATGAAGAGTGTGGTGTAATGGTTAGAGATGGCGGCTTGCGAACCGGGGGTCCCAGGTACAATTCCCGCTGATGTCAGCATTTTTTGTTCAAAATCAAATTTTTTTTACTGTTGTATTCATATCGTTCTGTATGTACATATGTAAAAATGCAAACTCAAACAAAGGTTCAGGGGATCTCGGAGTCGGGCAGTCCCGACTAGAGCGTTCTTACTTGTTTTTAGACTCTGTTCCCAAAGGGAAAAAGAGTCTATTGGATTTGTGCAATGTCCGTCTTGCTGTCTGTCCGTCTGTCTGTATGAACGCGCAGCATTTGGATACTATAGAAGCTAGAGACTTGTAATTTGGAATATATACTCGTGTGTATCCGCGTCAGATCAAGTTTGACTATTTTTCCGATACGCCCCCAGGGGCGTGGCAAATCGCGAAATGCTATATCTATTAAGACTAAAACGCTGTTATTTTAGTCAATATTGCAGTCTAAGACATGGGATTTAGAATATATATTCGTGTACACCACGCGGACGTTTTAAGATATAGATTATATATCTACGCCCATTGTGGGCGTGGCAAATCAGATAAAACTATATCTTCTACAGTTTTGAAGCTAGAGCATCCAAATTTGGCATGTGGGTTACTGATGACCTTCCCTTAAGTAAGATCAAAAAGTTATATACCCACGCCCCCTGGGGACGTGCCAAATCGTGAATATTTATGTAGCGATTTGTATAAATCCTATAATATTTTGAGCGTTATAAAAGCTAGAGACTTTAAATTTGGAATACATGTGCAAGTAGATCACCCGGAATCAAAAATATATATTATAGATATTTACGCCCATTGAGGGCGTGGTAAATCGGATAAAACTGTATCTCCTACAGTTTTGGAGCTAGAGCGTCCAAATTTTTGCATGTGGGATACTGTCGACCTCCTCTTAAGATGAATCAAAAATTATGTATCCACGTCTTCTGGGGGCGTGGCAAATCGTTAATTACTATATCTTTTACTAAAACCGTGATAATTTAGGCAATATTGCCGTCAAAGAGTTGGGATTTCGAATATAAATACTATTATCCTACCTCTACCAAAAAATGTATGTTATATATAGCTACGCCGATTTGGGGCGTGGCAAATAGGGTAAAACTGTATCTCCTACAGTCCTAGAGCATATGGTCCTCCTAGAGCATCCAAATTTGACATGTGGGTTACTGTTCATTAAATTTAAATTTACGAAAAGAAAAAAAATAATAATAATCACAATGTAAGCCACCGTAAAACAAATTCTACTTGACATAACTGGGGATTGAACCTGGGTCTTCGCTCCCACAACGCAAGTCTGTTTAACCAAATCAACACATCACCAACACATATATATTTCGCGCATGCGAAGCGCGTGACCCAGGTTCGATTCCCATCGCTGCCGCGTGACATTATCATTTAATAAAATATATATTTTTTTTTTTTTATAACTTCTATGTTACTTGATGGATTTTGATAACATTTTCAGCATAAATCCTTATATTTTATTAAAAATACGGTTTTACCTAAAAAATTTTAAAAAAATGTAAATGTGGCTTTAACTGCAACTGAGCTTATATTAAATTGATTTTGTGAAATGTGGAGCCGGTATCCATATGCTCAAAAAAGGAATCTCGATAATCTCGAGTTCAAACATACGGACAGACGGACGGTCTACATATTTATTGAGCCCACACACCTTTAACAGGAACAGAGTCTGGCGCAGTCGGTGGCGGCCGACTGCAACGTTCTTACTTGTTTCTTTGATGCATCTGTGTCATTTGCCTATACGTGAACACAAATATATTGTATTTTTATACCCTGAACCAATTGAAATTGAAATGGGATTTCAGGGTATAATGGTTTTGTGACAATGTATGTAACAGGCAGAAGGAGGCGTAGCAGACCCCATAAAGTATATATATTCTTGATCAGGACGACGAGCTGAGTCGATATAGAGATGTCCGTCCGTCCGTCCGTCCGTATGAACGCAGTGATCTCGAAAACCACAAAAACTAGAGATTTGAAATTTTAGATATATATTCGTGTATACCATACGCAGTACAAGTTTATTTTTTTTTTTTCAATAACTCATCCTATTTTCTTATTATCGATAACAATCTATATTTTTTGAATTTGTTTTTAAGCTATAACTTAAAGACCATAATACCTAGAGACACCAAATTTACTATGTAGGTCTCTGTGATGCAAATAATAAACTTTTTAATTTTGGAGTGCTTACACGGACTGCAGATAACTGATATTCAGGGGTGGCCGATTCATTTCTTAGGAAAATTGTAAATATCAGACCTTATCATTACAACAACACCACCTTTACGACCTCTGTAAAATGTGTGGTTTGAAACTCCATTGTTTATCTTCGTTTCGCAAAGCAGGTCAATGTCAATATTTTTCGTGTTCACAAACAACTCAAGCTAGTTTATTTTATTTGCAACGCCATCGGCGTTCCATATAAGAACTTTTAAGGAGTTCATTTAGGTAGCACCACCGTTAACAAATGCAGGACCTGTTCCTGCATTACCATAAGCTCATTGATGGATGAATTCAACATCCGAATGGATACAATTTCGCTCAATCTGTTATATTCTCCTGCAAGTAATTGTGGTACTTGCTCTTCTGCTCCATATTCAAACGTCTTTGCGCTGGCTGTTTAGTCTCATCGCGCTGGCTCATCCCACAGCAACTGCAGCATAAGAAATACCTGGAGCATTCTGCAGACTTCTCTCCTGAATCTGGGGGTGATAGTGCTGACTATGAGCAGGTTGTGATTTAGTCACTTTGGGAGCCTGCGCAGTTAACGCACACATGCTGTTTACGGCTAAACTTTGCAGTGTGTCCATACTGCTGACATCTATTGAGACATTTGAGACATTTCAGATTGCTTCCCGTAAGCTTCAATAGTAACCCTTTGTTTGCAAAATAATTTGATGTCATTTAGCTCGCTTTTATTTTTGGCATGGACAACATTTATAAAGAAAATGTTCATTCGTTCCCCAGTTTTACGGCTTTTAGTATTGTGAATATTACACACTTTATGTCCGAGGTTGCTCAGCTCGCTTGCAGGCCTTTAACAACAATCTTGTATAGTTTGTCCTCTTTAAGCTGTTAGCTGCGATATTCTACGTCAGTGGCATCGAAGAGTTTTTGAATTGCGCGATAGGTTTCCCCATCCTTGGCATATATGGTATACTTTTGTCTAGTATTTGTGGGGGTCAGCAACTTTATTGATAAGGTCAGTCATATATTTTAAGTCATAAACATTGGTTACCACAAATGGTCTAGGCTTGGATGATGCTTTTGTTGTATTATTTGGGTGAGCTGAGTTCCATTGGTATGGTTGCAGCTAAGATCAGCATCTTTGGTGACAGCTTCCGTCATAATCACAGCCTCTGAAGTCTAAACGACTTGTATTGACGTTAACGTTTTCGATTTTTAATTGTTTCACTGGTTAATTAGTTTAGGGGTGTCATTGTAGGATGTGCGACCCCTTTTTCTCCTCACTAGAATAGGCAGTTTGCATTTGACAAGCAGTGTTGGGCAACCTCCATTTACTCATATATATAAATGTGGGCACACACGTACAGAAGTGGCTCTCTGTCCCACTCGGCTATTCAGCAATGGGCACGTGTCGCACACGATAACGGGGCTTCGGCGGATGGAATGTTCTGGACGATCACGCGATAGCACCGTTAAGTAGACACGAGCATCATAAACAGGCCCCGTTCCAGCACGAAGCAGGGCCTGCCGCTGGCATATATGTAAAAGATGAAGTGCATCTGACTGTGTGGATAGCGAAACTACGAGTGAAAGTGAACAGACGTCAAAGTGGAAGTCAACGTAAGTGCCAGTGAAAAGTGATCACAAAGTGACACACAAGGACATCGAGAGACATCAAAGAGCACCGCAGAACATTCAGCAACAGCTGAACATTCAGCAACACAAGGACAAAGAGCACCGGAGAACCTCACCCAGAAGATCATTCAGCAACAGCTGCCACGAAGACAGGACACTGGTGGGCAGCTTTAGCAGATAGGCAGATTTGGCGAATCTTGGAGTGTGGAGTGCTAATTGCGATGTAGCCGTGCGTACTTGGAGTAAGTACGCTGTCTCTTGCGAATACGTAGGAGTGCTCGAGGTGAATCCAGCAGTAGGAGAGCCTGTATGAAATCCATGCGGATCGCCGGAATATACAGAAGGGTATCCTGGCGAATAACCTGGAGTACCCAGAGTAAAGGGTGCAAGGGAGACGTATCGTAATCGACGTATATAAGCCAATCGAAGAACAAAATATACCGCTCCAACTTAAACATAACCAAAACTTATTATTATCGCAGGTGCCTACAATTATAAATACTGTTGGCACCAACACACTGCCGAATGATCTCATAACCGAAGGTTCGTTACAATAGCTACGCCTATTGGGGCATGGCAAATCCGAAAAATCAAGAAATCAACAAATACAACAAGTTTGGCAAGTAGGCTACTGTTGACCTCCCCTTAAAATCACTAGGGGCGTGGCAAATCAGGGAAAGTCTAAACAGTGCCTAATATTAATCCTTTAATATTTTGGGAGCGGTTAGATTCAGAGACTTGAGAAATAAAACATATATTTATGTGGGTCACTTCAAATCAGTAAAAAACTATGTCTTCCAAAGTTTTATAACTAAAGCTCAAAAATTTGACAAATACGTTACTGTTTCCCTCCTCAGTTTATTGACCAAAAATTATATATATCCGCCTCTTGGGGCGTGGCAAATAGGTCAAAATCGAATCTTCTACAATTTTACAACTAAAGATCCAAAAATTATCTTGATATTGATATTTTCATGGCAAATGAAAACTATATCTATATCTTTTACAATTGCAAGGGTAATATCAAACATCGGCAATGCCGGAGTTAGCCCATTATTCTAGTTAATATTTTATTTTTAATTAAATAGTAATGTTTTTTAAGATGGTGGTATAGCAAAACATAATTTCCTTAGGGCATAAAGCTGACTTTCAATTTTTCCAGAAATTAAGAACATTTAAATTTGCTTTCAATCTTTTCATACACATCTGTTGACTCGTTGGGAAGTACCACTTTTAAACATTGTCCAATAGTTCGAAATTATTGTCTTTGGACTGTCCAGAGTCCATATCCATTGAATTAGTTGAAGCTGTTAAATTGACAAGTAAAATCGCTCTAGGCGGGTCTGCCCGACTACGAGATCCCCTGAACCAAGTCCAAGGTGGTGTTTTAACCAATCTAGCTTACATCTTTTATCTATACATATTACCCTCTGCGGGCACACACACACGCACACATATATACATGCACACACAAGCACTCGCGCAGCTTACTGCATAAATGATTAAGCTGCTGATCTTGGGCTGCATTCTGGGCAGCATTATGAGAAATTGATTGCAACATAACTTCGGTTCCAGATCTAATTTCTTAATGAAATTTTTAGGACATAATATTGACATCAAAAGGTGTATATATGCGAAATCACAACTACCTAGTATTTGAAATACGTATTTTTCCACTTCTGGGGCTAATAGGAGGAGGTATCCAAAATTAAAATTTATTATCTGTATTTGTATCACAGAAACCTACATAGTCAATTTGGTATCTCTAGGTATTATGGTCTTTAAGTTATAGATTAAAAACAAAGTCAATATATCGATTGTTATCGATAAGGAAATAGGATAAGTTATCGCAAAAAAATAAACTTGTACTGCGTATGGTATACAAGAATATATATTTGAAATTTCAAATCTTGCTATTGCGGTTTACGAGATCACTGCATTCATACGGACGGACCGACGGAGAGACGGATATGGCTAGATCGACTCAGCTCGTTGTCCTGATCAAGAATACATATACTTTATGGGGTCTGCCACGCCCCCTTCTGCCTGTTACATACATTGTCCCAAAACCGTTATACCCCGAATTCTCATTTTCAATGGGATCAGGGTCCGAGCTGATGTTTTAAACAGTCTAGCTTGCATCTTGTATCTATACATATTACCTCTGCGCTCATATACACATGCACACATATACGCAGGCACACATATACACATGCACACATATACACATGCACACATATACATGCCATGCACACAGAAGCACGATCGCCGATTTCTGCGTAGTTGATTTAAATGTATGTGTGCACACGTACAGGCTGCTGCCTCGTGCTTTTACAATGTTTCCTTTAATAACTTCTGTATTACTTAACGGATTTAAATGCAATTTTCTGCATTGAATGCTATTAATTTATTGAAAATACGGTTTTCACTAAAAAATTTGAAAAATTTAAATTGTGGCTCTTAGATTTCTTTTTTTTAATAATTTTTTTTTGTAAAATGTGGAGCCGGTATCCAAAATATGAAAAAATAGAAAATGTATTTTATTTACAAAAAGCTAAACACAAAATTTGGTAGCTGTAGCTAAAAATATGTAAAAGATATGGTCAAAAAACTGAATCTTGATAACGTTTTAAATCGATATCATTGAAACGGAAAAATTTATCGAATATCTAAAACAAACTTGATATGGGCGCTGAAGTTGAAGTCTCTAACTCTTATATGTTCTGAGATCGACGTGTTCATACATACGGACAGACAGACGGACAGGGCCAAATTGAGTCAGCTCGTCGCCCTGATCAAGAATATATATACTTTATGGGGTCTGCCACGCCTCCTTCTGCCTGTTACATACTTTTTGCAAAACCATTATACCCTGATTTCCCATTTTCAATGGGTTCAGGGTATAAAAATGGGAGTGTGAATGAGACACGTTGGGGGAATTTTATTTGCCCGACCGGCCAGCTATGCCCCAGATCACAGCTAAATGTAGTCAATGATATTATTGGGATCAATAGATCAAAAGATTTTGTTAATAGAACACTTAGAAAAAAATTAGCATGTATTAAAATAAATTAAAACAGAAACTAGATAGCGCTTCCAGTTGGAAAATCACTGACAACGATGGAGCTATGCCCCTACTCATACCTAGGTACTGGCAGGGATTTCCCGAAGGTGAGCTGAAAGCAAGGATTTTATGAAACGAAGAGAGAGTTCGGATGAGATGACGCTATAAAATTTATTATAATTATTGCAGAGGACATGAAACGAATTGTGCAAAGAATAATATGTTGTGCAGAATGTTAAATGCAAGGGGCGAACGTACCTGGTTGTTCTCCCCGGAAATGAGAACTTGAGACGCCCTAAAAGAAAGTTAGAGTCTATGTCACCAATACGGTTCTACGGTTGGTTAACGAAGCAAGATCAATAAGGAGAAGCCTACTGGGGTGGGATGGTAAACGTAGATCGGGGTCCCAATTCAATCCACGTAGAGCTGTTTTTGGACAGACTCAATACGGTCCTGTTTAATCATATGCTGAGGACACCAATGCAAGAGCAGTACTATATGATATTATCTGGTGTGCAAGTATAAGCAAGCGTCAAAGCTCATGTTTCATACTAATATTATGGTTCATGCTTCCATACTCAAATAAGCTCTTTTCCAATTATATAAATAATTGAATCTATACTACTTAGACGAGATTGTCAGCCACTGACAATACCGCTCCTACTTTTGACTAGAGCAGAGCCATAACCGAACTACGAAAAATATATGTGTTCTGCTCTGCTTGTAGTTTTTGTCGCGTAATAAACTGTAGAAATAGCAATAGCACGAAATGAAATGAATCGCTATGCGTAACCGCAGCGGTAGCTGAAAACCGAGAGCAAGATGAGAGCAGAGCAAATGAAAGTTTTTATTTGCTATGGCTCTCATGTGTGCTCTTTAGACTCTGTTCCCAAAGGGAAAAAGAGTCTATTGGATTTGTGCAATGTCCGTCTTGCTGTCTGTCCGTCTGTCTGTATGAACGCGCAGCATTTGGATACTATAGTAGCTAGAGACTTGTAATTTGGAATATATACTCGTGTGTATCCGCGTCAGATCAAGTTTGAGTATTTTTCCGATACGCCCCCAGGGGCGTGGCAAATCGGGAAATGCTATATCTATTAAGACTAAAACGCTGTTATTTTAGTCAATATTGCAGTCTAAGACATGGGATTTAGAATATATATTCGTGTACACCACGCGGACGTTTTAAGATATAGATTATATATCTACGCCCATTGTGGGCGTGGCAAATCAGATAAAACTATATCTTCTACAGTTTTGAAGCTAGAGCATCCAAATTTGGCATGTGGGTTACTGATGACCTTCCCTTAAGTAAGATCAAAAAATTATATTCCCACGCCCCCTGGGGACGTGCCAAATCGTTAATTACTATATCTTTTACTAAAACCGTGATAATTTCGGCAATATTGCCGTCAAAGAGTTGGGATTTCGAATATAAATACTATTATCCTACCTCTACCAAAAAATGTATGTTATATATAGCTACGCCCATTGAGGGCGTGGCAAATAGGGTAAAACTGTATCTCCTACAGTCTTAGACGTAGAGCATCCAAATTTGACATGTGGGTTACTGTTCATTAAATTTAAATTTACGAAAAGAAAAAAAATAATAATAATCACAATGTAAGCCACCGTAAAACAAATTCTAGTTGACATAACTGGGGATTGAACCTGGGTCTTCGCTCCCACAACGCAAGTCTGTTTAACCAAATCAACACATCACCAACACATATATATTTCGCGCATGCGAAGCGCGTGACCCAGGTTCGATTCCCATCGCTGCCGCGTGACATTATCATTTAATAAAATATATTTTTTTTTTTTTAACTTCTATGTTACTTGATGGATTTTGATAACATTTTCAGCATAAATCCTTATATTTTATTAAAAATACGGTTTTACCTAAAAAATTAAAAGAAAATGTAAATGTGGCTTTAACTGCAACTGAGCTTATATTAAATTGATTTTGTGAAATGTGGAGCCGGTATCCATATGCTCAAAAAAGGAATCTCGATAATCTCGCGTTCAAACATACGGACAGACGGACGGACGGTCTACATATTTATTGAGCCCACACACCTTTAACAGGAACAGAGTCTGGCGCAGTCGGTGGTGGCCGACTGCAACGTTCTTACTTGTTTTAATATCCTGAAGTCATTGAAAATAGAAACTCAGGGTACAATGGTGCCGTGCTGGCTCCCAAGTGGACAGTAGCAAATACCGGCCGTTTTTCACACAGTCAGG
Source organism: Drosophila gaucha (assembly GCA_035045545.1). Taxonomy (NCBI): domain Eukaryota; kingdom Metazoa; phylum Arthropoda; class Insecta; order Diptera; family Drosophilidae; genus Drosophila; species Drosophila gaucha. Next base: position 56,589 of record JAWNOY010000435.1, read on the forward strand.
ATACTCCTCCGTGTGCCATCGCTGCACCAAGTCGGTGGATATGAAGGCGGCGACCCTCCAGAGGTTGCTCTGCGCGTCTTATCCATCACATCAGCTCCCCGAGCTGGCCGGCGACCAGGACCCTGATGATCCTGCGTCTTTCCAGTCGCTTGGCGATGGATGGCCAAATTGCCAAGTATGCTGGGGCTGCCGAAATTTTTAATATATACTCCTGAGTTCCACCCAAATACAAAAAGATATAGATTATATAGCTACGCCCTTTGGGGGCGTGGCAAATCGGATAAAACTATATCTTCTACAGTTTTGAAGCTACAGCATCCCAATTTGGAAAGTAATATGCTTTTGGCCTCCCCTTTAGATTGATTAAAAGTTATATATCCACGCCAACTTGGGGAGTGGCAAATCGGGAAAGTCAATATAGTGCTTAACATAAATCATTCAATATTTTGGCCTCTGTTAAAGCCTGATACTTGAAACTTAAAACATATATTTGTATCAAGCACCCCGAGAAAAAAAGATAGTGAATATATATCTACGCCCATTAGGGGCGTGGCAAATCGGAAAAAACTATATCTTCCAAAGTCTTATAGGTACAGCCAAAATTTGATATATAGGTTACTATTGACGTGCTCAATAGACTGTACAAAAATTATGTATATCCAATTGTGGGGGGCGTGGCAAATCAGAAAAACCTGTATCTATATCCTTTGCAATTGGAAGGGTATTACCAAACTTCGGCATGGCCGAAGTTAGCCCATCCCTCTAGGTTTTAAATTGTGTTTGTTAAATGTGGAGACGGTATCCAAAATATAAAAAATTAAAAATTATTTTATTTACAAGAGGTCAAATTCAAAGTTTGGTGACTAGCTAAGAAGATGTAAAAGGTATGGTCCAAACTGAATCTTGACAAGGTTCTTAATCGATATCAGTGAAACAGGAACATTTATCGAATATCTAAAACAAACTCGATATGCGCGCTGTATACACGGACCTTCGTGCAAAATTTCAAGACTCTAGCTCTCATAGTTTCTGAGATCGACGCGTTCATACATACGGATAGACAGACGGACAGGGCGAAATCGACTCAGCTCGTCGCCCTGATGAAGAATATATATACTTTGTGGGGTCTGCCACGCCTCCTTCTGCCTGTTACATACTCTTTGCAAAACCATTATACCCTGATTTGCTATTTTCAATGGGTTCAGGGTATAACTAGAGAGATAGACTAACTTCGACCTTGTTATTATAAAGGATAAAGATATTATTTTCCTTTAAGCTTCCTAAGAGCTAAGAGACACGATATTTAAAGTTTACACGGCACTTCATTAATATGAGCATACAAATCAACTAATGTGGTTTACTGAAAATCGAAGTCGATTGTAGTCCCCACTGCCCATTGGGCATTACATTACCCCTCAGCCTGCGCGCAGCCGCACAAGAGGGGCAATAAATTCTTGCTTATCAGCAATCTTTTTATACCCTGAACCCATTGAAAATGGGAAATGCAATTTTCTGCATTGAGTGCTATTAATTTATTGAAAATACGATTTTCACTTAAAAATTTAAAAAAATTAAATTGTGGCTTTGAAAATTTTTTATACCCTGAACCCATTGAAAATGGGAATTCAGGGTATAATGGTTTTGTGACAATGTATGTAACAGGCAGAAGGAGGCGTGGCAGACCCCATAAAGTATATATATTCTTGATCAGGACGACGAGCTGAGTCGATCTAGCCATGTCCGTCTGTCCGTCTGTCCGTCTATCCGTCTGTCCGTCCGTCCGTCTGTCCGTCCGTATGAACGCAGTGATCTCGTAAACCACAAAAGCTAGAGATTTGAGATTTTAGATATATATTCTTGTATACCATACGCAGTACAAGTTTATTTTTTTTTTTTCGATAACTCATCCTATTTCCTTATTATCGATAACAATCGATATTTTGACTTTGTTTTTAAGCTATAACTTTTACACCATAATACCTAGAGACACCAAATTGACTATGTAGGTTGCTGTGATGTAAATACAGATAATAAACTTTTTAAATTTTGGATACCTCCCCCCATTAGCCCCATAAGTGGAAAAAAACGTATTTCAAATACTAGGGAGTTGGAATTTCGTATATATACACCTCTAGATGTCAATATTATGTCCTGAAAATTTAATTAAGAAAGTAGATCTAGAACCGAAGTTATTCAACAATGAATTTCTCATAATGCTGCCCAGAATGCAGCCCAAGCGCAGCCGCTATATCATCTACGCAGTAAGCGGCGCGCGTGCTTGTGTATGTATGTGTGCGTGTGTGTGTGCGCGCAGTGGGTAATATGTACAGATAAAAGATGTTATCTAGATTGTTTAAAACGCCGCATCGGACTTGGTTCAGGGGATCTCGTAGTCGGGTAGACCCGACTAGAGCGTTCTTACTTGTTTTTTTTTTTTAATTTTTAAGTGAAACAATTAATAGCACTCAATGCAGAAAATTGCATTCAAATCCGTTAAGTAATACAGAAGTTATTAAAGGAAACATTGTAAAAGCACGCGGCAGCAGCCTGTACGTTTGCACACATACATTCAAATCAACTACGCAGTAATCGGCGCGCGAGTTACCTTATCAGTCACGCCACCAGCCAAGCCAACCAGATCCACTTAAGTTCATGAGTACATTGTACTACATTGTACACATGAACTATATACATATATATATATATATATATATATATGTATACCGACCAATAATACATGACCCCACGCAGACGCAGAGTACATTGTAACACTTTGTATCCATCGAGCAGCGTCAGCACTTGGACAGGATGCAGAACCTAAACATAAGCAGCAACGGGAGAACTGCAAGATCAGCAACAAAGGGTTTGGCAACCATCACTTGACATTTTACTTATATATCCACTATTGTATTAGGCTAGTTTCGAATGCCAGTTGGCAGAATAAAAATCAGATTCATATTGACAATCAAACCGAACAGACGTGCATTTGTTCTCGAATAATAAAACGAACACAAATCTCCACATAACAACACCACCACAGACTTGTAAATAATCCACCACGGACTTGTAACTGGCGCAGCCGCAACTTCGAGGGACAAGAAGAAGAGCCTTTGAAGGAACCTACCACCCAAGGATGTGGAAAGTTATTTGTTTCATTATGTAAGTTTTTCCTAAGTGAAGTGAGAATGAAGTTTAAACACACAAAAATTAAATTAAATTTTAAAAAAAAAAAAAAAAAAAAAAAAGAAAGAGAAAACAAATAACGAAACACAAAAATACAAAATTAAATAATAAAAAAAAATCGAAATACAAAAACATACAAAAAATTAAATTGAAATAAAAACAAGTAAGAATGCTCTAGTCGGGTCTGCCCGACTACGAGATCCCCTGAACCAAGTCCGAGACGGTGTTTTAAACAATCTAGCTTACATCTTTTACCGGTACAAATTACCCACTGCGCGCACACACACACGCACACATATACATACACAAGCAAGCGCGCCGCTTACTGCGTACATAATTTAGCGGCTGCGCTTGAGCTGCATTCTGGGCAGCATTATGAGAAATTCATTGTTAGATAACTTCGGTTCTAGACCTACTTTCTTAATGAAATTTTCAGGACATAATATTGACATCTAGAGGTGTATATATACAAAATCCCAACTCTCTAGTATTTGAAATACGTTTTTTCCACTTATGGGGCTAATGGGGGGAGGTATCCAAAATTTAAAAAAATTATTATCTATATTTACATCACAGCAACTTACGTAGTCAATTTGGTATCTCTAGCTATCATGGTCTATAAGTTATAGCTTAAAAACAAAGTCAAAATATCGATTGTTATCGATAATAAGGAAATGGGATGAGTTATCGAAAAAAAAAATAAACTTGTACTGCGTATGGTATACAAGAATATATATCTAAAATCTCAAGTCTCTAGCTTTTGTGGTTTACGAGATCACTGCGTTCATACGGACGGACAGACGGACAGACGGACAGACGGACAGACGGACAGACGGACGGACGGACAGACGGACAGACGGACATGGCTAGATCGACTCAGCTCGTCGTCCTGATCAAGAATATATATACTTTATGGGGTCTGCCACGCCTCCTTCTGCCTGTTACATACATTGTCACAAAACCATTATACCCTGAATTCCCATTTTCAATGGGTTCAGGGTATAAAAAAATAATATGGAAAACATCCAGAAGGAATGAATAAAATTTATATACAATATATACATTCGTTGCATTGCTATCTGCGGATCGCGCTAGAGATCATATAGTGATACAAATTTGTACACATAATGATTGAACCTACTGTATTGGACAGAGCGAAAAGAGATATGCAAATAAAGTGCAACACACAGAAGAAATAAATAAAATTTATATACAATATATACATTCGTTGCATTGCTATCTGCGGATCACGCTAGAGATCATATAGTGATAAAAATTTGTACACATAATGATTGAACCTACTGTATTGGACAGAGTGAAATGCGATATGCGAATAAAGTGCAACACACAGAAGGAATGAATAAAATTTATATACAATATATACATTCGTTGCATTGCTATCTGCGGATCGCGCTAGAGATCATATAGTGATACAAATTTGTACACATAATGATTGAACCTACTGTATTGGACAGAGCGAAAAGAGATATGCAAATAAGGTGCAACACACAGAAGAAATAAATAAAATTTATATGCATTGCACTAATATTTACAAATCATGCAAAATTTTTTAATTAAAATTGTAATACAAATAGCTATATGCAAATATATGATATACAGTTTATAGTTGATGTCTGTCCGCCTTTAGGCAGGATCACTGCATCGAGCAGGGGGCCTGACCTAGCTTCAGCACAATTATAAAACAATTCAAAAACAAAAAAAAAAACTAAATAAATAAAAAAAAAATATATATATATACATATACATTATAAAAAATAATAAACAAAACAATAAAGAAAACACAGTTCAAATATTTATATCTATGAATAAACAAGAGATTAACATTATGAATTTTGCAGACACTAACTCACACTTCATCCTCACTACACAAGGATCAACATCAGCAACAATTCTCCAACGATTAAATTATAATTATTACTATAGTATTAAGAACACTACATATACACAACACACATACACAATTGTATAAAATTAAGTACCAAACTAAAATAGATCATTCATGTCAGCATTAGGTAGGATCAAGAGAGTAGTACCGACAAGAGGTGCAAGACGTACCAACAGTGTACCAGACATCAGGGAAGAAGAGTACCCAATTGACAGCATGTCACTAGACCAGGAAATACCCCCGGCACAAGCCCTTAATACTGTAGCCCAAGACACTATTGGAGGTTTCAAGGTTTTTGACCTTATCGCAACCATTCCAATATACGAGGGAGATGAGGAAGGATTAGGAGATTTTATCGCAAATGTGGAAGAAATTTTAATGCTAATAAGAGGTGCAGATCAAACACCAACTGGGTTAATTGTACTAAGAGCAATACGCAACAAAATTAAAGGTAAAGCTCAGCAAGTATTACGTCAGGCAGGTGTTAGATTAAACTGGGACGAAATTAAAAATCTGCTGAATGTACATTTCGCGGACAAAAGGACAGAATTTAATCTGATTACTGATTTGGGCATTTTAACGCTCCAAAATTTACCAGTAGAGATTCTCTATGAAAGAGTTACTTGCATACAAAGAGCTCTATTAAATGTAGTACAAGAAAATGAAACTAATCAGACTATAATAGAGACGAAAAGAGAACTGTTGAAGAAACAGTGTCTCGAGATATTTTTAAAAGGATTACGTGGAATATTCGGTACATTAGTCAGAAACAAAGAACCAACAAATATTATCACTGCATATGAAATGGCTATTTCCGAAAAACGAATTTATAACAATCAAAGACAGGCTAGGCGATTGAACGAAGTATACTGGCAAACTAACAGACCTGGTAATAATAACAAACCTTCTGAGCAAAGGGGATATCGAAACGAACAAAACAGGGAAAGAAGTCGCTCGAAAGAAAGAAACACAAACAATAGCAACAATGGACAGTATCAAAACAATAACAGTAGCACACAACAAGGTGGACAGGCAGGACGTGGAGCAAGAGGAAACTATAGTGGACAGACTAGGACCACAAATTATTCCAAACAATCTTACAATTCAGCAAATTCAAGGGGTATTACTAAACAAACTAGTAATCAAGGAGAGTTGCATAACATTAACGATAATGAAAATTTTCGATCAGCAGCCTCAACAACCAACCAGGGTACATAAATAAAGACCAACACGGAACTATGTTACCATATATACTAATAGACTCCTCATTTGGAAAACAACTAAAATTTCTAATAGACACAGGGTCCACATCATCCTTTATTGACCCTAAGTGGATACCACAGCAACACCATATAACCTTATCCGAACCCAAATTAATTCGAACTATTACAAACACACACTCCTTAAAGTTAATCTGCATATTGGATTTATTTGATGAGTTTAAACAAAAAGGCACAGCCCAATTTTTGCTTTTGAAGTTTCATTCATATTTTGACGGATTAATCGGAATTGATTTACTGAGACAATTGAAAGCTAAAGTTGACATAGAAAACTCCACATTACAAACACACACAACTGAATTACCTATATATACGAAGGAAAATAAAATAGGCACAAAACAAGTAATAAAAGAAACGACTAGAAGCATAATACAAGTCCCTGTAGACTTAGAAGAGGGAACATTTTATTGTCAAGAAATACGACTTGACGATGATTTGATTATTTCAAACGGACTGTATTCAGCAAAAAACAATTTTAGCAGTATGGAAATAACCAACTATGACAACAACAAAAAAACAATTTATTTTGACCAACCATTAGCAGTAACTCAATTTAGAGAAGAGGAACACATAGAAGTAAATTTGGCATTTCAACAAGACATAAGTACATCAAATAGCTTGTTCAATTTTCAAGAGAAAGTTAGATCAGCTCATTTAAATTCAGAAGAAAGAAAACTCTTAAAAAATCTCTGTTTAGAATTTGCTGATATATTGTACGACAATAAAAACCAACTATCATCTACAAACAGAGTTAAACATAAGATACCAACGTCTGACGAAATTCCGGTTTATACAAGACCATATAGATATGGCTTTAACGAACGAAAGGAAGTCAAGAGCCAAATTGATAAACTATTATCGCAAAAAATAATCAGACACAGTCACTCGCCATGGAGCGTACCAGTATGGCTAGTACCAAAAAAACTGGACGCATCAGAGCAGAGGAAATGGCGTTTAGTTATAGATTTTAGAAAACTAAACAAAAAGACCATAAAAGACAAATATCCTATGCCAATAATTAACGATGTACTACATAAAATAGGTAAAGCTAAGTATTTCTCAATACTAGATTTAGCCAGTGGATATCACCAAATAGAAATGTCCCAGAAGGACATTCAAAAAACTGCATTCTCGGCAGAAGGAGGCCATTTTGAATTCGTTAGAATGCCTTTCGGACTAACTAATGCCCCTGCAACCTTCCAAAGAGTAATGGACTCTTTGTTCGGAGACTTATTAGGTATATACTGTTTAGTATATATGGACGACATTATTGTATTTTCGAGTTCATTACAAGAACACATACAACATTTGAGAAACATATTTCAGAGAATTATAAAGGCAAATTTAAAATTACAAATGGACAAATCAGAATTCTTAAAAAAAGAAATAGAATATTTAGGACATGTAGTAACACCAGAAGGGGTTAAGCCAAACCCATTAAAAATTGAAGCAATCAAAAAATTTCCTTTACCCAAAACTCAGAAAGAGATCAAATCTTTCTTGGGGTTAATGGGTTATTACAGAAAGTTTATTAAAGATTTTGCGAAAATTACAAAACCATTGACCAAACAATTAAAGGGAAAAGCAAAGGTAAATACAGATGAAGAATTCAAAACAACGTTCGAATACTGCAAAACACTTTTATGTAATGACCCAATTTTGATATACCCTGACTTTACAAAACCTTTCATATTAACCACAGACGCGAGTAATGTCGCTTTAGGAGCAGTCTTATCACATGGAAATTTAGGATCTGATAAACCTGTTTCCTTTGCTAGTAGAACACTAACAGACACAGAAGCAAATTACTCAACGGTAGAAAAAGAAATGCTTGCCATAATCTGGGCAATAAAGTATTTTCGGACAATATGTTAATGTTCAACAATTACACCAAGGAACCCCATTAGTTAAGCTAGAGTTAGGACCTACAAAAATTATCTCTAACTATAAGATATTAGCACACGTTGTCCGCATACAGGAATATATTGATAATGTTGATCAATTTAAAACAGCATTGAAGAATTTAAAAACAGTTAAATTTTCCGGAGAAGCTATAGAGATACTAGAGGCCAAGTTGGGGCAATTACAAGAAAAAACAAGTAAGAACGTTGCAGTCGGGCGCCACCGACTGCGTCAGACTCTGTTCCTGTTAAAGGTGTGTAGGCTCAATAAATATGTAGACCGTCCGTCCGTCTTTCCGTATGTTTGAATGCGAGATTATTGAGATTCCTTTTTTGAGCATGTCTTTTACATCAATTTAGCTACAGTCATACAAATTTTGCTGCTTTTTTAAATAAAATACTATTTTGGTTTTTATTATATATTTTGGATACTGGCTCCACATTTCACAAAATCAATTTAATAAAAGTTCAGTTGCAAATAAAGCCACATTTAAATTTTTTTTAATTTTTAAGGTAAAACCGTATTTTTAATAAAATATAAGGATTTATGCAGAAAGTTTTATCAAAATCCATTAAGTAACATAGAAGTTATAAAAAAAAAAAAAAACATTTTAATAAATGATAATATCACGCGGCAGCGATGGGAATAGAACCTGGGTCACGCGCTTCGCATGCCACCGACTCTACCCACAACACCACGGCGTCTCTTGTGCCAAATTGAGTTTGGTGTGTTGATTTGGTTAAACAGACTTGCCCCAGTTAGGTCAACTAGAATTTGTTTTAATAAATATAAGGATTTATGCTGAAAATTTTATCAAATCCATTAAATAACATAGAAGTTATAAAAAAAATAAAAAAAAAAAATTTTATTAAATGATAATATCACGCGTCAGCGCTGGGAATCGAACCTAGGACTCGCGCTTCGCATGCCACCACTCTACCCACAACACCACGGCGTCTCTTGCGTGGCTATGTGCCAAACTGAGTTTGGAAGTGTTTTGATTTGGTTAAACAGACTTGCGTTGTGGAAGCGAAGACCCTGCTTCAATCCCCAGTTAGGTCAACTAGAATTTGTTTTACGGAGGCTTACATTATGATTATTATTATTTTTTTTTTTTTCGTAAATTTTAATTTCATGAACAGTAACCCACATGTCAAATTTGGATGCTCTACGTCTAAGACTGTAGGAGATACAGTTTTACCCTATTTGCCACGCCCCAAATGGGCGTAGCTATATATAACATACATTTTTGGGTAGAGGTAGGATACTAGTATATATATTCCAAGTCCCAACTCTCTGACGGAAATATTGCCGAAATTATCACGGTTTTAGTAAAAGATATAGTAATTCCCGATTTGCCACGCCCCCAGAAGACGTGGATACATAACTTTTGACTTATCTTAAGAGGAGGTCAACAGTATCCCACATGCAAAATTTGGACGCTCTAGCTCCAAAACTGTAGGAGATACAGTTTTATCCGATTTGCCACGCCCTTAATGGGCGTAAATATCTATAATATATATTTTTGATTCCGAGTGATCTACTTGCACATGTATTCCAAATTTCAAGTCTCTAGCTCTTAATACGCTCAAAATATTATAAGATTTATACAAATCGCTATATATATATTCCCGATTTGGAACGTCCCCAGGGGGCGTGGGTATATAACTTTTTGATGTAACTTAAGGGAAGGTCAACAGTAACCCACATGCCAAATTTGGATGCTCTAGCTTCAAAGCTGTAGAAGATATAGTTTTATCCGATTTGCCACGCCCACAATGGGCGTAGATATATAATCTATATCTTAAAACGTCCGCGTGGTGTACACGAATATATATTCTAAACCCCATTTCTTAGACTGCAATATTGACTAAAATAACAGCGTTTTAGTCTTAATAGATATAGCATTTCCCGATTTGCCACGCCCCCTGTGGGCGTATCGGAAAAATACTCAAACTTGATCTGACGCGGATACACACGAGTATACATTCCAAATTACAAGTCTCTAGCTTCTATAGTGTCCAAATGCTGCGCGTTCATACAGACAGACGGACAGACGGACAGACAGCAAGACGGACATTGCACAAATCCAATAGACTCTTTTTCCCTTTGGGAACAGAGTCTAATAAATATACTAGTACCTAAACAAAGGCAGAAGAGGGGAGCTGTAAATGGTTTAGGAAGCATCATAAAAGCGATTACGGGAAATATGGATATAGAAGATTCAAACAAGATAGATAAGGAATTTAAGCTTATACAAGAAAACATGATTGATCTAACAAAAAACTTAAATGACCAAACAAATGTCAACAATGAAATAATTATAAGGTTCGGCAATATTACCGAACATATTAACAAAGAACAAACAATAATTAACAATTTCATTAAGAATTATAAAAATGAGATCTATAAAGAACTCAATGATGAGGACAATGAAATTCATGTTCTACAATACATAAATAGAATAGGATATAACATAGATGTTTTGTATAATCATTTAAGCAACATACTAGAAAGTATCCTATTAACAAAATTAAATATAATCCCTAAGTTCATTTTATCAATTGAAGAAACGGAAAAAATAACAGAAATATTCTCTGAACAGAATTTAACAATATTATCTAATGAACATTTATATAGATTATTGGAAATGGACACATTTGTAAACAAAACTAATGTGATTTTCTATATTAAAATTCCAATCTTTGAAATTGAAGAATACAAATTTGCACACATTGTTCCATTACCATTAAATTATACAAAATATTTAAGAGTACCAGAATATATTGCTTATAATAAGAATAATATTAAGCCATTTAAAGAAAAATGTAACAAAATTCATAATCAATACTTTTGTAAAAGTCGAGTTGTCAAGGCCCCATCGTGGGACACAAGATGCTTAGAGGGAATACTGGATGGAGAAACAGCAACGTGCGACGTATTAAAATCTGGAGATCGAGAACAAGTATCAGAGCCTGAAAAGGGATTTATCTTTGTGTTAAATGGAATGAACACAAAGGTAACACCAAATTGTGCCAAATCGTTTGACATTAATGGATCTGCCTTGTTAACCTACAAGGATTGCTCAATAACAATTAATGGACTAAATTATGATGACGTGGAACTTAAACAAGATGACACTATTAGGACTAGAATACCATGGTTTAAAGAGATAAAAATAAACAATACGATCGAAGAACTAAATCTTCAAAGATTACACCTGGACAATATTAAGAGCCAGAACCGGATTCTCAATATTAAAAGGATAACAGCAAACCACTTCATAACAATTTACACATGCATCGGAATATCGACCTGTATAATTCTACTTATACTATATATGAAAAGAACCATAACCATCGTCAACCAAGAACCATTACAAACCAATTTCGTTCAGACCATACCTTCGCTTTGGCCCTCACTTCAATCTAGGAGGGGAGGAGTTACCTTATCAGTCACGCCACCAGCCAAACCAACCAGATCCACTTAAGTTCATGAGTACATTGTACTACATTGTACACATGAACTATATACATATATATATATATATATATATATATATATGTATACCGACCAATAATACATGACCCCACGCAGACGCAGAGTACATTGTAACACTTTGTATCCATCGAGCAGCGTCAGCACTTGGACAGGATGCAGAACCTAAACATAAGCAGCAACGGGAGAACTGCAAGATCAGCAACAAAGGGCTTGGCAACCATCACTTGACATTTTACTTATATATCCACTATTGTATTAGGCTAGTTTCGAATGCCAGTTGGCAGAATAAAAATCAGATTCATATTGACAATCAAACCGAACAGACGTGCATTTGTTCTCGAATAATAAAACGAACACAAATCTCCACATAACAACACCACCACAGACTTGTAAATAATCCACCACGGACTTGTAACTCGCGTGCTTCTGTGTGCATGGTATATGTGTGCTTGTGTATACAAATGTGTGCATGTGTATATGTGTGCATGTGCATATGTGTGCATGTGTATATATGTGCATGTGTATATGTGTGCATGTGTATATGTGTGCATGTATACATGTGTGCCTGTGTATATGTGTGCATGTGTATATGCGCGCAGAGGGTAATATATATAGATAAAATATGTAAGTTAGGTTGTTTAAAACATCAGCTCGGACTTGGTTGAGGGGATCTCGTAGTCGGGCTGAGACCCGACTAGAGCTTTCTTACTTTTTTATTTTGTTTTTCTTTTGTTTTGTTTGGTTTGTGCGCGCAAACAAAATCAAAGCAAGTATAAAGTGTAAACATCCAATTCTAATATTTGAGTGATTAAATATTAATAATTGGCAATAAATAACAAACAATTATCTGACTCACGGATTAGTGAGGTACTGAACAAGCACAGTCGGCTGCTTGACTATCAGAAAGTGAACTTAGAAAGAAACTGATGGATGACCTTGCAGCACAAGGCACCTCATGTGTTGCATCTGGGTTTGTACACGAAGCCACTTTTGTTCCCACTACTTCGGCAGTCATATTCTCGGTAGCATCAACTTCAGCCGCATGTCACGTGACTACCTGTTCATCTGGCGGAGTATGTTCATTTGGCAACCGGCCAATAATGGGCAGCAGAGCAAGCCAATTAGCTGTAGCAACCAACCATTAGTTATCTGGAACTAATCGCCCACTACCACAACTCGACAAAAAGGCTACCATGTTGGTGTTCCAGCCGGCATCAGTCGCCTGGCAGACAGTCCAACCAAAAAAGAGAAGAAGTTCACCTGACTCACCCAAAACGGCAAATAAAAGACCTACGTTACTTGCAAAAAATCGGTTTGCCGCCCTTGCAAATCTAGAAATTAGTCAAGCAGACGATGACCTTGACCTGGACGTTCTCTGGGACGAAATCGACAAAGATGGGGAGAGACGGTCTAAACTATCAACGGAAAAAAACCACCAAAGCCTAGCCAAATCACAGTACTGGCCATCAGCGATGTGCCAGCGCTGGAGAGGCATCTTAATTCTGCGGTTGCTGCTGACTCTTACGAGTTTAAGGTTGCTCGCAATGGCAATTTGCGCATATACGCTCGTGACTCTGATGCTCACAGAACCATCACAAAAAAGCTTCCGGAAGTAAAACTCCAATACACGCACTTCTGCCTCTCTGAGGACAGAGCTTTTAGAGTGGTGGTATGCAACTTGGCCGCATCTACCCCTACCGAGCAAATCAAAACTGCATTCACCTCTCAAGGGCACGCTGTGGTGCATATGTACAACCCCAAGTCAAAATTACTTATTGTGGACCACTCTGAAACTGCTCCATCCAAAGATAAAGGCCGGAAGGTCTGGTTTATAGATCTCAAATAGGCCCACAATAATCGGGAGGCCCTAAAGATCAATAAAGTCGGTCGGCAAAGGGTTAGAGTGGAGATGCCGCGAAAGATTATTGACATGCGTCAATGTTACCGTTGCTTTGGATTTGATCATACCAAGAATTATTGCACCAAGGAGCCCAGATGCGGTAGATGCAGTGAGCCTCACTGGACTGGTTCTAGCCTGTGCCAGGCAAAGACTTATGGCGACCTGGTGTGCGTCAATTGTCACGGAAACCACGAAGCAACTAATAAGAGCGGCAGAGTACACGTCCAGCGGCTCAACATTGGTCAACATTGTCAACATTGGTCCCGTGATGCGTGAAGGCTACTCTCAGTCCACGCGTACTATCAAGCAAAAGGTAATCCCAACCTCCATTGTGCGAAATGGTCTGTCGTACGCAGATGCGTCAACTTTTGGGCAGCAGAGCACAAGATCTGATAGGAACAGCCCACATCAACATAGGAATTTTCCCTTTAATACAAGCAATCATCAATTACAAGGTACTGACCAACTCCACAAACATGTTGCAAATCCAAAGCAACCACAGCATCATGATAATTTGGCATTTGATGGCTCACTAGCGCAGACCATAATATCCATGCAACAGACCATTGCGGGTCTTCAGAAAACCATCGCTGAGCTGTTAGAGGTGATCAAGGAACTGAGAGGTTCCAAGCCGGGGAAGCAGCGCAAATAATGGCTACTGTGCTGCGCCTCGGTACGTGGAACGCTCGTAGTATCATCCCAAATACTAACGAGCTAAAGGTGTTTCTGACCAAGCACGCAATCGACATCATGTTTACTTAGAGACTTTCTTACACGATGGGTCCTACTTCAACATGGCAGGGTACACATGTTATCGAGAAGATCACCCTGGAGGGCGTCCTAGAGGCGGAGCATGTGTACTAATCAGGCAGGGATTAGTGTACTATCACCAACAACCTATTATGACGAATCACGCACAGTTGGCAACTGTAATCGTATCCACTAATTTAGGTGAAATCGCCATGGCTGCAGCGTACCTTCCACCAGGGTTGCCTTGGAGTACTTCTGAGTTTGGCAGTCTACTTGATAAGCTTGGTCACAAATTTATCGTCGGGGGCGACTTCAACGCCAAACATCGACTCTGGGGCAGTATGACGGCAAGGCCAGAGGTATTGCGCTTCATGGCTGTATTACCAGCAGTGCAACACAAGTGCTAGCCACTGGTAGACCCACCTACTACCCCTATAATAGGAGGGATACGCCCACGTGCATTGACTTCTACATGTACAAGGGTATAGCTAGCAGTCTGCTCTCGGTAAGAGTATGAGCTTTCATCAGATCACTTGCCCTTGGTGGCTTCTCTATAAATGTCGCCTCAACGAACTACTCCAATGACGAGGCTTGTTTCTCCCGGTGCCAACATCAGACTCTTCCAAGACGAGATGAACAATGCTTTTAATCTCAACACCGAGTTAAACACGGCGGAAGATGTCGACAAAGCTGTCGAAACACTTATTAACAAAACTAAGCGCGCTGCCCAAATTGAGGCCCCAGCTGGTGCAACTCCCTGTAGACGTAGCAACCTCACCCTCTCTCCGGAAGCAGTTGGCCTCCTAACGCTCAAGAAGCGCCTCAGACGCGAGTTCATCAGAATCAATGACCTGACGATCGACAGACTATATGGAAGGATCTCAAACAGGGTGAAAAAGGTAATAGCCATACTAAAAAGAGAAGCCACAGACGCCTTCCTGGAGAAAGCTACTCCTGATGAAAGTTCAAGTTTTGCGCTCTGGAAGCTTACTAGGAGGTTCAAAAGGCAAGTTTCACCGAAATTCCCAGTCCGAAACCCAGATGGCTCTCGGGCAAGATCCCCCCAGGATAGAGTGGAAGCTTTTGTGAAAAATCGGGAAGAAAGATTCCAGCCGTTGGAGACTTCGTCGCCAAGAAGAGTACAGATAGTAGCCGAATCTCAGTTTGGCTTTAGGCTCAGGCAAGGCACGCCCGAGCAGCTACACCGAGTTACAAACTGTGTTCTGGATGGATTCCATGAAAAGGAGTATATCGTTAGAGCCTATCTGGATATCCAGCAGGCAGAGTGTGACATGCAGGACTCCTGCATAAGCTGAAAGAGCTACTTAATCCACAGCTCTATCTGATTGTCAGAAGCTTCCTCCACGAGCGATCATTTAAGGTTGTTCAGGACGGGGTGTCCTCTCAAGCAAAGACAGTCAGACCTGGTGTACCCCAGCGTAGCGTGTTAGGGCCAACCCATTACAGCATGTATACGCAAGACATGCCTTCGGCTGGCAACATGCCGAACAATTTACTTGTTGCCACCATTGCAGACGACACTGCCGTTCTGGCTAGAGACAAATGCGTCTACGCTGCTACAGATCTCGTCCAGATGTACCTAAAAAAAATTTGAGAAGTGGGCCTGTAGATGGAATATTGCCATAAGCCCTGATAAGTGTGTATCTGTCACATACAGCCTCAGAACACAAACCTCTCCCGGGATATACTTACTTGGCCAAGTCTTAGACCAGAAGGATGCCCAAAAATACCTTGGAGTCACTCTGGACAAACGGCTAAATTTTCAGCGCCATATTACGGACACAGTCAAGGGTCTCAAGGCTAATGCGAGCACTTTGGCTTGGCTTCTTAACGCCAAGAACAAACTTTCAATTACTAGCAAGACGCTGATATAAAAAGTCATCCTTGCACCCATTTGGAGATATGGTATTCAGGTATACGGCATAGCGGCAAAGTCGAACCTCAATAAAATGAGAGTAGCCCAGTCCCAAATCTTGCGAAGAATGTCAGGTGCGGCATGGTATATATGCAACAGCGACATAGACAAAGAACTCCATGTACCTAGGATCGGAGATGTGATTAACCGCCAAGCTACTGTATACTTAAACAAACTCGCATATCACCCTAACCAGGTAGCACGAAGGCTCCTAAGATGGAGACGTATCTCCGGAGCAAGGATGAGAAGGAGGCTCAAGAGAGTTCACCCAACCGACCTGTCCCACAGAACCCTTTAATCTTTCCCTTTTCCCACTCAATCACCCTATTATCTAGGTTTAAGTATGTACAAATGTACATACATATATTGTTGAATTTAAATTACCACTATAGTATAAGTTATTATTAATAGTAACAGTAGGCTATAAAATAAAAAAAAGTTTCTTTCAAAAAAAAAAACCAACAAGTAAGAACGACTGTTCCTGTTAAAGGTATGTAGCCTCAATAAATATGTAGACCGTCCGTCCGTCTGTCCGTATGCTTGAACGCTAAATGAACGGTACTATTTTGGTTTTTATATATTTTGGATACCGGCTCCACATTTCACAAAATCAATTTAGTTCAGTTTCAAATATAGCCAAATTTACATTTTTTTTTAATTTTTTAGGTTAAACCGTATTTTTAATAAAATATAAGGATTTATGCTGAAAATGTTATCAAAATCCATTAAGTAACATAGAAGTTATAAAAAAAAATAAAAAAAAAAAACATTTTATTAAATGATAATATCACGCGGCAGCGATGGGAATCGAACCTGGGTCACGCGCTTCGCATGCCACCGACTCTACCCACTACACCACTGCGTCTCCTTCACGACTATGCGCGAAATTGAGTTTGGTTATGTGTTGATTTGGTTAAACAGACTTGCGTTGTGGTAGCGAAGACCCTGGTTCAATCCGCACATAGGTCAACTAGAATTTGTTTTACGGTGGCTTACATTGTGATTATTATTATTTTATTTTCTTTTTGTAAATTTAAATTTCATGAACAGGAACCCACATTTCAAATTTGGCTGCTCTACGTCTAAGACTGTGGGAGATACAGTTTTACCCTATTTGCCACGCCCCAAATGGGCGTAGCTATATATAACATACATTTTTTGGTAGAGGTAGGATAATAGTATTTATATTCCAAATCCCAACTCTTTGACGGCAATATTGCCGAAATTATCACGGTTTTAGTCAAAGATATAGTAATTCCCGATTTGACACGCCCCCAGAAGACGTGGATACATAACTTTTGATTTATCTTAAGAGGAGGTCAACAGTATCCCACATGCAAAATTTGGACGCTCTAGCTCCAAAACTGTAGGAGATACAGTTTTATCCGATTTACCACGCCCTCAATGGGCGTAAATATCTATAATATATATTTTTGATTCGGGGTGATTTACTTGCACATGTATTCCAAATTTCAAGTCTCTAGCTCTTATAACGCTCAAAATATTATAGGATTTATACAAATCGCTATATATATATTCCCGATTTGGCACGTCCCCAGGGGGCGTGGGTATATAACTTTTTGATGTAACTTAAGGGAAGGTCAACAGTAACCCACATGCCAAATTTGGATGCTCTAGCTTCAAAACTGTAGAAGATATAGTTTTATCCGATTTGCCACTCCCACAATGGGCGTAGATATATAAACTATATCTTAAAACGTCCGCGTGATGTACACAAATATATATTCTAAATCCCAGCTCTTAAGCTGTAATATTGACGAAAAGAAAGGCGTATCGGAAAACACTTAAACTTGATCTGACTCGGATACACACGAGTATATATTCCAAATTACAAGTCTCTAGCTTCCATTACAGTGTCCAAATGCTGTGCGTTCATACAGACAGATGGACAGACGGACGGACAGACAGCAAGACGGACATTGCACAAATCCAATAGACCCTTTTTCCCTTTGGGAACAGAGTCTAAAAGATTGTAGTCCTAAGGAAATATAAAGACGACGTAAAAGCAAAAAGTTGAAAAGGACATAACTATAATTACTTTTTCCATTGTCACAACTCACAAAGATCTGCGATTATTTTTGGTCATTCCAAAAATTCGTTTTAACGCTCTAGTCGGGACTGCACGACTACGAGATCCCCTGAACCTTTGTCCGAGTTTGCATATTTACATAAAAAGTAAAAAAAAAATTTTCTTTTGAACAAAAAATGTTGACAGTAGCGGGAATTGAAACTGCGATTCCTCGCTTGCAAGCCGCCAACTCTAACCATTACACAACACTTTTCACATTATTCTTAGTGACAAAGACGCCACTAAAGTAGCAGCGACCAGAATTACAATGCAACTGAAATTGAGACTTAACTAATAAAATTCAAAGAATAATGCACACATTTGAATGTATGTGTGCACACGTATAGGCTGTGTGCACAGTGTGCGCTGCATACGTATTGGCGCTAGCCTCCGTGTGCTTTTATCAAGTGACAAAAAGTTTTGTTTCATAACTTTTATGTACCTAAACGGATTTCAATAACATTTTCAGCGATGAATTCTTTCATTTTACTTAAATTACGGTTTTACTTAGAAAATTTAAAAACAAGTAAGAACGTTCTAGTCGGGTCTGCCCGACTACGAGATGATGTGTTTTAAACAGTCTAGCTTACATCTTTTATCTGTACATTTTACCCTCTACGCGCGCACACACACACACGCACACATATACATACACAACCAAGCGCGCAGCTTACTGCGTAGATGATTTAGCGGCTGCGCTTGGGCAGCATTATGAGAAATTGATTGTTAAATAACTTCGGTTCTAGATCTACTTTCTTAATGAAATTTTTAGGACATAATATTGACAACCAAAGGTGTATATATGCGAAATTCCAACTCCCTAGTATTTGAAATACGTTTTTTACACTTATGGGGCTAATGGGGGGAGGTATCCAAAATTTCAAAAGTGTTTTATCTGTATTTGCATCACAGAAACCTACATAGTCAATTTGGTATCTCTAGGTATTATGGTCTTTAAGTTATAGCTTAAAAACAACGGCAAAATATCGATTGTTATCGGAAAAAAAAATAAAGTTGTACTGCGTATGGTATACAAGGAAATATATCTAAAATTTTAAATCTCTAGCTTTTGTGGTTTACGAGATCATTGCGTTCATACGGACGGGCAGATGGGCAGACGGAGATGGCCAGATCGACTCAGCTCGTCGTCCTGATCAAGAATATATATACTTTATGGGGTCTGCCACGCCTCCTTCTGCCTGTTACATACATTGCCACAAAACCCTTATACCCTGAAATCCCATTTTCAAAGGGTTCGGGGATTTGTGCAATGT
The DNA here is from genome assembly GCA_035045545.1 of Drosophila gaucha. NCBI lineage: Eukaryota > Metazoa > Arthropoda > Insecta > Diptera > Drosophilidae > Drosophila > Drosophila gaucha. The sequence goes on from JAWNOY010000435.1 coordinate 76,310, forward strand.
CCGTCTTGCTGTCTGTCCGTCTGTCCGTCTGTCTGTATGAACGCGCAGCATTTGGACACTATAGAAGCTAGAGACTTGTAATTTGGAATATATACTCGTGTGTATCCGCGTCAGATCAAGTTTGAGTATTTTTCCGATACGGCCACAGGGGGCGTGGCAAATCGGGAAATGCTATATCTATTAAGACTAAAACGCTGTTATTTTAGTCAATATTGCCGTCTAAGAAATGGGATTTAGAATATATATTCGTGTACACCACGCGGACGTTTTAAGATATAGATTATATATCTACGCCCATTGTGGGCGTGGCAAATCGGATAAAACTATATCTTCTACAGTTTTGAAGCTAGAGCATCCAAATTTGGCATGTGGGTTACTGTTGACCTTCCCTTAAGTTAGATCAAAAAGTTATATACCCACGCCCCCTGGGGGCGTAACAAATCGGTAATATATATATAGCGATTTGTATAAATCTTATATTTTGAGCGTATTAAGAGCTAGAGACTTGAAATTTGGAATACATGTGCAAGTAGATCACTCGGAATCAAAAATATATATTATAGATATTTACTCCCATTAAGGGCGTGGCAAATCGGATAAAACTGTATCTCCTACAGTTTTGGAGCTAGAGCGTCCAAATTTTGCATGTGGGATACTGTTGACCTCCTCTTAAGATAAGGCAAAAGTTATGTATCCACGTCTTCTGGGGGCGTGGCAAATCGGGAATTACTATATCTTTTACTAAAACCGTGATAATTTCGGCAATATTTCCGTCAAAGAGTTGGGACTTGGAATATATATACTAGTATCCTACCTCTACCCAAAAATATATGTTATATATAGCTACGCCCATTTGGGGCATGGCAAATAGGGTAAAACTGTATCTCCTACAGTCTTAGACGTAGAGCATCCAAATTTGACATGTGGGTTACTGTTCATGAAATTTAAATTTACGAAAAAAAAAAAATAATAATAATCATAATGTAAGCCTCCGTAAAACAAATTCTAGTTGACCTAACTGGGGATTGAACCAGGGTCTTCGCTACCACAACGCAAGTTTAACCAAATCAAAACACTTCCAAACTCAGTTTGGCACATAGCCACGCAAGAGACGCCGTGGTGTTGTGGGTAGAGTGGTGGCATGCGAAGCGCGTGACCCAGGTTCGATTCCCATCGCTGACGCGTGATATTATCATTTATTAAAATGTTTTTTTTTTTTTATAACTTCTATGTTACTTAATGGATTTTGATAAAACTTTCTGCATAAATCCTTATATTTTATTAAAAATACGGTTTTACCTAAAAATTAAAAAAAATGTAAATGTGGCTTTTTTTGCAACTGAACTTTTATTAAATTGATTTTGTGAAATGTGGAGCCAGTATCCAAAATATATAATAAAAACCAAAATAGTATTTTATTTTAAAAAAGCTATATGTAAAATTTTATGACTGTAGCTAAATTGATGTAAAAGACATGCTCAAAAAAGGAATCTCAATAATCTCGCATTCAAACATACGGAAAGACGGACGGACGGTCTACATATTTATTGAGCCTACACACCTTTAACAGGAACAGAGTCTGACGCAGTCGGTGGCGCCCGACTGCAACGTTCTTACTTGTTTTTAAATTGATTTCGTAAAATGTGCAGCCGCTATCCAAAACATAAAAAAAAAATAGAAAATGTATTTTATTTACAAGAATTTGGTGACTGTAGCTAAAAATATGTAAAAGATATGGTCGAAAAACTGAATCTTGATAACGTTTTTAATCGATATCAGTGAAACGAATAAATTTATCGAATATCTAAAACAAACTCGATATGCGCGCTGTATACACAGACTATCATTCAAAATTTGAACTCTCTAGCTCTTATATGTTCTGAGATCGACGAGTTCATACATACGGACAGACGGACGGACGGACAGACGGACAGACAGACGGACAAGGCCAAATCGACTCAGCTCATCACCGTGATCAAGAATATATATACTTAATAGGGTCTGCCACGCCTCCTTCTGCCTTCTACATACTTTTTGCGAAACCATTATACCCTGATTTCCCATTTTCAATGGATTCAGGATATTAATATGTAAATGTGGCTTTATTTGCACCTGAACTTATATTATATTAAATTTGTGAAATGTAGGGCCTATATCCAATATATAAAAAACTGAAATTGTATTTTATTTAAAAAAAGATAAATGTAAAATTTGATGATTGTAGCTAAATTGTTGTAAAAGATATCCTTAAAAACGGAATCGCGATAATATCGAGCTCATACATACGAGCAGACGGACAAGGCCAAATCAATTCAGCTCGTCGTCCAAATCAAGAATTCTTCTGTCTGTTATGTACTTTTTGCAAATATACCCTGATTTCCCATTTTCAATGGGTTCAGGGTATAATGAATGATTTATTTTATTCAAAAATATTTCAATTCTCTTGCAGCAGTAATTCCAATTGATCCAAATATTCAGTTCCCATCATGTGGCCATCATTCTCTATTTTCAATTTCACAGAACACGGAACACCAATTATTATACACTTGCAAAAAAGGGTATATTAATTTTGGTTAAAAGTTTGCAACGCAGAGAAGGAAGCATCTCCGACCATATAAAGTATATATATTCTTGATCAGCAAGACGAGCTGAGTTGATATAGCCATGTCCGTCTGTCCGTCTGTCTGGATCAACGCAATCTCCTTCGAGACTACTGAAGCTACAGAGATGAAATTTTGCACATAGATTCCAATCTGGTGCAGGCATTTTATATCTCGGAATCATCCGGATCGGACGACTTATCCTATATCTCCCATTGGACAGATTGGTTTTAAGAAATGTTTTAGTGGGATAACGTCGGCGCTATTGAAGTCTTTGACTTGAAATTTGGAATATATACTCATGAATCACACCCCCATACGAAAAGATATAGTTATTTATAGCTACGCCCTTTACGGGAGTAGCAAATCGGGTAAAAGTATATCTTCTACAGATTTTAATTTAGAACATCCAAATTAGGAAAGTAATATACTTTTCACCTCCAGTTTAGATTAATTAAAAATTTATATACATGCCTACTAGGGTCGTGGAAAATCGGGAAAGTCTATATAGTGTTTAACATAAATCCACCAATATTTTGGAAGCTAATAGAGCCAGAGACTTGAAACTTAAACTATTCATTTGTATCATCCACCCCTAGAAACAAGTAAGAAAGTTCTAGTCGGGTCTGCCCTACTACGAGAACCCCTGAACCAAGTCCGAGCTGATGTTTTAAACAACCTAGCTTACATCTTTTATCTATACATATTTCCCTCTGCGCGCATATACACATGCACACATATTCACATGCACAGATATACACAAGCACGCGCGCCGATTACTGCGTAGTTGATTTGAATGTATTTATGTAGCTAAAAATAGGTAAAAGATATGGTTCAAAAACTGAATCTCGATAACGTTTTAAATCGATATCATTGAAACGGGAAAATTGATCGAATATCTAAAACAATCTCGATATGCGCGCTGTATACACAAACCATCGTGAAAAATTTGAGCACGGAACAGTACCGGACCAGGACCCGGAACTAGTACCGGAGCACCACATAAGCTAGACATTTGAAATTTTATATATATATTCTTGTATACAATATGCACTACAAGTTTTTTTTTGATAACACATCCTATTTCTTTATTATCGATAACAATCGATATTTTGTTTTTAAGCTATAACCTGAAGACCATAATAGCTAGAGACACCAAATTGACTATGTAGGTTTGTGTGATACAAATACAGATAATAAACATTTAAAATTTTGGATACCTCCCCCATCAGGTGAAAAGGTGAAAAAACATATTTCAAATACTAGGGAGTTGGGATTTTGCATATATACACCTTTAGATGTCAATAATATGTCCTAAAAATTTCATTAAGAATGTAGATCTACAACAGAAGTTATTTAACAATAAATTTCTCATAATGCTGCCCAGAATGCAGCCTAAGCGCAGCCGCTAAATCGTCTACGCAATAAACGGCTCTCGTGCTTGTGTATGCATATGTGTACGTGTGTGTGTGCTCGCATAGGGCAATATGTACAGATAAAAGATGTAACCTACATTGTTTAAAACACCGCCTCGGACTTGGTTCTGGGGATCTCGTAGTCGGGCAGACCCGACTAGAACGTTCTTACTTGTTTTTCTTGTATCATCGCTTTTAACTCTTCAGTAGCACGACTTATGTTATAGTTTTCCTGACAATTCTAAATGATCTTATTAGTTTAATGGGTAAATCTATATTAATCATGACTGCTGAGTCATCCGAGCCCAAGTCGTAGAAAGGTGCAACAAAAATGTTGTTTGCAGCAATAACTTTAGTAAATGCAAAATCCAGAATGTCAGATATCTCAGTGAATCTGTGGAAAGGCAATCAAGTTGCAGGGCCTGCATACTTCATTCAACAATAGAGGAAAAAAAAAATACACTCTGTGACAAACAGGAGACCAATCGACATAATAGACTGTTCCACACCGAAATACGAAGTAAGTACGAAATAAGTTATAAGTAAATGGGAATAAGTACAGGGAAAAATTAAATTAAATCGAAACAGCAGACATTGATATTAAATGATCAGTCTGCAAGTTTAACAATAGCTGATTTAATGGTATGCTACTTATATATTATGTTATATTATAATTTTTTATATTTTGTAGTTAGTTATAAGATCTTCAGTTTTCTCTTCAACGCAATTGCAAAATTATTTCGCTAAAGTCAATATCGTCCTAGAACTTCGAAACGAAATACTAGCAATCGGATACTGTACTGCAATTAACATAAAGGACGGTATAGAAAAGACCATCCGTCGCACGTATTTTATAAAGACACCCAGGTTCTGCGACTTCGACGCTTGTCAATATTACTGGATACTAAGAAATTCTGAGTCTACCGTACTTGCAGATGTTGCGTTTAGAAATCTAACGATACATTTGTAACGTCGATCTTCCTCGTTCAATCTTCGTCGTATCTTCCATTATCACCCTGACTGTTGGATTCTTCATAATTATGATGTATCGTTAATGTAAAAGTCGTCCGAAATAGGAGAACAGAAAGAACAAATTTAAATTATAATACAAATTACAAGTCTCAGGGATTATGAACGCCTAAAATGTTATATTATTTGTACAAATCACAGAAACTCCAAATATTCCACACGTCCAGGGGGCTTGGATATACATATATAGTGGATAAATACGGTACACTGTGGTATGCTGGAGTAAATATTGATAAATTTCAGTCTAAGACTGCAATAGCACCGATAATAACAGTTAGTTAGTAGCGTATCCAACGTATTTGAACCTTTTATAATATACGAGGGCAAACAAACTGAAAGACGGTCATTGCACAAAACCAATATACTCTTTTCACTTCGTGTATGAATATAATACAACTACTATTTCAACTGTGCCACGCCTTTAATGCTTAGAAGTTAGCGACCGAGTTCAAAAATCAAATGTTTATTACAATATCACCTACTCCTTGATTATGTAGTTTTTTTTTATAGCAATATTATGTTAACATTTTTAAAAAAATGAGTTGTAACTTGGATTATACGAAGGAGATAAAATGGGACTACGGTTTTTTAAGGGTATCGAACAATATGTATGTATGTACACATAAATAAATTCGAACTTTCTCAGAAAAAGTGTAAAGAGGTGGGTATAGAAGAGCAATTCAGAGAACACCAGACGCGTCTTCGTGCGAACTACGTCAGCGTGTTTCTGCTGTTGCACCTGTTTTTCACAATTCTCCATTGCACTCTGTTGTTGACGACTTGCGTGGTGAGTTGGTGGATATGATTTGTTCAAGTAATAATAATTCTAACTAAAGTTAATTTGTCTACATACAAGTACCTGGAGTTAATATTAATTGATGTCTCTTGCTATACGGCCGTCGCCGCTGTCATTATCGCAGTAATGTGGGCCAATATAAACGTGCAATTTGTGATGAGACATAAATGCTTGACTTTCTTTACATCGGTTATTGCCGTGCTGACTATGGTTTCAGTTGGTTGGTATCAGCGCTTATTCTTATTAATTATATTATTATATTATGCTAATATTTTTTATGCAGATCTGCTACTTAATTATTTCCATAGTCGTTGGGATGATTGGGTATTGGATTCAATATTTGACATGTACATTATACTAATGATCTATATGTTTTTCCCGGTTCCTTACATAGTTCCGGCGATGGTGCTCGCAGTTTCGGTCAGCATAATATACATCTTGTACTTTGTAATTTATCTAGGCTCTGTGTACCGTTTCAATAATACGACTCGGTTTAACGAAATTGTCGTTGAGTTATGCATCTATATTTGCCTAAATATGATGGGATGCTATTTTCGCGTAATGCGCGAGATTGTTGTCCGCGCCTCGTTCCTTGATCGATATCAGTATGTGATGGAGGATATTGCCTTAAGGGATGCACGGGCGCAGGAAAGGGTATTACTGCACAGCATATTACCGCCGCAAATTGCACAGCCCATTCAAGAAGATATTCGAAATCGGATTAAGTTCTTTGAGAAACATCGAAATATGGCCAATAACAATAAAAGGGATCGCATAATATCCATTCAATTTCATACCGATGTCACTATACTATATGCAGATATTGTTAACTACACCCATTTGACCACAACTTTATCGGTAAAGAAGCTGGTCACTTTACTGCACGAGTTGTATGCCAGATTTGATAAGGCTGCCTTTCGATACTCAGTTCAACGGATCAAATTCTTGGGTGACTGCTACTATTGTGTGGCTGGCTTAATAAAGCCAGATCCTAACCATGCCAAATACTGCATCGACCTGGGACTCTGTATGATCGATATTATTCGTGAAGTGCGGTGGGTACTAAAAATCATCCAATTCTTTCGAAGTGAAAAAAATATTGGTTTGTGCAATATTTGTATTGTAATTTGATGCCTCAACCAAAAAATTATAGCTGGTGTTACTGTATTTTCTACAGTCTTAGAGTTGGAATAAACCGTGTCTAAGGATCGATTATAGTAATTTTTCCATGCCCACGGTGTTTCTTACGAAAACTCTGTTATTTTCTGCAATATTTCCGTCTAAAATTTTGAATACTCGCGTATCCAAACCCAACTCAAAAAGATATGGTATAAATTTTTAGTGTCAATGGGGGCGTGGCAATTCCGGTAAAACTATCTGCTATAATTTTAGAGCTTTAACTTCCACATTTGTCAAGTGGCTTACTGTTGACCTTCTCTAAAGATCGATCAATTTAGATATTCAAGCATATTGAGGGCGTGGCAAATTGTAAATAACTATGTATATATTTTTATACATAAACGCTAGTATTTTCGCCAGTATTGCCGTCTAAGAACTCTAATTTGGAATATACTGACACTGTCTACTGATAGCCAAATAAATTAAATGGTCTGGAAATTGCGGAATCATAATTAATTTTATATATAGTTAATTTTTTTTACAGTGAACGAGTATAATGCAACGTTCTTACTTGTTATTGTATGTTCTTATAACTTCTATATTTGTAGAGCCGAGCTAAAATTAGATATAGACATGCGTGTTGGTGTGCATTCGGGCGAAGTGTTTGCGGGCGTTCTTGGGGCAGCGAAACTACAATTTGACATTTGGGGTAAGCATAATTTTCAACCGATAACTAGTTGTATTCATTTTCTTTTATACTAGGCACAGATGTGATGATTGCTAATCGATTAGAGGCAACTGGAATGCCTGGCAAAATTCATGTTAGCGAACGAACTTTGCAGATGTCTGACGACGGGTATAAGGTATATCCTGGCCCCGACGCAGCGCGTCAAGATCCATTCCTTCAAAAGTACAACATTGCCTCATTCATCATAGTCGGTATTGATGAAAAAAAGATGAGTTATAACTATAATAGTCCCACATTCGTTGATTCAGTGTACTTTACAAATAACACGGATGACGATGAGCTATTGTTAAATGAAGAATTGAAAAAGATGCCGCTCGGTCCCAGGGGGTAAGAGAGTGTCTTTTTGTTTAGCAATATTAGGAAATAATGTTTTTTTCTTTATATCCGAACAGACTTAAGGAGACCATATCTCAACTATTTAATTATAGGAAGCAAACCAAAGTATCAACTTCTAACAGTCCAGATATCGGAACTTTTTTCTTGCATTTTCGAGATTCTCGTCTGGAATATAAGTATATACATCAACCAGATTACATGTTGAAATACAGTGTACTCATCGCTTGGTGTTGCGGCATGAGCCTTATATACGTGCAACTTGTTTATAGCGACAGCCATTTTAAAGGTTATTTTTATGTGGACTCTTTTGTAGTGATTACCTTATCCATGTTACTATTTTTGACTTGGTATAAGAAGATCTGCTATTGGCGCTATTCCACACTATCACATAAATATTCTCGTTTCACCTGTTGCTTATTTCATGCCGCGGACAATCTGCAGCGCAGCCTCATCAAACGGATTGGTATATATATGTACATAATAGTAACGTACTTTTGTATTATAGCTATCATGCTGGTAAGTAACTAAAGACATTACTCGGATAAAAGTTTTCTATTATAGCAATTGTTTCTTTTAGAATGATTGTAATAAGGACGAGTTCCTGGTATTACATATCGACAGCATATTGTACCAATACGAGCCGGATTTTAAAATATGCTTCCCTCCGTGGGCCCTCACCTGCTTAGTGAGCCTTATAATTATAATGAGCATAATATTTACACGCATCCCGTTTAATATGAAAGTAATAGTTGGCGTACTAGAGGCTATCAGCTATTTAAGCATCATGATTTATCAATTTGACTACATAGTTCACATTAGTTTGACAACCAATCCCTATTTTCAACCTGAGTACGCACATTGCCTAATGATTTTAACTACTTTGTTTATTATATATTTCAAGGAGCGGCAGACGGAGTTTAATAACAAAATCAATTACAAGTGAGTAAAAACTGAAATTTTGATCTAAGCAACCACTAAAACATATTTTAATTAGATGGAGAGTGGAACTGATAAAAAAACAGGACGAGTCCCGTATAGCCAACCAATCTATAACTGTTCTATTGCATAACATTTTACCGGCCCACGTTGGTAGGACTGTTGATTATTTAATTTCCAATTATTTTGCTTATCAATACATTCTCCATTGGCTTTATGCAGTCAATGTCTATCTGACCTCGCTAGCTAAAGGTGAGCTTTACTATGAGAATTACGAAATGGTGGCCGTCATGTTCGCTACCCTTAAAGACTTTGAGCTGACTTTGCTCAAGTTGCGTGTTCTCAACGAGATTATTTCCGAATTTGACCGAATCGTAAGATATATAAAGTGCGTATTAAATTTTCCAGTTTTTCATTTTTTTTTTTCTGCTTTAGTTGTCCTATTATAAAGACGATTATCTAATTGAAAAAATCAAAATTGTGGGCTGTACTTACATGGCAGCTTGTGGCTTGGATGTACGATATGGTTCAATCATAGACACAGATAAACGAAGCCATGAATCTGTTATCCAGGAGGGTGAGCGATAAGATTAACAGATATGTTAGGAATATAAATGTAGCCGTTATATTCCAGTACTCCGTGCACGTCGGTTGCTGTCTGTCTTCCAAAAGAATACCTACACCATAAAAGAAGCAAAGGAGGAAGTCGTATTTGTGCTAGCTACCTTTGCATTGGACCTTATGCGGACGCTTTGGGTGTGCAACAATGATTATAAGAATATGCCAGTTGATCGTACCGTATTTAATGCCGACATGAGCATTGGGATATCTAGCGGAGAAGTGATGGCCGGGGTGGTGGGTGCCTCACAGGTCCACTACGACATTTGGGGTCATGCTGTCAACATGGCCTCACGGATGGACTCTACTGGCGTTGCTGGACAAATACAAGTTACTGAAGAGACGGCCCTTATACTGATGAAATATGGGCTAGAGTGTATTTACCGCGGCATGACCTTTGTCAAGGGCCGAGGTATATTGCCCACCTATTTTGTGAGCATCGATGATAACTACGAATTCAAATATATAAGAGAGTCCCAACAGGAAGCGCTTGGTTCCGATTCAGTCTCCAACTAAAACTCTGTGGTATTTTTCGATAAGAAATATTGATATATCAAATTTAAATTCAGTACGGCTTAGATTCATGACATTTTTCAGAAAGCCAATATAAGCCAAATAAAATGAGTAGTAAGTGAAATAAATTAAAGCCAAAATTACCCCTCGCCATTCTTGATATAATTGTGTTTGTAACCCACACATTTAAGAACGCTCTAGTCGGGACTGCCCGACTACAAGATCACCTAAACGTTTGTTGGAGGTCATAATTTTACAATTATACATATATACAAGCAATTGATTCCCCGCTTGTAAGCCACCGTCTCTACTGCGACACCACCCTCTCTTGTTGCAAAGAGTGCACGCACTTGAAAGTATGTGTCTATTTGTACGCTTGATGTTTGCTCCAGCGTTCTTTTACCAGTTGACAACATTTTCTTCTATCTTACTTAATTTTTATCAAATTATTATACCCTGAACCAATTGAAAATACGAAATCAGGGTATAATGGTTTTGCAAAAAGTATGTTACACGCAGAAGGAGGCGTGACAGACCCCATAAATTCGAGTATCAAGTTTGTTTCTGATATTCGATAGGTTTTCCTGTTTCCATTTTATCGATTTAAAACGTTATCGAAGTTCAGTTTTTGGATCATATCTTTTATATATTTTTGGCAAGAATCACCAAATTTTGCATTTAGCTTTTTATAAATAAAATACAATTTCTATTTTTTTTTTAACATTTTGGATACCGGCTCCACATTTTACGAAATCAATTTTTTCTAAAAAAAAAAAACAATTTAATTTTTTAAGTAAAACCTTATTTGCAAAAAAAAAAACAAAATAATTACATGCTGAAAATTTGATAAAAATCCGTTTAGTATAATGGAAGTTGTTAAACACTGGAGTGCACACGTACATTCAAAAGTGTGCATTCTTTTTTGAATTTTATTTGTTAAGTCGCAATTTCAACTAAATTGTAATTCTCGCCGCTGCTACTTTAGAGGCGTCTTTGTCACTGAGAACAATATAAAGAGTGGAGTCGCAGGTTCAATTCCCGCTGATGACAACATTTATGTTCAAAAACAAATTATTTCTTTTACTTTTGCATTGATATCTTTCTGTATGTATGTAAAACTTGAACAAAGGTTCAGGGGATCTCGTTGTCAGGCTGTCCCGACTAGAGCTTTTTACTTGTTTGAATTTCGATAACGTTTATATCGATATCATTGACATGTAAAAAGTTTTTTAACATTTGAAACAAACTCGATATGGCCGCTGTATACTAGAACCTACATGCTGTAAAATTTCAAGTTTTGCCACACCTCCTTCGGCCTTTTTTTAAATTATTATACCATGAGTTCCCATTTTCATTGGGTTCAGGGTATACAAATTGATTCTCGCACCAAAACTTGAATTCGCTTCTCCACAGCTTAATAATATATTACCGTCAGTAACAAAATTGTTTATGAAAAAAATGTGTTAGCAGCATTCGAACCTCGGTCTACAAGCTTCAAAAAGTAACACAAATATGATTTGAATGAAATGAAGATGTAAGTTTCCCTCTTTCTCTTTCTTATGTTTTTTGGCCACGCCACTTAAGTATAAAGACGTCATTTGAGAGTTTAAGTACTGCAAATAAAGCAAGTGTACATTTTTACTAGTGCGTAATTGTGATTTATGAACAGAGGTGTTTCGTTCAGTATTTTATGGTAAGTTTCATATAGTATTGGTTGGGTTCTACATTGTATAAATTCGTTTAATTTGATCAATAGCTTTATTCTCTTTTATATTACATTCAGAAGACAATAGCGACAAACACCTCAAGCAAAAATGGCATGGGAAAACTACTGGAAATATTAAATAAAAACTTTCATAAGAAAATTAAACTTTTAGAATATGTATACTTCTAATCAATTTATTTTTTTTTTATTTTATTTAGTGAAAGTTAACAAATAAATTATTAACCTACATGAGGGGGAGCGCTAGCTGCCAGGGCTATCAGCTCGATGGTTATGATTGTGTAGTCTAAGTATGGATATTTTGGTAGATTTTGTTGGTAAGACCAGCTTTAAAGATTAAGTTAACTATGGATTTTATATTATCTGGTGTCGGGGTTTTTAGTAATTCGGATGGAGGACTTGGGAGATTGATGCGAAGTGACTGCAGTTTCGAGCATGTGTCCAAGATGTGCAGGGTAGTTAAAGGAATGGTGTTACAAAGGGGACAGCTGGGCACGGAGAGTCCCTTTAGGATGTGTTGATGAGTTAAGGCTGTATGTCCAATGCGTAAGCGCGTGAAAATCCTGTTACTGGATGTGTTGGAGCTAGAAGGATATTTCAGAGCTACTCCCTGTTCTTTGTATATTTTGTAGCTGTGGGTGGTATTAAGCCAATCGGAGATGTGTTTGGCCTAAATGTGGCAAGATATTAGGTGGGCTAAATCTGCCTTTTCAAAAGTATGGATTATTTCTGTATCTTCCAGGCCTGCAGACTTTGCCATTGTGTCGGCTAGCTCGTTGCCCGTGATCCCAGCATGCCCTGGAATCCACATTAGTTGAATATGTTTGTGATTGATTAGGATGTCCCTGGTTCGTGATGCGAGTGAGTTTGTGTTGTTTGTATTTTTTATTGAGTGGATTGATGAGAGGCTGTCTGTGCATACTATGTGTGGGTGGGAGGTGCTTGCGGCATATTGCGCTGCCTGAAGAATGGCGTACGATTCTGCCGAAAAGATGGAGTTGTGTTCATAAAGTTTGTCCGATTCAATGACGGTTTTATCGGCCATTACAATGGCAAACGACATGTAGTCTTCAGTTTTTGACCCGTCCGTGAACAGGAGGGATTTGTTTTTGTGACATTCCTTGTTTAAGACCGCGTTGAAAGTGGAACGGTACTGAGCAGGGTTTGTTGTTTGTTTTAGCAGGGATTGTAGGTTGGTAACAAACAAGTTTTCGTTCAGCAGCCACGAAGGTGCCTTGTTGTGTTTTATGATGGTAGGTGGCCAATTGATATGAAGATCCTGTGCTATTTTTATTGCCTTCTGAATAGATGATGGTTTTTTTTGTTTACGTTTAGTTTTGAGGGCAAGCTTGGTTGAGCGGTGGATTAATTTGTTGCTGGTGAAAAGGAGTTTGGGAAGCAATCCCAAAGTAGCTTTGTAAATTTTATCCTCCAGTGAAGGTAGGCCAGCTTCTGTCAACACTATTTGCTGACCAATGCACCAATGCAGCGTTTAGCTGCCGCGTGGTAGGGAGGATTGATGATTTTAAGATTAGATTTTGCTGTCTGTCCATATATGGGCAGAGCGGAATCTATTTTTGAGGCCAGTAGGGCCTTGGTTATATTGATCATGGTATTCCTATGTGTGTAACATTTTTGCGAAGTTAGGTACTTAATTATGTTTAGTCTGGCAGCTAGGCTAGTTCTTAAGTATTTACAGTGGTCCTTAAAAGTATACTTCTTGTCTACAGTTAATCCGAGAATTTTTAGGTTATTAGTGTATTCTATTGTGTTATTATTTACATTTAAATTTAAGGGGTTGCAGTTGCGTTTCCTGCAGATATGTAGAATTTTACACTTTTCAAAAGATAGACTAGCACCAGAGGAGAGAGACCAGTTGTTAATAGTTTGTAGAATATTCTTAAAGATATTGTTGGCAGTTGATACGTTTTTGTTGGTGTAGATAAGAACATCATCCGCAAGGAGGATGTGTTCCGTATGATTAAAGCGGTTAACTATTGAGGAAATTTCGTTAAAAGCAAGGGTGAAGAGTGTAACGGATAGCGCGCATCCCTGGGGGATGCCATTGGCTAATGGGAGGGATGAGGAGTGGGATCGTTGGATACGGACAATTATGTTTCTGTTTGTCAAAAAGGCTTTTACTATATGATATATTTTCGAATCCACTTTAATCCTGGCTAGCTGTTTTAAAACCATATGGATGCCTATGCGGTCAAAAGCTTTTACAAAGTCAAGACTAAGAGCCAGGACATGATTTCGGGTGGAGAGAGCTTTGGTGGAGAAGTGGTCGAAGAGTAGTAAAGGGTCGAGGGTAAGGTTTTGCTTGAAACCAAACTGGTGTTCACTTAGATACCGTAATCTATTGGCGAACATTATGCGTCTTGAAATAATTTTTTCAAATAGTTTTCCTAGGCAGGGAAGTAGCGATATAGGCCGGTAGTTTTGTAGTTCCGTGGGGTTTTTGTTTGGTTTAGGGATGGGGACAATGAAAGCACACTTCCAACATTGTGGGAGTATTCCTTGTTTTAGAGAATTGTTGAGAGCCTCAATTATCAGAAGACTAAGACTCTTTGGGAGATTTTTTATCATGTCATATGTAATTTTGTCGAGTCGTGGTGATTTACCCTTGGTTTTTGCCAGGGCAGAAATATATTCAATCTCTTATATATTCCCTTCAATGATTTGGGCAAGTTTGCTGTGTTTTGGTGCAATGTATTCTGTGTGCAGCCAAGTGTTTTTTCAGAAATGAATTGAAATGAATTCCATAAGCGCCTGGTGTGGGTGCTGTTGTCAAGACGACTTATAGCTAGTATGTTTACGTGGGCTGACCTGAAGAAAGTGTCGACAGGTTAAGCAACCTTATGCATGGCATCAGTGCGATACCTTTAGGATTGGTGACCCGTGATCCCCACCAAGAGCACTTAGCATTTAGGTCGCCTCCAATGATGAATCTTGGGCCCAGATCCATGAGAACTTGTTGAAACATTTGTGTCGTGATTCTGTGCCTAGGCGGCGCGTAGCAGGCGGCTATGGTCACGTTACCATGTGCAGTGTCAATTTGTAAAGTCGCGGCTTGCAGCCATTCATGGGTTATGGGACTAGTTACTGTGTATTTTATACTTGACTTTATTAGTATTCCTGCTCCACCTCGAGCATTGCCACTTGGGTGGTTGGAATATATTAAGTCATATCCATTTATTTTGAAGTATGACAGGTTAGTGAGATGAGTTTCACTGATTAACATCATATCAACGTTATTACGCTTGACATAAATGTCAATTTCAGGCTTGCTTTTGCAGAGGCCGTTAACATTGTATAAAATAATTTTTTAAACCTATTTGCATAGGTGTGCAATGATAGTATTCATCATTTGCGTCATCTGCGCGAGTTGAGTCTGCATAAGCTTGATCAATTGTACAAGCTGACCTGAGCTTGAAATTTCAGAGTTAACCTTCGTCCCGTTCGAGAGGGGATCTGACGAAAGACCTTGCTATTGAGTGTGGTTGGGTTGCTGAAGTTTGGCTCCTTGCGGATTGGTTTCGTTGTATGCCTTCCTAGGTCTCTGATGTTGATGGCATCTTGGTAGACCTTGCATCCTTTGTATGATGCAGTGTGATCACTTCCACAGTGGGCGCATGTTGCAGGTGCACTTTTAGGTTTGTCACATTCAGCTGAAAGGTGATTTCCCGAGCATTTAACGCGGGTACATGTCATAACGCCCAGTGTCATAACGCCCATGGGCGTTATGACACAAAAAATAGTGTCATAGCGCCCGCGGGCGCTATGACATTTCCAAAAGTGTCTTAGCGCCCGCAGGGCTTTATGTCACTTTTTTGTGGGCCTTATGACACCATAACGCCCGAAGCTGAAAAAAATTAAATTATATATCAGCCTATATCAGCGCTGCGAAATAAAACCCCCCCCCCCCCCCCCACCAAAAAAAAAAAAAGAATGGAATAAGGCCGGAAAAAAAAAGATTTTCAATAAAATTTAAAGTGTTATTTCCTTTTTTGGGGCTTTATTACCTAAAAACTAGAGGGATGGGCTAACTTCGGCCATGCCGAAGTTGGTAATACCCTTGCAATTGTAAAGGATATAGATATAGTTTTCTCTGATTTGCCACGCCCCCAACAATTGGATATATATCATTTTTGGGCAATCTATTAAGCAGGGCAACAGTAACCTATATATCAAATTTTGAAGCTCTACCTATAAGACTTTGGAAGATATAGTTTTCTCCGATTTGCCACGCCCCCAAGAGGCGGATATATATAAGTTTTCATAATTTTGTCGAAACGGTCAAGCCTAATGTCTGCGTCAATTTTTGGAACTCTAGGTATAAAATTGTAGAAGATATAGTTTATTCCGATTTGCCACGCCCCTAATGGGAGTAGATATATATTCTTTATCTTTTTTCTAGGGGTGGTTGATACAAATATATGTTTTAAGTTTCAAGTCTCTGGCTTTAACAGCGGTCAAAATATTAAAGGATTTATGTTAAGCTCTATATAGACTTTCCCGATTTGCCACGCCCCCATCAATTGGATATATATCATTTTTGGGCAATCTATTGAGCAGGGCAATAGTAACCTATATATCAAATTTTGAAGCTGTACCTATAAGACTTTGGAAGATATAGTTTTCTCCGATTTGCCACGCCCCCAAGAGGCGGATATATATAAGTTTTCATAATTTTGTCGAAACGGTCAAGCCTAATGTCTGCGTCAATTTTTGGAACTCTAGGTATAAAATTGTAGATGATATAGTTTATTCCGATTTGCCACGCCCCTAATGGGCGTAGATATATATTCTTTATCTTTTTTCTAGGGGTGGTTGATACAAATATATGTTTTAAGTTTCAAGTCTCTGGCTTTAACAGCATCCAAAATATTGAAGGATCCAGACAGACGGACAGACAGACAGACGGACAGACGGACATGGCTATATCAACTCAGCTCGTTTTGCTATACTTTATATGGTCGGAGATGCTTCCTTCTCTGCGTTGCAAACTCCTGACCAAAATTAGTATACCCTTTTTGCAAGGGTATAAAAATGGTTTTTGAAGAAAATATGTTGACAGCAGCGGGTATTGTACCTGCGACTCTTCGCTTTCAAGTCGCTGTCTCTAACCATACCACCACACTCCTCATATTGCTCCCAGTGACAAAGACGCACCTAAAGTAGCAGCGGCGAGAATTACAATTTAGTTGAAATGTGATTTAACAAACAAAATTCAAAGAAGAATGCACAGATTTGAATGTGTGTGTGCACATGTATAGCTAGCAGAAAAATAAAGACTGTGTGCACAGTGTGCACTGCACATGTATTGGCGCTCGCTGCTTTTGTCGATTGACAAAATGTTTTGTTAAATAACTTCTATGATACTGAACGGACTTAAATAAAATTTTCAGCATTGATTTTCAGAATATATATATAGCGATTTGTATAAATCCTTGAAATTTGGAATATATATGCAAGTAGATCACCCCGACTCAAAAATATATATTATATAGACTTACGCCCACTGAGGGCGTGGCAAATCGGATAAAACTGTATCTCCTACAGTTTTGGAACTAGAGCGTCAAAATTCGGCAAGTGGAATACTGTTGACCTCCTCTTAAGATAAATCAAAAGGTATGTATCCATTTTTTTTTGTATAACTTTTGTGTTACTTAACGGATTTTGATAAAATTTTCAGCATGAATCCCTATATTTTATTAAAAATACGGCTTTTCATAAAAAATTTAAAAAAAAAATTTATGTGGCTTTAATTGCAACTGAACTTATATTAAATTGATTTTGTGAAATATGGCGCCGGTATCCAAAATATAAAAAAAATGAAATTGTACTTTTATTTTAAAAAAGCTAAATTATAAAATTTGATGACTGTAGCTAAATTGATGTAAAGTATATGCTCAAAAAAGGAATCTCGAAAATCTCGCGTTCCAACATACGGACGGACGGTCTACATATTAATTGAGCCTACACTCCCTTAACAGGAACGGAGTATCACGCAGTCGGTGGCGCCCGACTGCAACGTTCTTACTTGTATTAAATTGAGTTTGTGAAATGTGGAGCCGGTATCCAAAATATAAAAGAAAACGATATTGTATTTTATTTTCAAAAAGCTAAATGTAAAATTTGATGACTGTAGCTAAAATGATGTAAAATATATGCTCGAAAACGGAATCTCGCGTTCATACATACGGACAGACGGACGGACGGACGGTCTACATATTAATTGAGCTGTCACTCCCTTAAGAGAAACAGAGTATCACGCAGTCGGTTGCGCCCGACTGCAACGTTCTTATTTGTTAATACTGCGAAGTCCCACTGCTTAGTGAAGATTTCGCGAGAGTAAGGGAACTGAGCAAAAAAGTTGAGTAGAACGTGTTGCACAAAGAAAGTGTGGCAAAAAAGTTTGTACTAGATGTCCCATCTAGTGATTGTACCCTGATTTCCCATTTTCAATGGGTTCAGGGTATAATAAAAAGTTGCCTTTTAACTATACTTATAACTAAATGAACTAACTAAAGGGCTAGAGCTTCTAGAAAACTAATTTGTTCTACTAGATAGACAAGAACCTGTCTTCAGTTAATTGTGCATTATGAATATTAATTTATATTCAAATTTATTTTGTTACGATCGATAAGCTCATCAATCGGCTTTATATTTGCTTGCTCATGCAACTTACGGATTGAAAAATTCGACAATCGTCTAATAACGGTATGTCGTACATGAATACATTGTACAGGGTGTGTCCAAACACAGATGCTTGTGGGACTCCAGCTCGTACAGGTTTCATTTCGGGGGGGGGGGGGGGGGGGGAGCTTATTCCATTTAAGGAAACATTAAAAACCTATCACTCAAGAATTTTTTAATTATTGAACTAAATATATTTGAGTATTGCAGGTAGTTAATTACACCATGAACCCATTGAAAATGGACTATCAGTTTACAATGATTTTGTTAAAAAAATGTATGTAACAGGCAGAAGAAGACGTGGCAGACCCCATAAAGTATATATATTCTTGGTCAGGGCGACGAGCTGAGTCGATTTAGCCGTGTCCGTCTGTATGTTTGTCCTTCCGTAAGTATGAACGCGTAGATCTCAGAACCGATAAGAGCTAGAGACTTGAAACTTTGCACAAAGGTGTATACAGCGCGCAAATTTTAGTTTGAGATATTTGATAACTTTACTTGTTTCCATGATATCGATTAAAATCGTTATCGAGACTTAGTTCTTTAGCATATCTTTTACATCTTCTAAGTCACAAAATATTGCATTTAGCTTTTTGTGAATAAATTAAAAATAAAACATTTTGTCAATCGCCAAAAGCACACGGCAGCGAGCGCCAATACGTGTGCACACATACATTCAAATGTGTCCATTCTTCTTTGAATTTTATTAGTTACATCGCAATTTTAACTAAATTGTAATTCTCGCCGCTGCCACTTTAGTCTTTGTCTCCGAGATCAATATCAAAAACGTGGTGGTATGGTTAGAGCGGTTTAGCTTGTATGCGAGGAGTCGCAGGTTCGACCCGCTTCGGACAACATTTTTATAAAATATTTGTGTTTGTGGCGGGGTGGCACAGCTCTCTTAGTTGTTGGGGTGTGCAGCAAATAATACACAGTTTATTAAATATATATTGTATATTTAATATTTGTCCGTTTACAATAAAGAAGTTATGATGCGCAGAGTTGCGTTGACAGAGTTCAAGAGTTTCTCCGCTACTCGGGCCGAGCGCAAGCTTGCGTTAGAAAGCAAAGCTTTCTCTCAGATGGAGACGGAAAGCTCGCTCTAAGCGTCAGGTCAGATCAGCTGATCTGGCTGATCAGCTGGGCGTCGCTGACGCGAACAATTTGTATTACCTAGAGTGTAGTGTAAAATTTCGCTTTGGAAACAAATAAGTAAAACTCTAACTTACTTTTCTTGTTTTATTTTCAATTTTAAGTTGCTAATCAGTCGCTTTGTGAACGTGATTGTGCTCGGATTTATTTATTATTTTTAGCAATCTCTATACTGCACCTTTTGGGCGCCCACGGTTCCCTCAACCTGGAGCATGGAATTGGCAGCCAAAACCAGGCCCAAATGGCAAACTATTCCTTAGAGGAATTCTGCCACCAAAGAAGTAGACAACCAGTCGAAATTAGTCAAAATTCAAGTTCGTCCTCTCCCCTCTCCTAGGAGAAGATGGGATTAGAGCCTGCACGAAAATAGAGGTAGTGGAACAGATCAGGCGGATCAAGAGAAAAAAAAGCACCTGGACACGACCTTATAGATGGAAAAGTTCTTCGAGCGCTACCAGAATCAACACTGGACTTCTTTGTGGTCCTGTGTAATGCCATGTTTCGCATCCGGCATTTTCCAGCTTACTGGAAACGTGCTGTGATCGTGATGGTTCCAAAGCCTGGTAAACCCGTTGGCGAAATTGGTTCGTATAGGCCAATTAGCCTGTTGCCAGTGCTCTCCAAAGTATTCGAAAGAATACTACTTGGACGAGTACTGACACACCTGGGACGCCGGGAGGCCATTCCTAAAAACCAGTTTGGATTTAGGAGGCAACACGGAACACCTGAGCAGGTACACAGAGTGGTACACCACATCCTGGGCGCATTCGAAAACAAGCAGTATTGCTCTGCAGTGTTTCTCGACGTCCAGCAGGCCTTCGACCGAGTCTGGCATTTGGGACTACTGCAAAAAATAAGAACAGCCCTCCCTGCCTCGTTTTTCATGCTGCTGGCTTCTTATCTAAGCGGAAGGTCTTTCCAAGTGTCTAAGGGGCATGCACTATCGACTGCTAGACCAGTCAGAGCTGGAGTACCGCAAGGTAGTGTCCTCGGGCCAACGTTGTACACTTTGTTCACGTCAGATATGCCAACTGTCTCCTCAGAGACTGGACTACTGATTGCGACCTACGCAGATGACACAGCTATCATCTCGCGTGACTGCTGCCCTCAAGCAGCATCCACGTCCCTCCAGGCATATCTCCTCTGTTTTGAAAAATGGGCCAAAAGATGGTGCATTACCATCAATGCACAGAAATCGATACATACGACGTTCGCTTTAAGAAGAGGAGACTGTCCTGAGGTGACTCTGGGATCTCCTATTCCAAGCGCCTTGAAGGTCAAGTATCTTGGTGTCACCCTTGATCGAAGACTGACTTACAAGGCGCACATAAACAAGATGTTATTAAACTGCAAATACAAACTGAAGAAACTGGACTGGATGCTGAGGGCCCCCAGCAAGCTATCACTCAGCAACAAGGTGACTATTTACAAAGCGATAATAGCCTCATCCTTTAGCTACGTGATTCCCCTCTGGGGCTCAGCAGCGCAGAGCCACATAAAAAAGGTGCAAACTATGCAGAACAAAACCTTAAGAAGAATGACTGGAGCAGACTGGTTTGTGCGAAACTCAGTACTGCACCGAGATCTAGAGATCCCCACAGTGGCTGAGCTCTTTGGGGGTCATAGCTCTAGATACGCGGAAAGGCTAGTAATGCACCCAAATCAGCTCGCGGCAAAGTTGGCTACAAACAATTGCAGGAGAAGACTAAAAAGGCTACACCCATTGGACCGCATTAGAGTCCAGTTGTAAATATGTAAATAGTGTAAATTGTAGAATAAGTTGTATATACAGGCACACAGCCCCAATTTTAGTTAAGGTTTAGATATAAATGCGCTTTAGAGTCTAAGACAAATAGCAGCAATAAAATGAAAAAAAAAAAAAAAAAAAAAAAAAGTTCGAACTGCTATCGGACGACAATGAAGAAGCTGTTGTATCCCAAACATAGGCGACATCTAGGGCCTACAGATTTGATTAAAAGTCCGAAAAGGATGGCTTCGTCAGAATAATGGTTAAAGAAAGCTTCACCCTGTTAAAGAAGTACAATACTTTAACGCGAACGATATCTCGTACCAAATTTTCCAGGCCAAAGATGAGCGCGCCTACAGGATCGTTGTGATAGTCCTCCACCACTCCACTGGCGTCACAGACAGCAAGGCAGCTTTGGCTTCGTATGGGCATAGCGTTCGAGGCTACGAGGTCAAAAACATCATTAGCTGGAGCAACAAGAAGCCTGGGCTTTAGAAACTCCCAGAAGTACTGCAGACTCCTCCGAAGTGAGTCAAATTCGGGGGCGACCAAAGCTCAACTGAGTGCACCAAGCCCAAGGAGGACCCTACCTGCTGCACCCACTGCAACGGAAGTCACGCTGCATCTTACAAGGGATGCAAAGTCTACAAGAAGGCCAAGTCACTTGCCCAAGCCAAGGTCCATTCCACCCACCGCCAGCTGCCGTTTACCCTTTGTGGTGCCTGGCTTACTTTCTACTACTACTACTACTTACTACCTCTGCATCAGTACGACATGCCCACAACCGCACACAGTCAAGTTAACACCAGAATTGACCGCTGGGGACCTTAATTGAGAAAATGCTCGACCAGATTGCAGCCATGTCACAATTGTTCATGCCACTCTTGGCGCAACAGTTTAAGTGAGTCCACATAGTCATGTGGAATGCGAACGGCCTGTGCAGAGGTCAAATAGTTCATTAAAAGGAACAAGGTCGACATTCTTCTCCTCTCGGAAACCCTTTTTATCTCAAAATCCAATTTTTCCATCAGCGGCTATGATGTAATCGCTGTCAATCACCCCAGCGGCACTGTGCGTTTAGGGGGGGCAGTCATCATCAAAAGCGAACTCAAATACTTTGAGGACTTTTAGGAACTCTTGGACAGTCAAGGTCTTAGACTTTAATGCAAAACGCATATTGTGGGGTTCGCGAATCATTAACCCCCGAGGTAGAATGCTGTTTTAGTGAAAACGGAATAGATCATCACTCTGACGGCGCACCCACATACTGTCCTACTGACACCAACAAGGTCCCCGATGTTCTGGACATTGCTATATCTAAGGGAATTGACAGGCAGTGAATCCATATCAGTAGGATACTCCTAAATATTCCTGCCTCCCCCAAAAATACCCGATGCAGACTGTTCAGAAGCAATGCCTCAAGAGTAGATATCTCCAACGGCGATAACCTGGAAAACGCTGTTGAGCATCTCAATAATGCTATCCACAACGCAGCGGCATACGCCACACCCCCAGCAGACCAGCAATCATCACCCCACACAAAGACGTCCACCTCTGGTCACTTGAAAAGCGACTTCGGTTGCTGAAAAAAGGCGTCTCCGACGAGTATGGCACAATTTTCGCAATCCTATTGGTAAAACAGAGTACAACAGAGCTGCCAAAAGTTCTCAAGGAGCTGCTTCACCATCTGCAAGCAATCCATCGAGCAGTATTTGTTAGGAGTGGAGCCAGGTCACCCGCATCACAACCGTTGGGGACTGACCAAAGGTATTAAAAGGCCATGGTGCTGCTCTGACAGAAAGGACCCCGTTGATTAGATACTCAGATGCTCGCAGCAAGAAGTAGATTATACAGAAGGCTTCCTCGATGTGCCTTGCCGTATGGCACTCCCGATCCCTGTCGTAAAGCCTGAGGAGCTAATCTCCGAAATTAGAAAGCTCAAAGTTTCCAAGTCACCCGGATACGATGGAATCGACGTCCCAGCTGTCAAAGCACTGCCCCCTTAGCCCTGCCCGTCTGTCTGTCTGTATGAACGCGGCTATCTCAAAACCTATTAGAGCTAGAGACTTGAAATTTGCACGAAGGTCCTTGTATACAGCCCGCATATCAAGTTTTTTTCAGATATTGTATCAATTTTCCTTTTCC
Organism: Drosophila gaucha; assembly: GCA_035045545.1. Classification (NCBI taxonomy): domain Eukaryota; kingdom Metazoa; phylum Arthropoda; class Insecta; order Diptera; family Drosophilidae; genus Drosophila; species Drosophila gaucha. The sequence continues at coordinate 99,889 of JAWNOY010000435.1, forward strand.
ATGAAATCGTTTAAAATCGTTATCATGATTCAGTTTTTTGGCTAAATCTTTTACATCTTTTTAGCTACAGTCACCAAATCTCAATCTTTACAGTTCCTAAATGATCTTCTTGCTGAAATTAAAACAAGTGAGAACGCTCTAGTCTAGGTGTGCCCGACTACGAAATCCCCAGAGCCAAGTTCGAGGTGATGTTGATAGGCGCTTGGCGCTGCTGCCACGTGTTCTCCCAATTTAAAATTGTTTTTTTTATAACTTCTAAGTTACTTAACGGATTTTAATGAAATTTTCAGCATTCAACCCATTTATTTTATTAAAAATACGGGTTTACTTCAAAAGTTTAAAAAACTTATATTATGGCCTTAGTTGCAACAGAACTGGAATTAAATTATTTTTGTAAAATGTGGAGTATCCAAAATAAATATCCAAAATATATAAAAATTTCGATAACGTTTTCATTCGATATCATATAATCATGAAAAGTTATCGAATATCTAAAACAAACTCGATATGCGCGCTGTACAAGGACCGTCGTGCAAAATTCCAACTCTCTAGCTGTCCTCGGTTCTGAGAACGACGCGTTCATACATACGGAGAGAAGGACGGACGACAAAAGTAAATCGATTTAGCTCGTCGCCCTGATCACGAATATATGTATATACTTTATGTGGTCTGCCACGATTCCTTCTGTCTGTTACATACTTTTTCAAAACCATTATACCCTGATTTCCCATTTTCAATGGTTTCAGGGTATAAAAAATAAGCTGGCAGTTACGAGTAACACAAATACGTAGAACTATAAAAAAGTTTTGTTAACTGCTTTTCCTCACTTTCAAAAATCAAACGAGAATGCAAATTGCCATTTCCACCAAGATAATATTCTAACTCCCACTGCCCGGTCATCTAAATCTTAGATATATACATATGTATTTATTGTATTGTTTTGTGTATTGTGTATAATATACAAAAATAACTAAGTATATTATTATGAAGTTCAGGAGATAAACTATTCAATATAATTTAGAAGCTTTGAAGTTGAATATTTTCGTAAATTTATATATTTGTGCATCATAATCTTATCAATAGTTACCAGCTTTCTCCAGTGTATTATCCTTTCTCCTCCACCCAAATTAACCATTCTTGGAAAACATTAAACCTAGCAGCAGTGCATAATACAAATAACTGACCAATCTTCCCACCAACTCAGCAAGTATGTGGAAAACATTTAGCGAGGAGCCTCCCAAGGCAATTAATAAAAGACAAGCGTATAACAAAAAAGTCTCGAAACTAAAAATATGAATCTTGACCTTTCAAACGCTGAAGTACTTTTTTATACAATTCAGATGACCCAGACACCTGTCTGTAACTTTCTAAGCACACCTCCTTACCATCCAAATGTAATTTGGTTTTATTTTTAACTAGACACCAAGATGATTGCAGGAACATCAAGCTTAGTGGAACAACAAGAGACTGACGAAGTCTTCAAATGATTAAGAAATACACAAAAAATATTAAAAAACTAAATCAATTAAAAACATTAAAGGTAGACGTATCTAGCTTCCTTCGATTTCATCAACGTTTAAAAAGAGAATGGAAATAAACACACCCTCAAATTTGTAACTCGGTCGTTAGTAAAGTTTTGGGTTGGCTATATAGTAATACGTAAGAACTCTCTAGTCCGAGATGGTATTTTAATCAATATACATATTTTATCTATACATATAACCCTCTGCGCGTACACACACACACACGCACACATGTATACATGCACACACAAGCACGCTCGGCGCTTTCTGCGTAGATGATTTAGCTGCATTCTGGGCAGCAATATGAGAAATTGATTGTTAAATAACTTCGGTTCTAGATCTACTTTCTAAATGAAATTTTCAGGACATAATATTGACATATGCGAAATCCCAAATCCTTAGTATTTGAAATAAGTTTTTTCCACTTTTGGGTCTAAGGGGGGAGGTACACAAACCTACAGTCAATTATGTGTCTCAAGCTATTATTGTCTTTATGTTATAGCTTAAAAACAAAGTAAAAATATCGATTGTTATCGATAATAAGGAACTAGGATGAGTTCTCGAAAAAAAATAAACTTGTACCGCGTATGATATACAAGAATATATATCTAAAATTTCAAATCTCCAGCTTTTGTGGTTTTCGAGATCACTGCGTTCATACGGACGGACAGACGGACAGTCAGACGGACGGACGGACGGACATGGCAAGATCGACTCAGCTCGTCGCCCTGACCAAGAATATATATACTTTATGGGGTCTGCCACGCCTCCTTCTGCCTGTTACATACTTTTCGCAAAACCATTATACCCTGATTTCCCATTTTCAATGGGTTCAGGGTATAAAAAGAGAATGGAAATCAACACACCCTCAAATTTGTAACTCGGTCATTAGTAAAGAGCAATTGAGTGGAACTCTAGCTTTATGGTTACTGTAACTGTTGAGATTTGATATTTTAAATAGATATTCGTGTATATCAAACGCAGTACAAGTTTATTTTTTTTTTCGATAACTCATCCTATTTCCTTATTATCGATAACAATTGATATTTTGACTTTGTTTTTAAACTATAACTTTAAGACCATACTACCTAGAGACTCAAATGGACTATGTAGGTTTCTGTGATACAAATACAGATAATAAACTTTTTAAATTTTGGACACCTTTATCCCCCCATTAGCCACATAAGTGGAAAAAACGTATTTCAAATACTAGGGAGTTGGGATTTCGTATATATACACCTTTAGATATTAATATTATGTCCTGAAAATTTCATTAAGTAGATCTAGAACCGAAGTTATTTGACAATCAATTTCTCATAATGCTGCCCAGAATGCAGCCCAAGCGCAGCCGCTAAATCATCTACGCAGTAAGCGGCGCGCGTGCTTGTGTATGTATATGTGTGCGTGTGTGTGTGAGCGCAGAGGCTAATATGTACAGATAAAAGATGTAAGCTAGATTGCCAGAAGCACCGCCTCGGACTTGGTTCAGGGGATCTCGTAGTCTGGCAGACCCGACTAGAACGTTCTTACTTGTTTTGATTTGATAATTGAAGTATCAGATTGTTTTATTTCATTAACCGCAAGATTTGCTATACTGCAAATTTATATTGAGTACAATAAGTTCTATTAAATAACACAGAAATTTTAAATTGAGCTTCGAGCAGACATTTTGCTACCTCGACGACTCCCGACTCCCTTTGTATAGGAATAACGTTCATTGCCAGATATACACGTTTCCACAAATTCAATTATTTTTGGTGACTTAAGTTTCTCTGCAATTAAAAGCGCTTTTCTTAAAGATTCTTTTACACCCTCCGTTTGGTTTAGAGATGCATTAGACTTAACAGTGATAATAATGCTCAAAAAACTCCATATATTACTGTTGCACAGTTCAGCTTCTAAAAATTATTAGTAGTGTCATTATGGATTATTCCGATCAAAAATAAAAATAAAGGTCAAACCGTGCAGAGCCTTGCGAGCCACAAAACAACACTCGTCAAAGTGATTTGATTGAAGATGAATGTTGGCAATTTGATGAAGTAAATACGTTTTTTCGATCGGGTATTTTGCGAATATCATGCGTTTCTCCAAACGTGATATCATTTGTCTGTAAGAATAAATGATATATTTAATGTTTTACCAAAGAACAAATTTTACCTTGATTTGATTATCGCGGGGTCCACTGTATCCTGATCTTGATGTGTAGAACGATCTCCAAAAACAAATGTGTTTATTTCTTTGAGCTTATGCGGATTATGATGCAGTAACTGCAAAACTGTGTTTTTATCACTCAATCGATAGTTCTTAGGTACAAAGTACTGTTCGGATAAGGCCAAGCCCAAAGTGTTATATACATCATTGATAAACTCAATCTTCCATGGCATTATTCGATTAGTTTTCAGAACAACGTAGTCCCCCATTACCCCTTCAATATAATTTGAAAGCCTCTGAAACAAATGAATAAAGACTAGATATAAGCGTGTATATATGATATTTATATAAGATTTGGGTTGTACGGTAAATGGTTTTAGACAAATTTACATTTTGATAGTAAGCAATTTAGGCACCAGTCTAGAGTATTTAACTAGCAGATACTCTTCCAAAATTCCATGTAAACGGATAACAGTTTCTTTCTCCTAAACATCCGAAATCGTATTGTTACATACATACATGTCTAAAAACGATCATATCTCCTCCTATTTTTTATTTTATTTTAATAAAACATCAATCTTCAACACAAATTGAGCGCAAATGCCGCTTCTTCATTTACTCTTAAGTATGTAGGAGAGAGAATGGGTCTATAATCTTATTAAAATATATGATTAAATTTTTAAACTTTATATTTAGTGCAACATGCAAAGATGAGTGCCTAGCTTATGTTCATTTCAGTCCCAACTAATGTGTTGCAGAGTTAACGGGATAAACGAAAGAAAAATAATTACAAGAATTATTCATTGTATTTCTGTTAGTGCTGATATTCCAATATTGAATGTCGAATATTGTTTTAGGACATGTTTCGATTGCGAAAGAACCTAAAATAAAAAGCTTTTACCTCGCCATCAAATTGGATACGCTTCTGCAACGGAATTGAATAGACCAATTGTTAAGGAATCATCTTAGTACCTTATCTAACAATCGAGCAATTGCAATGAGTGCAAAAAATGTGCTAATATATCTGAATTTCAGTAACTTACCGTCAAACTTTTTTGGTCCCGAAGCCGTCTAATAGTTTGTAAAACAGAAACCATATTTCGTCGTGTCTGGTACTGTATTCTAAAGAGTAGGGCTTCTCTAAACTTGAGTAACCGATCCTTGTTTGAATATTTTTTGTAGCGCACGTAATACATCGGAGATCGAGCTTGTATCATTTTCTAGGATAGTTGAAATATATTCATTGCATTAAAAGCTTTTGATTTAAGTTTGAAACGCTTACCAAAAACTTTCTGACAACTTCATATTGATTTTCCACCGTTTTACCCAGAAAATATTTTGAGCTTTTGCACTGGTCTAAAAGCAGACTTGGATTGCTGAAATACCATACATGCTTAAAAATATGTCTTTATAAAATATAACCCAAGATAACTTGCAGAAGGAGTGGCATAGTATATATATTCTTGATAAGGGAGACGATCTGAGTCGATTTAGCCCTGTCCGTATATCTGTCCATCTGTCCGTCCGTCCGTCTGTCCGTATGTATGAACGCGTCAATCTCAGAACCTATAAGAGCTAGGGACTTCAAATTTTGCACTATGGTCTGTGTATACAGCGGGCATATCAAGTTTTTTTTTTAGATATCCGATCAATTTTCCCGTTTTAATCATATCGATTTAAAACGTTATCGATATTCAATTCATTGAACATATCTTTTACAGCTTTTTAGCTACAGTTACCAGTTTGCATAGAGTTTTGTAAATAAAATACATTTTATATTTTAGATACCGGTTCCAAATTTTATAAAATAAATTTATTTAAAACAAAAAATTATAATAGCCATAATTTAATTTCTTAAATTTCTTAGGCAAACCCGTATTTTCAATAAAATAAAAGTATTCAATGCTGAAAATTTGATCAAAATCCGTTTAGTAATACAGAAGTTATTAAAGAAAATATTTTGTCAATTGGCAAAAGCATGCGGCAGCATTATAACATTTTCCCTATAAGTGTGCACACACTTTCAAATCAACTGCCCATTAATCGACGAGCGTTCTTGTGTGTGCATGTGTATATGTGTGCGTGTGTGTGTGCGCGCAGAGGGTAATATAAAAGGTTTAGATAAAAGATGTAAGCTAGTTTGTTTAAAAGATCACCTCGAACGTTGCTCAGGGGATCTCGTAGTCGGGCACACCCGACTAGAGCGTTCTTACGATTTTTATTATTTCGATTTTTTTTGTAAAACGTTACTTTTTTTGTAAATTTTTTTTTTAATTTACTCATGTTGAGTGCGTAAATTAATAAAAATAAATGAACAATACTGACTTTGTTTACAAAATATCGTGGGTTCTTAAGCGCAGCAGCTGTGAACGCGTAGCGCCATCTAGTTTTGTGTGTCATTTGCCCTATACGTGTGCACACATACATTCACACGAAATAGACTCGAGTTGTGGTAGAGAAAAACCCAGGTCCGATTCCATCTGAGGACACTAAAATTTGTTTTACGGTGTCTTACATATTTTTGATTAGAATTTATTTTTAATAAATTCAATTTCATGAACATTAACCCACATATAAAATTTGGATGCTCTATCTGCAAGACTGTAAGAAATAAAGCTTTAACCGATCCCCCGATCCTGAACCCAAATGGGCGTAGCTATATATACCATATCTTTTTGATTTGTGGTGATCTACTTGCATATATATGTATACCCTTGCAAAAAGGGTATATTAATATTGGTCAGGAGTTTGCGACGCAGAGAAGGAAGCATCTCCGACCATATAAACTATATATATTCTTGATCAGCAAGACTAGCTGAGTTGATATAGCCATGTCCGTCTGTCCGTCTGTCTGTCTGTCCGTCTGTCCGTCTGTCCGTCTGTCTGGATCAACGCAATCTCCTCCGAGACTATAAGAGCTACAGAGCTGAAATTTTGCACATAGGCTGGAATGTGCTGCAGGCATTGTATATCTCGGAATCATCCTTCCCTTCAGATTAATTAAAAAAATTATATATCCACGCTTACTTGGGGCGTGGCAAATCGGGAATGTCTATATAGTGCTTAACATAAATCTTCCAATATTTTGGATGATGTTAAAGCCAGAGACTTGAAACTTTAAACATATATTTGTATCAACCACCCATGGAAAAAAGATAAAGAATATATATCTACGCCCATTAGGGTCGTGGCAAATCGGGAAAAACTATTTTTTCTTCTTTTTTTTACCAATAGTACAAAAAAAAAAAAAAAAAGTTGGTTGTCTCGACTGCATTGTGGAAAATAATATATAAATATCTCTTGCGGGGGGGGGAGGGGAAGGGAGAAAACTATATCTTCAGAAGTCTTATAGGTACAGCTTCAAAATTTGATATATAGGTTGCTGTTGCCATGCTTAATTGATTGACAAAAAAATATATATATCCGCTTATTGGGGGCGTGGCAAATCAGAGAAAACTATATCTATATTCTTTACAATTGCAAGGGTATTACCAAACTTCGGCATGGCCGAAGTTAGGCCATCCCTCTAGTTCAAATTTCAAGTCTCTAGCTCTTATACCGCCCAAAATATTATTGGATTTATACAAATCGCTATATATAAAATGCCGATTTGCAAAGCTCTCCAAATGCTGCGTGTTCATATGGACAGACGGACAGACAGCAAAACGGACATTTCACAAAGCCAATATACTCTTTTTCCCTTTGGGAGGAAATAGCTTTAGCAACGGAAGTTCGACGGTACAATTACACAAACTTCTGAACAAAATTAATATACTCCTTTTACAAGGGTATAAGCCTTAATGATATGCTAGTATCATACTCCCCACATTCGGAAAATGTAAGTATGGGTATATACAAAAAAGACAATTATATATACAATTTGGAATTAACAAAGTGGGTGACTTTGACAAATAAGCAGAATTAATTACGAATTAAATTTTGAATTTACTTATATCTAAGAGTTATAAATTAAAAATTTAAGCAATTCAAATATAAAATTTTTGGAAAAATAATCAATTAATTTTACTTTTGTATCAAATTTGTTCTACAAATAAATGTGGGATCAGCGTATTATGGATAATTTTAGAAATTCAACAATTTTAATTTTTGCAAAACTTACTTTCTTAAGTTCTTCAAAAAAAGAATGTCTATCCATGATTTATCTATATAAACTTGATAACATATATCAAAAGCACGTTTCCGTCTTGCAATTTCTAATGGGGACAGTATTTCTTCCTAATAATAAAAACAAATTAAAACAGCTTTTTTTTATAATTTAATACAAACTTTGATTTCAGGAACGCTTAATATATCGCATTCATTTTGTTCCTTTAAGATTTTCCAAAATGGGCGATTGTCTTCCTTCAGTTTTTCGTTAAGTAGGTCTTTTACATGGGACATCAGGCTTTCATTCTCCAAAATAAAAGGGCTTAAACCATCACCACAGGCATCTTTTATGTTCTCATCAACCTTTTACAGACGGTAATTGGTTAACACATAAAAAGTAAATTCTTCTTATATTACATACCACTGCCAACCGATCTTCAAAAGCTTTGGTCTTGTTGCCCGTGAATAAACGCTTATTATTATGAAATTCAGCTTTAGCATTTTCAAACTGGTTTAACTCATACAGTGCATCACAGACTTCCAAATTAATTGCCTCATTTACCACAGACTTGGTTTTTAAAATTTCTTTGTAACATATTAGTAAAATTGGTTAGAGAAAATTGGATAAGCTAACTTGGTAATACTCTTGCAATTGTAGAGGATATATATAGATATAATTTTCTGTGATTTGCCATGGAGAGTTTAAGATTGACGTACATAAAAAATGTTGGTTCTCTAGGTGTTAATTTGTAGAATATTGAGTTTTTACCGGCCCCAAAATGCAGGAATATATCATGGTCCAGACAGACAGATACACAGATAGACAGTGCTATACCAACTCTGCTCGTCGTGCTGATCAAGATTATATATACTTTATATAGTCGGAGATGCTTCCTTCTTCTGACCAAAATTTATATGCCCTTTTGCAAGGGTATAAATATAAAAAAATAAATCTAAATTATATATAATACAAGATAATACAAGAAACTTGGTGAAAAATATGTAAAAGCTATATAGGAGGATCTTCGTGTAAAATTTGAAGACTCTAGCTCTCATAGGTTTCGAGATCAACGCGTTCATACCTACGGACAGACGGACATGGCTTAATCGATTCCTCATCAGTAATCTATATACTTTATGAGGTCTGCCTGAATTCAAATTTTCTATAGGTTCAGAGTATAAAATCTGCATTGATAAGCACCCGGACAGACAGCAATCAATCAATCATCTCTTGCGATAGGCCCTTAAAAATTTATTGTCCGGCTATTATGGTGTGGGAAATCCGAAATAGCTTTCTTTGATTTAATTTTGGGATGTTTTGATTATGAAAGATTATAAAGGAGTGTATTGCACCTCAACGTCCGTACATTATTCTTATTTGTTTGTTTCAAAGTCGATAATAGCTGCTCTACGCAAATAAGAAAAATTTTAAATTTTTAAGGGATAGAAATTTCAGCAGGACCGAAGTTACCCCAGCTCTCTCGTTTTTACTTACTTTGGGCTTCAAGGCTGTCTTGTAAAGCACTCGCCGTTTGTGCAGTTTTTCGCTTACTTTGACTTCGATAATAGAGAGTCCTGCAATCTTCTGGTGAGAGTTTAAGAGCTTTATCATAGTAGTGCATAGAAATATTTTCCCTTCGTCGTCGAGAATAATATTTGCCCCAGTCCTTGTAAATTTGTTGCTCAATTTCAGGGCTCCAATCTATTTTGTCCCATATTGGAATAGCCGCTTCCACACCTTGTGCTTGTGGCGCTGGAATGGGCAAAAGGGACGTCATGGTTTTTTTATTTTTATTTTTTTTTTGTTTTTATTTTTTATTTTATTTTTATATTCATTTATTTATTTTTTGATGGTTTTTTTTTGATGATTCTTCAACAAAAAAAACCATGTTATGAAAAAATTTGGTTTGACATTGAAAAGGAAACTTCATTTAACTGACTTAAGTTACAATGGCCTTTAGATTTCATCAGAATAAAACAATTAAGAACGTTGCAGTCTAGCGTACATACATATACTACATATACTCGTTCACTGAATTTCGTCCCACTCAACTTCATATTTGCTCGGGTCCCTTACTCTCTCAAAATCTTCACAAAGCAGTGGGACTTCACAGTATTTAAAAGCAGAGAGATCGAGCGAGATGAAGCGAGATAAGCGTAAGTGCGACCTGCACACAATACTTTGTTGTGATCACTCTCAGAGCTCTCTCGAATTGCATAAGTGCGAGCTGCACACAATATAGTACAATATACATTGTTATTGCTCACTCTCAGCGCTCGAATTGTATATGCATGCATATATGTATGAAGTTGAGTGGGACCTGTCGCACAAAAAAAGCGTGGCAAAAAAGTTTGTACTAGATGTCCCATCTATGTGTTGTATGGTTAGTGGTAATAGCAATTGTTATCTTGGCTGATCGCTTACTTATAATTCAAAACTATAAAATACAAAGCTATATAATTTATTTGACTGTCAGTATAGTGAATTAATAGTAATCTAACTACAAAAGCAGTTTATCCCAGCGGTAATGCTGTGGCAGATATAGTTTTTATCTATTTGCCATTCTTCCAGTAGTCATGGCTATAAAAATTTTTGCTTGATCTTTAAAGGAGGTCAACAGTTAGCTTATTGCCAAATTTAGATGTTCTGGCTTTAAAACTGTAGTGAACAAAGTTTTACGAGATTCGCCACACCCCCAATGGGCGTAGCTACATATCCTATACCTTTTATTGTCTGAGATACACGAGTATATATTCCAAATCCCTATTCTCTCGACTATGCGCCAAACTGAGTTTGGATGTGTTTTGATTTGGTTAAACAGACTTGCGTTGTGGTAGCGAAGACCCTGCTTCAATCCCCAGTTAGGTCAACTATAATTTGTTTTACGGTGGCTTACATTATGATTATTATTATTTTTTTTCCCGTAAATTTAAATTTCATGAACAGTAACCTACATGTCAAATTTGGATGCTCTACGTCTAAGACTGTAGGAGATACAGTTTTACCCTATTTGCCACGCCCCAAATGGGCGTAGCTATATATAACATATATTTTTGGGTAGAGGTAGGATACTAGTATATATATTCCAAGTCCCAACTCTTTGACGGAAATATTGCCGAAATTATCACGGTTTTAGTAAAAGATATAGTAATTCCCGATTTGCCACGCCCCCAGAAGACGTGGATACATAACTTTTGACTTATCTTAAGAGGAGGTCAACAGTATCCCACATGCAAAATTTGGACGCTCTAGCTCCAAAACTGTAGGAGATACAGTTTTCTCCGATTTGCCACGCCCTTAATGGGCGTAAATATCTATAATATATATTTTTGATTCCGAGTGATCTACTTGCACATGTGTTCCAAATTTCAAGTCTCTAGCTCTTAATACGCTCAAAATATTATAAGATTTATACAAATCGCTATATATATATTCCCGATTTGGTACGCCCCCAGGGGGCGTGGGTATATAACTTTTTAATCTAACTTAAGGGAAGGTCAACAGTAGCCCACATGCCAAATTTGGATGCTCTAGCTTCAAAACTGTAGAAGATATAGTTTTATCCGATTTGCCACTTCCACAATGGGCGTAGATATATAATCTATATCTTAAAACGTCCGCGTGGTGTACACGAATATATATTCTAAATCCCATTTCTTAGACTGCAATATTGACTAAAATAACAGCGTTTTAGTCTTAATAGATATAGCATTTCCCGATTTGCCACGCCCCCTGTGGGCGTATCGGAAAAATACTCAAACTTGATCTGACGCGGATACACACGAGTATATATTCCAAATTACAAGTCTCTAGCTTCTATAGTGTCCAAATGCTGCGCGTTCATACAGACAGACGGACAGACAGCAAGACGGACATTGCACAAATCCAATAGACTCTTTTTCCCTTTGGGAACTCTTATTTTAGAAGAATCAAATTGTGTTGTGTTCCTGGGTTACTTCAAGACTCTTATCATATTATATATATATTCTTTATTTATGTTAAGCACTATATAGACTTTCCCGATTTGCCGCGTCCCAAGTAGGCGTGGATATATAACTTTTTGATCAATCTGAAGGGGAGGCCAAAAGTATATTACTTTCCAAATTTGAATGCTCTAGCTTCAAAACTGTATAAGATATAGTTTTATCTGATTTGGCACGCCCCCAAAGGGCGTAGCTATATACTCTATATCTTTTGGGATGGGGGTGTAATTCATGAGTATACATTGCAAATTTAAAGTATATAGTCATCCGATCCGAATGATTCCGAGATATACAATGCCTGCAGCAGATTCCAGCCTATGTGCAAAATTTCAGCTCTGTAGCTTTTATAGTCTCAGAGGAGATTGCGTTGATCCAGACAGAGTAATTGTTGTATGCTGAATGTATGTGTGCACACGTATAGAGAAAATTCTTCCGCGTGCTTCTGTCAATTGATAAATGTTTTCTTTAATAATTTCTGTTACTTAACGAATTTTGATAAACTTTTTAGCATTGAATGCTTTTATTTTATTGAAAATATGGTTTTATCTAAAAATTTAAAAAATTGTGTTTTTGAATAAATAATTTTGTAAAATGTGGAGCCGGTATCCAAAATATAAAAATATAGAAAATGTATTTTATTTACAAAAAGCTAAATGCAAAGTTTAATGACCATAGCTTAAAAGATGCTATAGAGATGTTCAAAAAACTGAATCTCGATAACGTTTTAAATCGATATCATTGAAACGGTAAAATTTATCGAATATCTAAAATAAACTTGATATGCGCGCTGTATACACAGACCATCATGCAAAATTTAGTCTCTAGCTCTTATATGTTCTGAGATGTCCGTGACAGACGGACAGGGCTAAATCAAGAATATACATACTGTTACATACTTTTTGCAAAACCATTATACCCTGATTTCCCATTTTCAATGAGTTCAGAGTATAAATACAGTAGAATCCGGTTATAACGACACTCAAGGGACCGACGATTTTACGTCGTTATACCCGGAAGACTGTCTAACCGAATGGAGCAAAAAAGTTTTTTTCTTTTTTTATACCCTGAACCCATTGAAAATGGGAAATCAGGGTATAATGGTTTTGCAAAAAGTATGTAACAGGCAGAAGGAGGCGTGGCAGACCCCACAAAGTATATATATTCTTGATCAGGGTGACGAGCTGAGTCGATTTAGCCCTGTCCGTCTGTCTGTCCGTCCGTCCGTCCGTCCGTCCGTCCGTCCGTCCGTCCGTCCGTCCGTCCGTCTGTCCGTATGTATGAACGCGTCGATCTCAGAACATATAAGAGCTAAAGAGTTCAAATTTTGCATGATGGTCTGTGTATACAGCGCGCATATCGAGTTTGTTTTAGATATTCGATAAATTTTTCCGTTTCAATGATATCGATTTAAAACGTTATCAAGATTCAGTTTTTTGACCATATCTTTTACATATTTTTAGCTACTGCTACCAAATTTTGTTTTTAGCTTTTTGTAATTAAAATACATTTTCTATTTTTTCATATTTTGGATACCAGCTCCACATTTCCCAAAAAAAAATTATTTAAAAAAAAAATTATCAAATCCACAATTTAATTTTTTTAGTGAAAACCGTATTTTCAATAAATTAATAGCACTCAATGCAGAAATTGCATTTAAATCCGTTAAGTAATACAGAAGTTATTAAAGGAAACATTGTAAAAGCACGCGGCAGCAGCCTGTACGTGTGCACACATACATTCAAATCAACTACGCAGTAATCTGCGCGCGTTTCTGTGTGCATGGTATGTATATGTGTGCATGTGTATACAAATGTGTGCATGTGTATATGTGTGCATGTGTGTATGTGTGCATGTGTGTATGTGTGCATGCATATATGCGCGCAGAGGGTAATATATATAGATAAAAGATGTAAGCTAGGTTGTTTAAAACATCAGCTCGGACTTGGTTCAGGGGATCTCGTAGTCGGGCTGTGACTCGACTAGAGCTTTCTTACTTGTTTTTTTTTCTGGTTGCTATGTTCGTAAAAGGTTTTAAAATAAAACAAATTAATTTTTTAATCAAACAAAAAATTTAATAAATGTAATTCAATAACATGGTTTTCTTCATAAAAAGTCGTTTACATACTTATAATTCATATTCAAAAGCATAATATAACAAGATTAATTTCTATATGTGGTTTTACTTTTTATTCTTAATTTAAATAATCAGTAATTTTAGATTGTTTAGCATTAGTTTTTGACAAATAAAAACAGTCTCGCACAGCATTATTTAAACGAGATATGCTGTGCGTTAAGCTCTCGTCATTAAAATTTGAATGGACAAATCTATTCAGAATTTCTAAATCGATATCATCTAAATTTTCTTCGGCAAGCCCAGAATGCTTAAAACAATTTACAATTGTCGCTGACGAAAGTTTTTGCCATGCATCATTTATCATTAAAATGGCATCAAGGATGGTAATTTTCGGACAAATTTCATCATTGTTTTCTTCCATATTGCTGATTATTTTAAGTACCAGATTTTTACGAAAAGTTGATTTGATCACTCGAATTATGCCTTGATCCATTGGTTGTAATACAGACGTCGTATTTGGTGGAAGGAAAACTTGAGTGATATTAGTTAGGTCACATACTGTGGGATGGACTGGACAATTATCAACTAATAGCAATATTTTTTTTTTATTTTTAAGCTCAGCATTCCAATCGCGTACCCAATTAATAAAAATCTCAGATGTCATTCATGCTCGGCGATTACTATAGTAGCCAACAGGCAAAAACTGAACATTTTTAAAGCATCTAGGTCGCTTTGATTTTCCAATGACCAATATTTTTTATACCCCGAACCCATTGATGAACGCAGTGATCTCGAAAACCACAAAAGCTAGAGATTTGAAATTTTAGATATATATTCGTGTATACCATACGCAGTACAAGTTTATTTTTTTTTTTCAATATTTCATCCTATTTTCTTATTATCGATAACAATCTATATTTTTTGAATTTGTTTTTAAGCTATAACTTAAAGACCATAATACCTAGAGACACCAAATTTACTATGTAGGTCTCTGTGATGCAAATAATAAACTTTTTAATTTTGGACTGCTTACACGGACTGCAGATAACTGATATTCAGGGGTGGCCGATTCATTTTTGGGGAAAATTGTAAATATCAGACCTTATCATTACAACAACACCACCTTTACGACCTCTGTAAAATGTGTGGTTTGACGTATATGAGGAAAAGCTTAGGAGAAACTCCATTGTTTATCTTCGTTTCGCAAAGCAGGTCAATGTCAATATTTTTCGTGTTCACAAACAACTCAAGCTAGTTTATTTTATTTGCAACGCCATCGGCGTTCCATATAAGAACTTTTAAGCAGTTCATTTAGGTAGCACCACCGTTAACAAATGCAGGACCTGTTCCTGCATTACCATAAGCTTATTGATGGATTTATTCAACATCCGAATGGATACAAATTCGATCAATCTGTTTTATTCTTCTGCAAGTAATTGTGGTACTTGCTCTTGGTACTGTTGCTTTTTTTTGTGCTTGTTGGAGAGTCCTCTGCTCCATATTCAAACGTCTTTGCGCTGGCTGTTTAGTCTCATCGCGCTGGCTCATCCCACAGCAACTGCAGCATAAGAAATACCTGGAGCATTCTGCAGACTTCTCTCCTGAATCTGGGGGTGATAGTGCTGACTATGAGCAGGTTGTGATTTAGTCACTTTGGGAGCCAGCGCAGTTAACGCACACATGCTGTTTACGGCTAAACTTTGCAGTGTGTCCATACTGCTGACATCTATTGGGACATTTGAGACATTTCAGATTGCTTCCCGTAAGCTTCAATAGTAACCCTTTGTTTGCAAAATAATTTGATGTCATGTAGCTCGCTTTTATTATACCCTGAACCCATTGAAAATGGGAAATCAGGGTATAATGGTTTTGCAAAAAGTATGTAACAGGCAGAAGGAGGCGTGGCAGACCCCATAAAGTATATATTTTCTTGATCAGGGCGACGAGCTGAGTCAATTTAGCCTTGTCCGTCTGTCTGTCCGTCCGTCCGTCCGTCTGTCCGTATGTATGAACGCGTCGATCTCAGAACATATAAGAGCTAGAGACTTCAAATTTTGCATGATGGTCTGTGTATACAGCGCGCATATCGAGTTTGTTTTAGATATTCGATCAATTTTTCCGTTTCAATGATATCGATTTTAAACGTTATCAAGATTCAGTTTTTTGACCATATCTTTTACATATTTTTAGCTACAGCTACCAAATTTTGTTTTTGGCTTTTTGTAATTAAAATACATTTTCTATTTTTTTATATTTTGGATACCAGCTCCACATTTCACAAAAAAAAAATTATTATAAAAAAAAATTATCAAGGCCACAATTTAATTTTTTTAAATTTTTTAGTGAAAACCGTATTTTTAATAAATTAATAGCATTCAAATCCGTTAAGTAATACAGAAGTTATTAAAGTTACTAATTGTAAAAGCGCGCGGCAGCAGCCTGTACGTGTACATACATTCAAATCAACTACGCAGTAATCGGCGAGCGTGCTTCTGTGTGCATGGTATGTATATGTGTGCATGTGTATCACTGTTGCCAAATCAGCTTTTTTCCCGTCAAATCGGGCTTTTTATACCCTGAACCCATTGAAAATGGGAAATCAGGGTATAATGGTTTTGCAAAAAGTATGTAACAGGCAGAGGGAGGCGTGGCAGACCCCACAAAGTATATATATTCTTGATCAGGGCGACGAGCTGAGTCGATTTAGCCCTGTCCGTCCGTCCGTCCGTCCGTCCGTCTGTCCGTATGTATGAACGCGTCGATCTCAGAACATATAAGAGCTAGAGACTTCAAATTTTGCATAATGGTCTGTGTATACAGCGAAAATATCGAGTTTATTTTACATATTCGATAAATTTTTCCGTTTCAATGATATCGATTTAAAACGTTATTAAGATTCAGTTTTTTGACCATATCTTTTACATATTTTTAGCTACAGCTACCAAATTTTTTTTAGGTAATATGTATAGATACAACATGTAAGCTAGGTTGTTTAAAACATCAGCTCGGACTTAGTTCAGGGGATCTCGTAGTCGGGCAGACCCGACTAGAGCTTTCTTACTTGTTTTTATTGTAGCAATTGTTGTGTGGCACATGCAGAGTTCTTTTTCTAGAGTTAGGTTGCGCTCACCGGCTTCCAAGCGCCGAATAATTTTCATTTTTTCTTCAACGGAGAAACACTTTCGTTTTAAAGTTTCAAGTTTGAGCTGAATGAGCTCATTATTGCGTATTTATGCATCAAATTTTACTTGGAAAAAGCAGAATAAACTAGAAATATAACGGGACATTCCATGGAATATCCTATAAGGTCTGCACACGCACATGGTTAACATTTGTGTGATGTCGACATTGCACCACGGCTCTCTCTCAGCAGCATTGCTAAGGCGACAGTTAAAAATAAGAGAGAGTAGTGAGATCTTAAGAACCTTCGTGCCGTTGCTGCACACACAAGCAAGGGTGCCGATCACTGATAAATACATACATTTCTAACAGCGTCGTTTGTTGGCATTATTTCGCTGTATTTTTTTTCGCCACGTCGCAATAGCTGGTTAAATTGTGAAAAATGTTGTTGGTTTTAGCGGTTTGTCGCTAAAAGCGAAAACGTACTAAGCGGAGGCCCTTTCATATTAGTTTGTATGGGGACCAACCAAGTCATCGAATTTTCGTGGCAAAGACCGGACGAACGCTATAAGCAGAGTCGTTATAAGCGGATTCTACTGTATATGAAATTATATAAGAAAAATATTATCTAATAATAAAACAAGTAAGACCGTTGCAGTCGGGCGCCACCGACTGCGTCAGACTCTGTTCCTGTTAAAGGTGTGTAGGCTCAATAAATATGTAGACCGTCCGTCCGTCTTTCCGTATGTTTGAATGCGAGATTATTGAGATTTCTTTTTTGAGCATGTCTTTTACATCAATTTAGCTACAGTCATAAAATTTTACATATAGCTTTTTTAAAATAAAATACTATTTTGGTTTTTATTATATATTTTGGATACTGGCTCCACATTTCACAAAATCAATTTAATAAAAGTTCAGTTGCAAATAAAGCCACATTTACATTTTTTTTTAGTTTTTTAGGTAAAACCGTATTTTTAATAAAATATAAGGATTTATGCAGAAAGTTTTATCAAAATCCATTAAGTAACATAGAAGTTATAAAAAAAAAAAAAAAAAACATTTTAATAAATGATAATATCACTCGGCAGCGATGGGAATCGAACCTGGATCACGCGCTTCGCATGCCACCGACTCTACCCACAACACCACGGCGTCTCTTGCGCCAAATTGAGTTTGGTGTGTTGATTTGGTTAAACAGACTTGCCCCAGTTAGGTCAACTAGAATTTGTTTTAATAAATATAAGGATTTATGCTGAAAATTTTATCAAATCCATTAAATAACATAGAAGTTATAAAAAAATAAAAAAAAAACATTTTATTAAATGATAATATCACGCGTCAGCGCTGGGAATCGAACCTGGGTCACGCGCTTCGCATGCCACCACTCTACCCACAACACCACGGCGTCTCTTGCGCGACTATGTGCCAAACTGAGTTTGGAAGTGTTTTGATTTGGTTAAACAGACTTGCGTTGTGGTAGCGAAGACCCTGCTTCAATCCCCAGTTAGGTCAACTAGAATTTGTTCTACGGAGGCTTACATTATGATTATTATTATTTTTTTTTTTCGTAAATTTAAATTTCATGAACAGTAACCCACATGTCAAATTTGGATGCTCTACGTCTAAGACTGTAGGAGATACAGTTTTACCCTATTTGCCACGCCCCAAATGGGCGTAGCTATATATAACATATATTTTTGGGTAGGGGTAGGATACTAGTATATATATTCCAAGTCCCAACTCTTTGACGGAAATATTGCCGAAATTATCACGGTTTTCGTAAAAGATATAGTAATTCCCGATTTGCCACGCCCCCAGAAGACGTGGATACATAATTTTTGATTCATCTTAAGAGGAGGTCGACAGTATCCCACATGCAAAAATTTGGACGCTCTACCTCCAAAACTGTAGGAGATACAGTTTTATCCGATTTACCACGCCCTCAATGGGCGTAAATATCTATAATATATATTTTTGATTCCGAGTGATCTACTTGCACATGTATTCCAAATTTCAAGTCTCTAGCTCTTAATACGCTCAAAATATTATAAGATTTATACAAATCGCTATATATATATTACCGATTTGGTACGCCCCCAGGGGGCGTGGGTATATAACTTTTTGATCTAACTTAAGGAAAGGTCAACAGTAACCCACATGCCAAATTTGGATGCTCTAGCTTCAAAGCTGTAGAAGATATAGTTTTATCCGATTTGCCACGCCCACAATGGGCGTAGATATATAATCTATATCTTAAAACGTCCGCGTGGTGTACACGAATATATATTCTAAATCCCATTTCTTAGACTGCAATATTGACTAAAATAACAGCGTTTTAGTCTTAATAGATATAGCATTTCCCGATTTGCCACGCCCCCTGTGGGCGTATCGGAAAAATACTCAAACTTGATCTGACGCGGATACACACGAGTATATATTCCAAATTACAAGTCTCTAGCTTCTATAGTGTCCAAATGTTGCGCGTTCATACAGACAGACGGACAGACAGCAAGACGGACATTGCACAAATCCAATAATCAAAAATCTTTTTCCCTTTGGGAACAGAGTCTAATTACATCAATTACCCTAATAATATCACCGACACGTTGGGGGAATTTTATTTGCCCGACCGGCCAGCTATGCCCCAAATTACTGCTAAAAGTAGTCAGTGATATTACTGGGATCTATAAAACTAAAGATTTTGTTAATAGGAAACTAAACAAAATTAGTACGTATTAAACTTAGTAGTGTAAGTAAATAGTAGACAGTGATTTCTGTTGGGAAATCACTGACCACGATGGGGGTGATTTTTGCCAGTCCGGCCGGCTATGCCCCTACTCATAGCTAGGTACTGTCAGTGATTTCCCGAAGATGAGCTGAAAGCAAGGATTTTATAGGAAGAGAGAGTTCAGATGAGAAGACGTTATAAAAATGATTATAATTGTGACAAAGCACATATAAAGAATTATGCAGAGAGTAATCTGTTGTGCATTGTGATAAATGTAAAGGACGGAAAAACCTGGTTGGTCTCCCAGGAACAGAGAACTTGAGACGCCCTAAAAGAAAGATGGAGTCAATATCACCAATAATCAACTTATGTAGAAAGATAACACCAAGGGAAGCTCTACGGTTGATTAATGATGGAAAATCAAGGAGCAGAAGTCTACTGCGGTAAGAGGAAGAGAAGTTTGGTTATAAAAGGATCATTAAACTCTTTTGACCAACGTTTAATGAACCCTAAAACACCTTTGGCTTCATTTACAATAGTACAAATATGATTGTTAAAACATAGTTTTGAGTCAAAGAGTACACCAAGGCTTTGATTTCAAAAATACGCTTCAAAGAAGTATTATTAATTCAATAGTTAGCAAATTGGGGTTTTGAACGACTAAAAGTCATAACCATACATTTCGAGGAATTTAAATGTAATTGATTATCATCACACCACAATTGCATAGAATTAAAGTCCTGTTGCAGATGTAGGTGATGGGAAGAGTAAGCATAAGACAGAAAAAGCTTCATCATACATAAGTATCTGAGAGTGAGATATTAAAGATGGAAGATCATTAATGAAAAGAGTAAAGAGCAATGGACCCAGATGACTACCTTACGGTACAGCCGATCAAACATAAACAAGTTTCGATTTGGATGATCTGAGCAAAACTGTATGAGTTTGATCTTTTAAATAAGACGAAATCCAGGACAATAGTGAGGGAGGGAATCCAAAAAGGTCTAACTTTTGAAGTAGGATTTCATGATGAACAGAGTCAAATGCTTTACTGAAGTCAATGAAAATTACATCAGTTTGTATTTCGTCAATAAAACCATCATTTATCAAACAGTTAAACTAAAGTTAATTGGTTGCAGTACACCGACTCTGTACAAATCCATGCTGAGTCGGAGATAATACGGACTTGCAAAAATGTTGCAAAGTCGAGGTAATTATTTTTTCAAATAATTTTGGTTAGCAGACAATTTTGCTACACCCCTGTAATTGGAAATATCAGAACAGCCACCTTTTTGTGGAGAGGAATGATATGAGATTCTTTCCACATATTCGGAAAAATACTTGTTTCCAAAGACAGGTTAAAGAGCTTGAGCAATGAAAACGCAAGGGAACCACTACACTCCTTAATAATGCAACTAGGGATGTTGTCAGGCCCAGGGGAGAAAGACGATTTTAAACTGCCAATGGCAGATGAAATGGAATCAAAGCTTACAGTAGATGAAATAAAAGAATTTAATGGGGAAATATAATATGGGTAAGACATATATAGGGATTAAAAGCTGAATAGGTGGATTGGAAGAAATAACCAAGAGATCAGATGCATCAGAATCATTGCTAGCTTCATCCAGGCCATGAAAAAATGAGTTTGGCAAACAAGAAGTTTTACGCTTCGAGTTTACAAACGACTAAAATTGTTTAGGTTCCCGAACAAATTGACTTTTGCATCGAATTAAATAATTTTCATAACATTGAGAATTAAGAAGGTGGAATTTTGACTTTGCTATAATATATTTAGACCGTTGTTGACTTCGCATCCGTTTTCTTAAATCTTTTGAAATATTTTATATTGAGTCTTCGAGAAAACCAAGGGGGCTTATTTGTGGGGGGTCCCAAATTCGAAGACTTCTTTCATAAAGTTTAGATGATAAATATAAACTTGTATATCAGAAGAATATGTATGTATATATGTATACATGTACATAGTTCATGTGTACAATGTAGTTCAATGTACTCTGAACTTAAGTGTTCTGGATCTGTACATATATCTATATATATTTGTAATCATTTACCTATGTACATGAGTTGTTATGTATGCACGTACATACGTATTTGTATATCTATGTGCATATGTGTTTTATATATTGGATATTGGTGGTTTAGTGGGTGGCGTGACTGTTTGAGTGCTCGCCCTCCTTTTTTTTTAACAATGTGTTGTTTGCATGGCTTCAGGTCGGCTATATGAGCAGTCCTCGTCCGCTTGTCCGCTCCTGCTCCGATTTTGCAAATCACCGGCGAGATGAAGCTGGCCACTGTATACGGCTTTCCATATCGCGGTGCCAGCTTCGCCGCGAAGCCGTCTGCAGCACTTTACAGATGTCGCTCCTTTGCCCACACCTGGTCAGCAATAGCCGGTTTCCATGGCCGGCGCCGCAGATTATAGTGCCTCGCCTGATCCTGTGCAGCTTTCTCTAGGCTGCGCCTCACGACCTGGAACACCTCTCACCTTGGTCGCTCTCTCCCATGTTTGGACCTCGGCAGCGGTCCCACGAAGTCGGCGCACACGGTAGCCCACAGCTCCTCAGGGATCTGTGTCAGCATCTTGCCAGCCGCCTGGAGTTAGCTCGGACTATACCGCTGGCGCAGCTCGCATTTCTGCACATATGTGCGCACATCCCTATACAACCCGGGCCAATAGTAGCGAGCTGACACCCGTGCAATTGCCTTTCGACTCCCTACGTGTCCCGCCGCCGCTGCATCGTGGTTCTCTTTCAGAACTTGTGCTAGCTTGCCTTTTGGTACGCACAGTTTCCAAGCAGCCACATCTTCGTACTCGGCCTGATGTGGGATATGCCGATAAATTTCTCCAGCTTCTTCGATATAGTCCGGGAATTTCCCTCTAGATATGACCTCAGCTTCCGGATGCCCCAGATTATCGCCAGACACTCCTTCTCGGTTGCCGAATAATTCCACTCCGCACTATTGAGTGTTATGCTGGTCCATAATTGCTAGCATCCGTTTGCAAACAAAATGTTTTTGAGAAATCTGGGCATGCCAGCACTGGTGATTCTGTTAATTTGGCTTTAACAGTCTCAAAAGCCTTTTACCGTTCCTCTGTCCACTCCCACTTGCTGCCTTTCTTCAGCAGCGCATTTAGGGGATGCACTGTTGTTGCAAAGTCTGGAACAAATCGGCGATACCACGATGCCACTCTCACGTATTGTCTCAGCTCCTTGATGTTGGACAGCGGCTTCAGCTCTGCGATTTCAGGTACCTTTTCCGGGTCATTGCGGATATCATTCTCGGTCACTTTGTGCCCCAGGTATTTCAACTCTTTCTTGAAAAAATCGCACTTATCGATATTGATTTTCAAGTTCGCTGCTCGTAGCCGCCTTAATACCTCACGCAGGTTGTCCATGCGCTTCTGGTGAGTTTTCCCAATCACAATTATATCATCCAAGTAGGCAAACGCATGCGGCATCATCTCTGGATCAATGACGGGATCCAATGCCCTCTGAAACGTTGCTGGCGCTGAATGGAGTCCAAATGGCATCACTTTCCATTGAAACAGTCCCTTTCCTTCCTCCATTGGAATCTGTCATTTTTCAGATCCAGGCTTGTAATGAAACCCGCCTCGCGCAATAATTCTAAAATTTGATGCACGCGTGGCAACGGGTAGGCATCTTTTACCGATCTGGCGTTGAGCTGGCGAAAATCCACACACAGTCGCCATTTCCCGGTCTTTTTCTTGACCATCACTATCGGAGCGCTATGTGGGCTCTTTGAAGGCTGAATGCAGCCTTTCGCCAGCAATTCATCCACCTTTGCGTTGATATCGGCCTGCATTTTGGGATATTTCGGAAAGTACCTCTGCTTTATAGGCCGGTCAACATAGGCCGCTCGTGGTTCCCTTGACGTTGTTAAAGACCGCCAATTCCCTCTTGAGAAAGGCGTCGACTTTCACAT
This sequence comes from Drosophila gaucha, assembly GCA_035045545.1. Taxonomy (NCBI): domain Eukaryota; kingdom Metazoa; phylum Arthropoda; class Insecta; order Diptera; family Drosophilidae; genus Drosophila; species Drosophila gaucha. The sequence goes on from JAWNOY010000435.1 coordinate 123,542, forward strand.
TCTCGTGAAGTGGCTCCACGGCATTCAACTCATCTTGTGTTGGCTTGTTTGTGGTGTTGACTGCTACCGATAATCTCTCCTCCAGTTGCACGACGTGTCGTGGGTCCCTCGGCGCAATCTCCACCTTCAGCCCGGCGCACTCCAATTTGATGCCCATGCTGACGATGAAGTCCCAGCCCAGCACCAAGTCGTCGATCACCCCGGGCAGGATAATAAGCCGTATCCTCGCCTCTCGCCTACCCGAGTTGACTGTCGTCTCCAGGAATTTGCCCCACGTTGGGCGCCAGTTGTAACGCACCTTCGGTTATCCCGAGTTTAAGCCGGGCTGAGATCAATCGACTGTGTGTTCGTGCCAACAATATTTATAATTGTAGGCACCTGCGATAATAATATGTCTTGGTTATGTTTAAGTTTGAGCGGTATATTTTGTACTTCGATTGGCTTAGGTTTGTGTTTTGTTTACAGTTTCTATTATCCTGCGTGAGGTGCTCCTGCTATACGCAAGGACTCGCCTTCTATGGGCACACTTGGCTGCGTGATTCGCTATTGGCACTTCGGCTTTCCGAGTGCGATATGTCTCTCTTGCACATAAAGGACTCGCTCTGGGTACTCCAGGTTATCGCCAGGATACGCTTCTGTATACTTTGGCGTTTCGCACTGATTTTATACAGGCTCTCCTACTGGTAGATTCACCTCGAGCACTCCTACGTATTCGCAAAAGACAGAGTACCCACTCTGAGTACGCTCGGCTACACCGCAAATAGCTCTCACACACTTCAAGCCTATTTGCTAAAGCTGCCCACCAGTGTCGTGTATTGGTGGCAACTGTTGCTGGATGTTCTTCTGTGTGAGGTCCTGTGGTGTCCTGTGATGTCTCTCTATGTCCTTCGATGTCCTTGTGTCTCCCTCGATGATCACTTTTCACTGGCACTTGCGTTGACTAGTAGTTTCACGTCTGTTCACATTCACTTGTAATTTCACTCTCCTTTCTCCTTTTATATGCCAGCGGCAGGCCCGCTTCGTACCGGTGCTGCTTATGGTGCTCGTGTTCACTTAACGGTGCCATCGTGTTATCATCCAGAACATTCCATCCGCCGAAGCCCCGTTATCGTGGCGCCACTACATGTTTGGCGTGGGCGTGACTGCGTCAGCTATCGCTGCGCAGCCGCGAACGGCATCTCGGCTAACGGTTCGTGGCTCGTCCTTGTGTGCGACATTGCTGAATAGCCGAGTGCGACAGAGAGCCACTTCTGTGTGTGTGTGTGTGTCGCGTGTGTCATTGCGAGGGTTGCTACAACAGCTATGGAGCTTGCTGTGAGGAGCTGAGCCCACATATATATACATATCTACCTCTATGTAGTTATATATCCAACTGGGCTCTGATATGGCTCCTCACAAACTTTACATACATGATATAATTATATATGCACAATCAAAGGAGGAGTGCATGAGTAAACTGAAGAAAGTTCTAACAGAAGCGGCTAATTTTAATTTAAATATTAAATGGGAAAAGTTCCACTTTTTTCACAGCAAGATAAGTTTTCTTGGCCATACAGTCGACGACGGAAAGATCTGGCTAGGACGAGAGAAAATATTAGCAGTTCAAAAGTTTGCCAGCCCTAAGAATATAAAAGCTGTCCAATCCTTTTTGGGGCTTTCGAAAGTTTATAAAGGACTATGTACAAATCGCCCGACCGTTGACAGATCTTCTGAAGAAAGATGCAGTATTTAAAATTGAGGCAGCTGAGAACGGCCATGAATACTTTAAAAGACGAACTTTCAAAGGAATCCGTATTATGCCTTTGCTGTAGAGACGCACCTCCGGAACTACATAAAGACGCGTCAAAGGATGGATTCGGGGCAATACTGCTTCAAGAGTTCGAAGGAAAACAACATCCGGTGTTTTATTGGAGCAAGAAGACGTCGCCAAATGATGCCAAACGACATAGCTATGTGCTCGAGGCGAAAGCTGCGTATCTGCGTAGTTAAGTTTCGGTATTACCTTCTAGCCATCCGATTTAAGTTTATGACTGATTGCGTTGCGTTTACGCAAACAGTAAAAAAGAAAGACTTACCACGAGAGGTTGCCCAATGGATTTTGGCAATGCAAGACTTTAATTTTCACGTAGAAAATCGATCTGGAGAAAAATGAGACACGTTGACTGTCTTAGTCGATACCCGCATTATGTTCTCATCATAGTATCAAAAATATCATCACGTATTAAAGTTGCACAACAAAAGGACGACTACATAAAGACGATACTGGAAGTTTCTTTCAGCTTAAAGGCGGAATTCTCTATAAAAATGTTGGTGGTAATGAATTATTGGTAGTACCAAAGATTATGGAGCTGAAAATTATCACATGCCTTACAACAGCAGTTTTGGATCCCACACATGGAAAGGAAATTAGCCCAGGTAATTAATACATGCATAAAATGCATTATTATAAACAAGACGCTGGGAAAGCAGGAAGGCTATTTATACTGTATCGATAAAGGAGACAAGCCCCTACACACTCTGCATGTTGATCATCTAGGGCCTATGGATGTTACCGCAAAACAATATAAGTTCATTTTTGGAATGGTTGATGCATTTACAAAGTTTGTATGGCAGTTTACCACAAAAAACCACTGGCAGCGACGAAAAAACTGGACGAGTGGTCCAACATCTTCGGATACCCATCACGAATCGTCAGCGATAGAGGAGCCGCGTTCACCTCAAACAGTTTTACGGATTACGTAAAAAATAATGGAATCGAACATGTTTGGACAACCACTGGAGTTGCTCGTGGTAATGAACAAATACAACGTGTCAAGATGAGCATTTTCTCAATTATTGGTAAGCTGTCGCATGTCCACTGTGCAACTAAGAAAACGCCGAATTAATGTTAGGAGTTGGAATACACTGCAAAAAAAGTAACACGATTATCTCGATGCTGGAGCAGGAATTGGTGGACGAATTTGACAAAGAGAGGCTGAAAATTAGCAAGGAACCAAGAAGCAACTTAGTAGAAGCCCAAAAATACAAAGAAAACTTCGACAGAAAACGAAAGATTGAATATGGGTATAAAGTTGGGGACTTAGTAGCAATACGGCGCACTCAGTTTGTTGTGGCTAAGAAACTCACTAGCACTTTCCTTGGTCCATATGATATTATCAAAGTGAAACGCAATGGTCGATATGATGTCAAGAAAGCCGTTCGAATATGAAATTGTGGAAATTTGTAACCAATAACGCAGAGCTATCGTCGTCTGGGTCAGACGACAGTGATCAGGATGACCGAATGTAACAAAGAGTAGCAGTACAACGAGGTGGCAACACCATACCGCAGAGTTGTACACTACGAAGAAGTGCAGTGGTGGCTGATCGATAGTCAGAAGAAGATGTCAAGTTGTCAAGTTGTTAAGTTGAATTAAAATCATAAAAGTTGTAGCAGCCGACAGAGACGAAAAGCTGAAGTCAAAGTTGAGAAAGCTGGAAGCCGAGATTTTAATTACCAAAACCTAATCTAATATAATATAATCATAACACTGTGATAGTTTTTTATAAAAAAAAAAAGACAAGACCAATCTCAATGGTTTTCCCCTATTTTGGGTCTTACGAATCGAACTGCATCATTACTTTTTTCAGTTACAATGATGGTTCCATACAAAATTTTTTATTTAAATTTTCCATTGAGGTTGCCCATTGTAAGGGGAAGGCACATTTTTCTTCGGTCTCTAACTTGTGACATGTTGGTATTTTTGATTAACTTTATTCCGCAAAGTTTCTCAGAATAAGCCAGACTACAAGTTTAGATCGCTTAGCCTTAAAATCGATGTTTTGGGGGTCATTTGAGCCAAAATGTCGAAAAAAAAGTGAATCTTAACCCAACTTTCAAGTGGTTTGTTTCACGTTTCATCAATATTTTAATTTATCCTTCGATTGTTATAGATTAAGTGATCTTGTAATGTCAAATAGCTTAAGCAAAGACAACGTTCTGATGAAATCAACCATACAAAAAAAAACAGTTACCAAAACATTTTTTTTTTGGGTTTTTTAGCAACACTGTTCTAACTATATTTGTATGTTTTCGTAAATTGATGTATATAATGTATGTTCTTAATGTGTATCATATATTTTTAAACAATATTTTATTTATATTTCATAAGCTTCGCCTATCAATGTCTAACATAAATCAGCAAGCTTTTTACCGCTATACCAATGCTCAAGGGGAGCGGAAACCTGGTGAAATCTTTCTCCATGCTCATCTGATGCAAATACAGATAATAAACTTTTTAAATTTTGGATACATCCCCCCATTAGCCCCATATGTGGAAAAAACGTATTTTAAATACTAGGGAGTTGGGATTTCGGATATATACACCTTTAGGTGTCAATATTATGTCCTGAAAATTTCATTAAGAAAGTAGATTTAGAACCGAAGTTATTAAGCAATTAATTTCTCATATTGCTGCCCAGAATGCAGCCCAAGCGCAGCCGCTAAATCATGTACGCAGTAAGCGGCGCGCGTGCTTGTGTATGTATATGTGTGCGTGTGTGTGTGAGCGCAGAGGGCAATATATACAGATAAAAGATGTCAGCTAGAATGTTTAAAACACCGCCTCGGACTTGGTTCAGGGGATCTCGTACTCGTGCAGACCCGACTAGATGGCTCTTACTTGTTTAAAATAGTTTTGTTTTAAAATATTTTCTTTAGATATAGAAAAATACTTACATCATAGTATGAAACGTTCATTTCTATATTATGGTCGCTCGAAAGGGGGTTATAAATTGTTGCGATGGCTGCAAAAATTTGGTAGAACCTCTCCTTATGATTAGGATACTTGGCTTTAAAAAAGTAAGTTGCCAAGTAACCTAACAAATGGTTTTTAGAGCGACCATATTCTTGCATATTGTCCTTCAAGTCCCCCCATCTCCTCTCAAAATTTTGGGTATGTGCGTGTGTCCTTGGGTCCAAAAAATGCATCGTGGTTGACAGTTAAGTCCTGAAAACCTTCATCTTCTAGGCAGCGATATGATGACCACCAGTCGGATATTATCGTTGTGCCATCTTCAATTTTGTCTTTAATTATTTTCAGAAGCGTATTCTTTGTTCGGTTCTCTACTACTATCTAAAGTCTCTTACTTTCCCTCACGTATATTTCGAACACCCATTGACATTGGATGATTCTGCCGCAATTATTTTTTCTTTTTGCGACAAGGCTTTCATCAATCTCCACTGTTTTGCCTTCGCCTGCAACCTTTCCACAGCTTATAGTGGCAGCCCAATCCTGCAGAACTTCACGGATGTAATTTCTCCAAATGATTATCGTCTCATCCGTGCACGTAAGTTCATTTTTAAAAAATTTGTGATTGGAGAAACTAGATTCATTTCGTAAAATACAATTAGGCATATTTTTTCTATGCTCAAGTGTGAGCCATCAAAGAAAGTATTCTTCCTTGCCGACTCAGAAAAATTGCAGGTTTTTTTATGGTTTTTTTTTTGTTTTTTTTTTTATTGTCTGAGTTCTTCTGTATCGAAAAACATAGTCTTCTTGGACTTTTTTCATTTTTGCAGGGTCGCCACACTCACTGCACTTCTTGGTTTTTAAAATGATTCCGTAATCTGCCAACCACTCAATAAGCTTGTCTTCATTTTATATTAAGCCGAGAAAGTCCTTCGCTGTGTGCTCACAAAATTTGCAGTTGACTGTTTCATTCATTTTAATTAATTTACGCGCTGTAAAAAAGCTCACACTTCATTCAAAAATTTCCAAAGAATAACGTATTTCGTAGAAAGGCAATCCATACGTAAAACACCCCAGAGTTGCATACAATGAAGAAGCGGTGGCCATATCTAACAAAAATTCAGGTCCGAATCACTTGGGGGTGGTGTTTTTTTCACTTAGTTTTTTACGAGGACTCTATTTCCGGCGGCGGAGGTTAACTTTTTTGTGTATTTTATTAAATATAAGCAATTTAAAGTTGCCGATAACCGACTTTCGGCACGATTACGAACAGTCGTGCAGCTTCGATACCACTTTACGATGATTTTTTGTTAGATATGGACTATCATAAGCTCTTCGAGATGAGCGAATAACAGATGTTTTAATCGATGAAAGGAATTCAGAATCCAGTATTTTTATTTATCGCATTTAGTATATTTTATTTAAAAGACATCATAACAAAATACACTTAATTGCAATTTATTATAGGCAACCTTATAATACAATATTATAATGTATATATGTAAAATATATTATATAATAATTTATTTAATACTTAATACTAAGTTTAATTTTAAATATACTGAAATAAAACACTATGTATTATTTATGAGTTTGGTAAAACAAATATATTCGAAAATTTATATTTCATACAGTTTTAAAATCTAAGTGCATTGGCAAAATAAATTATTAAGAGTATTTTTTATAATTTATAAAAATCAAGCTTGACAACACTCGTAAATGCATATATGTATGTAAATATGTATGTATGTAAGCGTGTACATGCAACGCAGAATACGCATAACACTATGCGTGGTAAAGTTCACATTTAGTAGGCACACATTTGACAACAATGTCTTTAATATCTTACATTTGTCTGCCTTTATTGCGGAAAGACCTACCAAATGACAGTTAATGGTTCTTTTACCTTCACGTAATTTCAAAAGCTGTTGCAAGATGTCAATACAAATTTTCTGCTTATTTCAACAAGTGTCTTGGGAGAAATTTAAAAAATCAACCTTCTAAGTGACAACTATATATCAGCAACTGATCATTGGTGGCAACGACAAGTAGGATATTCCCCTTAAGAGGCCCGCTCACTCATTGTAAGTGTAAAGTAAGTTAAGTATAGCCTAACTTAAACTTTCTGTTTTTATTCCGCAGTACAGATCTTATAAGTCTTCTGTTGAAGATGTGATGACTCTGTGTGTCCCATTGTACGACTTGTACGACTTGACCAATGCCAACAAGAAGGCCACTTTCAAAGCACACAAAGTCTGTAGTCTGATTACTCTACGTGTTTTTTTTTTAAACACAAAACATATGTTCCTGAAAGAAAGACACCAACAAGCAAGTCTTGATGCAGTACAAAAAGAAGTCCAAAGATAAGCGTTAAGAGGTCAATCATCGGCGTCCGCGTACGTGCATCCAAGGTCTCATAGTCACCTGACAATAAGTAAATGTGAAGTGGCTAACAACTTTAAGATCAGGAAACATTTGTTAATATATATGACTATTCGGATAGAGTTTTCGCCACTCAAACAGTATATCAACCGAAGACAACTAATGTGTACATTTTATATATACACATATATATAGGATGCTTTTTGTCAAGATTTTAGCCAATAAGTAATGTACATATATACAATGTATGTAATACATACTATGTATGCGCTATGTGCGTAAGTTCGCAAAATTTACTAAATGAAAATGGAAATTATATTTCTAACAAAATATTCTTTTCACAATACTGCTGCTAAGCAGTAAATTGTTTTGGTTAGCAGTTTATTGATATAATTTAGCCATAAGTTGGTTGCTTTAGTTGTACAAATTTTGCAACCAATTCTAGCAAGCTAATGACTAGATTATTTGCATTTATGTATGTATGTATACATACAATGTATAAGAAGAGAATTCAGTTAATAATAATAAAAACTAGAGGGATGGGCTAACTTCGGCCATGCCGAAGTTTGGTAATACCCTTGCAATTGCAAAGGATATAGATACAGTTTTTTCTGATTTGCCACGCCCCCAACAATTGGATATATATCATTTTTAGGCAATCTATTGAGCAGGGCAACAGTAACCTATATATCAAATTTTGAAGCTCTACCTATAAGACTTTGGAAGATATAGTTTTCTCCGATTTTCCACGCCCCCAAGAGGCGGATATATATAATTTTTCACAATTTTGTCGAGACAGTCAAGCCTAACGTCTGTGTCAATTTTTGGAACTCTAGGTGTAAAATTGTAGAAGATATAGTTTTATCCGATTTGCCACGCCCCTAATGGGCGTAGATATATATTCTTTGTTTTTTTTAGGGGTGGTAAACACAAATATATGTTTTAAGTTTCAAGTCTCTGGCTTTAACAGCATCCAAAATATTGAAGGATTTATGTTGAGCACTATATAGACTTTTCCGATTTGCCACGCCCCAAGTAGGCGTGGATATATAATTTTTTGATCAATCTGAAGGGGAGGCCAAAAGTATATTACTTTTCAAATTTGGATGCTCTAGCTTTAAAACTGTAGAAGATATAGTTTTTTCCGATTTGCCACGCCCCCAAAAGGCGTAGATATATATTCTATATCTTTTTGTATTTGGGTGCAACTCAGGAGTATATATTCCAAAGTTCAAGTCTCTGACTGTATGAGTAAAACAGATGTGTAAGGCTAGTAAGTGTGAGTTTTGCCATGCATACTTTCATGAGTATTCTGCGTTGCATGTACATGTTTATATGTATATGTATGTATGTAACATATATAAACATTAATCGTGTTGTCAAGCTTAATTTTTATTTAAATAAATCGTAAAAATATATTCTTAATAATTTATTTTGCCAATGCACTTTTATGTTTAGACTGTATGAAATATAAATATTCTGATATATTTGTTCTCCCAAACTCATGAATAATATAAAATGATTAATTTCAGTATATTTAAAATTTAACTTAATACTAAATAAACTTTTTGTACATATAAATATTTTACATATATTCATTATAATATTTTTTTTTTTTTTTTTTTTTTTTTTTTGTGGGTGAGGTAGGTGAAATGCTTTACGCACCATCAGTCAGGCCGTCGCGCTGACCGGTGTGTCGGGCTGCTATTGTAGCTTACCGACTAAAACACCTCCTCTCTAGGGCCACTTCCCACCTCGGAACCGGGCATTATCCCGCATTAACCTTCAAGGTGGGGCCCTTATATGTGTTTTAACTTCGCACTGTACTCTGTGTTCCTGCGTCCAGGTCCCACTTTTTGCGCTTTAATATTTTTCTTTAAGTTCCCATATCTTCTTGCGCTCTTGCGCAAGGAGGTCGATCGGCACTACTGACGCTATCACCGACACAGCAGCTCCAGACACTGTACGGTACGCAGAAGCTATCCTTAAAGCAGCCCTTCTTTGTACCGACAGCATCGGTTTTCGCCTCACTTCTGCTTTTAAGGTGTCCGCCCACAATTCACTACCGTATAGTAGGATCGCGTTGATTGATTCCATTAGGAGCCTTCGCTTTGCTGCTGTCGGCCCGTCAATATTTGCCATCAGCCGACTTAGCGAGCCTGTTGCTATTGCTGTTTTTCGTGATGCATGTTGGAGTTGTCCCGAAAATGTTAGTTTACTATCTAGTCTGACGCCTAGATAGTTTACTGTTTTTTGGGCTCTTATCATGCTTCCACCTACTCGCATCTCTATCTCGGTTGGAATCTGCCTACCCGTAAAAAGGAGTAGCTCCGTTTTTTGGGTAGCCAGCTCTAGACCTCGGGAACTTAGCCACGTCTGTGTGCGGATCATAACTTGGGTAAGTCTGCGCTGAGCTTCTACGGTATTTCTTGCTGTGATGACGGCTGCGATGTCATCCGCATATCCTATTAGAAAAGTATCCTTAGAATATCGTCGTAGCTAATATTCCAAAGATCTGGGCCAAGGATTGATCCTTGTGCAGCTCCCCCGGTTACCCGAAATCGCTTGGTTCCTGTCTTTGTATCGTACAGGAGTACTCGGTCTCGTAGGTAGCTTTTCATCATGCCCATTAAATATTCCGGGATGCGAAAACGCTGTTTTAGTGAATCTAACATGTCAGACCACCTTACGCTATTAAAAGCATTTTTGACGTCAAGTGTTACAAGTAAAACCACCGGACGCGAGTATGCATTTCCTCTTTGCGTCGCCCTGGCTGCTTGAACTACTTCCTCGATGGCACCTATTGTGGATTTTCCAGCTCGGAAACCATGCTGTCTGGGGCTGAGTCCTCCAGCATTTTCTACTGCTGCAAGCAGTCTGGGCTTTATTAGTTTTTCTAATAATTTTCCGGCCGTGTTGAGCATGCACAGTGGGCGGTATGCCGACGGTGTGTTGGGGTCCCCTTTTCCTTTGCTGATCAGGACAAGTCGCTGTTCTTTCCATGCCTCTGGAAATAATCTCTCTTTCAAACATGCGTTGTACATTCTTAGAAGAAATTTGGGGCGTCTATCTGCAATGTGTTTCAATATCTCCGCTGGTATATTGTCTGGGCCCGGAGCCTTTTTATTTTTTAGGGATTTCACAGCGATCTTGACCTCCTCCTCAGTGAAGATTGGGGCTGAGTAGTGAGACTCTTCTGGTGAACGCTCCTCCGCTTCATGAGCTTGTGCTGGAAAAAGGGTTCTCACTATGTGATCCATGGTTTCCTCCTCTACATTTGGTGCTGCTCCATAGCTTCAAAGTTTCTTCATAACAAATTTGTAGCCAAGGCCCCAAGGATCTCTGTTGATATCCATGCAAAGCTCCTTCCACTTTTTTTCTTTGGTCCGCGAAATAGCAACCAGCAAAGTCTTTTTAGCGATTTTTAATGCTGCCGCTTCCACTATATAGTTTCCAGAGCGCCGTGCTCTTGTCAACTTTCGCCTGCATTTTATACATATTTTTCGCTTTTCCGTGATATCATCGCTCCACCAATACGTCTGTCGTCTGCTGCCTTGTTTGTGATGCGTTTTTGGCATTGCAGCATTGCAAGCCTTTTTCATCGTTTTTAGGATGATTTCGACTATCGCTGTTGAGCTTGATACCACGTCAAATTGGCTATCTTGTCTGTCAATTTCCGCGAACAGTTTTTCCGGATCCAATTTGCTTATATCCCATCTGCGGGGTTTCTTCGCGGAGCACTTCGAAGAGGCCTGCCGACCATCACGAAAACTGTATAAGATAGACTCATGATCACTGCCAGTGAAGTCATCCAGTAGTCTCCAGTTTTCGATCCGATTGACGATCCGTTCAGAACCCAGGGTTATGTCTGGTATTGTACCTTCGCATCCCGGTTTATTATATGTGGCTTTCCGGCCTTGATTTGCAACCACAAGTCTAGTCCTAGAGGCCATATCCATTATTTTCCGCCCTCTAGAGTTAGTTGTGGGCATTCCCCAGTCAACTGCCCGCGCGTTAAAATCCCCGGCCACAATGAAGGGCTCATGTCGGTTCATGAGCATATCCTCGATACCATCTAACTTCAGTTGGAAAGTATTTATGTCGTCGCTGGGTGTCAGGTAACAACTGACAATTGCGACGTCACTAAAGCGTGCGTAAACGAAACAGTTTCCATGTTTACCCTCTTGTAGTAGCGCTTTGCTACTACTGGGTATCCATATTGCTGCAGTCTTCGTTTCATCCTCTAGCCAGGTTCCATTGTCCTTCCGTTTATATTGCTCGCTGATGACCACTAAGTCGATTGCGTGTTCCGCTACGAGCTGAGTCAACAGTGCGTCTGCAGTTTTGCTACGATGAAGATTAGCCTGAAGGATCCTCATCATTTTGTTGTAGCTTGTCGAGTCCCTGGGCATTTCTGCGATCCAGGCATGTGGTCGACTAGGTTCCGTCCAGCGTCTGTACAAATACAGCATTTGGGCGGTTTTTTGCAGTCTTTCATTTTATGGCCTGCTTCTCCACATTTAATGCAGAGTCCTCCACCATTTCGATCTGGTCCTGTGCAATTTGTTTGTAGGTGGCCTACACCAAAGCACCGGTAGCATCTGAGAATATTTTGGCATAATCTCGTTCTGGCCCTTACAAAACCTATTTTAATGTTGCCCGTCTTGAGCAGCATTTCTGCAAGGTCGTTTCCTAGAGTAACAAAGGCTCTAATTTGTTCCCGGCTATTCGGAGTAGTCAGTTTTATGCGTAAGTCTGCAGAAGGATTTGCAAGGACTTTACGCACTGCCTCTGCGACTTCTGCCTCCACTGTCAGTGAGTCGAGGTCTCGGATTTCTATTGTCGCCGTTGGCTTCAGCTCAGCTACTTTGGCCGTTCCCTTGACTGTGGCCTTTAGTTTTTCAATAAACTCCGGCTGCAGCTTCTCTCCTTTGCCGAGTTCTACGAGTAGTGCCCCGGATCGAATAAGTTTTCCTTATTCCTCTAATATTGGTTTTGTCCTCCTCTTGGATTGTACTGCGTATGTTTCGTAGAACGTCAACATAGCTTTGCCCTCCTTCAGGTTTTATGAGGACTGCTTCTGTTCGTGGGACTCGTTTTACTTCCATCCTCTGTTTGACAGGTTCCTTGGCCTTTTCCTTCGCTGAGACAATCTTCTCTTGTTTCTTGGAGCTAAGTTTTTTCCTCGTGACTTTCTGCCATAGATTCGGCTCTCTTTCGCATATTTTCTTGCCAGATTCCGATTCTAGAGGACTAGAAGCTTGTCTCTTTTGAGTAGTGGGTGTTTCCACTGCATCCGTACTCGTGCTTGCGGTTACTGTTCTCTGTCTGTAGAGTTTCTGCAGTGTCCAAGTACATCCAACAGTTCGTCTAGGTCTGAAACACCGTTTTTGACATCCAAACTAACATTTTTTTGTTTAGTTACTGCTGCTCTTATACGCCGAAGGGCCTGGCGACATTTAAGGATAGCGTCCTCTTCTTCGGCGCGGAGTTTTAGAATATACTCCTGCCTTGGCGACATGTTTACTGTCTGCTGGTTCTGCCTTTCGGCCTCAGCTATGGCTGTCCGTGGCGTTTCGTCTACGTTCGGTAATACTGCTGCTGCTGGTGGACTTCTTTGAAGCCGTGAGCTCTTGCCAAATCCCAGACGAGGGTCAGTGAATCTCGGGTCGTTTTCTGATTGTGGTGTTCCGCTGCTTGTTTTTTCTTTGTTGGTTTTATTAAGTTCCATGTTTTGTGGGTCCCGACTCCAAGCCGCTATCTTAGCTCGGATGTACAGTCACTCGTAACGATCCTCATGGTTGTCTATGCATAGCAGGGAGGCCATGCGAGGGTTGACGCTGGTCCTTATGAGAGCCAGCGTTCAGAGCCAGGATCTGGCATAGATTAAGGATTTCTCAACTTAAACCTGCACCGCCACAATAAAAGTGGCGACGAGCTTCGAACGTACTTGGAGGCCAGCCATGGTTTTAACGGGACGGGGGCAGAGTCAACATTTGCCTAGAAGCCATTTCCACAAGATGTCACTCCTGTGTACTAAAGTCCTGGAATGCTGAATCTGTCAGCCCAGGGTGCAATCAATTCCAATTCATTTATTTTTTATCGTAGTCCGTGGTCGGTCGAAGATATCACTGTACACAGTTTTATCTTACTATCCATCTAAAATCGCTGCACACTTTAGTTCACAATTGGGCAAATTGCCCAATCGCTATCCAGTGGGGCCAGTCGTGGAGGCAGTGTGTCAACTTGAATTACTTAGGGACAAGGATTGCCATAGAGAAGCTTTGCCTTGTATTTGTAACCCCATACCCACCTATTCATTATAATATTGTATTATTAGATATGCATATGATAAATTGCGGTAAATCTTCGTTTTAGCTACCGTAGGTAAAGAACTTCCGAATCACTTGGGGGTGCTGTTTTTTTTCACTTAGTTTTTTACGAGGACTCCATTTCCGGCGGCGGCGGTTAACTTTTTTGAGTATTTTATTAAATATAAGCAATTTAAAGTTGGCGATAACTGACTGGCGGCAAGATTACGAACAGTCGTGCAGCTTCGATACCACTTTACGATGAATTTTTGTTAGATATGGACTATCGTCAGCTCTTCGAATGACAGATGTTTTTAATCGATGAAAAGTATTCGGATTCCAGTATTTTTATTTATCGCATTTGGTATATTTTATTTAAAGGCAGCATAGCCACCTAAACATAATTGCAATTTATCATATGCATATCTAATAATACAATATTATAATGAATATATGTAAAATATTTATATGTACAAAAAGTTTATTTAGTATTAAGTTAAATTTTAAATATACTGAAATTAATCATTTTATATTATTCATGAGTTTGGGAGAACAAATATATCAGAATATTTATATTTCATACAGTCTAAACATAAAAGTGCATTGGCAAAATAAATTATTAAGAATATATTTTTACAATTTATTTAAATAAAAATTAAACTTGACAACACGGGTAAATGTTTATATACATATGTATGTAAACATGTACATACAATGTAGAATACTCATAAAAGTGTGCGTGGCAAAACTCACACTTACTAGCCTTACACATCTGTTTTACGCATACTGTTGAACATTATTTGCAAATACTTTAAAGAGTGTGCAATTCCATGAATATTTGTATGGCTTCATACATATGTATGTACATATGTACATATAAGGGCTACAAGTCCTAATTTGACAACAATAGCTATAATATCTAATGTTTTTTTATACCCTGAACCCATTGAAAATGGGAAATCAGGGTATAATGGTTTTGCAAAAAGTATGTAACAGGCAGAAGGAGGCGTGGCAGACCCCATAAAGTATATATATTCTTGATCAGGGCGACGAGCTGAGTCGATTTGGCCCTGTCCGTCTGTCTGTCCGTCTGTCCGTATGTATGAACGCGTCGATCTCAGAACCTATAAGAGCTAGAGACTTCAAATTTTGCATGATGGTCTGTGTATACAGCGAAAATATCGAGTTTGTTTTAGATATTCGATAAATTTTTCCGTTTCAATGATATCGATTTAAGACGTTATCAAGATTCAGTTTTTTGACCATATCTTTTACATATTTTTAGCTACAGCTACCAAATTTTGTTTTTAGCTTTTTGTAAATAAAATACATCTGTTATGGTCTTTAAGTTATAGCTTAAAAACAAAGTCAAAATATCGATTGTTATCGATAATAAGGAAATAGGATGAGTTATCGAAAAAAAAAAATAAACTTGTACTGCGTATGGTATACAAGAATATATATATCTAAAATTTCAAATCTCAAGCTTTTGTGGTTTACGAGATCACTGCGTTCATACGGACGGACAGACGGACGGACGGACAGACGGACAGACGGACATGGCTAGATCGACTCAGCTCGTCGTCCTGATCAAGAATATATATACTTTATGGGGTCTGCCACGCCTCCTTCTGCCTGTTACATACATTGTCACAAAACCATTATACCCTGAATTCCCATTTTCAATGGGTTCAGGGTATAAAAAGAATATAAAATCTCTGGCAATTATGTCCAAGGAGTCAAATAGAGTCTCTTTGAACAGTTCGGATAAAGCACTCAAATAGTCCATCAACCGAAGACAGCAACTAATGTGTACATTTTACACATAAATTGTGTTTAATATACAATTTAGATTGTAAACATATCTTACCAGCGTTACATCCATTCAAATACAAATGTAATAATATTTTCTAATAGTTTAGTGTAATTTTTAAGATAGTTTAATATATACAATATTTACAACAGCCAACAGGTAATGTACATATGTATGTACAAAGGACTTATGTGTGCACTCTGTGTGAAAGTTAGCAATTTTACTAAATGAAAATGTTGAATTAAAAATCGTACTTGCTATTGGAAATTATATTTGTGACAAAATATTTTTATCACTATACTGATACTGAGTTAATTGTTTTGGTTAACAGTTTATTGACTTAAGCCTTAAGTCGCTTGACTTAGTATAATGTTTCAAACAATTTAAGCAAGCTAAATCTGCTTGAATACATCCAATATATATGTATGAAGAAAATTAAGTTAATAAAATAATTAAAAATTCTTCCGCAGTTCTATTTAAATTAACATTTGTTAAGAGAGAGGTAATAAAAAAGAATTTTGGATGGACTTTTTGCATACCCTTGCAAATTTAAAGAATAGAGATAAAGTTTTCTGCGATTATCCAATCCACAAAATAGACGAATATATACATATATGTACATATGTACACATATCATTTTTAAAAATTTGTAGAAGAGGGTCTAGCTTGACGAATTTTTTTTGGAATTCTTGTACACCTGTACAATTGTAAACAATACAGTTTTTACTACGTCCCAAAGAGCTTAGTTATATATACTATATCTTTTTGTATTGCGGTGGGACCCATTGGTATATATTCCAAATATCAAGTTTTAGACCAATTTCGGGGATGTTTTCTAAACTAAAACAATTTTTTAGACGATCTATTCTATGGGAGCTGTAGGATATAGTCATCCGATTCAAATGATATACAATAACTGCAGTAGAAAGAAGCCTATGCGCAAAATTTCAGAACTATAGTTAAGTTAAATAAAGAAATATCAAAAATAAAAAAATAAAAAAATTAGATATTATAGCTATTGATGTCAAATTAGGACTTGTAGCCCTTATACATACATACATACATATGTAGCCATACAAATATTCATGGAATTGCACACTCTTTAAAGTAACGTGCAGTAGCGAGAGAGCAGTTTGATCATATCATACTTGCGCGCTTACTCTCAATATTTGCTTGGGAAATGGGATGAATTACACAAACCTATGTATATTTGCAAATAATGTTCAACTATATGCGTAAAACAGATGTGTAAGGCTAGTAAGTGTGAGTTTTGCCACGCACACTTTTATGAGTATTCTACATTGTATGTACATGTTTACATACATATGTATATAAACATTTACCCGTGTTGTCAAGTTTAATTTTTATTTAAATAAATTGTAAAAATATATTCTTAATAATTTATTTTGCCAATGCACTTTTATGTTTAGACTGTATGAAATATAAATATTCTGATATATTTGTTCTCCCAAACTCATGAATAATATAAAATGATTAATTTCAGTATATTTAAAATTTAACTTAATACTAAATAAACTTTTTGTACATATAAATATTTTACATATATTCATTATAATATTGTATTATTAGATATGCATATGATAAATTGCAATTATGTTTAGGTGGCGATGCTGCCTTTAAATAAAATATACCAAATGCGATAAATAAAAATACTGGAATTCGAATACTTTTCATCGATTAAAAACATCTGTCATTCGCTCATCTCGAAGAGCTGACGATAGTCCATATCTAACAAAAATTCATCGTAAAGTGGTATCGAAGCTGCACGACTGTTCGTAATGTTGCCGCGGTAAATCTTCGTTTTAGCTACCGTAGGTAAAGAACGTCCGAATCACTTGGGGTGCTGTTTTTTTCACTTAGTTTTTTACGAGGACTCCATTTCCGGCGGCGGAGGTTAACTTTTTTGTGTATTTTGTTGCCGATAACTGACTGGCGGCACGATTACGAACAGCCGTGCAGCTTCGATACAACTTTACGATGATTTTTTGTTAGATATGGACTATCGTCAACTCTTCGAGATGAGCGAATAACAGATGTTCTTAATCGATAAAAAGTATTCCGATTCCAGTATTTTTATTTGGCGCATTTGGTATATTTTATTTAAAGGCAGCATAGCCACATAAACATAATTGCAATTTATCATATGCATATCTAATAATACAATATTATAATGAATATATGTAAAATATTTATATGTACAAAAAGTTTATTTAGTATTAAGTTACATTTTTAATATACTGAAATTAAACATTTCATATTATTCATGAGTTTGGGAGAACAAATTTATCAGAATACTTATATTTCATACAGTCTAAACATCAAAGTGCATTGGCAAAATAAATTATTAAGAATATATTTTTACAATTTATTTAAATAAAAATTAAGTTTGACAACACGGGTAATTGTTTATATATGTATGTAAACATGTACATACAATGCAGAATACTCATAAAAGTGTGCGTGGCAAAACTCACACTTACTAGCCTTACACATCTGTTTTACGCATACTGTTGAACATTATTTGCAACTATAGGTTTCCCAAGCAAATGTGAGAGTAAGCGCGCAAGTATGATATGATCGAACTGCTCTCTCGCTACTGCACGTTACTTTAAAGAATGTGCACTTCCATGAATATTTGTATGGCTACATACATATGTATAGCGGCTACAAGTCCTAATTTGACATCTATAACTATAATATCTAATGTTTTTCTTCATCCAAAAAGATATTGAGTATATATGAATGTAGCTATGGCCTTTGGGGGCGTGGCAAATCGGAGAAAACTATATCTTCCTAAGGTTTGATAGATTCAGCTTCGAAATTTGATATATTAGTTACTGTTGCCCTGCTCAATAGAATGACCTGAAATTATATACATACATATGTACATACATATATCAACTTGTTGGGGTCGTGGCAAATCAGAGCAAACTATATCTACAGTGGATCACACCTTATTTCGTGCAGCCCAAAAATAAAATTTTAAACTCGGATATCAGCTAAACCATGAAAGCTAGAAAATTATTTTAAACGCAGTTTTTTTCTATAGTCTTTCATTAAATCAATAGGCACTTTATTTTATTTCCATTTAGCTAAATAACACTTACAACTAAAGAAAACAAAATAAATTTAGTATTTTAGGGTCACAGCTTATTTCGTGCAGTACACTTAATCAAAAAAAAAATTAATTATAACTAAAATTAATATTAATTATAAATATATAAAATTTAATTTTTGGGCTGCACGAAATAAGGTGTGATCCACTGTATATCTTTTGCAATTGCAAGGGTATTACCAAACTTCGGCTCGGCCGAAGTTAGCCCATCCCTCTGGTTTTTTATTAACTCTTTCTTAACAAATGTTAATTTTAATAGAACGACGGAAGAATTTTTATATTATTTTATTAACTACATTTTCTTTTTATATATTGGATGTATTCAAGCAGATGTAGCTGATTTGAATTGATTGAAACATTTACTAAGTCAACCGACTTAAGGCTAAATTAGATCAATAAACTGTTAACCAAAACAATTTAATCAGTATCAGTATTATGATAAAAATATTTTGTCACAAATATAATTTCCAATAGCAAGTACGATTTTTAATTCAACATTTTCATTTAGTAAAATTGCTAACTTTCACACAGAGTGCACACATAAGTTCTTTGTACATATGCACATTACGTGTTGGCTGTTGTAAATATTGTATATCTTAAACTATCTTAAAAATTACACTAAACTATTAGAAAATATTATTACATTTGTATTTGAATGGATGTAACGCTGGTAAGATATGTTTACAATCTAAATTGTATATTAAACACAATTTATGTGTAAAATGTACACATTAGTTGCTGTCTTCGGTTGATGGACTATTTGAGTGGCATAAACTTTATCCGAACTGTTCAAACAGACTCTATTCGACTCCTTGGTCATAATTGCCAGAGATTCTATATTCTTTTTAGTATTCACATTCATTAATTAATGGGTACAATTTAATTTCCTGGTTTAGCATTTTGGTTGCCCATTTTACGTTTAGTTTTCGTTAGTTTGGCATCCTAACGGTTAGCTTTGGATTTTGCCATTATCAGTAGCAACTTTATTGGATGCATATTGGCGTCTCTTCTACAGGATAATGTGTTTGTGTTTGCGCCGCATCAGCATGGAGGGTAATGAAACAACAGACTTTGGATGCGTTAAAAATGGCCTCCTTGTTGGTCATGGTCAAGTTATACAGCGTAACCGTCCAGCTCATACTCTTAATGATCAGACGATGAGGAAAGGTTGCCTAATTTCCTGATCATCCATCTTAATGACACAGAGAGTCAGCACATCTTCAACAGAATACTAATACGATCTGTATAGGGTAGTAAAAGCAGAAAGTTTAACTTAGTTTAAACATAATTTACTTTACACTTACAATGAGTGAGCGGGTCTCTTAAGGGGAATATCCTGCTTGTCGTTGACACCAATAATACGCTTCTGGTAGCCCTCATGGGCATAGGTCCGTGCGCAATAAAAATAGAAAAACATTAGATATTATAGCTATTGATGTCAAATTAGGACTTGTAGCCCTTATGCATACATACATACAGTGACGAACAAAATTATTGGCACAGCAAGCATTTTTAACTTTCTGGCCACCTTTTCACCCTTTAAATAAAGATAAATGCTAAAAAAAAAATTTACCACTTAGATTGAAGTATTTATAATAAATTAACTGAATTTTTTGTTTTAAAAAGTAACAGGTAGTATTAATATTAAATGAAATCTAAAAAAAATGGTGTATTTCGTTGAACAAAATTATTGGCACACTTAGTCTACTCATGATTTTTTTTAATAACTTGACCGATGTGGAAAATCTTTTTTGCCAATTTGACATCCTTATATATATCGTTATTCAAAATGTATTCTATTTTTATTTGAAAATTTGAAATTAAGTTAGAACTACTCCTACTGTGTTGTTTGCTTTTAAAATGTCACCTAAGCAAGAAAACACGACCATATCCCAAAAGACAATAATCCTACATATGTTCGATAAGGGCATATCATATGCGGAAATCGGGGAAATTATGGATAGAAGCCACATTACCATCAGAAGCATCGCACAACGCTTCAAAGGAGCCTCAAACTTGGAGAATTCCAAGCACACAGGTCGCCTAAAATTATTGAACAGCCGCGAATGCAGCCAAATCGTTCGGAAAGTAAGAGCGGAGCCCAATATATATTCAACACAGATCGCTGCTGACGTAAGAATATAAATTGGGAAGTATGTTCACCCGGTGGCGGTACGCAGGGTACTGCACGAGTCCAACTACCATGCGCGTGTGGCTAGACGAAAACCGTATATCTCAAATGCCAATAAAAAAAGACATTTGAACCACACTAAGGAGTTTATAAGCATGTCCTTGGACTATTCCCATCAGATGATGTTTCCCGATGAAAGAAAATTCAACATCTTCCGATCGGATGGTCGGCAAACTGTTTGGAAAAAGCCTAACACTAAATTGGAACTTTATAATATGAGACCAACTGTTAAGCAAGGTGATGAAGGGGCTATGGTGTCGGGTTACATGTGTGGTTGAATTGGTTTTCATAGACGGCATCATGGAAAAAACTGGATATCTAAATATTTTTATGGAGAACTTCAAGGAAAGTGGCCAAAAACCAAATATACCAAATGCATTCACATTTCAGCATGACAACGACGCCAAGCATTCTGCCCATATTGTGAAAATGTGGGTTGTCTATAATGCCGCCCATGTCCTAACCCACCCACCACATCCCATAGACCTTAACCCGATTGAGCATTTGTGGAAAGAATTGGATAGGCGTGCAAGAAACCGGGCTATATCAACAAAAGCCGACTTAATGCAAGCCATAGTCGAAAAATAGCAGAATATTGGGGAGAAAACAAAAAAAAATTTGTCGACTCAATGCCGGCTCTCTTATTAGCCGTCATTAAGGCTAGGGCTTGAGCACAAAATATTAGTAATTTTTTATACCCTGAACCCATTGAAAATGGGAATTCAGGGTATAATGGTTTTGTGACAATGTATGTAACAGGCAGAAGGAGGCGTGGCAGACCCCATAAAGTATATATATTCTTGATCAGGACGACGAGCTGAGTCGATCTAGCCATGTCCGTCTGTCCGTCTGTCCGTCCGTCCGTCTGTCCGTCCGTCCGTATGAACGCAGTGATCTCGTAAACCACAAAAGTTAGAGATTTGAGATTTTAGATATATATTCTTGTATACCATACGCAGTACAAGTTTATTTGTTTTTTTTTTCGATAACTCATCCTAATTCCTTATTATCAATAACAATCGATATTTTGACTTTGTTTTTAAACTATAACTTTTAGACCTAATATCTAGAGACACCAAATTGACTACGTAGGTTACTGTGATGTAAATACAGATAATAAACTTTTTAAATTTTGGATACCTGCCCCCATTAGCCCCATAGGTGGAAAAAACGTATTTCAAATACTAGGGAGTTGGGATTTCGTATATATACACCTCTAGATGTCAATATTATGTCCTGAAAATTAAGAAAGTAGATCTAGAACCGAAGTTATTTAACAATGAATTTCTCATAATGCTGTCCAGAATGCTTGTGTATGTATATGTGTGCATGTGTGTGTGCGCGCAGAGGGTAATATGCAGTGATGTCATTTTTTCTTAAGCCAAAAAAGCTAGATCAACGAAAAAAAAAAGCTTAAAAAAGCTGAATCCCCGGGAAAAACAGTTGAAAAAAAAGCTGATTTTTTTAAATTAATGTTGTTTTTTTTCACTAATAGACATATTTTCATATACAACAAAAAACAAAAAATTCACTTATATACATATGTACATATACATTATTCATGTATTTCAATAATTAAACTATATCCAATAATATATCGTCTATATCTTCTGCTTTTTCGCTCGGATAGTAGTCTCGTTCTACTAAAGTAGTTAGACAGCTGGGTGGTAGTTGGTATTCGAAACAGCATTTGTTATGGCGGTGAAGTCCATACCTAAGATTTTAGATACGTTAATTTTTTTATACCCTGAACCCATTGAAAATGGGAAATCAGGGTATAATGGTTTTGCAAAAAGTATGTAACAGGCAGAAGGAGGCGTGGCAGACCCCACAAAGTATATATATTCTTGATCAGGGTGACGAGCTGAGTCGATTTAGCCCTGTCCGTCTGTCTGTCCGTCCGTCCGTCCGTCTGTCCGTCTGTCCGTCTGTCCGTCTGTCCGTATGTATGAACGCGTCGATCTCAGAACCTATAAGAGCTAGAGAGTTCAAATTTTGCATGATGGTCTGTGTATACAGCGAAAATATCGAGTTTGTTTTAGATATTCGATAAATTTTTCCGTTTCAATGTTATCGATTTAAAACGTTATCAAGATTCAGTTTTTTGACCATATCTTTTACATATTTTTAGCTACAGCTACCAAATTTTGTTTTTAGCTTTTTATAAATAAAATACATTTTCTATTTTTTCATATTTTGGATACCGGCTCCATATTTTACAAAAAAAATTTATTAAAAAAAAAAATTATCAAAGCCACAATTCAATTTTTTCAAATTTTTTAGTAAAAACCGTATTTTCAATAAATTAATAGCATTCAATGCAGAAAATTGCATTCAAGTTATTAAAGGAAACATTGTAAAAGCACGCTGCAGCAGCCTGTACGTGTGCACACATACATTCAAATCAACTACGCAGTAATCGGCGAGCGTGCTTCTGTGTGCATGGCATGTATGTATATGTGTGCATGTATATACAAATGTGTGCATGTGTATATGTGTGCATGTGTGCATGTGTGCATGTGTGCATGTGTATATGCGCGCAGAGGTAATATGTATAGATAAAATATGTAAGCTAGGTTGTTTAAAACATCAGCTCGGACTTGGTTCAGGGGATCTCGTAGTCGGGCAGACCCGACTAGAGCTTTCTTACTTGTTTTAATTTAAAAATATATCTAAATATTGACCTTATGCTTAATATAGCGTTTAACGTATCAACGTTCATCCTATTTCGTATTTTGGATTTTACCAAATTCATTTGGCTAAAAACCCTCTCCACTTCGGCATTTGACCAAGGCAGTGACAAGACTTGCAGAGCAACTAAAGCTAATTCATTAAACCGGCAGTTTCCGCCAGAATCACGGTATTTTAATACCTCATTCCAGAACTTCACCGTGTCGTCGACATTTTCCCATTGGACTAGGGTAATTTCATTATACTGACGTTAAATTTGATCGATATTGGGAATATTAAAGTACTCCAGGATTGGAGTGATGCTTTTTTTTTTATTTGTCAAAATGTTTTCAACAGAAAAAGCATCAACGCGATAGTAATAACTCACAAAATTAAGAAAAAGTAATATTAAAAAAAAAAGATTTGAATTTGCTAAAAAAGCTAGAATTCCCGCTGCCCGCTGTTTTCAAATTTATCCCGCGATCGCATCTTCAAAACAGCCAAATCTGGCGGGAAAAAAGCCGAAATGACATCAGTGGTAATATGTACCGGTAAAAGATGTAAGCTAGATTGTTTATAACACCGCCTCGGACTTGGTTCAGGGGATCTCGTAGTCGGGCAGACCCGACTAGAGCGTTCTTACTTGTTTTGTATTGTATTTTTAAGTTTTTCTTTGTGCCAATAATTTTGTTCAACGAAATACACCATTTTTTTTCAGATTTCATTTAATATTAATACTACCTGTTACTTTTTAGAAAAAAAAATTCAGTTAATTTATAATAAATACTTCAATCTAATTGGTAAATTTTTTTTTTAGCATTTATCTTTATTTAAAGGGTGAAAAGGTGGCCAGAAAGTTAAAAATGCTTGCTGTGCCAATAATTTTGTTCGTCACTGTACGTATGTAGCCATACAAATATTCATGGAATTGCACACTCTTTAAAGTAACGTGCAGTAGCGAGAGAGCAGTTCGATCATATCATACTTGCGCGCTTACTCTCACATTTGCTTGGTAAACCTATATTTGCAAATAATGTTCAACTATATGCGTAAAACAGATGTGTAAGGCTAGTAAGTGTGAGTTTTGCCACGCAATCTTTTATGAGTATTTTGCATTGTATGTACATGTTTACTTACTATATTACTATATACATATAAACATTTACCCGTGCTGTCAAGCCTAATTATACCCTGAACCCATTGAAAATGGGAAATCAGGGTATAATGGTTTTGCAAAAAGTATGTAACAGGCAGAAGGAGGCGTGGCAGACCCCACAAAGTATATATATTCTTGATCAGGGCGATGAGCTGAGTCGAACTAGCCATGTCCGTCTGTCCGTATGTATGAACGTATGTATTTCGCACGAAGGTCCATTGATACATCGCGCATATCGAGTTTGTTTTAGATATTCGATAACTTTTCTTGATTCACTGATATCGATTAAAAACGTTTTCAAGATTCAGTTTTTGGACCATATCTTTTAAATCTTTTTAGCTACAGTCACCAAACTTTACATTTGGCTGCTTGTAAATTTTTTTTTATTTTGGATGCCTGCTCCACATTTTACACAATATATTTTTTGGAAACAAAAAATTATCAAATCCACAATTTATTTTTTTAAATTAAAACCGTATTTTCAGTAAAATGAAAAAATGCAATGCTGAAAATTTTATTTAAATCCGTTTAGTAACATAGAAGTTATTTAACAAAACATTTTGTCAATCGGCAAAAGCACGCGGCAGCGAGCGCCAATACGTGTGCACACATACAATCAAAGGTATGCGTTATTCTTTTAATTTTGTTTGTTCAATCGCAATTTGAGTTTCATTGTAATGCTCGCCGCTGCTACTTTAGTGGCGTCTTCCTCACTAAGATTAATATGAAGAGTGTGGTGTTATGGTTAGAGATGGCGGCTTGCAAGCGGGAGTCGCAGGTTCAATTCCGGCTGAACATTTATTGTTCAAAAACAAATTTTATTTTACATGTTGCATTCATATCGTTCTGTATGTACATATGTAAAAATGCAAACTCGAACAAAGGTTCAGGGGATCTCGTAAAATTTTTCATGGAAATTTGGTTTGATTATTCACTAAAAGTACATACTCATTACCAATATATGGCGTCTTTTAAGGTTTTACTTCGATGTGTCTACTTGCATTAGAAGATAAGTTCAAATGCACTGCAATACAGCTTACCTACGTCAATGCATCTAGTCAATGCCTGGCGTCAGATTAATTAAAATAATAATAATTATGTAATTAGCTGCCCCAGCTGTGGGCTGTGCAGCTGAGATAACGTCCTTACTGTCGTTGATATTGAACGCTGTAACCACCTGCCCACTTTATTGTTGTATTTGAAGCTGCGGCATTTGTATGGAACACTGCAGTAGTATGCTCATCGTAAGTCGCATCAACGCCATATTATAGCCGAGTTGGCAGCCAAGCAAAGATCAAATAGTTAATGCCACACAATGAACGTTGAATGAATTTCATTGAGGCGTGTGATTAATTACAATTAATTTAGATGGACTTTATAGAGGAAAAGGGCCATAAGTTAAATATAGTTAAAGTATGCTTGTAGGTGTTTAGATCGTTGCATTAGTTTATATTCCGGGCTCGATTTAAGACCGATTTGAAGACTTGGTTTTAGAATCTTGTAAACGATTTGATCAACCCCAAATATGTCATGCTCTGTGAATTGTAATGTACATTTGCACTGTACATTTGTATACCCTTTCAAAAAGGATATATTCATTATACCGTGAACCCATTGAAAATGGAAAATCAGGGTATAATGGTTTTGCAAAAAGTATGTAACAGGCAGAAGGAGACGTGACAGACCTCACAAAGTATATATATTCAATCAATTTCTCATAACGCTGCCCAGAATGCAGCCCAAGCGCAGCCGCTAAATCATATACGCAGTAAGCGGCGCGTGTGTATATGTATATGTGTGCGTGTGTGTGTGTGCTCAGAGGGTAAAAGATGTAAGCTAGATTGTTTAAAATACCGCCTCGGACTTGGTTCAGGGGATCTCGTAGTCGGGCAGACCCGACTAGAGCGTTCTTACTTGTTTTTATTTAAATAAATTGTAAAAATATATTCTTAATAATTTATTTTGACAATGCACTTTTATGTTTAGACTGTATGAAATATAAATATTCTGATATATTTGTTCTCCCAAACTCATGAATAATATAATATGTTTAATTTCAGTATATTTAAAATTAAACTTAATACTAAATAAACTTTTTGTACATATAAATATTTTACATATATTCATTATAATATTGTATTATTAGATATGCATATAATAAATTGGAATTATGGTTATGTGGCTATGCTGCCTTTAAATAAAATATATCAAATGCGCCAAATAAAAATACTGGAATCGGAATACTTTTCATCGATTAAGAACATCTGTTATTCGCTCATCTCGAAGAGTTGACGATAGTCCATATCGGTAAATCTTCGTTTTAGCTACAGTAGGTAAAGAACGTCCGAATCACTTGGGGGTGGTGTTTTTTTCACTTAGTTTTTTACGAGGACTCCATTTCCGGCGGTGGAGGTTAACTTTTTTGTGTATTTTATTAAATATAAGCAATTTAAAGTTGCCGATAACCGACTGGGGGCACGATTACGAACAGTCGTGCAGCTTCGATACCACTTTACGATGATTTTTTGTTAGATATGGATTATCGTCAGCTCTTCGAGATGAGCGAATAACAGATGTTTTTAATCGATGAAAAGTATTCCGATTCCAGTATTTTTATTTGGCGCATTTAGTATATTTAATTTAAAAGCCATCATAACAAAATACACTTAATTGCAATTTATTATATGCAACCTTATAATACAATATTATAATGTATATATGTAAAATATATTATATAATAATTTATTTGATACTTAATACAAAGTAAATTTTAAATATACTGAAACAAAACACTGTATATTATTTATGAGTTTGGTAAAACAAATATATTCGAAAATTTATATTTCATACAGTTTTAAAATCTAAGTGCATTGGCAAAATAAATTATTAAGAGTATTTTTTATAATTTATAAAAATCAAGCTTGACAACACTCGTAAATGCATATATGTATGTAAATATGTATGTATGTAAGCGTGTACATGCAACGCAGAATACGCATAACACTATGCGTGGTAAAGTTCACATTTAGTAGGCACACATTTGACATCAATGTCTTTAATATCTTACATTTGTCTGCCTTTATTGCGGAAAGACCTACCAAATGACAGTTAATGGTTCTTTTACCTTCACGTAATTTCAAAAGCTGTTGCAAGATGTCAATACAAATTTTCTGCTTATTTCAACAAGTGTCTTGGGAGAAATTTAAAAAATCAACCTTCTAAGTGACAACTATATATCAGCAACTGATCATTGGTGGCAACGACAAGTAGGATATTCCCCTTAAGAGGCCCGCTCACTCATTGTAAGTGTAAAGTAAGTTAAGTATAGCCTAACTTAAACTTTCTGTTTTTATTCCGCAGTACAGATCTTATAAGTCTTCTGTTGAAGATGTGATGACTCTGTGTGTCCCACTGTACGACTTGTACGACTTGACCAATGCCAACAAGAAGGCCACTTTCAAAGCACACAAAGTCTGTAGTCTGATTACTCTACGTGTTTTTTTTTAAAACACAAAACATATGTTCCTGAAAGAAAGACACCAACAAGCAAGTCTTGATGCAGTACAAAAAGAAGTCCAAAGATAAGCGTTAAGAGGTCAATCATCGGCGTCCGCGTACGTGCATCCAAGGTCTCATAGTCACCTGACAATAAGTAAATGTGAAGTGGCTAACAACTTTAAGATCAGGAAACATTTGTTAATATATATGACTATTCGGATAGAGTTTTCGCCACTCAAACAGTATATCAACCGAAGAGAACTAATGTGTACATTTTATATATACACATATATATAGGATGCTTTTTCTCAAGATTTTAACCAATAAGTAATGTATATACAATGTATGTAATACATACTATGTATGCGCTATGTGCGTAAGTTCGCAAAATTTACTAAATGAAAATGGAAATTATATTTCTAACAAAATATTCTTATCACAATACTGCTGCTAAGCAGTAAATTTCTTCTATTAAAATTAACATTTATTAAGAAAGAGTTAATAAAAAACTAGAGGGATGGGCTAACTTCGGCCGTGCTGAAGTTTGGTAATACCCTTGCAATTGCAAAAGATATAGTAGATATAGTTTGCTCTGATTTGCCACGCCCCACAGGCCGTAGCTATATACTCAATATCTTTTTGGATGAAGAAAAACATTAGATATTATAGTTATAGATGTCAAATTAGGACTTGTAGCCGCTATATGTAGCCATACAAATATTCATGGAAGTACACATTCTTTAGAGTAACGTGCAGTAGCGAGAGAGCAGTTCGATCATATCATACTTGCGCGCTTACTCTCACATTTGCTTGGGAAACCCATGTTTGCAAAGATGTGTAAGGCTAGTAAGTGTGAGTTTTGCCACGCACACTTTTATGAGTATTCTGCATTGTATGTACATGTTTACATACGTATATAAACATTTACCAGTGTTGTCAAGTTTAATTTTTATTTAAATAAATCGTAAAAATATATTCTTAATAATTTATTTTGCCAATGCACTTTGATGTTTAGACTGTATGAAATATAAATATTCTGATATATTTGTTCTCCCAAACTCATGAATAATATAAGATGTTTCATTTCAGTATATTTAAAATTTACTAAATAAACTTTTTGTACATATAAATATTTTACATATATTCATTATAATATTGTATTATTAGATATGCATATGATAAATTGCAATTATGTTTATGTGGCTATGCTGCCCTTAAATAAAATATACTAAATGCGCCAAATAAAAATACTGGAATCGGAATACTTTTCATCGATTAAAAACATCTGTTATTCGCTCATCTCGAAGAGCTGACGATAGTCCATATCTAACAAAAAATCATCGTAAAGTGGTATCGAAGCTGCACGACTGTTCGTAATCGTGCCGCCAGTCGGTTATCGGCAACTTTAAATTGCTTATATTTAATAAAATACACAAAAAAGTTAACCTCCGCCGCCGGAAATGGAGTCCTCGTAAAAAACTAAGTGAAAAAAAACACCACCCCCAAGTGATTCGGACGTTCTTTACCTACGGTAGCTAAAACGAAGATTTACCCGATTACGAACAGTCGTGCAGCTTCGATACCACTTTACGATGATTTTTCGTTAGATATGGACTATCGTCAGCTCTTCGAGATGAGCGAATAACAGATGTTTTTAATCGATGAAAGGAATTTAGAATCCAGTTTTTTTACTTATCGCATTTAGTATATTTTATT
This sequence comes from Drosophila gaucha, assembly GCA_035045545.1. Lineage (NCBI taxonomy): Eukaryota > Metazoa > Arthropoda > Insecta > Diptera > Drosophilidae > Drosophila > Drosophila gaucha. Next base: position 153,144 of record JAWNOY010000435.1, read on the forward strand.
TAAAAGACATCATAACAAAATACACTTAATTGCAATTTATTATATGCAACCTTATAATACAATATTATAATGTATATATGTAAAATATATTATATAATAATTTATTTAATACTTAATTCTTAGTTAAATTTTAAATATACTGAAATAAAACACTATATATTATTTATGAGTTTGGTTTTTTTTTTTTTTTTTTTTTTGGGCAATTTTGTTTTAATTTTTCTGTTATTTACAAAAACAACTTAAATTAAACTAATAATAATCATAACAACAACATTATACTATTTTAACTTATAGTATAATTAGTAGCAATATATTTGGTTTTTGCTTTAAATTTTCCTGTTTGCCAGATCCGCTGGATGCTACCTTCTCAGTCTTCTCACCACCCCGTGTCCTCTCCTGGAGCCATTCTCCAAGAGGCACCTGGCTAAAATGTTTGGGTGGGTTTTCAGCCGCTCAATGTAGGCCGAAGCTTGCTTGTTAATAACGTCCCCAATTTTGGGGACTTTTAGATCTGATTCGATTTCACAGGTGCGCATATACCACGGTGCACCAGTGATCAATCGCAAACTTTTTGCTTGTGTAATCCTAACCTTAGAGAGGTGGGACTTAGCAGCAATACCATAGACTTGCAACCCATACCAAGCAGGAGCAATGATAGTTTTGTAAACTAGCACCTTGTTTTGAAGTGATAGTTTACTTCTACTATTTAAGAGCCAGTACATTTTTTATACCCTGAACCCATTGAAAATGGGAAATCAGGGTATGATGGTTTTACAAAAAGTATGTAACAGGCAGAAGGAGGCGTGGCAGACCCCACAAAGTATATATATTCTTGATCACGGTGATGAGCTGAGTCGATTTGGCCCTGTTCGTCTGTCTGTCCGTCCGTCCGTCCGTCTGTCCGTCTGTCCGTATGTATGAACGCGTCGATCTCAGAACATATAAGAGTTAGAGACTTTAAATTTTGCACGATGGTCTGTGTATACAGCGAAAATATCGAGTTTGTTTTAGATATTCGATAAATTTTTCCGTTTCAATGATATCGATTTAAAACGTTATCAAAATTCAGTTTTTTGACCATATCTTTTACATATTTTTAGCTACAGCTACCAAATTTTGTTTTTAGCTTTTTGTAATTAAAATACATTTTATATTTTTTCATATTTTGGATACCGGCTCCACATTTCACAAAAAAAAATTTATTATAAAAAAAAATTATCAAGGCCACAATTTAATTTTTTTAAATTTTTTAGTGAAAACCGTATTTTTAATAAATAAATAGCATTCAATGCAGAAAATTGCATTCAAATCCGTTAAGTAATACAGAAGTTATTAAAGTTATTAATTGTGAAAGCGCGCAGCAGCAGCCTGTACGTGTGCACATACATTCAAATGAACTACACAGTAATCGGCGAGCGTGCTTCTGTGTGCATGGTATGTATATGTGTGCATGTGTATCACTGTTGCCAAATCAGCTTTTCTCCCGTCAAATCGGGCTTTTTAGACTCTGTTCCCAAAGGGAAAAAGAGTCTATTGGATTTGTAATTTGGAATATATACTCGTGTGTATCCGCGTCAGATTAAGTTTGAGTATTTTTTCGATACGCCCACAGGGGGCGTGGCAAATCGGGAAATGTTATATCTATTAAGACTAAAACGCTGTTATTTTCGTCAATATTGAAGTCTAAGATATGGGATTTAGAATATATATTCGTCTACACCACGCGGACGTTTTAAGATATAGATTATATATCTACGCCCATTGTGGGCGTGGCAAATCGGATAAAACTATATCTTCTACAGTTTTGAAGCTAGATCATCCAAATTTGGCATGTGGGTTACTGTTGACCTTCCCTTAAGTTAGATCAAAAAGTTATATACCCACGCCCCCTGGGGCGTGCCAAATCGGGAATATGTATATAGCGATTTGTATAAATCCTATAATATTTTCAGCGTATTAAGAGCTAGAGACTTGAAATTTGGAATACATGTGCAAGTAGGTCACCCGGAATCAAAAATATATATTATAGATATTTACGCCCATTGAGGGCGTGGCAAATCGGATAAAACTGTATCTCCTACAGTATTGGAGCTAGAGCGTCCAAATTTTGCATGTGGGATACTGTTGACCTCATCTTAAGATAAATTAAAAGTTATGTATCCACGTCTTCTGGGGGCGTGGCAAATCGGGAATTACTATATCTTTTACTAAAACCGTGATAATTTCGGCAATATTTCCGTCAAAGAGTTGGGACTTGGAATATATATACTAGTATCCTACCTCTACCCAAAAATATATGTTATATATAGCTACGCCCATTTGGGGCGTGGCAAATAGGGTAAAACTGTCCTACAGTCTTAGACGTAGAGCATCCAAATTTGACATGTGGGTTACTGTTCATGAAATTTGAATTTACGAAAAAAAAATAATAATGATCATAATGTAAGCCTCCGTAAAACAAATTCTAGTTGACCTAACTGGGGCTTGAAGCAGGGTCTTCGCTACCACAACGGAAGTCTGTTTAATCAAATCAACACACCAAACTCAATTTGGCGCATAGTCGCGCAAGAGACGCCGTGGTGTAGTGGGTAGAGTCGGTGGCATGGGAAGCGCGTGACCCAGGTTCGATTCCCGTCGCTGCCGCGTGGTATTATTATTTAATAAAATGTTTTTTTTTTTATTTTTTAAAACTTCTATGTTACTTAATGGATTTTGATAAAACTTTCTTCATAAATCCTTATATTTTATTAAAAATACGGTTTAACCTAAAAAATTAAAAAAAAATGTAAATGTGGCTTTATTTGCAACTGAACTTATATTAAATTGATTTTGTGAAATGTGAAGCCAGTATCCAAAATATATAAAAACCAAAATAGTATTTTATTTTAAACAAGTAAGAACGTTGCAGTCGGGCGCCACCGACTGCGTCAGACTCTGTTCCTGTTAAAGGTGTGTAGGCTCAATAAATATGTAGACCGTCCGTCCGTCTTTCCGTATGTTTGAATGCGAGATTATTGAGATTCCTTTTTTGAGCATGTCTTTTTTACATCAATTTAGCTACAGTCATAAAATTTTACATATAGCTTTTTTAAAATAAAATACTATTTTGGTTTTTATATATTTTGGATACTGGCTCCACATTTCACAAAATCAATTTAATATAAGTTCAGTTGCAAATAAAGCCACATTTACATTTTTTTTAATTTTTTAGGTAAAACCGTATTTTTAATAAAATATAAGGATTTATGCAGAAAGTTTTATCAAAATCCATTAAGTAACATAGAAGTTATAAAAAAAAAAAACAAACGGCAGCAATGGGAATCGAACCTGGGTCACGCGCTTCGCATGCCACCGACTCTACCCACAACACCACGGCGTCTCTTGCGCGACTATGTGCCAAACTGAGTTTGGAAGTGTTTTGATTTGGTTAAACAGACTTCCGTTGTGGTAGCGAAGACCCTGCTTCAATCCCCAGTTAGGTCAACTAGAAGTTGTTTTACGGAGGCTTACATTATGATCATTATTATTTTTTTTTTTCGTAAATTTAAATTTCATGAACAGTAACCCACATGTCAAATTTGGATGCTCTACGTCTAAGACTGTAGGACAGTTTTACCCTATTTGCCACGCCCCAAATGGGCGTAGCTATATATAACATATATTTTTGGGTAGAGGTAGGATACTAGTATATATATTCCAAGTCCCAACTCTTTGACGGAAATATTGCCGAAATTATCACGGTTTTAGTAAAAGATATAGTAATTCCCGATTTGCCACGCCCCCAGAAGACGTGGATACATAACTTTTAATTTACATTAAGAGGAGGTCAGTATCCCACATGCCAAATTTGGACGCTTTAGCTCTAAAACTGTATGAGATACAGTTTTATCCGATTTGCCACGCCCTCAATGGGCGTAAATATCTATAATATATATTTTTGATTCCGAGTGATCTACTTGCACATGTATTCCAAATTTCAAGTCTCTAGCTCTTAATACGCTCAAAATATTATAAGATTTATACAAATGGCTATATATATATTCCCGATTTGGTACGCCCCCAGGGGCGTGGATATGTAACTTTTTGATCTAACTTAAGGGAAGGTCAACAGTAACCCACATGCCAAATTTGGATGCTCTAGCTTCAAAACTGTAGAAGATATAGTTTTATCCGATTTGCCACGCCCACAATGGGCGTAGATATATAATCTATATCTTAAAACGTCCGCGTGGTGTACACGAATATATATTCTAAATCCCATTTCTTAGACTTTAATATTGACGAAAATAACAGCGTTTTAGTCTTAATAGATATAGCATTTCCCGATTTGCCACGCCCCCTGTGGGCGTATCGAAAAAATACTCAAACTTGATCTGACGCGGATACACACGAGTATATATTCCAAATTACAAGTCTCTAGCTTCTATAGTGTCCAAATGCTGCGCGTTCATACAGACAGATGGACAGACGGATAGACAGCAAGACGGACATTGCACAAATCCAATAGACTCTTTTTCCCTTTGGGAACAGAGTCTAAAAAGCTATTTGTAAAATTTTATGACTGTAGCTAAATTGATGTAAAAGACATGCTCAAAAAAGGAATCTCAATAATCTCGCATTCAAACATACGGAAAGACGGACGGACGGTCTACATATTTATTGAGCCTACACACCTTTAACAGGAACAGAGTCTGACGCAGTCGGTGGCGCCCGACTGCAACGTTCTTACTTGTTTGAAAGTGGAATTGCGGGAAAAATTCCAGAACAGCGGATAGCGGGAAATATAGCTTTCTAAAAACTGATTTAGCTGTTTTTAATTTGACTTAATATTTGCATGATTTCTTATAAAATTGAATACAAAATGGTGAAAATTTGAGTACAAATTTTTGTGGTTAGCAAAAAAAAAAGGTTGCCAAATTAATATGACTGCATTGTTGAAGACATTTTTTTATACCCTGAACCCATTGAAAATGGGAAATCAGGGTATAATGGTTTTGCAAAAAGTATGTAACAGGCAGAAGGAGGCGTGGCAGACCCCATAAAGTATATATATTATTGATCAGCGCGACGAGCTGAGTCGATTTGGCCCTGTCCGTCTGTCTGTCCGTCTGTCCGTCCGTCCGTCTGTTCGTCTGTCCGTATGTATGAACGCGTCGATCTCAGAACATATAAGAGTTAGAGACTTTAAATTTTGCACGATGGTCTGTGTATACAGCGAAAATATCGAGTTTGTTTTAGATATTCGATAAATTTTTCCGTTTCAATGATATCGATTTAAAACGTTATCGAGATTCCGTTTTTTGACTATATCTTTTACATATTTTAAGCTACAGCTACCAAATTTTGTTTTTAGCTTTTTGTAAATAAAATACATTTTCTATTTTTTCATATTTTGGATACCAGCTCCATATTTTACAAAAAAAATTTATTAAAAACAAAATTATGAAAGCCACAATTTTATTTTTTTAAATTTTTTAGTGAAACCCGTATTTTCAATAAATTAATAGCATTCAATGCAGAAAATTGCATTCAAATCCGTTAAGTAATACATAAGTTATTAAAGGAAACATTGTAAAAGCACGCGGCAGTAGCCTGTACGTGTGCACACATACATTCAAATCAACTACGCAGAAATCGGCGATCGTGCTTCTGTGTGCATGGCATGTATATGTGTGCATGTGTATACAAATGTGTGCATGTGTATATGTGTGCATGTGTATATGTGTGCCTGTTTGTATATGTGCATGTGTATATGCGCGCAGAAGTAATATGTATAGATAAAAGATGTAAGCTAGGTTGTTTAAAACATCAGCTCGGACTTGGTTCAGGGGATCTCGTAGTCGGGCAGACCCGACTAGAGCTTTCTTACTTGTTTTATCCTGGCGTTTATCGAACGGCAAATGCACGTTATATGCGACTTAAATGTAAGTCGTCGATCCAAATGAATTCCCAGGTATTTATAAGACGCTTTGTGGCTCACCAGCTGTTGCTGGATATTTACACCCGGGCAATCGCCCGGTCTTAAAGCATAAGTGACGATAGCGCATTTGTCTATGTTAATGCCTATATTCCAAAGATTGGCCCACTCCTCTAAGTTGTTAAGGCAATCTTGCAAGGTATCCCTGGCCTCAGCTAAGAAACCATTCCTCGCCAAAATAGCTGTGTCATCTGCAAAAGTAGCGATTAATAAGTTTTCGGCGTCCTCCAGAGGAACTTCAGGTCCAGAAGGCATATCATACGTAAAAAGTGTGTAAAGTGTCGGGCCCAACACGCTACCTTGAGGGACACCAGCACAGATGGCCTTTACACTGGACTCCACACCTGGTAGCACCACCGTAAAGGATCTCTCAGTTAGGTAATTGCGCACTATTGACCACAGTTGAGGTGGCAGCATACTCTTCAGCTTACAGAGGAGACTATCATGCCAAACTCGGTCGAAAGCCTGTTTGATATCGATATAAGCAGCCACAACGTATTCCTTAGCCTCAAATCCTTCGAGTATGTAATTTACCACCCTATTCAGCTGCTCAGGAGTTCCATGAGACTTCCGAAATCCAAATTGAAAGGGAGGTATCTTCTGTTGCACTGTTTTAATGCTTAGTATACGAGTCAGCAGACAACGTTCAAAGAGTTTAGCTATACCAGAAAGCAGACTGATTGGCCTGTAGGAATCCAGAGCGTATGGGCTTTTTCCGGCCTTATGAATCATGCAGATTCTGGCCTTCTTCCACTGTTTTGGAACATGTTCTAGTCTCAGCACCGCGTTAAATAACAATACAACAAAGAGAATCGCTTTGCATGGCAAGACTTTTAGTGTAAAATTATCAATGCCATCTTCCCCCGGGGCCTTTTTTGTCTTCAACGATTTTATCTGAGCAGTTACTTCCTCAACTGTGACTGGGGAAACTGGTAAGCAAAGTTGGCCAGGGCTCTCTAACGTCGTCTGGACCTTACTTTTACAGTGGTCTGGGCAAGTATTGAATGGTTTAAACCGGGCCTCCAAGTCATCGGCAAAAGCTTCAGCGCGCTCAATTGGAGTTTTGACCCAGGACCCGTCAGCCTTCTTAATTGGAAATTCTGGAGTTACTTGTCGCTTATGTCTTCCAGATAGTTTCCACAGAGAATGCTTTTCAGAGTCATTATGACATATATTTGATAAAAAGATGTCATTTGCCTTTATTTTATGATTCTCTAAAAGCTTTTTGATCCTATTGGACACTCTGCGATAGACTCTATCCACCACAGAATCACGGGTACGACAATACTGTCTTCTCAGTCTTCTTTTAATGAGCAGCATTGCCTCTATAGCTAGGGGAAGTCTCTTACGCAGTCTTGTATCCTGTGCTGGGCTTAATGGAGAAGCATTAAGGGCTGTGCTGGGCTTAATGGAGAAGCATTAAGGGCTGCACAGTGCACTTTGTTAAGAAAGATGGCGTGAGCATCTTCAATGTCCTCTGGATTCAAAATTTCAATATTCAGGTCAAGTGTTTCCTCCAGTTCTCGGCTAAATCCACCTAAATCGGTGCCTAGTTGTAAAAGTCGACCTTTCTTTAAAATAGCTTTCGGTGCAGTCTCTACGGCAACTAGTAATGGGAGATGGTCAGAGGATAGTTGACACTCCATTTTTATATTTAAATCTTCTGACTGTAGCCCTTTGAAGATAAAGAAATCAAGAGCGCTGGGTGTACCTCTTTGTGCATACGGATAGTGAGTCGCCTGGCCAGTCGCTAAGATTTCAACAGAAGAACGTTCAACAGCGTCCTGTAAGCGGCTACCTCTTGTATCTGCTCTAAAGTTGCCCCAGAGCCTGCTTTTGGCATTAAAATCACCACCTATTAAAAACCTTATTCCTAACCTACTGAAAAGGCTGTCGAATTCTGTTGTAGTCCATGAAATGTTTGGGGGAAGATGATTACTTGTTGGGATCTCAATAGTAGCCATTTGTAGTTTTGCTGTCCTGACGGGCTCAATTATTGAATAAGATATTGCCTGATTAATAAGAACAGTCGCTCCTCCTCTTGGTGTATTACTGGGATGGTCTGCCTTATGAACATTGTACCCAGGTATAAAAATATTCACACCCTGCTGAAGCCATGTTTCAGTGATAAACATAACATCTATCTTATGTACATTTAGGAATTGCTTTAGTTCCTCGACATGTCTAGTAACCCCATGAGCATTCCATAATCCGAGACTTAGAGTGAGTCGTGTCATTTCTTGGCGTTCAGTAGACTTTGACATAGGTACCTAAGGTATTGGGTTGATTCTTCCAATTCTTTAAGAATCGCTTGAAATGAGTCGATTTTAGTTGTAAGGGCCTCAATGGCATCCTCAAGCCAAGAGTTTTCTGTTCGGGGCTTGCTTTTTTCTATTCCTTGGTCCACTTGGGAAGAGTAACTACTTTTAGTCCTCCCTGTAGAGTGTCAGAAAAAGATACACCACCACGTATAATGGATGCCGGTACGAATTGTTGCTGATTACTATTTTGTCGATTTCTTTGTATACTGGCTCCGTGTTTATCAGTTATTACTGTACTTATTTTTGGTCTGCGTTCATCCATTTTTGCTTTGTAGACGCGGCATCCTCTGTACCAAGCCTCATGGTTTCCTCCGCAGTTGGCACAACAAACTTTGTCTCTTGAAGTTTCTCTGCATTGGGCAGTTGGGTGGGTTGGGCACACTTTCCACACATAAATGGTCTCATACAGTTTTTCGTATGCCCATATCCTTGGCATCTATGGCACAAAATAGCCTCTAGAGTTTTCTTAGGTTTTTCAACTATTACCTTCTGATGCCCTACTTGGTTAAGCTTTAACGCTTCCTTATTATTTGGCCCACGAGCAAGGTCAATGAAGAAGAAATTTCTGTTGATCAGCTCCTCCACTATCATTCCATTTTCTGAGTGCAAAACCTTACGAGGTCGGGGATTGTGAACACGAAGAACATTATGACCATTTGCATTAAAAGCCTCTTTTATTTTATCTTCAGGGGTTGAACTTGCCAGATTTCTGATAATGACCCTGTATGCCTTTTCCTCCTTAAACTGATAAGTAAAATGGCTGGCATATTTATACCCTTGCAAAAATATATTAATTAATATATTAATTTTGGTCAGGAGTTTGCAACGCAGAGAAGGAAGCATCTCCGACCATATAAAGTATATATATTCTTGATCAGCAAGACTAGCTGAGTTGATATAGCCATGTCCGTCTGTCCGTCTGTCCGTCTGTCTGTCTGTCCGTCTGTCCGTCTGTCTGGATCAACGCAATCTCCTCCGAGACTATAAGAGCTACAGAGCTGAAATTTTGCACATAGGCTGGAATGTGCTGCAGGCATTGTATATTTCGGAATCATCCGGATCGGATGACTATATCTTATAGCTCCCATAGGACAGATCGGTTTTAAGAAATGTTTTAGTGGGATAACTTCGACGTTATTAAAGTCAGAGACTTGAAGTTTGGAATATATACTCCTGAGTTGCACCCAAATACAAAAAGATATAGATTATATATCTACGCCCTTTGGGGGCGTGGCAAATCGGATAAAACTATATCTTCTACAGTTTTGAAGCTAGAGCATCCAAATTTCAAAAGTAATATACTTTTGGCCTCCCCTTCAGATTGATCAAAAAATTATATATCCACGCCTACTTGGGGCGTGGCAAATCGGGAAAGTCTATATAGTGCTTAACATAAATATTCCAATATTTTGGATGCTGTTAAAGCCAGAGATTTGAAACTTAAAACATATATTTGTATCAACCACCCCTAGAAAAAAAGATATAGAATATAAATCTACGCCCATTAGGGGCGTGGCAAATCGGAAAATACTATATCTTCTACAATTTTACACCTAGAGTTCCAAACGTTAGGCTTGACCGTTTCGACGAAATTTTGTAAAATTATATATATCCGCCTCTTGGGGGCGTGGCAAATCGGAGAAAACTATATCTTCCAAAGTCTTATAGGTAGAGCTTCAAAATTTGATATATAGGTTACTGTTGCCCTGCTTAACAGATTGCCCAAAAATTATATATATCCAATTGTTGGGGGCGTGGCAAATCAGAAAAAACTGTATCTATATCCTTTGCAATTGCAAGGGTATTACCAAACTTCGGCATGGCCGAAGTTAGCCCATCCCTCTAGTTTTCTTTAAGATAACGCACTAGGACTCGATATGAGTTGGAGCTATCAACGTACACTTTTACTGACCTGTTACATCCAATACGTAACGTGTATTTTGAAGAACCAATGATTAGATCCAGATCGGCTTCCATCCTGTTCACATCTGAAACATTCTCGATGGTGATAGGGGGCGGCTTGTGCATCCTAGGTACGCTTCTTTGGTTTGTTGTGTTTTGTTCAATTTCCATTTCGTCAGAAAATGCGTCTGCTTGATTGATTTCCGCTGGCGTAGGATTGTCATCTGTTTCTCCATTTGCCAGTATTACAAAACGGTTGCTGGATATGTTGGAAGCAACTCTGGTGGGTGTATTATTTGCACAATTGGCATGAGATAATTTGCCTTTTTTGTTGTCATCCCCAGCAGGGCGTGGTGAAAGTTTGCGTTTAACATTGGGAGTCTGCCAGCTAAGGGACGTTTGCAGAATGATGTCCTTATCTGGAGCACTTTGTGCTACTTTACACGCAACCGTACTATTGCTGTTCGATAGGATTGGGTTGGACAACATACATCCAGTTAAATAGGATGTTATTGCTAAAGCGTTCCCATCGCAGGAGTTAGACGAAGTCACTGTGCACGTAGTACTACTTGTAGTCGTAGCCCAATTGCTACAACCACTGAGTGTGGCTGGTCCAATGACTGGGACGTGTGCTGTGCCTAGGGCTGCATCCATGATAATTCTTGCTCTCGATTCAGCAATTGTTGCAATTCGCTTGCTTTCCTCAACATTTGCTATGGATATTCCTTCTTCCATTATAATAATGAATGGAATGCCCGGAGGGCCAACAATAGAAAAAGTAAATTTTTTATTTTTTCACAGCCAAAAAAAATTTTTCTTTTTTTACGTTTGCATCTGACAAGCATTGTTGCAAAAGTGTTATGAGTTTGGTAAAACAAATATATTCGAAAATTTATATTTCATACAGTTTTAAAATCTAAGTGCATTGGCAAAATAAATTATTAAGAGTATTTTTTTATAATTTATAAAAATCAAGCTTGACAACACTCGTAAATGCATATATGTAAATGTGTATGTATGTATGTAAGCGTGTACATGCAACGCAGAATACGCATAACAGTATGCGTGGTAAAGTTCACATTTAGTAGACACAGATTTGACATCAATGTCTTTAATATCTTTCATTTGTCTGCCTTTATTGCGAAAAGACCTACCAAATGACAGTCAATGGTTCTTTTACCTTCACGTAATTTCAAAAGCTGTTGCAAGATGTCAATACAAATTTTCTGCTTATTTCAACAAGTGTCTTGGGAGAAATTTAAAAAATCAACCTTCTAAGTGACAACTATATATCAGCAACGGATCATTGGTGGCAACGACAAGTAGGATATTCCCCTTAAGAGGCCCCCTCACTCATTGTAAGTGTAAAGTAAGTTAAGTATAGCCTAACTTAAACTTTCTGTTTTTATTCCGCAGTACAGCTCTTATAAGTCTTCTCCGACTTGTACGACTTGACCAACGCCAACGAGAAGGTCACTTTCAACGCACACAAAGTCTGTAGTCTGATTACTCTACGTGTTTTTTTTAAAACACAAAACACATGTTCCGCTATGTGCGTAAGATCGCAAAATTTACTAAATAAAAATGGAAATTATATTTCTAACAAAATATTCTTATCACAATACTGCTGCTAAGCAGTAAATTATTTTGGTTAGCAGTTTATTGATATAATTTAGCCATAAGTTGGTTCATTTAGTTGTACAAATTTTGCAACCAATTCTAGCAAGCTAATGACTAGATTATTTGCATTTATGTATGTATACATACAATGTATAAGAAGAGAATTCAGTTAATAATAATAAAAAAAATTCTTGTGCGGCACTTCTATTAAAATTAACATTTATTAAGGAAGAGTTAATAAAAAACTAGAGGGATGGGCTAACTTCGGCCGTGTACATACATACATATATAAACATTTACACGTGTTGTCAAGCTTAATTTTTATTTAAATAAATCGTAAAAATATATTCTTAATAATTTATTATGCCAATGCACTTTGATGTTTAGACTGTATGAAATATAAATATTCTGATTTATTTGTTCTCCCGAACTCATGAATAATATAAGATGTTTAATTTCAGTATATTTAAAATTTACTAAATAAACTTTTTGTACATATAAATATTTTACATATATTCATTATAATATTGTATTATTAGATATGCATATGATAAATTACAATTATGTTTATGTGGCTATGCTGCCTTTAAATAAAATATACCAAATGCGCCAAATAAAAATACTGGAATCGGAATACTTTTCATCGATTAAAAACATCTGTCATTCGCTCATCTCGAAGAGCTGACGATAGTCCATATCTAACAAAAATTCATCGTAAAGTGGTATCGAAGCTGCACGTAATCTTGCCGCCAGTCAGTTATCGGCAACTTTAAATTGCTTATATTTAATAAAATACACAAAAAATTTAACCTCCGCCGCCGGAAATGGAGTCCTCGTAAAAAACTAAGTGAAAAAAACAGCACCCCAAGTGATTCGGACGTTCTTTACCTACGGTAGCTAAAACGAAGATTTACCACGTCGAGTTTTCCCACTAAAACATTTCTTAAAACCGATCTGTCCTATGGGAGCTATAGGGTATAGTCATCCGATCCGGATGATTCCGAGATATACAATGCCTGCAGCAGATTGCAGCCTATGTGCGAAGTTTCAGTTCTGTAGCTCTTATAGTCTCGGAGGAGATTGCGTTGAGCCAGACAGACAGACAGACGGACATGGCTATATCAACTCAGCTCGTCTTGATTATTAGTTGATTATTATCTGGGAAGACATTTGGTAAAATTGCCAAATAATTAAGTCTGTCAAAGTCATCTTTTCAAGGAATGATAATCATTCTTAAGAAAAATGGAAATGTCGATAGTAAAATAGCTATTAGAGTTCGAAAATCTATAATATCAGCTCGCTATAAAAGAGCTCTAGCCGTAATAGCGAAGAATGATTGACGACAATCAGTTAGAAATGTGGCCTCTGAATAGTCAAACAAAATTGAAAAAGTGTTAAGTGTGAATAGACGAGCCTGCAGTGACGAAATGTTGGATATGGTTCTAAAGAGTATATATTGTGAGAACCTATGTAATAAATTCAATTGTTTAACTTTCTCGAAGGCTACGGCAAAGTCATTGCTTACGCTGCGCCAAAGGACGATGCTTTTGCAATGGACTAGGGAAAGGATGACTTCGACTGAAAGGCAATGGAACTCTATAATAATTAGCTATGAAACTAAATTTGATGTGAGTGTCGGTGACTATCAAAGAAGGGTAATTCTTAATACCTTAAAAGGACTGCCAAGTTTCTGGCAAGCACAATGGTGCGGGGATGTATGTCTGCCAAAGAAGTAAGAAAACTTAATTTCATTGAGGGGACAGTCAACGCTGACAAATATAATAACATATTGGAAAAGAATTTGATGGCATCGATTTCAAAACTCGCAGACTATGGTGAATTCACATAACAAACAAGACGAAGAATCATCTCACACTGCCAAACAAACTATAAATTGGCTAGAATATAACGAAGGTCCTGGATTGGCCATCAAGTAGCCCAGATCTTAGCTCAATAGAAAATATATGGAAAATAATGGAAAGAAAACTAAGAAAGTAACCTCAAAGAAATTTTAAAGAATTTAAAATAAAGTTGCAAGATATTTAGGATTTTGATTTAACAGATCAATGTCAAAATTTAATTAAAAGTAGTGATAAACTATACAATTAATTGTTTTTTAGTAAAATATTAAAACAATTTACAAAGCGTACGAATTAATAGTGGTCACATTTTTTTTATCAGTTAAGTGAATCATTTGAAAACATAATTTTGCTATTGTTGCAGTTGGACGTATAGCAAACTTATGCATACATAAATTTAAGAGAATAAAGCTATCTTTCAGAAAAAAAAATATTTTATGAATTATCTGAACTAACATTGAAAATATCGTCTGTGAAACATCGCACATACCTCAAAAAACATGCCGTACGAATTAATAGTGGTTGGGGCTCATATTATTTATGTAGCTTTAAAACTTTAGGAGGAGATTGCATTGACAGACAGGCAGACAGACAAACAAACGGACTGACGGGCATAGCTATATCAACTAAGCTTGTCAAGCTGATCAAGAATATAAAATATATAGTTGCAAATGCTTTCTTCTATGCGTTGCAAACTTTTGACCAAATATAATATACACTTGTTTCAAGGGTATAAAACCGTATAACTGCAAGACAGAACTGTTGGATGCATCATTGTCTATGATTACACTAGAATTTTGTATACCCAAAGCAATGTTATGAAAATTAATCTTACTTCTCAAAAAATAAAATAGAACCATTTTTCACCAGGAACCATGTCGATGCTTCCACACAGTACGCGATAGTATTCTGTGCATGAACCACCAATGGATAATCACACAATAAACCTTGCATTGCCTTGAGATAATTTAAGTAAGTCGCTAAAAGAATTAAAGCGATTTGCACTGGTCGCTGTCATGTCTAGGCAGAACCACGCACCACTCATTGAAAATGAAATTCTCCAATATTCATACTATAAACCATTTACTGCCATTATATAAATATCTGTAATATACTTATGTATGCATATTAGGTTGGATCACGCATTATACATTTTTCCTTATATTAATTGATACAAAACCAAACAACAATTTGAATTGAGAAATTGGATTCGTTGAACGTTTATAACAATTTGACATCCATTCCTCTCGTAAGAATTTATGTTATGTCGGTTATGATAAAAATTAATGAATGCATATCTATCTATTAATCATTTATGACTTTTCTGTTTTTTGCAAACAATCTATATGTAATAAATTAATTTACTTATTTACATATAAGTTAGAAGTATGTCATACTGTACATTTGGATAGTTATAAGACTTACAACTTAAGGTACATAGGTTTCTAAAATAAAATATAATAAGTTTTTAAGCAATCAATTGCTTGGCTGAAAGCCACTTTGGGGTCGTTACATTATATATAATATAGATAATAATAAAAAAACTAATCCTAATGCATCTACAATATTTCGTATCCAATACATATGTGCAAGCTGGTTAAACTTTGTTCAGCCTCAGGATAACGGACTTCGGTTACGCGATACGCATGTCCAAGGGAATAGTGTTCGACATTTCTTCATCTATAAAATGGTCTAAAAACATAGTAAAATATGGAGAATATTAATCGATATGATTCAAATATGTGTACCAATAAACTAAATTCTAGCATTAATTTGTATTTAAGGAAATTGCATATAGAATTTAATGTATGTAATTAAAAAGAACCAATTTACCTCCAGTACACAAATCAACATTTGCCTTTCAAATAGTTTATAATTTGGTGGTTTGGAAATCATTAGTATTCAGGGTAGGCTTTAAAAGGCGACATCGTGTAATTTAGGTGTCGTTGGCATAACTTTAACTGGAAGGTAGCCAGATTGATTTATTATAAGCCTTTAGATAGAAAAATTTTCATATGACTTACCCGATTCAATACCGTTAAATTCAGGAAGGTCCTCGACTGTGCTACCGTAAGCTTGCAAGTCCGTACATAGTTCATGTTTCGTGATGTCTTCAATATCAAATATTTCAGTTACTTTAATTTTGTTGGTATTGTTTTCTGTATAATAATACGCATATAGCGCTTCGTTATGGGCGGCCATCTCAATAACATGCCCGACTTCGTTTTTTAGAGGTGTTGTGGTACTGTGTGAGAGTGAAACGCTGAGTAAAATAAGTTTTTTTAAGGAGTTACAAATTTACTTACCATTCGTCAACCAGAATTGAAACCTGTGCACCATATAAATGATTGGAGTGCAGTAGGCCTGTTGCATCAAAATGTGGCTGATCGTAGAGCTGAGTGGAAAAAGTCAAAATATAATTGCCCAGAGAAAAATTATGGAATCCAAACATTTATTTACCGTAAATTTGTTGAGGAAACGAATTGTCATGGTATTGTTTAGCTGATCAATAAACTCTTCCACTATTTGCCGCATTTGTTTTGTCAGTTTTGGCGTAAGAGTGGTGAGTCTAAGAGATATCAATTCAGGAAAATTAATAAAAGTCAATAACATAGAAAGCCGAGTTCACCTACTTTGATATTGTAGCTAGAAAGAAGTCCATTGGTACGGTAGCTGGCAGAGAAAGCAATTTAATGCCGCGATGCTTGAAAATCCAATTGGCCAACCCCTTGTTAGCTTGCTCTATATAGTCTTGTATAACAGCCATCACTGTCTCTGGTAAGTTTGAGCTCAATGCATCCTACAGCATTTTTGAAAATAGGTTATTATTGTAGCATACGTTCTTTCATATACTTAATGCATACCTTTCGATGTTTTTTGCATTCACGGCACTCTGATTCATTCTCTTGCGATGGTCCCACTGTTTCAGAAACTACATATGTCGACTGCACAGCTACACATCGTCTGCAGTTAATCAAGTTGTTTCGATGTAGAAACTGCAGTGCATCGTCGAATCCCTGCTGACAGAACTTTGAGAGGAACTCTGCCTTCGGCGGAAACAGAATGCGTACAAAACGATTGATGTTTTGACGTGATATTTCAATACTTGTGTTGGCCCAGTTTAGATGGAATAGCTGTGAGCTCTGGTCACGTGGACAAATGTCGCTCTCTCCACAAAACGGACTTACAGTGATGGTGTTTTCATCTAGGATTGGCAAGTTGTCCGAAAACGCACCATCCATATAGCGCACGCCACGGAAACGCGGCGGCAGGATTCCAGAAAAGCCGGGAATAAAGCACGCACAGAGTAGTGCTTGCAACACCTCCTCACGAGAATTGAACTCAGAGATTATTACGTTCTTGCCATCGTAAACGCGCGTTAGTGAGATGTGCAAGCGGCCGCTGACACGTTTATGTGCGTCATCGGGGAGATGCTTCTGTAGGCCCTCAAGCAGACAAGTTTGTATATTAAATGACGGACTAAAGGGTCCAAGCGAATGACGGCGTGCCTCGTTAACTACACGGAAGAAATCAGATGTCATGCTACCTTTAAAGAAATATTACAGAAATGTTACATTAAAATATTGTTGGGTTTACATTATTCATATAAAGTATGTCTGATGCTTTTAATGATTTATGATGACTCGGGTCCCTAGTAAGGCGATAGAAAATGACGTGTACACCTTGTGTTAATTAAATTGTATACATATTAGTTTAGCCTCCATCGGACATATTACTGATAAGCCACTATAAAAACACATCTCTATGTAAGCGTATACATATGTATATGTATATGTAGGCAGCAATTCTTTTGTTTTTGCACAACATTTGATAGTTCTGAGTGTGGCAGCTGCTGTTTTTATTTTGCTTGAAGACAGCTGATAAGAGGCCCCACTGAGTGTTTATATAAATATTTGTTTGCGACATGGTACATTTTTGATGCACCGTCCTCCAAATGAAAACCAAACGTCTTCCGCTCACAAATAGTTAACATTCAAGATATTAAGTTGTTTGTACAATTCTATACTGTTTGAACCGTAGGGGAATCTGAAGAATTTTGACAACCTGTTTTTTTTAAAGTTAAGAAATTTAAACAAATCATTGGAAAGGACACATTTCACTAAAGTTCAAAATTTAAATATAAATGATAATCAGAGACTATACTTTTGAGACTGAACGGAACCCCTTCACCAGTACTTCTTTCGGAAGGCGCTTCTAACTTATAATATCTCTGTGACAATTCAAAAATTTTTAAAAATTGAAATAAGACTTTCGTAGAGAATGAATAGTACTTTTAGATATCGTAACTGACTTTTTGGAAAAAAAAAACTCTGACGTAATAGATCTCTTCAGGTTTCATTTTCGGAAATCGAAGTCGTTTAGTCTAATTCTTGATTACAAAATTTCATCAAAGTTGACCTGTTATTTTTCTTAAAATTCTTTTTATTATAACCTAATATTCCACTCAAAACTATATACTTATTTATATATATTTTTTTAAATTATATTGTATATACTGTATAAATGCATATTATATTTGCATCCGATACTTGGCTTATACTTCTAGTCAAGTATCGGACCGTATACAAAGCAAGCTTCAATAACATTGCACGAAATCGTATAACTTACTAATGGGGTAGTTTCAAAATTATGAGAAGGGGAATGAAATTGTGTTTTGTTTAGGGTTCTGTACTGTACTGTGAAAAACACTATTAGGTTAGTCACACAGCTGTTGTCGAAGAAGAACTTGTTTCAAATATATGTTTAAAATATACATACATTTCAATGAAGGTTTATGAAATTGCCTTCATAATTACGTATTCATATAGTTACGTGTATAAAGAATATAATTTAAATTGTACGCGTGTATGTACATATGTACTCGAAAGTGTAAAAAGACCTCACCAGTCACAGTGAAACGGGCTGATAAGCCGCCTCACAGTGCAAAACACAGCTGCTAATATTTGTTGTAAATAAAAACACACACATACGTATCTATATACATATATGTTGACTGTATCCCAGATTTGATTATGTCTAATCTAATAGGAAACTCATTCACTTTGTTTCGCTGATTTGCTAAACTGGAGCCGAACAGAATTGACGTCAATTGGGGGTATGAACAGACATATGTACATATACATATACATGTATATGGAAAATCGGAAGACCCAATTACTTATTGTTGATTTAGGTATACTTTACAATTTTTTTTGTACAAAACATGTGTACATATGTACTTCTGATATAGGTATACATGTACATATGCATTTTTGATGAATGATATCAGTTAAGTATAACTTTCGATGGTCTGTTATTCGTTTCAAAGTTCGAAAGTCATTAAACCAAAGAGAAAAAAGCAAATTACTCACATGTAATTAACAGTTATATGTACCTGCACACACACATATATACAAGGAATGGGCATAGGCACATCTTTTCTAACTGGAAAGACGAACTGCTGCAATTAAACCGGAACAGGTGCCGCAACGAATCATTCTACCTGACTGCCCAGCGAACTTTCTACTACTTTGTAGCAGAGATGCAGTAACAGGTAAATGTATGTGTGTATTTATACATACAAATATACATACAAGCAACAGATTATTGAAATAAAGGGTTTCAGTTAATGTCATTCAAGTGTACACACACATGCATATGTACATATTGTGCTTTTTAATATCGCATACATTATTTACGGTTCTTCGAGTGAAACTACAATTGAAAACGTGCCCACAGAGATAAGCAAAGGCGACCTTCACGAAATTCAATAGATACGTTTATACATAATATGTACATTTATATACATACATGTTTATAGGCGCAAACAATGTGAGAATTTATTTTTAGGGCTCGTAACAGTTTACAAATATGTTTACACAATATGCGTATATTGTACACACATACATACGTATATTTGTTTGTGCATTCGCAGCTGGGCCGTTCTTTTTTGTTGTATTATGTTTACGTCTCCACAGCGACGAGCCCCCAAAAAATGGGAGTGTTCACAGCTGGCAACAAATTGATTTGTATGTGTGTGTTTGTGTGTTGTATATGTATACATTTGTATCTTTATATTAGTATAGGTCGACATACACCCTAATCTTGACCGTGTAACAACAAAGCCATCCAATTTGCAATATGTATGTAAGTATATATATAGAGATACATGTATGTATGTATTTATAGTAAGTAACTATAAGTGCATATAGAAATTAAACATACCTAGTGGCAAATCGCATAGCAGGCAGCATGCTGCCAGCGAGCCAGCCGAGGCCCCTCCAATTTTTTCTAGAAGTAGGTGTGGCGCGTACTTTTTGAATGAGACAGCAACGCCGACATGATATATTCCAAGGAAACCACAACCAGCAAAGGATAAATTCATGTTGTGTCTTAAAATCTCAGCAATTAAAATATTTGTTTTGATAATAACGTTTTAGTTTGCACGGTTTTCAATTAGACAGTTTGCACCGACTATGTGCACGTATATATGTATGTGATAGATATAAAAGATAAATTTTTTTTATTTAGTAATATTTTAACTTTAAACTTTTACGTTGCTTTATTCACTTCCGTTCACAATTTCCACGAACCGTTACTTACAGCTGCTTTAATAAAAATGAATGAAAGAAATTGGCTGTCGCTATCGAAATTTTTAAAGTTATCGATATTAGAAAGTTAGTATTTCGGCGTTATTTAGCAAATAACTGTGCTCGCTATCGACAGTGACATCAATTGTTTTCTGCTGAATATTTATTCTAATTCTAAATACCTAGTCCTTTTTAATATTTTTTTATTAATACTATGCATTTTTAATGCCGTAGTTATATTTTCTTCCTCTTAAGTTTTATATTTTGATTAAAGTTTTTTCAATCTTGAGGATGAGTTAGCTCCCAGGACTAATATTTGGACTATATTTTCAATATATTTTGAACTGTCAGATATGCACAAGAGCATTATTATTTTTTATGTTATTTTATTATTTTTAATGTTATTATCAAAACCTCCATATTTTTCTTACATGTAATTGTTTAGTCGTACCATCCTAGTTTAATCAAGAAAATAATCGCGTCAGTGAAGCTACAACGAAATCATCGAAAATTATGGGCCTATCGATTATTACGGCGAAATTTGGGGCGCGGCGAATACAGGCTGCGGTGCGACGAAGTTGGGTAGTTTTGTGCTGTGCTCGCTTATATATATACACATATGTATTGTATATTCACAAAAAAATGGAATTGTCAAATAAATTGCAGGCTAGCGGATGGTAAGTAGCTCAATCTATAGAACGGTGTACATTTGATGGCACTAACATCTGTAGGCATTTTACCGAGGACGGAATAAAATCATTGACAAGTGCCGTCGGCGACGACCCCGACCCAAGCAAACTAATTGAAGTTGCTTTAAACGTGAGTGGAAAATAACTAAAGCCGGTCTGAGCAACTATATAAGAGGGATTAATCGCAATTTGTCACTAATTTCAGCGCGACTTGCGCGACATCGGTGGCGGCGCAATACCCATGAAAAGGGACGATAGCTGTAGCGTCCTTCCAGGGCGCATCGTCCTGCAGGTGCAAAGAGTTCGCAACATTGCGGCCCCCAAGAGCAATGAAGAGTCGAAGGCTGCGCCCCGACTCTTGCAGTTGGAGCTAAGCGATGGCCAAGCCGTGTTGCAGGCCCTCGAATTGGAGCCGGTGCCAGCGCTGAGTCTGAACGTGGCGCCTGGCACAAAGATTTACTTTCACGCCGAAAAGCTGCAGCTGATTCAAGGATTTTTGCTGCTGCGTGCCAACGATTTTAAGATCTTGGGCGGACGAGTTGAGGCGCTGTACGAGAAGTGGGATTTTGCCCGCACTATGCTGAAATATGCACGCAGCGGACGCCCGCTTAGCGGCTCGTCTGTTCCACCGCCGTGGGTGGCTTTTGGCAAGAACATCGATGCGAATGCTGATCGCAACTTCAAAAGCCTTGCATCAACAGCAGACAAGGACAAAGATAAGCCTGCCAAGGAGAACGACGAGTTCAACAGTATGAGAAACGAAGCCATTGCTGTGGCCAGCAAAGTAGCCGTTAAGAAGGTCTTCGGTGGCGGCGGTCAGAATATTATAGACCACAACATTAAGAAGATTCTCGAGAAGGGCTTTAGCAAAGAGGAAGCCAAGACTGCATTGCAAGGGACGCGCAACAATTTAGAGCGGGCTCTCTTCAATTTGAAGAGGCGTAAGGATGTAGCTGACGGAGCCAGCGAGCTGCACGTACGCGGCGGTCGAGGGGAGAAGAATGGCAGGGAAGGTAAGCGCGGCGCCAGTCTCAAAGAGGAAGCCGAGGCGGCAAAGCCCGCTGCGAATGCCACACTCTTCGATTTTCTCACAACCAAGCTGCGTACGGACCCAACAGCCGGCGAGATAGCCAGCGAGTCCGCAAAGCCTACATCCAATATCGAGAAGGCGCTAGTTAGGCAATACGAGAATGATCTTAAAACAGCAGTGGCTGTATCCTTAGCTGAAAGCAAACCTCAAACCTTAGCTGAACGCACGCGATTCGAGAACAATGTTTCGAGCAGCTTTGCTGCCAATCGTGGCGGTCATTCTGGCCGGCTTCAACGGGGCGGTACACGCAGTCGGGCTGGTCGCGATGAGCGCTCGTCCCGTGGAGTCGGCGGCAGCAGCTACAATGATCGAGGCGGAGCTGGGGTTGGCGCCAGCATGCGCAAACATGATGCCAACGCGCGTGCATCTGAGCAAACACATGCCAAAAGCTCGAACCGCAATGGCTATGAGTCAAATCCAGCGCCCAGCAAAGGCAACTCTGAAGCAGCCAAGCAAGAGAGCTCAGCAAAGGAGCAAGCCAACAATCGTCGAGCCACCGAGCGCCAAAACCAGCGAAATGGAAATACTCGCACTGAGAACGGAACTGCCAGCAGCAATCAGAGCCACAACAACAGGCGTCGCCAACAAGGGAATGGCTCCAGCGCTGGAGGAGGAGGCGTTGCTCCTCTTACCAAAACGAACAATCCCTTTAGCAGCCATAGTGACGAATTCAATAATCGCGCGAACAAAATCGTCACTGAGACAGCAAACTTAAAGATAAGCAGCTCGAAACGCGACCATAGACGCGGTGGCAGGCAAAGTGGGGGCCATTCCACTCGACAGCAAACTGAACCCCAAAGCAATTTTAATCAGGTGCAGAAATCAGTGGAGAAGAGTGTTCCAGCTCCGCGTCAGCAAAAAGTGCAGCAAGAGAATGCACGGCAGCAATTGAATGCCAACTGCACGCAACTGCCAAATGGTTACACCTATGATCCCAGCAAGATTATGGGCTTTCAAACCAAGGAGACAAATGAGTTTGCTATGAGTCTGTTGAAAAGCCAAGGATTGAGCATTGCTCCGGCTCCTGCCAATGCACACGCTCCGGCTCAAGCCCAACCGCCAATCAAGCAATTCAATAGCACGTCTGCTCAAGCAGACCCAACAGCTTCCTTTGTGCCGTCTAACCCGCTGCCAGCAGCAGTGGCAGTGTCGTCGCCCCCCAAAGGCTTTGGCCTGGCTGATCCGTGTGATGCCTGGCTGTGGAAGATCGGCGACTTATGCATGGCCAAGTATTGGGACGATGGACGGGTAAGTAAATGAGACGTTCGTGCAGTTGAATCCGCAATCACAGATTGTCATTATCTACTTGCAGTACTATGAAGCTGAAATAACAGCTGTCTCGGAAAATACCTGCGTGGTGTTCTTCCTTGGCTACGGCAACCATGAAGAAGTATTAAAATCTGATATGCTGCCCATTACGGACGCCCAGAACAGACCCCTGACCAACATGTCCCAGCCGCAGCATCCGCAAGCGCGCCATCGTGCCGATCGCCAGGCTCTACAACAGCAGGTTTATGTGCCGCCTCATAAGCGTGAATATTGAGATAATCCTGTGAATCGATGCCTGTCGAACCTATTCACAACTAAATTAAATGTGTCGAATAAACAATTATAAACATTTTCTACATTTACATTCATGTGAAACAATTGTACACATTAATATACTTTGCAGCATTTTCAGTATAATGGGAGCTCAATTGTGAATGTCAAAATTGAATTATTGCACGCAAATGCTTAAAATATTTAACAATCAAAAACCGTTTCACGTAACATGCCTCAAAGATGGAATGGAAAGTCGAAACACCAACGAAACTGGTAGCAAACATATTTTATAGTTTAAACTGAAGTCAAACCCAAAAGGATCACGTAAAATATTAAGAAATGCTTATTAAAACTTCATCTATATTAAAAAAAATATTTATTTTTAGAGTTTTGTATATATTTTTTTTTTCATTTTAGTCTATTTTATTGGCTAAAAACAATAGAAAAATGAAAACATTACATAGTTAGTAAAAGAAAGTAAAAAGGATATTCACATACCAAAGCTATAACATGTTTGGGAGCTGATTGATACAGCATTATGCTTAAAATGATGCCGCCCTCAACTTCCGTTTCTGCTGAAATGTTTGCTCGTCTGCATTGTCTTAGCCATTACGTGTATTTTATTCTTCATACTATGAACATTCGAGAGGAGTTTAAAAAAATTGTGACCTCAATTTTCGGGGGCAAACGTACACTCGATTTCGATACTCGATTATTTGTATTGATGTGCTGGATTACATTTCTTGTTATTATAGAATTATAATTATTACATGGTTATTTTTTTAAACAAAACAAATCAAATACTTTGAAATTATTAAGTTTTACTGCATTGCTTTACACATATTGTTCTCCAAACTTAATTAAATTTAGAACGTTTTGGCAAACATAAAATACCAAAAATTGCAAAATTCATTACTCAACACTGTGTGTAGCTGTCGTTCAACACTAATGGAAAAGTATAGAACGAGTGTGTTTCAGTTTTAAAAAGTAGGGCCAATATTATTGAAAACATACGGCCACACCGGCTAGCACGTGTTGAGCTGAAAAAAACAGAAAAAGTTTCTTTGTGTTTTTGTGCGATTTAGTTAAATATTAAAATGGTTAAAGTAAAACTTGAGCACTCAGAAGAAGCGGACGTCTCAATTAAAGTCAGCGATAATGTGACCATTAAGGAGGAAGAGACCTACGATGACAAATTGTTGTTTATAAACGCTATAGCGAAACCGATGGCAGGCAAGAAGCTAGCAAAAAAATGCTACAAATTGGTCAAGAAAGCCATGAAACATAAGACCTATTTGCGAAATGGACTGAAGGACGTGCAAACACGTTTGCGCAAAGGTGAAACTGGGTATGACTGGTTATCTTCATGCATATAAATTTCTATATCGATAATAATCAAACTGTCTAATCACAGCATTTGCATTTTCGCTGGGGACGTGACGCCTGTTGACATTATGTGCCACCTGCCGGCCGTTTGCGAGGAGAAGGGTATTCCCTATACCTATACGCCCAGTCGTGCTGACCTGGGCGCCGCGATGGGCGTGAAGAGGGGAACCGTCGCTCTGCTTGTGCGACAAAACGAGGAGTACAAAGATCTGTACGATGAAGTCAAGGAAGAGTTGTCTAACCTTAATGTTCCCGTTTGAACTTCTAATATAATATCGTACTTTCCTTAAGAATTTTGTTGATAAGTTACAACCATTGAAAATAGCTTAAAACTCAAACCCAATTGCAACTTGTACGCAATAAGGATAAATTGACACAAATATACAGATATGAATAGCGCTATATTTGTTTTGTAAAATATACTTAAACATTAAATGCTGCATCGTGTTTTTGTCGTGACAAAAAGACTCGGTACTTGCCTGAAAATTCAGGGAGCCACAAGCACTGTTAAATGCGCTGTCGCCAGCCTGAAATTTATTGTGAAAAATTATAGCGTTCTGAGCAGTTCTATGAGCGAAAGTTAAATCATTTTTCCGGACGAGCCTCGTGCTGCCTGTAGCAGTGTCTACGACTGTCCAAAATAGAGCAGACACAGTCAGCTTTGAAAGTTCTTAGTGAATGTTTACTTAAATACAGATATAGAAAATTTTGTATAATATAAGTATAGGTTTCACACATGAAAAATAAAGTAAAAAAATCTTTCTGTGAACATGCACGTTATCCTAAATTAATCTTTAGTATAAAACTCTTAAGGCCAAAAAGAATTCGAATACATATTCGGAAAACACTCACCTATAGAATAAAGTTATCAGGGTTTGAAACAACTCTATTCTTTTGGTCCCAAGCCTTTCCAGTTCCACCAAAAATATTCTAATATTGTTCATGTTCATATTTTCAGAAACAAGCTGAATTAAATCTCATTTTTAAATAGATTCTACAGTCAGAGTTTTATTTCTTTATATTTTTGGGCCATCAATCCATCAAAATATTTGATTCAAACTGAATTTTGAATTTTACTACCAAACCAGGTCGGTTCGAACGCGGTCGGTCAATCGAAACCTCAGTTTGTCCATTTTGCTTGTCCTTTATTGTAGAAGAGGTCCCACATATTCCCCCTTACTTTACTCGTTATCGTATTTTTGTAAGCTTATAAATCAATAATTGATATCAGTATAAAATATAGGTAAAATACTATAAATGCAATTTTTGAATTATACCGTTTCTTGGCGTAGTCAACCAATTCTAGCAAATTGCAAATTTAAGTACTTTCGTCCGATAATAGGCCAAATCTTATTTGAATCTGCAATGAATATAGTTACAATAAACGCAACAAAAAAATTTAAATGCGGTTTTTGGTGTCCCTTAGGGATTGCAAAAATTTTTTTTTATATATGTTTGTATTTTTATAAATTGTTTTACACAGTTTTTAAATAATGTGTAGTTTGGATGTGTTTCGTGTTTTAAATCAGTATTCAAAGTTATTTGTGCTGAATAAAATGTGTTTAGACAAACTGACACACATAGAACTATAATTTGAATATTTTACTTTTACTGTTATTTAATATTAAATACATATATATGTATATATATATATTTCCTAGAGTTAAATTTTCGTTATTATATAAATGATTAGATTATATAATTTAATTACATTCATACGCCTATGCATAGGCATTCAAGTCTCTGGCCAAATACATACATACTACCAAAGATCGAAGCCGACAAAAATCCTTAGCATAATATTTAAATCAAATCGTTTCCAACATCAATTAAAATTTCCAGAAGGACAGCGTTATATACTTATCCAGTTTCTACATCCAGACAATCAGCAGAAAATCGTCCATACATAAGTGATGTAATGTAGGGTTTTGTATATTCATATAAGTGTCCCATATATAGTAGCCAATACATATTTAAAATACAATTGTGAAGCATTATATTTGTACGATATAAGTACGTAAATAAATTAAAGATTTGAATAAAGACAGTTAATAATGTATTTGAGTACATGATAAATTTTCAGTTTCTAATTTTTCGAATGGTCAACTGCTGTACAATACTCAAGGTACAATATATTAATATGTATGTATTTATAACTCAAGCGCACTTAGGCCAAACTGAACATTATTCTCGTAGCATATGATCTACGACTAATAGAATGATTATAAAATACAAACTTTGTTGAATTGCCTTAAGAACTAGCTAATGTGTTTTTTTTTATTTTTTTTTAGTTTTTTCTTTTGGTTTTTTTTTTATTTTTTAAGATATTTTTTTTTTAGTTTCAAGGGCTGGGTGCTCAGAGCGACCCTGCTACATACGAAATGACAGCGCCAAGGGCGTGCATAGGGCGGAACGGCCTGCTGCGGCATTTGTAACTACTAATCATATGCATATAATATATAATAATTGTAATAATAATTAAATCTACATATTTAAATTAATTGCGATTAAAAAAAGCAAACGGGAGAGCTAAAATTAACAAGCAATTCATTATCTGTTTTTGAGTTTTTCTAATTTTGCATTTTTTTTTTTTTTTTTTTTTTTTTAAGACTTTAGTCTTTAAATAATGACGTTGATGCCACGTGCAGCAGGCGGGAGCATTCGCCGGCGCATTCAACGGCACTTATAATGCTTCCTCACTGAAAGTAGTTGTAAAAACCAGAAGTTGCCTGTCCCAATTCTCGTATGGCCGCAAAGGGATCCTTTTCCATGTCATTGGATGGTTGGGAGGATTTCGATGCATGCAGAGGCCGTGACGAGTTCATTACGGGCTGCTGATGTGCTGATGCAGCTTGCGGTCCTTGACTTAACACAGCCGCATATGTAGTAGCTGAGGATTGCTGATGGCTGACGGGGTCGACAGAGGGCTGGGCAGTCTGTGGTGGCACGGTAGAGAACAAGTCCAAATCATGCCCGCTCTTAAGTGCGTTGTAGTTGTTGTAGAGCAAGCCGTGGCCGTGGTCCGTCTTGTTCGAGTGCTCGGAAGCCGCATTGTTAGCTTGGAACAAGACCTCAATCAGGTTGGCGCCAGTGTCAAATCCGGCAAAAAGACCGGGCATATTGTTGTAATTGTTGCCCCCATTACCGGTCATTGCCTGGCGACGATAGAGCGGAACCGAACTGCCATTATTATGAAGGCCGTTACTGTTGTGTCCACCATTGTTATGGCTATTGAAGTTGTTATACGGCTTGTCGTTCATCAAAGCGTTTCCGGCTAGAGAATAATAAGAGTGATACACTTCTACAAGAAATGTTAAAGCCAGACTGAACTCACCATTGGCCATGAAGTTAGGGACCCCAGCGTTGTTGCTGTTAGAAGCCGGGTGGACACCTGCTCCCGGTACCGGACCTGTCATGTGGTTAGCATACATAGCTAAAGGCTGTAACTGACCGGGATTTGGACCATGTTTTGCCATAGCCAGTGGAGTTTGTTGCGCCTGTTGTTGGCCTTGCATCATGCTAAAGAGACGACTCTGTTGTTGTTGTTGCTGCTGCTGCTGTTGTTGTTGTTGTTGCTGATGCTGCTGTTGCTGTTGCTGTTGTTGCTGCTGCTGATGCTGTTGCTGCTGTAAATCTCCACCATTCATCATGCCGTTCGACAGTGTCATGCCCCCCGTGCCTGCAGCCGCTGTTACGCCCACCATTCCGAGCACGTCACGTAAAATTGGTTGCGCAATGTCATTAGCCCCATTCATAATCGAATTAAACACAAGATCAATTTGCTGGTTAAAGTTGTCTAGTGGTGGCGACGATTCCACTGAATGCTGACTCTGGTTCTGCGCCTGTGTAGGGTACATAACCGGGTACTGTGGCCGCTGTTGCTGAGGCCCCATGACAGCATGCGGATTAGACAGCATTGGCGGTCCTGGTACTACCGGTGCCTGTGTCTTGTGTCCTTGTGGATGATGCTGTGGTTGGTGACCCTGTTGCTGTAAGGTGGTCATCACTTGGCGAAGCATATCTCCGAATTTATTGGCGGCCTCCTGTCCCACAGACTCAAGTAGTTTAAGATACCACTTATACTGTTCTTCCTTAGAGCTGAATGCCATCTCGTAGATGCTGATGTTGGGAGGCAGAAGCTCATGCGCAGACGGAAAGCGCAAGGCGCTTGGCGACGGCTGTTTGCCGGCCGTGTACATGTAGGGGGCAGGTGGGGGCTGCTGAGGCGGACCCGCGGACTTCTCGTAGTTGCCATAACCCGAACCAGCGCCATTATGACGTAGATAGGGTGGTGGTCCATTTTCCATGGGGCTCATTGGGCCGTTGGGCACGCTACTGCCACGTTGAATGGGTATTTGCGGCTGCCCATATAGATGATGCTGTGGAGGCAGCGGCTGTTGAGGTGGTGGCGCCTGGCCGTGGTTGTAAAGCGTCTTCTTAGCAAGGTAGCCCAATTCGCTTGGATTCCTTAGCAGTTGTGCCGCTGTTGTTGCGTTTGGTGCAGCTGGTGGAACGCTGCCTCCTCGAAGAGTCTATAAAAATAATTTGAGTAATGTTAAGAGGTCCTGTTCAACACATAAAATATTCAAGAGTTGTTGAATTCCTTTAAAAGAAATTAGTAAATTAGACCTGGCATTTGGTGCCGTTGTTATCAAATTGCCAGATCGTAGATACCAGTTATAGCATTAGCATGCTTCACAACTTTAGGACTAATTATATTCAGTCAGCCATAAATCTTATTCAAAATATTTGACTTACTGGTGGGGGCAGAGGTCCAGGACCGCGGCCAGGGGCATTTGACTGCTGAGGCGGCGGTTGCTTATTCGGCGGTAACACGCTCCAGGGATTTGTTTGCGGTGGTGGACCCCAGAGACTGGCATTGGGATTCTGCTGTTGCTGTTGCGGCTGTTGTGGGGCAACGGGTGGCCGCCAATGCTGCATAGCCGTGTACTGCCCATAAGGAGGCGGCGGCGGTCCTCCACCTCCTGGCTGAGACTGTCGAAGATGTGGCGGTCCAGAAGGCGGTCCGTTAGGTGGCGGCCCGCGCATTCCCATATGACCACGTATATGGCCAGCAGGTCCCGGACCTGGTCCTGGTGACGGTCCGTTGGAAGATTTACCGCCAGCGGCCACTGCAGCTGCCATCATTGCAGCCATATGAGTGGAATACATATGATTGGCAGCCATTGCTGCGGCCATTTGATTCATCTGATGCGCTGCAGATGGTCCTGGACCCATACCAGCGGAGGCAGCATAATGAGTTGGCTGACTGCCTGGCGGCGCGTGTGCTGGAGCATTTAGGTACAGGGCCGCTTGCTCGCGTAAGTATGCTTCCGGCTGCAGGGCACGAGGAACAAATTCGGGAGCTAGCGGATTGAGAACATAGCCGCGCTTCATTTCGACACCGTCTAGTTGGGATCGCAAGTTAGACCAAGTCAATCCAAACAGCGACTTGTGCTCATCGCATATTTCAATGAAACGCTCCCAGACCTTGCGGCAACGCCCAATGGAACAGAGAGCAACCGGATCACCAACAACAGCTACCAAAGATTGGGCTCGGGTGATCGCTGTATTTAGAAGCTTAGAGTTGCTTAGAAAACCATAGTCTGTATCTGCATCGCCTATACTGGCTGTGGCAACGGCAGCACCTCCTGCACCTGGGCCGCTTCCCTGTGGCAAACATGTGCGTCGTGTGCGTACTGTGGATAGAAATACGGCACGGAATTGCTTGCCCTGCACATTGAGAACGCGCTCTACGGAGATGCCACCCATACGACGTTTTCGCAGCTCTGATCGAATGCGAAACACTTGATCTGCATAAGGTGTCATAATGCCGATGCTTGTATCATTCAATTTGCCCCAGGCGCTTGGCCAACGTTTGCGCAGCTCCGAGACACGCTCAACTACTTCGTAGACCTCAGCATTGTTATAGAACGCCGTTGAGTTTTTGTCCTGAACATCCTCACCCCGCGTCGTGAAAAATGTAAGCGGATAAAAGCGTTCATGTCGCGGTTGTTTACCAGACGCTACAAGTTTCTGCTCATAGAAGAGCTCAGACGTGAATCGTATGATGGCTTCATGAGCACGATAGTTCTCGCATAGCAAAATTTTACAGGGAAAGTTTGATGGGTAGTGGTCGTATAGTCGTTCAAGCAGTGAAATATGCAACTTGCGCTCCTTTGCAAACGCAGAGAAAAGCTCGGGACTCATCTGCATGTGGTCACCAGCCAGCACAATGCGCGTGGCATCGTTGGCTAGAGCCAGCGGCATAATCGCTTCACATTCCATCGCTTGTGCTGCTTCGTCCAAAAATATGTGAGTGAATAGGCCCTTGGGCAAACCAAGTGTAGCCAGCTCCATGCTGATACTCAGTGTGACGACTATGATGCGATGGCGCATTATGTCTTCAACGCTAGGGCGTCGAAAGTTGCCAACGCCATCCGTGATGCAATATTTTTGTACCACACTGTTGACCGTTGCTGACCAACGTTTGTGGTAGTACACACGCAGTGGTGTCGCTTCCTCGAGCCCCTCTTCGATCCACGGATGCAGGTACTCCTTAATGTAGAGGTCTGCCGCCGAATTGGAATGCGTGCAGATGAGTATCTTGGCTTCTGGCTGGGCTAATAGCTGTTTAATTGCCTGTGCCAGCGTATATGTTTTGCCTGTGCCAAATGGTCCAATCAGCAAAATAGGTGGCAGCTTAATACTTAAAGCCGTTGTGATAGCGTTCACAGCCTCGCGCTGCTTCGCATTTAGCTTGGGCTCGCAGGCATCAGCCCATTGCTTTTTAGGTGTCCATGGTATGGCTGGCTCCAGCTCGGTTGCAGGAAATATCAAGCGAAAGTCAGTTATCTTGTCCACTGCATTGTGCCACTCACAATAGGGCATGCGATTCAGCTGGAACTGTATGTCTACGTCTAACTCGGTGTCTGCTTGCAGGCTCATTGCTTCGACGCATTTTGATGACAACTTCAAATATATAACATTCTTGCCCTTGTCCTCAATAAGCGCCTCATACACAGCGCGCTGCTCAGATTTATCAGATTTATCTGACTTAGAAGTTGTTTCCTCCGGCGCTGAAATATACACGCTGCTGCAGTTGGACAGAATCAATCGACCCGGCGACGTGTCTTCTGAAATATCTTTACCTAGCCGCATCAATGCAAAAAGCTCACCAGCCAAAGAATACTTGGCAGTGCTAGTTGCCATGCCTGCCGGCGTTAATATATAATTAGATGCTACTGTCAGCCGGGTGCGCACGTTGTATCGCGCGATTTGCTCGTAGCGAGCAATCTCTTCAACGTAAAGCAGCTCATGGATTCGCGAACGGTAGTTGTTTTGCGTCAGTCGTTTCTCCACAATGGTGGACTGTGTTAACGTAAAGGTGGCAGCACGGGGACAGGGATATCGCTCTAATAGTTCGCGTTCATGCTGCAGATCGCTGAGATAGGCTTCCGTCTTCAGATGCGTTCCTATCGTGGTCTCAAAGCGGGTCAACTGGGTGTTGGAGACATCCCATCGTGTGGCCGAACTGTTTATTATGTCCCGCTTGATTTCCTCAATTTTTTCGGCATCACTAACAGGTAACACATCAACGCAAAGATGACGCACTAGCAGCGGCTCCTGGCCAACGTCGAAACAGATCGACTGTCGAAACGTGCCATAAATTTCCGTATGAAATTCAACAGTTATTTCGTGTACATGACCAATCTTAGATTGTGTTGCGGCTTCCTGGTCTTCAGGCAATGTAGAAGCAACCCACTCCTGATCAGACTTTAGTTCTACATTGGCCTCCGCGTCGGATGTTGTATGACCCAGCTTGATGGCTTTAATCGCAAAGTGATTGCGATGCGCGTCCTGTAGCAGAGCAACCGCTTTGAGTGGCCGCAATGTTTCCAGCTGGAAGAGCCATTCACGCTTGGAAGTTTTGGAGCTAATGCTGGTCACCAACTGCTGCTCGCACTTAGCTTCCACGTCCACCACTCTTTCGCACATGATGCGCTCTGGGGCGGTAGCCTGGATCCATCGTTCAAGCACTTGTTCTGTGTATGACTTTCCGTAAAGTTCCTTCTCACAAGCTTTTTGTACACGCATTCGCCGATATTCGAATCGTTCTTTCCACTCGTTCAACTCGTCCAAGCCGTGCGCTTCCACACACTGTGCTCCATAGTGGCATGTGTGTGCCTCCGCGAATGTCTCGCAGACACTGTAAGTGTCCAGAGTGTAGCCCCGAGGTGGAGGACGCCACTTCCAGTCACGACCTGCAAAACACATTGCTATTTTTAATGGACTACCAAAAAACACAAAAAGGGTTGCTTACCCTCGTCACTCATTATCACTTTCTGGTGGCTTTCAGTCTGGCAATGTTGCCGCAACTCGTTCCGTGTTTGGAAGTTGATGGCACAATAACTGCATGTTATTGTTGATGTTGAGTGCGCTGCTTGATCCGAATCAGCTCCAGGGTCCACTGGTGAATGCTTGATGCCAGTCAATTTAATGGCCGATAGCAACTCAATGTTCTTAGTGTTCATGCTGGAACTGGACATGGTGCTACTGCTTCCAGTGCTGCTGCTGCTGCTGCTGAAGCTACCGCTACCATTTATTTGCTGCTGTTGGTGTTGTTGTTGCTCACGTTTCTTTAACCCTTTGTTGCTGAGCAGCTTGCTATACTTGTCCAGGGGCAGATTGTTTGTAGCCCAGTGATCGAGCTTGGTGTCTAGTATTGCCATCTCATCTTCAAGGCGCGCATGGGGAATTTTTTGAGATTGCGTTTGCACCTTATTGTGTCCATTCATAATCATCTGTATGATGGATTTGTATCTCTCGAGAGTCTTCGATATGTCCGAGAAAATTTGCTGGCCGCTTAACTCATTTATCCACTTACTTAGAAAATGTTCTGCGTCCTGCATATATATTAATGTTCATACAAAGTGTTAAGAATTAGGGATCAATTGACTTTTCATGAAGCAACTCACCGAGTACTTGTGCAGCTTGAAAAGAGCGTGCACCAGCCAACGACGCGCCCGCGAGACGCTTGCCAAGCATTCAGTCTGTTCCGCAAGCAGTGTCAGCACTTTATATGCATCTTGCAGGCAGCCATCATACCTGCCTAGCTCCAGCAGACATTCGCAACGACCCAGCAGACACGCGATTTGCTGATCTTTCTGTGCTCGCGTCGTCCCATTTGGCTGAGCCTGTGGTAGCGGCTGTGGTGCCGCACTGGCAGACAGTATTTGATCGTAGAGTGCCACAGCACGCGCCCAGCTCCGCCGTCGCACCATGTCATGCGCCTGCATCTCCTTTTCAGCGGCCATTGAAGGCAGCCTTCAATAGGCAAATCAGTGCTAATCAAGTTAGGTGAATGCTGTGAGCAAGTGAAAAGTCCTGCTATCTTTGAGTCTAAGTCTGTCTCCGGTCTCTCGTCTAATTTAAAAGTATTCCCAATATATGTGTGTATATGGGTACTTACTTAAGCTAACAATTTACACTTATACAACAGTTTCTGTTTACTGCAAAAAAGAATAAAACAAAGGCATAAGAAAGTGGTAAATTGATAAGGAAATATTTAACTATATTATAGACATATATTAAATAGCAAAGAGCTGCTAGTCCACTTTATGTAAATCTAGTTTGTAGCAAAGCTTTTAAGTTGAAATTTGAAGTATTTTAAAAGCAGTTGCCAGTCAATAGGCGGAATATTATTGTACACACGCTTTTCGTTGACCGAATACTTGTAATTGAATTTTATGAACTCGTGTTAGCTTTAGGTAATGAGATACAAATATTTAGAGATATTGTCGTGGCAATGCTGTTTATGATCAGTTTAACATTGTTCTTTTTTGACTAGAGCATGCTATTAGATAAAATAAGAATTGGATACAAAAGCCCAATTAATAATTTTAAATAATTTATTATTTATATTTATGTATATACACTGAATTAAAGAGTAAAATATTAAAGGTAAGAATACACTCGAAATTATAAAAATGGCCCAATATTTTCTGTTGAATATTGTGTTTGTTTCTCACTACTTTATTTATAAGAGATGACTATTTGTTGCTGTTGTTGTTGCTTCGGATTATTTACACTAAAGTCACACAGACTGCTTGACTTCTGTTAAATTAAACGCATACATGCGTGCAGGCTATTGGGGCCGACGGTTTAAAATTCTTGTTCTTATTTATTTCTTTTTTTGCATTAATATTGCTGTTTTATGCATTTTTGAAAGACAGATCAAATCTGGTTTTATAGCCAAGAGCATACGCGTGTCTCATGCTTATGTACTGCATTAAACATCTAATATAATTCTTGCGCACTGGTTCATCAAAATACAATTTAGTTTGTTTTCCACAATAAATTCAGTTTTCCTGTTAATTTTCGCTTATTGGTTCTGCAGTAGTAGACAGTGTTCAACACAAAACGAAATGTCAAATTAGCAGCCTGTGCCTTTTGATACGGCCATACGCAATGATGTTGCCATATAAATGTACATGTACATATGTGCAAATATACATCTACATATACATACAAATGCCTATATATATATATATATATATATATACAATATATATATATATATATATATATATATATGTTAATCAGTTGGATATTTAATGTGAGTTTCTACACAAGCACATGCATGCAAATAAATGCCCTTTGGTTTTCGCAATATAGTAAAACATTTTCTGCAAACGAAGAAAAATGCAAAAGGCGCAGCAGCTGTCATTTGCCAAGTGAAGGTGTTAGTATACATATTCGCAGGTAATAGAATATTTCACAATCACACTTTAGTTACCTTTGCACTAACTGTTAATAATGCTACACTAATCTCTAATTTAATTTTACATGGTTAAGCACAAACTATGATAGAAAATGCACATCTCACGTCGAAAAATGTTAAAAATAAGCTATGTATGTACTAGTGTTGGATCGCTCATGACTGAGTTTTCAACAAATTTATCAACACTAAAATGTGGTGGCCGGACGATTGTGAAATAAAAGATTGTGATAGCCCGACAATCGAAATAATATAATCAAGTTTATACGAAACAAAATCAAAGTTATACGAAAGTTATATACAAAACAAAATTAGGTTATTAATTATTTCGTCAAATAAAAATTGTTATAAATCATAAATAGATACTTATTGCCAATTTGCAGCAACTTCTATTGAAAAGGTATGCAAACATATTATTTAATGTACATGCATATGTATAAAAATATACAAGAGCTTATGTATGTATATAAATTTTAAATAAACCTTCTCTATTTGCCCGCACAGCTCAAATATAGTTATATTGATCGATAGCTCGGTCTAATATCTCGAAATCGATACGTATTCAATTGCTATTACGATTTAAAAACTTATAATTTGGTATATATGTATGTATGTGTAACTATTTGTCTAGTGGCAACAATATTTAAGCTTCCCTGCATGAAAGTCTCAGTTGCTTTTGCTATGCTTTCCTAACTCGAAATTTATTGTAAATTACTATAAATAATAATAATATTTCAGAGAACTCAACTTGGAGAAACCTTGTACCAAGCAGAGAACTGTCGTAATAAGCTTCCGATTATCCTGCCATATAATATATGTATGTATATAATAAATGCAAATTAACGTATGTTATGCAAATATAACAAATCTATAAAATAAGAAGGTATAAATATAAAAAAACTTGAGATAAGGGCTCAGAGAGATGGATTTTTTTGATCGGCTGACTACCTAGATCGAGAATATCTATACATAAATTTATATTAAAATAAATTAAACAAGTTATTGCTCACTTTGCTGCCTGAAGGCCTTTGCTGCTCTGGCTTTATAATAAATTGTTATTTAGAATTAATTCTCTGTAACAATCAAATAAATAAATAAAACTTTCACTCTATCCCATAATTAAATGTATTTACCACTAAAGTTTTGCAGGAAATATCCATTACTAGGTGCATAATTTTCTTAAACTGTGTAAATTTATTGCTATGTATTTGAATGCCGCTTGCTGATCAGCATAGGATATTCAAATATAGCCCAATCGATTGATTTATTATTTATGGTAATTGTTAAATAATATTTAATTAGACAAATACAAAACGAAGTACAATATTGTTTAATTC
This sequence comes from Drosophila gaucha, assembly GCA_035045545.1. NCBI lineage: Eukaryota > Metazoa > Arthropoda > Insecta > Diptera > Drosophilidae > Drosophila > Drosophila gaucha. The sequence goes on from JAWNOY010000435.1 coordinate 190,237, forward strand.
GACAAAGATAAAATGACGTACAATATGAAACATGAAATTTGATGACAAAACTATATGAACTTTTTAGCAAATTTGATTACATCGATAGCCAATTTCAATTCCCTGACGCCACGGACACCAAGGGATTCCAATTCCTCAAATGTCATCTGAACGAGCACTCCCATGTCGATTTCTTGGCGTTTGAACAGCTCGGCTAGGTGCTGGTTACCTGTGCGACTGAGCAACGAATTAACCCGAGGACTGAGTGCAGGCTGATTCACTGGAGAGCTGCGCTTGAAATGATGACTTAGTTGGGCCCGTCCAGCGGTTCCATCCGCGAGTTGAATTGATCGCGTAGCGCACTTTGGTGTCGTTGAATCACTTTCGGCTCCATGCGCTGTTCCTGCAGCGCACGGCGAAAATACAGATCTAATGCGCATAAAATCCTGTGAGAAATGTCTGGGAGCGCATGTACCCGCCAAGCGACGCGAATGTCCCGCTGCTTGATGCGGCACGGTAAGACGGCTGGGCTTCAGCCCTCGGAAGACACTATTTTGCGATGTGCTTGGCGAATACGACGGTGACGGCGACGACGACGGAATGTCATCAAAACTGAATGCTTGGGTTGTGAGTGGCGTTAAAGGTGTTAGTGGAGACTTGGGGTCTGTGCACAAGTAAATTATTCAATAAATTTGTTTTTTAATGATCATTTCATTTTAGTTACCTCTGTAGGCACGGTTGTAGCGATCCATTATACCTGTTTAAATAATTTTCTTCTAGTTCTCAGTAAAATTCACACAGCAGCGAAAAGCGCATTATAATTTGAACTGTAAATTTCATGAACATATGCATATACTTGTATACATATATGTATATATATATATATGTATATATACTTACACACATACACATTTGACATCTATATTTACATACATATCCAGCCTGACAGTTTTATTTTAATAGTTGGCAACGCTCTTTAGACTTTGTAAATAGAAATGGGTTCGTGTTTTCTTTTTTAAGCAAGTCACATATACGATGATTATATTTTTACTTTGCCTTTTTAACCCTGAGGAACTATAAAATAAATTTTGATTATGTACGTTTAGAGTATGTGGTATTTGTCTTAGTTAATCGTACAAATTTAAATTGTCTCAGAATTTCATGGATAAGTTTGTTTAAATTTGAAATAAAAACTTTTCACGACATCCATCCATCTTAACAAGGTTTTTATTCTGTTAATCGACAATTCGACATTTCCAAAAGCCATTGTTTGAGGGCCATTACATTGGATTACAAACTATTTATGACAGTTTAAGTATAGATGATGAGGATATACCTTACATCGGCACTGGCATTTGGAATTACTTTGTCAAAAGTCGGATCTTAACAGTAACACGGCATATTTTACATTTTTATACATTTGCACAAAATCAAAATACTTCCCCTTTTTTTTTAAACCGATCTGTTATGATTACAGGATATTCATATTTGTAATTAGTTTGAATATTTTGTGAGTGTGTGAATATATAATTTGTTCCTCAGTGACATTTCAAAAACCCAAAATCAAATTGAAAATCTGGTTACAATTTAAAAAGCTTACCTATCACTGTTTAAGAATATTTCAAAATAGTCTTACAACTTTTAAAATGTACCGAAAGATCCCAGCAAAGCTTTCACTCAATTTCATTTAAGATCATATTTCAAAAGCTTTAGGTCCATTAAACTGAACAACAGATGGCGCTGGTACAGCGCTTTTGCTAATGTGTGTAATTATTTATTGCTTTAATAAAATTTACTAGCTATGACATTTAATTCTATAGTTTTTTTTTAAACTATATTTCTTATTTTTAGTCTCTTTGTTAAAAAACATTTGATTATGTGATGAGATATTTTATTTAAAAATATATTTAGTGTTGTTTTGGTTATTTCTCTATAGACTTTCTTTGTATAATATTGGCTATAAAATTCATGTGGATTTTAAATAGTTTTTTAAAAGCACTGCTGAAACTTGGAAACTTATTAATACACAAATTAGAAAAGATTGAGATGCTTAAAATAATACGTAAGCCGTAAATTTTAGTTTATTACTATAGTAAAATAAAATATTAAACGTATTTCAGCTGATTTTTTATACTCGTTCACGAAGGGAAAATAGTACAAGACTTTGCGAAATGTCCGTCTTGCTATAAATCCATCTGTCCGTCCGTCTGGCTGTATGAACGCACAGCACTTGACCACTTGTGTTGTATATAGCTAGACCAATTGGGGCGTTGCAAATCAGTTAGAATTGTATTTTCTACAGTTTTAGAGCTAGCTTAAAAATGATTGACATTTGCCGCCTGGGGAAGTCTTAAATCGGAAAAACACACAGCTTTAATGAGGGGGTAACCAAACTTTCCAGCTAGATTACTGTTGATCCCCTCTACTGATAATATTTGATTGGATTATGTTGTTTTTTCAACGTGAACGAGTATATATGTAGTCGGTAGCGCCCGACTGCAACGTTCTTACTTGTTGAAATTGTCAATAGAGCATTACCAAAAATGGCAAATATGATATTTTATTAGGGTTCAATAAACTGAAACAAAAACAAATTTTTAAATTGTAAATACACCATAGCGTCTAATTAAAGCGAGTTTGACAAGTTTTTTTGTTTCAATTTTTTTTTGTCAGTTTCGATACTGCGCATAAAGCTGTGGCAAAAACTTTTGTAGATATACCTGAACGCATACATTCATATTCATATAAATATGTATATATATATATATGTATTTTTTTTTTGTTTTCTATTAAATCTTTTTAAATATATGGAACCAAACACTTTAAGTTAACTTTAGAGTTTAAAATAACTTATAAAAATTACACTGTTCGACAAAACTGATTTTTTTTTGGAAATATGGTAAATCTAAAAGATTCTGAAAGGATTTTGATATAAAGGCTTTCAATATCAAAATCGCGCTTTACTATCACGTCAAAAAGTTGAGAAACTTAAGGATCATTTTACAGTAAAATTTGCTTCTGAATTCTGGGGTATATTGCGAAATAATTTTCAGTATCCGGATGTACACCAAACATCCTTTCAAAATTATAATACTAATAAATAATATAATAATAGCTGTGTTGATATAGCCATGTCCGTCTGTCTGTCTCTCTGTCTGTCTGTCTGTCTGTCTGTCTGCCTGCCTGCCTGCCTGCCTGCCTGCCTGTCTGTCTGTCCGTCTGTCTGTCCGTCTGTCTGGATTAACGCAATCTCCTCCAAGACTACTAGAGCTACAGAGCCACAATCTGCTGCAGGCACAGAGGTATTATATTTAATTTTGTTTTAGAGCTCTGAATGCTCTAGCATTAACAAATTCAAAGTAGAATTCAAAATGAACTCAACTTTTCATTTCTTACTTAATTAGCTATTTAATAAACCATTTATGTAAAGTGAAAAACGTTTTTTAAAATTAAACACAAAAAAATAATTTATTAAAATACCTTTATATATTATACCTTTAAAAATCAATTCAATAACTAAATAAAATAATAATTTATTCATATTTCAATGTCTAAAAATTTCCTTTGTGTTTGTTATAGATTGTACACTAAATGCAGTAATCATAAAATGCAAGTATAAATTCAAATTATATATTAAATTATAAATTATAAATTCAATTATTTCTGTATTTTTCTGACTTAAAAATGATTTATTCAATTGAATTTAATTTAAAAATACTGTTTGATTTTTATTTCTTTTTCTTTTAGTACTCAAAATATGTAAAAACTAGAGGGATGGGCTAACTTCGGCCATGCCGAAGTTTGGTAATACCCTTGCAATTGTACAGGATATACATATAATTTTCTCTGATTTGCCGCGCTCTCAATTAGTGGATATAATAATTTTAAGTCAATCTATAGAGCAGGACGACAGTAACCTATATATCAAATTTTGAAGCTGTAACTATAAGATTGGAAGATATAGTTTTCTCCGATTTGCCACGCCCCAAAGAGGCGGAAATAAATAATTTTTCATAATTTTGTCGAAACAGTGAACCTTGACGCTTTTGTCAATTTTTGGGAGACTAGGTATAAAATTGTAGAAGATACAGTTTTTTCCGATTTGCCACTCCCCTAATGGGCGTAGATATATATGCTATATATTTTTCTAAGGGTGGTTGATGTAAATATATGTTTGAGAATTCAAGCCTCTGGCTCTAGCAGCACTCAAAATATTTGAGGAGTTATGTAAAGCACTGCCGATTTGCCACTCCCAAAGTAGGCGTGGATACATAACCTTTTGATTAATCTCAAGGGGAGGTCAAAAGTATATTACTTTCCTAATTTGGATGCTCTAGCTTCAAAACTGTAGAAGATATAGTTTTATCCGATTTGGCACGCTCCCAAAGGGCGTAGCTATATACTGTGTATTTTTTTGTATTGGGGTGCAATTCAGGAGTATATATTCCAAATTTCAAGTTTTAGACTTCAATAGCGCCGAAGTTTTCCCACTAAGACATTTCTTAAAACCGATCTGCCCTATTGGAGGTATAGGATATAGTCGTCCAATCCGGATGATTTCGAGATATACAATGCCTGCAGCAGATTGGAGCCTATGTGCAAAATTTCAGCTCTGTAGCTCTAATAGACTCGGATGAGATTGAGTTGATCCGGACAGACAGAGAGACGGACAGACGGACATGGCTATATCAACTCAGCTCGTCTTGCTGATCAAGAGTATATACTTTATATGGTCTGAGATGCTTCCTTCTCTGCGTTGCAACTTTCTGTCCAAACTTAATATACCCTTTTTGCAAGGGTAGAATTATATACATCCGGCTCTTTGGGGCAAATGGAACAAAATTATATCTTCCAAAGTTCTACAGCTAAAGCCGGAAAATTCGACATATATAGTCGCAAATTAGTAAATAAGTCAATCTTGATCTCTTCTTGACAAATCAGAAAAACAATACTTATATCCTTTACAATTACAAGGGTATTATCAAACTTCGGCATGGTCGAAGTTCCCTCTAGTTTTTGGTTATTTTGTGTACTGATTCTACAAATACTGACATTGCTGTTGAACTTCAATAGTTGCAACGCTCAGGCAAGTGGTCTGCCGCCTAGCCATTCGACGTGAGCGTCGAAGTGTCGGCGCTTGTTGTTGCCGGCTTTTGGCTTTTGGCGAAAAAACAGCTGAGAGACCTGAAGCAGCTGGTTTGTGTTTATATTTGTTTTTGAGAACTATTCAGCACATGCGCATTGAATGTGGCACGAAGCTAAGCTTCGGCTTTGGCATCGGTCGCCCCACAGGGCGCTTATAAAATTGTGGCTTGGCGCTTTGGCGACTCAGTCGTCTAACGGAGTTCAAACCAGCTGGGCAGAAAAGTTCTGGGGAGCTTTTTGGCAGCAGAGCTGCAGCCGTTCATTGAGAAAACTTTGTAGTTGAGTTGATTATTTTTTAGCGAAATTCACTGGATCAGAGCAAACATAAACAAGTGCGTTGTTGTTATTAAATCGTTGTGCCAATGTAAATGACGTATATTTCGTGTTGTTCTGTTATGCTAAAGTGCACAAAAGAGCCATAACTCATAGAAATAATAAGAGCAAATAATAATAATAATTTAAAACTATTTCGATATCAACAGGCAATCGCCATTGATTAACCATTCTAAAAGTTAACGAAAACACACAAAACAAAAAGCTAGTGAAGTGTTAAAAAACAACAATCAAAATTGTAAATACATACATATCTGTGTGTATGTTTATACATATGTATGTACATGAATACAAACACACACATACAAACATAGTACTTGCAAAATAAATTGCTACGCCTGAACAAAAGAACTGAGGTAAGTTTTTTTGTTAGTTTCATTTTATTTATTTGTTCATGCAAATTAAATTAAGCAATTAACCAAAAAACAACAACAACAAAATTGTAAGAACGCAACGTGAGTTTTGTTTGCCTGAATTTTGTCACATTCATTTTGTCGATTGCAAAAGAAATCAAATTTCCCAATTCTCATTCGCTTGACACTTGCTAATTGTCATTACACTTGATAATTATCATTAAACGAATAAACAAAAAATGGTAAAAATTTTATTAGATAGATGTCTATATATGTATTTGCCAGCTTTAGACACTCATTCCCCATTTCATAAGTATAATTGAACAATTTAACAATCAGAAGTGGAGGCAGTCAAAGTTGCATAGAGTGCGATTTGATTTTATTCAGGCCTTCAAACGATATACAATGGAACGTAGACGTACTTGTAGTTATAGCTATGGCTGTAGCTGTAGCTGTAGCACGGGCTTAGTTCAAGGAAAAATATTAGAGAAATCTTAGATAAAATAGACAGAGACAAAAAGTGTGCCCACTATTCTGCTTGTTCATTTGTGTGTTTGGGCGCACCGACAATTAGATACCCTCGCAAATTTGTTAAGCCAATTGCTGAAATTTTAATCTAATGTATTTTATTGATAGAATTGGATGGGTGGCAACAGATTCGGGTCGAAGAAGTTATCTTTATTTTGATGCCCTAAATATGGCTAAATGAATCGAGGTAACAGAAGAATGTGTTTAAATTGAGCGAAAAAAGGTTATTCAAAAAGTGACAGACTTCTCACGTACTATCGGCTTAGATCTGTTAAATACACTTAAGAATCGACTCAGATTCGACTCTTAGCTAGATGAAAATTTTCGATGGATTCTGTAATAATAGCAGATCGGAGACAATATAGTATATTATTGTATATAGTATATTATATATTACTGTACAATATAGTAATATAGTATATTACTGTACTACATATAAACTATACTATACTTTTATATATACTGTGTATACATATAGACATATGTAACACATATATGTACATATATATGTCTGTATACAATATCACACTAAGCTTATGACGAATTGACTATAAGCAATTCAAATAATGAACCCATTGAAAATGGGAAATCAGGGTATAATAGTTTTGCAAAAAGTATGTAACAAACAGAAGGAGGCGTGGCAGACCCCACAAAGTATATATATTCTGGATCAGGACGACGAGCTGAGTTGATTTAGCCTTGTCGGTCTGTCTGTCCGTCCGTCTGTCTGTCCGTCTGTCCGTATGTATGAACGCGTCGATCTCAGAACCTTTAAGAGCTAGAGACTTGAAATTTTGCACGAAGGTCTATGTATATAAGTTTGTTTTAGATATTGGATAACTTTTTTTTTCACTGATATCGATTTAAAACGTTATCAAGATTTAGTTTTTTAAGCATATCTTTTACATATTTTTAGCTACAGTCACCAAATTTTGCATTTGGCTTTTTATAAATAAAATGCACTTTCTATTTCTTATATGTTGGATACCGGCTCCACATTTTACAAAATAAATTAAAAAAAAAAAAATATTAAAGACAAAATAAATTTTTTAAGTAAACCCGTATTTTTAATAAAATTGAAGAATGCTGAAAATGTTATTTAATATTGTCAATCGGCAGAAGCAGGCGGCAGCGAGCGCCAATACGTGTGCAGTGCACACTGTGCACACAGTCTATACGTGTGCACCCACACATTTAAATGCGTGCATTCTTCTTTGAATCTTGTTTCTTAAATCGCAATTTCAACTAAATTGTAATTCTCGCCGCTGCTACTTTAGTGGCGTCTTTGCCACTGAGAACAATATGAAGAGTGTGGCGGCTTGGAAGCGAGGAGTCGCAGGTTCAATTCCCAATTCTGTCAATATTTTTTGATCAAAAACAAATTGTTTTTAAGTTTTGCATTCATATCTTTCTGTATGTATGTAAAAATGCAAACTCGAACAAAGGTTCAGGGGTTCTCGTTATCAGGCAGTCCCGACTAGAGCGTTTTTACTTGTATTATTTTGAACGAGTATTAAACGGTCGGTTCTATCCGATTTCTATATTGTCTAAGATGAAGCTGAACAAATTGAAAGACATCAATTCACATCTTCTACATGGTTTCCTCCTTTTTGAAGAAAAATAGGAAATTTTTTTTTTTAATTTCGGAACAAATTGCGTTCAAAGTGCTTATAGTCTTAAGAAAAAAGTTTTAAAAAAAAATGAAGTATGTCTTATTCATATTGGAATTTCATTTCAAGGGTGTTTCCTAAATTAAACGTAAGTTAACTTTATTCTTTCACTCGATTTATGTTTAGATATAAAATTGAAGTCAAGGAAGAGATTTGTAGTCGGGAGTACTTAACTGTCTACAGCTGTTGATGTAAAATATCTTTTAATTTTTGTGGTACGACTCTATCATGGATTTTTTGCTTATTATAAAAGTTCAATTTTAAAGAACTGTGTACACTAGATATGAACTACTATGGACTACGAAGATAATGGTTATGGTTAGGAAAAACATAATTTCGATAAATATAATTGTTCATACTACAGTATTAGCAGGTAATATAGAAAAATATAATACAAATTTAATTTTCACAAATTGAACAATCACCATGAATAACTAAATGTTTAAACCAAAACAATAACTGGATAATAAATTAGATGTTTAACTACGTAAAAGAATCGGAGCTGTTGCCTCACTGAAGTATATAGTATAAATAATAGATTAGACCAGATTGTTGAAGCATTGATTGCAGCAATAGCTAAAAAATTGTTTGAATTGGAATTTTGTAATTTTTTTTTAAGCAATGTGAGATGGAAGTTGATTGGTTCACATGCCACGGAAATGCACCAAATTTGCCGGAAACATAAAGGATATGACAAAATTTTCGATGAACTTTGATTTTGCAAAGGTTTTCCAGTTTAAGAGGAATGAGAATTGCTTTAGAGATTTTTGGGTTATACTTTTTATGCATATCACTCTAAAAGGGTTCGTATTTATTGCAAAAAGGAATATGGATCACAGTGCAATGTGAAAAAATTGTTGTTTAATCAACCCAATTTAAAAACTCTATTTCACATTTGAAAAAAATCCTATTTAATAGACAAATACTTTCTCGTGAATTCACAAGTTAGGTTATTTGTGGCATACACATCACTGAAGACCTTTTCAAAAGGTAAAATATGCGGAATCCTGCTGCTACCTTCAAAAACCGTTAATATCTATGTTTCGTTGTTACAATTGAACATTGAATATCTCTGCTGTTATTTATGCAATATTTTCATAAATAAGTCAAATTACCTTGTTTCTCTGTTTGTTTTAACCGAATACCATAATTAATTTAAAATATATAGAAGTTACACAATGTTTACATACATATTTACATACATATTTTATGTCAGCCTCCGATTATGTAAAAACCTGGTAAAAATTAAAATATTTTAATTTGCAAAAATCTGTTAATTATCCTCTGACTGTATACTAACAAACAATACATATACTTACACATATATGTATATTCTAATATACTTGCATAATAATTGCTACAGACAGACTATTTATAAACGTGGATTCGAAAAAAAGAAAACAAATATGTGAAAATCTGCCTTTATCTATTATTTGTTACGCTGAATACTTAGAACTACATTTAAGAGTGTTCTAGTTGGAAGTGAGCAAAAACATTCAATTGAAAACAGTTACACACACTGTAAAGCGATATATATCGATTTTTCGGAAACGGAATTTGTAGGAAACTTTTTTTGTCGGACGAGTTGAATATTTACTTTCCAAATATCGACACGTTTATCTAGATAGTTAGACAGACGAAGCACAGCTTATATCTTGATCAGGAATATATGTCCTTTATTGTGCTTAAAGTTCATTCTTCAACATGTTATACACACTTATGTAGAATGAAAACAACTTTTACATATGGGTAAGTAGTATAAAAATACATTAAGCTGCTTTAAGAGTAACTGTGAAGGGCATAAAGATAGGAGCTTGCGCAAGGGAAGCTCAGCAGAGTAAGAGGTTAACAGACCAGTTATATATGTGAAAGACGAAGACAAGTCTTGTTGGAAGGACTTAATGAATGAACGTGTGCCTGGGCGGCTTGGCAATAGATTGAATAAAAAAGGACAGAACTTGAACAGAGTAGTTTATGACAAGGAAAGTACGATTGATTGACAGCTTAGAGATGTTCATCTAAAATAGATCAGTAAATTTCATTTGCGGACAGAAGTAAATTTAATTGACTATTTCTACTCCTAGACTAACAGATAAGCTCTTAGAATGTAAATCTACATAGCGCTGTACATAAAACTAAGCTATTGAACTGAAGATAAATTGAACAGTTCGAATAATAATATCAGTCAAGCTGATTTCTTTATATTTTAGTTATATTATGAGTAGTTAGAAAGAATGAAATATAACTTTATTTACTATGCAATAATTTTCTAATATTTGTGTCAAAATTTATTAAAGTAGTTAATAATTTTAGTTAAGGACGAGGCAGTATACCAATGTACACAAATTTTCGATGATACAGAACTCGGTTCCAATTGAAAATTGAAAAATGTTTCATCTCAGAGAGCGAATATATGTTACGAACTGAGAAATTTGTTTACTTCCAACGTCAGATTTCGTTTGATTAAAGCAACTTCTCTCGCGGATCATTAAAAACAATGGGTCAGTCCGTGGGGTAACAAAAATTAATGGCACTGCCTGAAATATGGGCTAACAATTCGGCTTTTGGGTCGGAAAAGAGTTTGCTACAAATGACATTTTTTTTTGCGAGGTTGCAGAGCTCTTCTAATGCATTCTCTCCAGTTGCAGTTGCAACTGCAACTCTCACTCTGGGGAGTCAGCGCCATGTTGCAATTATTATTTCCGGCTCGCAGCGAAACATTAAATGAGCAGGAAGCAACACGCGCCAAACTACGGCCGTGTAAAAAAATGAGGTTCGCAAAAGCCCAGCCGAGCCCAGCCCAACCTCAATTCAAACCCGGAGCCATCATCAGCACCGAAAAGTGTTTCAGCGCAGCCGGCAGCAGCGTTTCCGCTTTTGTTTGTGCGCGACGCATAATTTGCGGGACAAACATGCAAAAATGCCAGCAGTCAAAGCACACATGAACACATGCATGCACACATGCACTACACATTTATGCAGACACATTGGCGCACATTCCCTCTCTCCTCACGCAAAAGTTGAAGTGCAAAGTGGAGCTGCGGCCAGGAGGGACTCGTATGCGCTTCAAGACGTACAGTTTATCTTGCGCTTGGGCGTCCGGCGTACCCGTTACAGCGGAAGAGCAACTACGCCGGGACACTGGGATAGGGGATAGGGGAAAAGGGATTGGAGTGGGGCGCGCGAGATCTCACATGGCCCATTTTGTGCTCTCAACTAGTGTGAATGTTTTTTAGGCGTTTCTCTGGCTTGTTTATGATTATAAGTTTATGCTCGAAATGAAATTTTGCAAAAAGCATTTGCCATTGCGACTTTTGGAACGGAAATAACAGCAAAAACAATGTTGCAGTCCAAATCTTGCAAATAGATAATACTCTGAGTTCAGTTAAGGAACAACAAATAAAAACATGCGGTTTCTAATACAAAAAAAAAAATATATATATATATACGTGTCTTATATACGTGTCAAGTATATAACAAAAACATTTGCAGTTACGTAATATAGCGTACGAACATCTGGATATTCACAGGAACTGATCTTATCAAAATTGGATCTTATCTTCAGAGTATATGATTTAAAAAAAATTGGACTTTAAGTACATTTGTTCTAAAGTTCGGAAAGAAGAAGAAATTACTCAGATGCATATTTAATGGATGAGGACAAAATAAAACTTAGCATTTGTCCCAAAAACGTTCTGTGTGGAGAAGTGTATTTATAAGCTTTCTTTTTTTGCAGCTAGCCAGCAAACATAAAATTTTTTTCATGCTAAATTTTTATACCCTGAACCCATTGAAAATGGGAAATCAGGGTATAATGGTTTTGCAAAAAGTATGTAACAGGCAGAAGGAGGCGTGGCAGACCCCACAAAGTATATATATTCTTGATCAGGGTGACGAGCTGAGTCGATTTAGCCCTGTCCGTCTGTCTGTCCGTCCGTCCGTCCGTCTGTCCGTCTGTCCGTCTGTCCGTCTGTCCGTCTGTCCGTATGTATGAACGCGTCGATCTCAGAACCTATAAGAGCTAGAGACTTCAAATTTTGCATGATGGTCTGTGTATACAGCGAAAATATCGAGTTTGTTTTAGATATTCGATAAATTTTTCCGTTTCAATGTTATCGATTTAAAACGTTATCAATATTCAGTTTTTTGACCATATCTTTTACATATTTTTAGCTACAGCTACCAAATTTTGTTTTTAGCTTTTTATAAATAAAATACATTTTCTATTTTTTTCATATTTTGGATACCGGCTCCACATTTTACAAAAAAAATTTATTAAAAAAAAAATTATCAAAGCCACAATTTAATTTTTTCAAATTTTTTAGTGAAAACCGTATTTTCAATAAATTAATAGCATTCAATGCAGAAAATTGCATTCAAATCCGTTAAGTAATACAGAAGTTATTAAAGGAAACATTGTAAAAGCACGCTGCAGCAGCCTGTACGTGTGCACACATACATTCAAATCAACTACGCAGTAATCTGCGCGCGTTTCTGTGTGCATGGTATGTATATGTGTGCATGTGTATACAAATGTGTGCATGTGTATATGTGTGCATGTGTGTATGTGTGCATGTGTATATGCGCGCAGAGGTAATATGTATAGATAAAAGATGTAAGCTAGGTTGTTTAAAACATCAGCTCGGACTTGGTTCAGGGGATCTCGTAGTCGGGCAGACCCGACTAGAGCTTTCTTACTTGTTTAAGTTTAAATGTTTAGTTTCTAAATTTTTTTTTTTTTTTTTTTTTTTATTTATATGTTTATTATTAACAAGCTTTCTGCTACCTTTAGTGGCAACTTAATCTAGTTATACATTAGAGACAAAAAAAAAATTTGATATATTCAAATATTGTGTTTATGTTAATTATATACATGTGTGGACTAGTGTGTGATATTTATATTATTTACAAAAGCTATATTAGTTAATGACTCTGGTAGGGAGATCCAATGGATGGCACCTTTTAAGTCTTCTCTTTTTTGCCTTTTTAGTCAGACGTCTGGCTAATGCGTTAGGATGACCACCAAGGCGTTGTATATAGTTCAATGCTTGTTGTTGCATAAAATCTCCTACTTTAGGAACCCTAAGATCCCTTTCGATGTCCGTGTTGCGCATGCACCAGGGTGCGTTACATATTTTTCTTAAAATCTTTGATTGGGCTACTCTACTACTACTCTTTTATTTAGATTTGTTTTTGCCACAACACCGTAAATTTGAAATGCATATTTCCATATGGGACTTAGTATCGACTTGTAGATGGTAACTTTGCTGTATAGGGACAGCTTATTTCTGGGTGCCAGTAGCCACGCCATCTTTCCAGCTTTTGCCATCACAGACTGTCGAACCATGGTGGTATGTTTTTTGAAGTTGAGTACTCTGTCTAGTAGAACACCCAAATACTTGTGCGCGAGCTCTTGTGTGTAAGTGTAGAGCCTGACATCGTAATGCCTCCACAAGACAGTTTTCTCGTAGCAAATGTAACATTAGCACATTTGCTGCTGTTTATGCCTATGTTCCATTTCACAGCCCATTCCTCAAAACTGCACACGTATTGCTGCAAGGCTTCCGTAGCTAGAATAATGCTAGGACTTCTGGTCAGCACTGCAGTGTCATCCGCGTAGGTTGCTATGAGCACATCGTTCTCGACCAACCCAGTTATTACCCTTGAGGTAGGCATATCGGCCGTATATAAGGTATACAGCGTAGGGCCAAGAACGCTGCCTTGAGGGACGCCTGCACAGATAGGGCGCTTCGAAGATTTCCATCTCCATCTACAACCACTTTGAAGCTTCTGTCCTTAAGAAAGCTATGTACAAGTTGGAATAGCTGCGGCGTTAAAATGTTCTTCAGTTTAAACAGGAGTCCATCATGCCACACCCTGTCGAAAGCTTGCTGAACGTCCATAAAGACAGACCCGTACCTAATAATTGCATAAAAACAATTTATAGAAATATACTTAGCAGGAATTACCCGGAATTGCCCTGCACCAATAACTGCGAACAGTTTTTATTTGACACAGATACTTTCAAAACAATTAAGAATTGTGCAACTGACTGAAAACTAGACAAATTTAATGGCTGTTTTTTTTATTTATATTCAAAAATTGCATTTATCAATTTTCAGAGGAGATCAGCGGCAAAATAGTCAACAATTTTGAAACCTCTAACCTTAAAAATGCGGTTGATGGCGCTTTTCGCGGCTTATTAAATTTTATAACTTTGAAGCGGATATGTATATGTTTATATATATTTATATATATATATATTATTGTATATATATTTCCGCCCAATTATTTCCTGTAGAATGAAATTAGAAAATTGAAACTTTCGCTTTAACAATATTCGACCTAAATTTTTTGCCAGAATTTAAAATACATTTTCACAAAATTATTGAAAAATGATTTTAAGGCCGACGAGGGGTCAACAAAACAGTTTCATAACACCAGTTTTCCGATATTTGCGAAAAGGAAAGAAACAAAGCATATTTCGATATTTAAGTGGATAGGCGTATAATTAAAGACTGATTCAAAAGTTAAGACACGAGTTCACAGACATGTTGCTTCTTGTGTCTGTATATAAAATATATATATATACATTGCATGTACATACACATATACATAAGTATATTTACATAAAGTATTATATATGTATATATATAAACATCATGCCGCTTGAAAGCATTTTAATTAAACCGTGAACTTTCATAAAAAGTTTGAAAGCGTTCTACTTTGTATATATGCGCATAGAAAAAATTTCAACTTTTTACGCTCCATTAAATTTAATTAATTTTCATTCGAGATAAATTTTGTCTTTTATTATGCTCATTGAAAACGGTGAATGAATATAAAATAATAGTTGTAACAGGGATGATTTTTTGCAAAAATGAATCGTCTGTTTTAGAATTGTTATAAAATTTCCCGTTTATTCAACGCAAAATAAGTATTATTGCGTATTTATTTCTAATCGATATTTATCGATTTAGTGTGTTAGTTGAAATGTCCATGACATCGATTTCGACTAGTAGGTTCTATAATAATTAACACTGATTAGGGATAATTCATCTACTGAATACCTGCGAATGCTAGTTTTAAGTGATATCGAATTTGTATGTGAATTGTATAGCAAAGTATAGCAAAGCAAAGATATATTCTAGTCGACTTGAGGATCTCATCTTTCTGTGTCGTTGGCAATTTCGCTGCTGATAATAGAAGCGAGAAGGACAGCAATGAAAAGTGAGTGTCATTAGAAAAATTAAATTTAAATAAAAGCTTAGTAACTACTTTTGTAGTTAAAGGCGTCGAAAGACGACACCCATCTAGCCAAAGAAAGTAACCCTGCTATCAATTTGACCAATTTACGAGCTCATTTCAATTTCCTCATCATTTCCGTGCCGCGACGGAATTTGAATCGCTTCGTGTAACTGACGTTAAATAATATATTTTGCTCTTTCTTACTTATTTTATAAATACTTTTGCTCGAGGAATTTAAAACAAGTAAAAACTCTCTAAGAGATCCCCTGAACGTTTGTTCGATTTGGCATTTTTAAATACATACACCAAGCTTATAATATGAATGCAGCAAACTAACAAAAATTCTATAATTGAAAAAAACATTTTGTCAGTAGCGGGATTAAACTCCTCTCAACCGTCTCTACCGCAACGCCACTTTCTCTCATTGCAAATGCACGCACTTCAAAGGCACTTAGCGCTGCTGCCGCTTGCTTTTGCCGATTGACTAAATGTTTTCTTTAATAACTTCTGCGTTACTTAACGGATTTTGATTAAATTTTCAGCATTGAATTGTTTTATTTCATTGAATATACGATTTCACTTAAAAAAGTAAAAAAAAATGTTAAATTGTAGCTATACTTGATACTGAACTTCAATAAAATTGATTTTGTGAAATTTGGAGCCGGCATCCAAAATAGAAAATACCCGAAATTGTATTTAATATGTAAAAAGCTAAGTTCAACCTTTGATTACTCTAACTAAAAAGATGTAAAGGATGTGGTCCACAAACTAAATATTGTTAACGTATTTAATTGATATCATCGAAACGGGAAAAGTTATCGAAAATCTACAACAAATTTGATTTGACTACTATATAGGAGGACCTTCGGGTAAAAATAAATGTCTCTAGCTCTTATAGGTTCTGAGATCGACGCGTTCATACTAGGGATGGGATCCCGAAATAATTTTTGATTTTCCCGCCCGATAGTCCCGACAAATTTTTCATTTTTCCCGTGGGTCGCGACATTTCTCGAAATTTTTATTCAACACTTATAACTCTTATAATAGATAGTCTTTTAAAAAAAAAAAAAATATTTTTCCAAAATTTTCTTCTCTAAGATAACACATCCTTTCTTCCAAAATTCTACTAGAAGTACATTACACCCTCTCAATCGTTGTTGAAGATATTGGAACATCAAGTACTTTCCTAGGAAGCATTCGTTACAATGACTATTCAATGGATTGTTGTCAAATAATAAAATATTTGAACGACTCTTAAATTTAACAGGATTTATATTAGAATTAATTTCCTCTTTAATATCATTCTTCTGTTCTTTGATAAATATAAGCAATTTTATCTATTAATAATTTTCATGCGGGAATTTCGGTATCAAGCAGTCTATATATATACCCGACTGTCCCAGACTTTTTTAGAATCTTTCCCATCCCGCCCGATCCCTAAAACAACAACACGGACAGACAGACAGACGGACGGACGGACAGACGGACATGGCTATATCGACTCAGCTCGTCGTCCTGATCAAGAATATATATACTTTATAAGGTCTGCTTCCTGCCTGTTACATACATTTTGCAAAACCATTATACCCTGAATTCCCATTTTCAATGGGTTCAGGGTATAAAAAGCCAGATTTTACGGGAAAAAAATTATTTGGCAACAGTGGTTTCTCGCTATGTATCACACAATGAAAACGAGTATCCTACTGTCCGTCAGTATGAAGGATTATATCTCGCAGCATATACAATAGAAGCCAGAGATACCAAAAGATTATCAAAATTATATACACACAATAAGATCAGATGGTAATACTAAAGATATTTTGGCTCCGAAAATATGGGCCTAAAGGAGAAGAAACACAACCGTAGTATTGGGTTTATGTGGATGAGTTTATATGTATTTTTATATATTTATAAAAAGTTGGATTTTTTAATAGACCTGATTTGTGCTGTGAATGTCTTATTCTTATTACTCTTATTACTCTTATTTTGTTTTTGTATTCAAATTTTCGGAGTTGCTGCTTAACTCCCGCCTATCTTTCGAAGTTTTGTTTAAGTACTTCTTTGAGTTGTCGGGAAGGAGTTATTTCTTGCCCGCCCTCATTCCTCCCTTGTTCCATATTGTGATCTGCACGAAAAACAAAAACTCGCAGACGCTTTAGTTTTTCGCTGAGTCAGACATTTTATTGTTGTAGTTTTATGTTCGGAGCAAAATTAATTTGCACAGCCGTTTTTCATTCGGTTTGTTGCTTCCAATGTAAATTGTTTGTGTTTGTGTTTACTTTTTGTGCGTGCGTTCTTCGCACATTTTATCAAAATTGCGTTGCTTCTCGTCTAAATCTACTACATAGAAAGGGCGCTACAATTGCAAAGAACTATTTGTTAATATTCCCGCCCAACGCAACTGGGGCCGAAAACTACATTGAAATCATATTTATTGTTTGACTTCTGCTAAAAAAATTATTTTTAAGATAAGTGCAGCTTTTACATTTCATTTCAAAATATATTTAAGTAAATAGATTTAGTATGCGGTTTACTTTGTGAATACGAGTATACTGATTTGGAATGTATTCTAAACTAGAGGTATGGGCTAACTTCCATGCAGCAGTTTGGTAATACGCTTGCCATAAAAAGGATATATGCATTTATAATTTTCTCTGATTTGCCAAGAAGAGGTCAAGAAGTATTTAAAAATATGTGGATCTTGCCACGCCCCCAACAAGTGGATATATATAATTTTTGGTCAATATATTGAGCAGGGCAACAGTTATCTATATATCAACTATAAAACAGATACAGTTGCTTCCAATTTTCCATGCCACAAAGGGCGTAGCTATGCATACTATATATTTATACCCTGAACCCATTGAAAATGGGATTTCAGGGTACAATGGTTTTGTGACAATGTATGTAACAGGCAGAAGGAGGCGTGGCAGACCCCATAAAGAATATATATTCTTGCTCAAGACGACGAGCTGAGTCGATATAGCCATGTCCGTCTGTCCGTCCGTATGAAAGCAGTGATCTCGAAAACCACAAAAGCTAGAGATTTGAAATTTTAGATATATATTCATGTATACCATACGCAGTACAAGTTTATTTTCTTTTTTCGATAACTCATCCTATTTCCTTATTATCGATAACAATCGATATTTCGACTTTGTTTTTAAGCTATAACATGAAGACAATAATAGCTAGAGACACCAAATTGACTATGTAGGTTTGTGTACCTCCCCCCTTAGCCCCATAAGTGGAAAAAAATTATTTAAAATACTAAGAGTTGAGATTTTGCATATACATACCTTTGGATGTCAATATTATGTCCTGAAAATTTCTTTAAGAATGTATATCTAGAACCGAAGTTATTTAACAATCAATTTCTCATAATGCTGCCCAGAATGCAGCCCAAGCGCAGCCGCTTTATTATTTATGTTGTAAGCGGCGCGCATGCTAGTGTGTTCATGTATATGTGTGCGTTTGTGTGTGCGCGCAGAGTGTAATATGTATAGATTGGTTAAAACACCACCTCGGACTTGGTTCAGGGGATCTCGTAGTCGGGTAGACCCGACTAGAGCGTTCTTACTTGTCTTGTATGGGGATGCGATTCAGGAGTATATATTCCAAGTTTCAATTTCAATAGCGCCGAAGTTTTCCAACTAAGTATTTCTTAAAATCGATCTGTCCTAAGGGAGCTATAGGATATAGTCCACTTAAAAAATTTGCATAATATTTCTGCTAGAATCTAAAACATTGACAGAAAGTCTACTCAGAGTTTTAGCGAATAAGCACAGCCAATCTAACTTAATAATCAAGAAGATTGTTTTATTTTTACTTTTAAATAACTGTGCAGTCAGGTATGGGCTATTAAAGTCTTTTCCCTTCTTGAAAACTTAATGTTGATTTAAAAATCATTTATATAATTTTTATACCCTGTACTGTATGTAACATGTAGAAGGGGGACATATTTGAATTTAGTCACATTTGCCTCACTTTCTTTAAATCCTTCTCCATTTTTAGTCTCTTCGAAGGCGACAATCAGATAATAACACAATAAGAATAATCGATTTTGCATCCAAATATATATTTTCGAACTTCATATTTTATTTCAAGTCTTTCCCCATATCGAAACTATTTCTCAACATGACTTATATTGATAAAGAGTTCATTTGAAATTATTTAAGCAGGCGGGATGCTTGATGTCAGCAGCGCGTTTATTACTGAGTGTCTGCAAGTCCGGCGTTAGTTCACTAGAACATTCCTAATTGTTGGCTTTGATATTTAACATCTTTGAAAACATCATACAAACAATTTAAATAGTCCTCGTTTAGGGAACACCTTGTTCAGGTATAAGTTGCCAAAAATATGCATACGCACTCGCATTCCTTTGCGCTTAATTAGTTTTTCTAACGTTGAGGGGTGATAATTTATCTGAATTACAGAAAATAAAAATGTGGGCGGGATAGTCAAATTGCCTGCTTTAGGCGAATACCAAGTACATAGATGAAACCCAGTCGATATTCTATTTCACGATGCACAAGGTATAAAGCATTTGACTAAAATGATACCCCAAAGCGAATTGTATAGGCGTCGTGCTCCTGCTTCTCTTTTGAACCGCCCATTCATAACTCCTTCATGGAGTGAACAAGGCCGTAAAGTCCTGGCAACAACAAACAATTTATAGACAAAGTTTAGCTTGGCTACAGAGCAGCGAGCTTTGCGAAAACCTTTCTAGAATACACAAATATAATATTCATAAATTTAATACGAACAAACACTTTTCGCATATTTCGTTCGCCTTAGTTTCTCCATGGCTCGGTTTGCTCTGCTCCTATCACGTTTATCGCGGAGGTGACGTCAAGTACAACTCTTGGAAAATGTTTGGATTTTCCTTTGGTTTCAGTTTGCATTCTGTTTTTCGTTTGTGGTGGCAGAAAGAATAGTAAAATAAATAATTCATAATGCAAATAGGCCATAAACAGAGGGAAACTGATGCTAAGGCAACCAGGAAATACTCGTAAACTTTGGCAAACGTTGAACAGAAACAGCAATATCATGGATATATATATTATACTATATATATTGAAGTTGCTTATTTCTTTGTTTTCTGTTTTATGGAGTAATATAACCTTACCATGAGCCGAGAAACTGTTCTGTATTTTAGATCAAAGGTACAGTAACTTTATAAATTTATATACACAAACCCTCTGTTTGTGTGTAAAATATGTATGTGGCATTATATACCCATTGAGAATACTCAGTTAGAGGGTATCAAAATGGTAAGCCGTTGGTGTGTGGTGGGTCTAAAATAAAATAATCAAAAGTAGTAAAGGAAAGCAGTAGGAAGAGGAATAAGTAAGCGTAATCGCTGAACAGCACACAACATGGAAAAAATGCAGCCAAATCGGATTAAGAGAGCTCAGGGGTAAAGCAACTGGGCAAAGCGTAAAGCCAACCGCTGAACTGTTCTTCTTTGCGCTGTTAAAAGAGATACAAATTGCAATAAGACGGTATTTTATAGTTCAACGATGGATTTACGATGTTGCACGACTTTGAACTACATTTGTCGAGGTTGAATCGACCAAAACCTCTGCCTTCGGTTAACTTCCCAGCGCTATATACCGGCACTCAAAAAGTCTAGTTTGTTAACAGCTGGGTGGGGACATGGCTAAGGATCTGGTGTGGGTGGATGGTTGGAGCGGAGCGTTGTTTGCCAGGATGCTGCACTTGCTTGTGCAATAGACCGTTGCGAATACGTCAATAAAGTGCGAATGCAAAGTTGCAGCTTGGGCGGGAGCAGGCGGCGATTAAGATGAACTATGTAGATCCAACTGCAACATCCCCACTGGCGAGTGCCATCAAAAGAGAGCGAACTTAAAAGAAGTGGCGTAGCTGCAACAAAATTGCAGAGTTCTAGACCGTTTTACGGTCGCGCGCCTCAACGCAAAGGTCCCATCGGACCGGGCAGCCAAGGAAATTACGGATTCAAATTAGCGGCACTCAATCTCAATCTAAGTCCTGCCACTGCCTCTGTCATTTCTACCCACTGCCAGCTAATGCATTTAATGGCAGCCCACCAGGCCATTAGGCCCACTTTTATGCAATTTAATCAACTTATCGGGTGAAATGACCAAATGTTTTTAACCGCTCCTCGCTTAAGTGGCCAACCCCTAGAATATTCAATCATTTTCTAAAATTAAATGGTTTACTCATTGCCCCGGCTGTGTATTTAGACCCAAATTATTCTATATCCTAATAAGGGGTTCTTCGCTCAAAATAAAAAAGATTACTTTTGACATTAGCCTGATTTCAATTAATAAAGCACACACACATATTATTTATGGCAGTCTGACATCTATATATACATATGTACATATATAGCAAATCAGTTTTGTTGTATCTTTATCCATACTTAACTAAAACTAAAATAAACCTAATAAAATAAATTACTGAGAAATGAAATTTTTGTAAAAGTGAACTCGAACCTGGGTTAATAGATTTTTATAAATAATGTTCGATCCACTCAGTTTTTATTAAAAATGCTTTGTTTATTCATATGTAATTGCTTTACGAAATGCAATTCGAATGAAAACTTTAACTCTTGCTGGCAGATTGCTCGCCAATTGCATATATATATGTACATATCATATATATATATATCGGGCATTAGACCGGTTTCCGTCAAGGTTATTACACATTTCTTTCAAGTGCACACAGGTTAGTTTTCACCCTTTGCTGCCCGAACAAAAATGGGCTGAAAACAAGTTTCAAAACTGGCTTGACAGCCGCTTGCACATATTTTAATAAAATAAATCTAAGCCAAATGGAATCAGTAAAAAAATGTGGAAAAAAAACACAGCTGTATAGTATATACAATACATTGAATTTGCATGGCGCATCATTTTTCACACCTCACCGAAAATTACCCATGGCTTGTCTATAATGAGCTGCCTTAAAACCCCTTCCCCTGCTCGCAGCCCCGCACGTGATGTAGAACTTTAAACAGATACAAGGTCAAGCTCATTCAGCGCCGTAACAAACCAGTTGGTGAGTGATCCCAGCTAGGTATTAAAAATGCTATTCGAGTGAGTCGAGAAAAAAATACTCAATTCAACTGTCGACGACGCGTCGGCAGAAATACTTCATAATTCCCATCTGAGCTGCTGAACAGCTGTTTACAATAGACAGGTCGACGGTTGAGCGAACGAGCAGGCCTCAGCTTGATTGCAATAGACCCGCCAACTGTTTCTCTCAGAGGAATCGGATTTATTTGCTTGAATACAACAATTTTCGGGTATTTACTAAAATCAATTCGAACAAACAATTTTGAAGCCGCTTATGACAGCCACTAGATGCGAACGTCAACTACAAGGCTGCGCAAATTTGCTTCTTGAAAAATGCTGACTAAATTTTGGGCTATTGCTAGCTTAAACTCTACTCAGCAAAGTCTGTTTATTTAATTTCAAATTTGAGATCTGTATATATTGTAGAGTGTATATAATGCATTTGAATAAAAGCTTTAATAATAAAAAGTACATGTTGAGAAATAATTTTTTCAGGCAGTCCATATGTAGATAGAAACAGGCTGAGTCGGAACCCTTAAAAAATATTCCTGTCTGAATAACTTTTTATTTTCCTCTAAAATTTAAAGCCAACTTGTGATGCCAATTCGTATGATTTAATTCTATCCTTCTATTCTATTGACTATTTTTATTTTGAAAATAAAAAACTTATAAGCTTATAATTATTGCAATTATATTTATTAAAGCGTGCCAATAATAATAAAAATATATATCTATAAGGGTATTTTAGCTTTGCTATACCCAATTAGTTATTTTTTTGGTCTTGATTTCTTCTTTCATGCATGTGAATGCCAGTGTATAAGCCATACACACGCACATACACACATACACACACACACAGACACATATACAAGAATATGCAAACAAGTGTAACCCACGCTACTTACAAATATAGCCATATGTAAGTGTGTGCGTGTATGTACTTAGGTGTTTGTGTGGACGTGTGTGGATAGCTGGCGTGGACAACAGTGCGTATTAGTAATTTATATGCTTCGGCCATGTCGTTGGCAGCTTCATGCATTTAGCTCAAAGCTGTTTATCTCCAAATGACAGTTTAGCTTCATTTTGCAGCGGCAGCACATGGGTGTATGGGCGACAATATGGAATGTACGGACTTCCATATTGTTGTATATACCATTCATATAGTATATATTCCCACATGTCCATATTTTTCGTGTACAGTAAAAGCTCTACTAACTGACAACTTCCTTGGGGCGGACTTCTCCGTTCAATTCAATGTCTATTCCTTTAGATTCAATCTATTTCCTTACAAACGCTCTTTTGACAGGCATTCGATTTCATTGTTGTTGTAGTCTTTTTTCATTTATGTGTATTTCAACTATTTGTGGGAGCTGAAAAATAAAATATTTCAATAATATTTCTTTGGTAACTCTTTAAAGTGGTCCTTTATCAAAGTTTTCGCTGTAAATGTTAAGAGAAATGCTTTCGTTCATTAGGGAATTATTTACATTTCTCATCCTTAATGCTGTTAATAGCTTACAATCAAGCGCACAGTTGTTGTTGTTGTTCTCAACAAGTGATATGTTAATGCAATTTGTAAACTATTGCGGTCCGATGACACCCTGCACAGACCGACATACCGACAAAATGTCCGGCAAATGCTTTGCTTGATTTTACTAACCTCTACGCTCCGTCCCCTCTTTGACCCAACCACTAAGACTCCTTGGTTTTGGGTGTTTAAATTCCGCACTTACGATGCCCGTGAACAGGATTATGTAGAGCTGGCCTGGTTATAAAATATTTGAATGGCGAATTACACTAACATGTGGTATGAATATTTGGATATACCGGGTAATTTGAGAGAAGTGCGGTTTAATCATCTATAATTGTACGCCTGTAAGAATATTTTCGTAAACAGCTGTGGTCAAATTAAACTATTTGTAAATAACTAGACCGGACTGTCAGACTCTGCGTAGGCGTCTAAAAATCAGATAGGGTTATGTATCCGAAGATCGTTAATTCGGCGTTTGCTTTTTTAATGAGGTTCGCGTATAAAAAGACAATGAAGAATTTATGAATGCGTAAGCAATAATATTTAAATTTTACGTTCAAGCTTAAGTTTTATTTAAAATGTATTTAGATCTGATTGCAGTTTTTAAGTAAGTTAAATAAGAATAAGAAAAAGGACAAAAATGGAAATGAAACTTAGAAACAATGAGTCAATCGTAAAGACGAGTGGATCTTGAGGATCCGGGCTCGAGTACCAGCTAACTCTGTAGATGACAATATTCTACACTTATAATAATAATAATAATAATAACAATAACTGCATAAATATAATAAGAATATATAATGTATATTGTAGCTTAAGTCAAACACTTCAAACTGTCTATAATAATTTAGCTTTAGCATTGAAGATTAAGCATATTATTGTAAAACAATTTCCTTGTTAATTGCTTGCACAAACTCCGGCTTATATATTCTCATTTATTATTATTAAAGATACCCAAGCAGAAATATTCACACAAATTATTTAAAATTATTTATTTTAATCACATAAATCTATATATTTTTCCATTCCATTCGGGGTTTGTGCCTTGTTAAATAAGGCTTCTGTCTTACAATAACAAAAAAAAATGAGATATTTTGTATGTGAGTGATTTTCTAATTAGTTTTGTTAGACGAACAACTAATGCCTGGAAGTCTAATTGCATCTCCGCTGCTAATTATACGCTTGTTCACTAATTTTTGCTGTATGTATGATTGTGTATTCGTCTTGAGTTCATAGAAATGGCAACCGGTTTTAAATACGCTTCTGATCGACCGACAGTGTGACGGAGTACTCACGAGAATATGTACATATGTATATAATATATATGTATATTCAACTCAACAATCTGAGGGAGATTGAATTCTTCTTTGTGCTGAATCGTTAGCGAGTTTTTATTTTAGGCAATATACAAGTAAGTGTAAGTGTACTCATCCAATTAACTTCATAAAATATACTTGGTATACTCGTTCCAGACTTGAAAAGAGTATATTAATTTTCTTCAATGTCTATCTGACTGAGACTTCAAATTTTAAATATATATTAAATATATCATGTTTTAAATAATGTTTCAGCTAATTTGAAGATAGAAATTAAATGTTATAATATACATAGCTGCGCCTGTTGGGGGAATAAACTAAAAATTAAAATATTTCCATTCATTTGTTATGCATAGATGATCCCATAAAGTAAGCAAATATATATTTAATATGAATAAGTCATGCTATTATAATAAGGTCCTCACTTTTAAGTGCGTAGATCAATTACATGATATGCTGTACCACACCACTGATCGCATAGGTACTATCTCTCGATACATATAGATTTATAGATAATTCGCCAGTCCGTTAAAAATCAATTTAAAATAAAGCTCCTCTATACACATCTAGAATGACGATATCATGAACTTAGACTGGGAGCACAATCATGCAACACAATTTTAAAATGTTTTAGCACTTTATGTGCTAATGTGCGAATCCAGTAATCGAGAATCTGAGTATACTTTCCCGAAGGTCTTCGTCGTGCGAATCTGAGTCTAGAATATCAGGTTTTCCTGAAATACTAACCTCAAAGTTTGATAAGATTATAAATTGATATTTCATCAATATCGGAGAACAGTTATATTATTCCCAAAACTGTTTTATTTTTGATTGACACGAGAGCATGCGTTGGCATTGGAAAATTGTATTTTTTGCCTAAACGTTCACAATATTGCTTATGTTATTTAAATATTTATTTGCTATTTTTGATTTTTTGTATCTGCAACGAATAATGTCATCAAATTAAGGTAGACCAAGCAAATCATGGGAATAATTTTATGAACGGTTTTAAATTTCACTTCATATTTGTATTTATATAAGCGGACTTGTGCATATCCTATTTTTTAATTATATGTATATTTTTTTCACGCACACACATATACAATTATATACATGCAGACATGCATGCACAATAAGCATTATGGTATTTAGAC
The DNA here is from genome assembly GCA_035045545.1 of Drosophila gaucha. Taxonomy (NCBI): domain Eukaryota; kingdom Metazoa; phylum Arthropoda; class Insecta; order Diptera; family Drosophilidae; genus Drosophila; species Drosophila gaucha. The sequence goes on from JAWNOY010000435.1 coordinate 216,552, forward strand.
AGGTTGAACCAGAGCGTAACAGACGGGCAGTCAACAAAGTTAACAAATAGAAAACCAATTTAACTTCTTGGTTTTTGGTCTATTTTCATAGCCAGTCTGTGGCCTTCGGTATTCGTGTTGTAGTTGTTTTTGTTGTTGTGTATATGCTTTTACGCCTCGACTTTCCACCCATACGTTGAATCCTTTTTGCGTGGTTGGGTTCAGCTGGTTTTTTGTGTGCTCATTATAGAAACTTGACATTAATTGCATAAGGCGCGAACAAATTTATATTGCTATCCACAAACGCACATCGTACGCACGATATACATATATATAAATGTATATTTTGCATTTATATAAATGCTAAATATACATTTATATAAATCTCAATGTCAACGTCATAGAAAAATCAACATGAAATGAATTGTTTACGTTAAATTGTTTTCGTTGTTTTTTTTTTAGCTGACATTTGATAAAAGCGGTACAAACAGTGTTTTTATTTTAGACCAACAGATATGGAATTATTCATCGCGGTGAATGCATTAAGTCTCATCAGACCGATTTGGCAATTCAACTTATATATTTTGCTACTTGTAGCTTGGGAATAAAGCATTTTTTATTCCTTTGATATCTACTTTTTTTTTTAACTCTTAAAAAACTACTATGTTTCTTATGTGCATCTGTAGAAATGAAGGAGCTAAAACCCATTTGTTAGAGCTAAAGTGATTTTGATAAAAAAACTATTGCAAATATATTGACGTCTTATATAAATTAAGAAATTAATATTAATATGTTTGCGTTTATTTTTAAATATATACATATAAGGTCCAAACATGTAGTTCTTAAATAAGTAAATAAATTATACAAGAGTTGCAGTGTGTGCAAGTGTTTAAATAAATAAATAAATTATATAAGTGTTTCTTAAAGCAAATGACAAAGACGTTTATAATGCATTTGTTTTACTTCGATAAAATATACCATTTCTTTACAATAGATGATTTTTCATTTCTCTGTTTAGAGTGTATCTCCAAGTTGGGCATTCCCGAAAAGCTGGTATTTTGCTCGAAAGCTGGTATTTTGGTTTATTTTTGTGCTTTGGTATTGTGGTACACATGGTGATGTCTGTCCGTTGATTGTTTACAACAAAAACTGCGCAAAATCAAATAAGCAACACCATGCCGACAACTTTTATGCGGAGGAAAAAAGTTAAAGTTGAGCAAAGGAGCCCAGCAAACCGGCAGCCAGCAAATACATATTGCCAGCACAAACTGCAAGCCATCAAAAGCCGGAAACTAAATTTTGTGGCAGAAGTTAAGCCAACGCGCAAAACTTGTCGATTGTGCGTTGGTTGCTGCGGCGGCATCAAAACTTTTTATTTCTTGGATTTTTTATTTCGAAATTCGTGCCAACAACTGATTTGACTGAGGACTTTCAGTCTGCTCGACGCTCCTTCCTTCAAACGTCTATGCGGCATTATAAGGTAGAGCAGTCAAAATGTATTCCCATCTTGATCCAGAATATTGCTCTTGGTAAATTTGAGTTGGAAACAACAAAAGGGAAAAATGATCTTTTTGTTGTTGAATAAACATTTGTCAGTTTAACATTGGCGAAGAAGCTTTTTTCGGGAGATGAGCTATATAAGTGAGAAGATTATTGAAAAACTGGGAAAGGCCTTTAATTCGCAAATATTGATAGGTGTAAACTTGTCTAACTGTAAAAGTGGTTGATCTTAAATAAAGATAATAAAGGGTACTTATTCCACAAGCACCCTTATCCTAATGCTATAAATTTAAACTGCTAAGAACTAATTTCAGTATTTTTTCAATTTTTATTGAAAACATTGACACTTATATCGATATCCGAGCTGGTAGAATATATGTTAGAAATAAAAAATGTTTCGAGAGCAATAGTCGTAAGCGGGAAGAAGGAAAAAAGTTGATCAATTTGTAGTAAACCTTAATATTGTATGGTTTTCATATTACGAACAAACGAAATGTTTTTTTTTTTGAGATATCTGGATATATTGAATTTTTTCATACACCTCCACCTTGTCATTATCGGTTTGGCCAACTTTTACTAACTTATGTATTTTTGCATGCAATCCTTAATAAGAATTTCTTGTCGCCTTGCAGTTCTATTTGGTAAACCCTGTAAGTAAATGCTCGAAGCACTTTTGACTTATGTTGGACATTTTGCAAACGAGGCTTTCTTCCCTGTTTGCTGATGGCAGTTAACAATTTCGTGCTGCAGAAGTTTGTTTATAAATCAACTTTTTGTTGAACCGCAAGCGAACTTTTCCTTTTCAGGGACCAAGTGCATTTTTTCATATTATGCTTCATAGTCCAGTATGCTGCTCCTATGCGAGTTTTACTGCTGAATGGATAAACTCCTCTGCTATTTACATTCGTTTTCATATTATTGGGATAACAGATTGCTGCTCTGTGAGATGGGAATCGAGGCGTCAGTTGATGCATTACTGCAATATGTCTTTTTATGACTAATCTTATGTAATTGTTATAGTTTGCCCTCGCTTGAAAAGTGAACGAGCATATTGGCTTCGGCGATGTCTTGCAAATAAACCAATCGCCATAATTTAATTGAAGACTTTTAACGAGCTGCTTCTAAATTTTATAATAAATAATAAATATTACGCAGCTGGTTACACCTCACTTTAACATTCTAATTTATTTATAGGTGTAGGCCCGTTGTAAAAAATATAAAGCAAATAGTTGTTGTTGAGTTTATTCAAGTTTAGTTATGTTTAAATTGCCAAAATTGATTGATGGGTTGAAGCGGGTAACCACCAGTCAACGCTGACTTGACCGATGAGTTAACAGTCAAGTTCACAATTTGTCAATTGAATTCTTAAATACTCTATTCAAAGTTATTAGACGTTAACATAAACATTAAATTGGTTTTAAAATAATTGGCCAAAGACAGTTAATATTATTTCCTTTAATTTTTTATACCCTGAACCCATTGAAAATGGGATTTCAGGGTACAATAGTTTTGTAACAATGTATGTAACAGGCAGAAGGAGGCGTGGCAGACCCCATAAAGTATATATATTCTTGATCAGGACGACGAGCTGAGTCGATCAAGCCATGTCCGTCTGTCCGTCTGTCTGTCCGTATGAACGCAGTGATCTCGAAAAGCTAGAGATTTGAAATTTTTGATATACCATACGCAGTAAACATTTTTTTTTTTGATAACTCATCCTATTTCCTTATTATCGATAACAATCGATATTTTGACTTTGTTTTTATGCTTTAACTTAAAGACCATAATAGCTAGAGATACTAAATTAACTATGTAGGTTTGTGTGATGAAAATACAGAAAATAAACTTTTTAAATTTTGGATACCTCCCCCATTAGCTCCATAAGTGGAAAAAACGTATTTAAAATACTAGGGAGTTGGGATTTCGCATATATACATCTTTGGTTGTCAATATTATGTCCTGAATATTTCATTAAGAAAGTAGATCTAGAACCGAAGTTATTCAACAATCAATTTCTCATAATGCTGCCCAGAGTGCAGCCCAAGCGCAGCCGCTAAATAATCTACGCAGTAAGCGGCGCGCGTCCTTGTGTGTGCATGTGTATATGTGTGCGTGTGTGCGTGCGCGCAGAGGGTAATATGTATAGATAAACAATTTAGGCTAGATTGTTTAAAACACCGCCTCGGACTATGTTCAGGGGATCTCGTAGTCGGTCAGACCCGACTAGAACGTTCTTACTTGTTTTTTAATAAATTGGGGATGATCGGGGTGTAGAGTTGCTCAGCACTTAGCAACAACTACGTTTCATACAGATTTACTACTACTACTACTACTTTCAAAGTTAACAAGCAGTAAATAAAGTATACTAAGTCTTTATTACAACGACAAGTTCACTTGATCTAGGTAGAGGCTTGAACATTTAGATATATACTTTGGTATACTGTACGCAGTGCCAGTTTATAATTTATCTCATCTCATATTATTAAAAGCGATAAAAACCGATATTTCGATCTATGTTTTTTTAGCAAAACTTACAGAAAATAAATATATGGGAAAACGAGAAACGAATATAAATCGCTTTTGTATTGCAACTATAAAGTTTTTGTCTTTAAAATGTAAGTTTTCTCTGAAAAGTATCCTCTGTAAGGGTAAAAGAAATGAATTAAAATAAATTGAACGGTATTCACATCTTCAATGAAATCAAAGACAGTTCGATAGCTCCTCCATTTTTATTGGTAATACTTCTTTACAGAATCGATACTCGCTGATGACGTAGGCCATAAACCATTGACTTTTGAGTTTGCTACTTAAAAAACGAGATGGTAGGTGTAGTGATTAATCATTTAACTGACGGAAGTTTGAATTCTAAGCCTATGCAAATCATATTTGTACAACATTAAAGGTTTTTATTATTAAATTACGACTGTAAAATGCTTGGATCATCGCAGAGCTAGAAACTGCCGAAATAGAAAGAGATAAAAACTCGCATCAGCTATTGATACTAATTATGAAAATGTATACGCTATTGGAGTTGTCTTATTCCTAGAGAGAGTTCAGAGACAAGATCAAAAGAAGATCATTTGAATTGTGTATACCCGACTATAAATGTAAGTCCATTTTCATTTAATTTGCAAGAATCATCTTTCATAATCATAGAGGCTGTTCGTTAGTTAAATTCTGTTGAAACAGATAATATATATATATAATAACACCCATATTGGCACAAGAGCTACTGACGACCTACAAGTGAAGTACACAATGTAGTTATAAATGAACTATTTTTAAGCCTCTAACCAAGCCAAAAAGATGGAATAAGGTGCAAAGAACAATCAAAAATATATAAAACTAGAGAAATAGGCTAACTTCGGCCATGCCAAAGTTTGGTAATAACTTTGCAATTGTAAAGGATAAAGATATAGTTTTCTCTGCTTACCCAAAAAGTGATCAAGACTGTTTCTAGGTGTAAATTTGTAGAAGATAGAGTTTTTACCGATTTGTAATTTGTGGATATATAATTTTTGGTCAATCTATTGAACAGGGCAGCAATAACCTATATATCAAATGCTGTTGCTGTAACTATAAAACTTTAAAAGATATAGTTTTCTCCGATTTGTCACGCCCCAAAGGGGCGAATATACAACCAATTTTTCTTAATTTTGTTGCAACGGTCAAGCTTAACGTTTTTATCAATTTTTGGGTTTCTAGGTATAAAATTGTAGAAGATACAGTTTTTACCTATTTGCCACTCCCCTAATAGGCGTAGATATATATGCTATATCTGTTTTTCCAGGAGTAATTTCTTAAAATCGATCTGTCCTATGGGAGCTATAGGATATAGTCGTCCGATTCGGATGATTCAGAGATATACAATGCCTGCAGCAACTTGCAGCCTATGTGCAAAATATCAGCGCTGTAGCTTTAATAGTCTCGGTCTTGCGTTGATCCAGACAGACGGACAGACGGACAGATGGACAGTGCTATACCAACATAGCTCGCCGTTCTGATCAAGAATATTTATATTTTGTATGGCTTTCTTCTGTGCGTTGCAAACTTCCGAACAAAATTAATATACCGTTTTTGGAAGGGTATAAAAATTGAACTTTGTTGGATACAAACTTTTATTTTTGAGGTGATATTTGGTATTTTTTCAACATTTAGCATTGTGTTTAGTGATAGATTGGCATTGCCGCCAAAAAATATTGCCATCGACACTGACACGATGGAATATGAGTGCCAAAAATTGGAAACTGTTTCTGTGTTGTGGTTGATGGTTAGCTGGTAGATGGTAGAACTGTTTGGCTTGGGAAACGAAACAGCCATTGGCATAGCAGTACTGTAATCGCCCACGCAGTGACCAGCTTCAAGAATCGTTGACATGTGAAATTTTAATTAAAACTGAAAAGAAAATAATGCAAAGCTGCCTTTCAGCAGCAGTTAACTTGCCCAAAGTGCAGCCAACCTGTAACAGCAGCAGCAGCAACATCAGCAACATCAGCAGCAGCAGCAGCACCAGCAGCAACGACAACTGCAACAAAAATGTCAAACGAACACGTCAAAAATATCCAGAGCAAAAGCGGAGGCTGGCAGCGCGTTGGCAGTTTGGCAAGGCGTGTGCATGGCACAAAGCCTTTAAGTGCTGCCAACGAGCTGCAAGCGACAACACAGCATTGAGTGTACAAGCAAGAGCGGCAAAAAGTTGCCAACTGTGTAAAATAGTTGCCAACTTCCATGCGCATCATCTTCCTTCACTCCCGCATCAGCAACTGCAGCTCATTAGCGCCACATCGCGTACACCTTCACGCTGTGTTTGCTTGACTTTACCCCACGTTGCTAGGCGAACTTCCCTCCAATCCTTGTCTATTGATGCGACATTTTGTTGAAATTGAGTTAACCGCAATCTGAAGTTTCCCGTGCCAAGATGCGAATCGCGAATTGCCAACAGCGAATTAAAGCAGCAGTCGGAAAACGCGTAATACGATTGCTCCACCCTAGAGTATTCAAACTTGGCGTATTAAGTGTGTGACGGCTTGTAGCCACTCTTAGATGATGGTTAGACTAGATAGCAGATAGAAGCAACTGCGGAGATGTAGCAGTGTCCGAGCCATGACGCAATACCGGCCACATATAAAAACTGTCGACTGGTGAGTGTTAGCTTAACTGAAAATAGGCTTTCTTCCAATTGGATCTATCAGATCTGCCCATTACAGACTCGTTGCAACAATCTTGTGGGTCTTGGGTTAAATTGAATAAGGATTAGTCTATTATTTATTTTGGTCTAAGGTACCCATCCAACTTCTCCTTACCTTACCTAACCTAACAGCTTTCAACTTTAGACTGTTGTTGTGAAAATGGCCTTAATAAATGCTTTGTAACTTTTAGTGCAGACAAGTGCAGAACCTTTTCAAGTGATTAGGTCGTTGTTCACAAAAAATATGTGTTGAAAAATAAACACTGTATTGATTACCTTTGCCTGCAGACCTTTGCCCAATTTACCCAATTTGCCCAAAGAGCAACAAAACAGTTGCACTTCATGTCTTCTACCTTCCCGGGAGTCCCATGAGCAAATTTAATAGCACAAGTGGGCATACGAGCAGTGAGCTCTAGCTAGCAGCGTTTGTTTTACTTTTGAAAAAGTTGTTGCCACTTTTTAGGGCTTTGAATGGCCCTTCGTCGCTTTGCCGGGAGACTTGTAAATCTAATTTCTAACCTCACAAACTGAGCCCGCGTCAACGGGCTGCGTCATCTGCGGCCATGTAACTGCAACTTCTACAACTTCGTCAGCACGTTAACTGCAGAGTTTTGACGTCGACAGACGTCAGACATCAGACATCAGACGTCAAACGTCAGTTGCTGCCACTTTTGAGTTGACTGGCTTTTAAGTTGTTGCCACTGCCACTACGAACTGCAGTTAACACATGCATGCACACATATCTATATGTATATGTTATCCTGTGTGTGTGTGCTTATAAATATGTGTGTGCATAAGCCGTTAGTCACTTTAGGGATGTGCGTGTGGGCGTGTCTTGCATGCCTTAGACGGCTTAGAGCTTTTTTATACCCTGAACCCATTGAAAATGGGAAATCAGGGTATAATGGTTTTGCAAAAAGTATGTAACAGGCAGAAGGAGGCGTGGCAGACCCCATGAAGTATATATATTCTTGATCAGGGCGACGAGCTGAGTCGATTTTTGCCTGTCCGTCTGTCTGTCCGTATGTATGAACGCGTCGATCTCAGAACCTATAAGAGCTAGAGACTTGAAATTTTGCACGAAGGTCCATGAATACATCGCGCATATCGAATTTGTTTTTGATATTCGATAACTTTTCCTGTTTCACTGATATCGATTAAAAATTTTATCAAGATTCACTTTTTGGACCATATCTTTTACATCTTTTTAGCTACAGTCACCAAATTTTGTACTTAGCTTTCTGTAAATAAAATACATTTTCTTTTTTTTTTATATTTCAGATACCAGCTCCACAATTTACAAAATAAGCTAAAAAAAATTATTAAAGCCACAATTTAATTTTTTGAAATTTTTAAGTTAAACCGTCTTTTCAGTAAATCGAAAGAAATCAATGCTGAAATTGTAATTAAAATCTGTTTAGTAACATAGAAGTTATTAGGCAAGACATTTTGACAAGTTACAGTGCACACTGTGTACACAGTCTATACGTGTGCACACATATATATTTAAATGTATACATTCTTCTTTGAATTTTATTTGTTAAGTCGCAATTTCAGTTTAATTGTAATTCTCGCCGCTGCTACTTTACTGTCACTGAGAGCAATATAAGCAATAATATAAGAATGTGGTGTTATGGTTAGATATGGCGGCTTGCAAGCGAGGAGTCGCAGGTTCAATTCCCTCTGCTGTCAAAATATTTTTTACTTTTGCATTCATATCTTTCTGTATGTATGTAAAAATTCAAACTTTAACAAAGGTTCAGGGGATCTCGTAGTCGGGCACTCCCGACTAGATCGTTCTTACTTGTTTAAATGTGTACATGTAACTATAGCGCAATCATACACACATGCAAACACATACAGTGAAGCCATTGTATGACTGCTGGCAATGCGTGCCACATATGGGATATGCAACAAAAATGCTGCCACACCAACTGTTCTTGGCAACGGCAACAATGCGAGCGGCGGAAGTCAGCAAGCAAAGCGGCGGAAATGTAAAGTCAATGCCGTTGTTTTTTTCTTTTCTTTTTTCAATGTTTACATCGTTGAGTTTTTGGTCTGCAGTGTTGATGGCTTTTCATACTTTTCATACTCTTGAAAATGGGCAACAAAGAGTATTATGGTTTTGTGCGAATATATGCAATAGTTTTGTATAGATTACTACAGCTAAGACCCTTATTTATTGTTTGAGGAAGACAACAATTGTCAAGCTTTAACTTTAAACACATTAAAAATTTCAATTTGAGTTAAATTTGTCTTGCTAAAATTTATGTAGGTGCTAAAATTTTAGATGCTGGACCGATCCTATAGAGTATATTCGGGGGAAACATCCGTCTCAATCTAACTCAAGCCGTCCATCCATCTCTCTATTTGTATACATGAACGAGTCTATGAAACCATAAGAGTCTATTACAAGTCCCTCAACCTGTTGACAACAATTGATTAAATCTCCGACGTTTTAAGACCAATGAACACTAAAATTGATACAAAAATGTTCTAAATATACACAGATAGCGAATACTCATCTCAGCATCTCGGAATGTGATGCAAAGTATCTCCAAGTCGGGCACTTCTGACAAAAACGCTCGCTCTTGTTACTTAAGGAATTGTTTGGAAGATGATTATAATAAGATCCACAGACAGGGAAAATGGCATACCCTATTACTAAAGCTAATCAAATAGTACGTTTATATATACATATAAATTTAATTATTTTTACACCATTTTGTGTTGATCTCAAAATTTTAGAAATCTAAAGTTATAGTAGGTGCATGTGTTATATCTGCAGATTAAGTTTGAATTTCTATGACAACGCCTTTGAATTAAGTACAGGGTATCAGATTGTCTGGCATTCGTTACCTAAGTCAAGTATTTTGCATCATTTTTCATATGTGTTAAGAATTGTAAGCCAGTGTTGTGACTGTCGTCTGGTGTCTTCTATTCGTGCTTACATATTATCGTTTGCCGGATTTGTGCATCTTTGTTTGCATTGTTGTTGCTGTTGCTACTGTTTTTGCTGTTTTTGCTGTTGTTGCGTTTATTGCGCATTTATGCTTGAAGCAAGTTATGAAAAGTGCACAAAAGTTTTCTTGCTTTGCCTAGTTAAATGAGCACCCACACTCCGACAATCCTATTTATATTTATTCAAACTGCCATTATTCATATGCAATTATGTCAGATTTACTAATTGTCCCGCCCTTGCTAAACGGATATAACGAAACGAGATCCTTCTGTTTTTCAGTTGTAAGTATTTGTTATTGTTGCTTACTCTTTGCGTGTAGGAGACCTTCAGTTTCAGCACCAAAAATACATACGGTGGACCCAGCTAGTCTGGGCTTGACATACGGCTATTTTAAATATTAAAAATTAAAAAAAAAAAAAAATTTATTATTTATTTTTAAATATTATTTAACCTTATTTGGCGATAAGTTGTGTGAAGTTATTTCAAAATGTAAAAATTATTTTAAGCAAGTTAAACCTGAAAAATTCTGGATGTTCGGCTCATGAAATTAACTTTGGTCCTCAAAATTGGTTTGCTGATTGTCCTACTGGACAGATTGCAAATAAAATCTTTCGTAGAGCCCCTGGCCTAAAATTTATTAAAGATTTTTTTAAATTATGTGTTAAATTATTGATTACTAATCTTAATATGCCATAAGTTAGTATTAAACAAGTAAGAACGTTGCAGTTTTTCAATTTGCTACGCCCCAGTATATGAACACAGTACACAGTAACTTAAATGTCAAATTTTAGGGCTCTACCTCTAAAACAATAGAAGATACAGTTTTACCCGATTTGCCACGCCTACAATGAGCGTAGCTACTTATACGATATCTTTTTGTAATTTTGTGGTGCACACTAGTATATATTCCAAATCCCAGTTCTTAGACTACAATATTGTCGAAAATAACAGCGTTTTAGTTTTAATAGATATAGTATTTCCCGATTTGCTACACCCCCATTAGGCGTAACGGCAAAACACAAAATAAAGTTGTTATGAAGCGGCCGCACACGAGTGTATTTTCCAAATTTCAAGTCTCTAGCTTTAAAGGTGTCCAAATGCTGCGCGTTCATTCATGACAGACAGCAATGATGTCTTCGTAAACAAGTATAAACTAGAGGGATGGGCTAACTTCGGCCAGGCCGAAGTTTGGTAATACCCTTGCAATTGTAAATGATATAGATATAGATATATATAATTTTAGGTCAATCTATGGAGCAGGGCAACAGTAATCAAATTTGATATCAAATTTTGAAGCTGTACCTATAAAACTTTCGAGGATATAGTTTTCTCCGATTGCCAAGCCCCTCATGGCCGTAGAAATATATTCTTTATCTTTTTTTCTAGGGCTCGTTATTACAAATATATGTTTTAAGTTTCAAGTCTCTAGCTTTAACAGCATCCAAAGGAAAGATTTATGTTAAGCACTATATAGACTTTCCCGACTTGCCACGTCCCAAGTAGGCGTGGATAAAAAACTTTTAAATCAATCTGAAGGGGAGGCCAAAAGTATATTAAATTCCAAATTTGGATGCTCTAGCTTCAAAACTGTAGAAGATATAGTTTTAACAGATTTGCCACGCCCCCAAAAAAAGGAACCAAATACTCTATATCTTTTCGTATGGGGGTGCAATTCAGTATATATTCCAAATTTCAAGTCTCTGACTTTAATAACGTCGAAGTTATCCCACTAAAACTTTTCTTAAAACTGATCTGTCCTATAGGAGCTATAGGATATAGTATATATCCGGATGATTCTGAGCTATACAATGACAGACGGATAGACAGACAAACGGACAAACAGACAGACGGACATGGCTATATCAACTCAGCTCGTCTTGCTGATCAAGAATATATATACTTTATATAGTCGGAGATGCTTCCTTCTCTGCGTTGTAAACTTCTGACCAAATTATTACCCTTTTTGCAAGGGTATAAAAAATTGAAGATACAATTTTTTCTCAAAACTGAATTATGAAAATGGTTGAATGTGTAAGTTATTAATGAATGAGTTCTAACAAATTTTTTATCTTAACTTTTTTTTTGTTGTGCAACATGTTTTCAGTTTGTTTGTTTGGTAACTTGTTAACACTCGGGTCAAAGTTAGCAAACTTTGGAATCTGGCGACTAAACGCAATTTACACGTTTCAAGAACATCCTGGATTGATCATTCATACAAATTGTGTTCTACTATCGCTTTTGCTATTAGTAGCTTGAATTTTAAGGATTCCTTTTTAAACTTATACCTAAACAAGTTACACGAGTATTCTGCATATTTTGTTAGTGCTTGGATTTTATTGAGTATAGCTTAGTCTAATGCACTCAAAAATTCTTATCTGTGGCTTCATAACTGTGAACTGACTCTGGTCTCATTTTAGAGTTGCAATTGACATACGACCAAACTGATATTTTCACTGCCTACCTAACCTGTTTTACAAACAATAAACTATGGACACATATCTACCGAAACTATCGGCTTCAACGCGCTGACAAAAAGTTTTTAGAGCTTAAGCACCAAGTTTTCATCTAGATGGTTCCGTCTACTATGGCTTACGGGCTAAGCGGACTGCTTATCGGCTTTGAAAAGTTTCTCAGCCCAACAACTTTGTGTTTGCGGTGTTGTCCAAAAAGTTGTCACGCAATTTTTTATCATTACATTTGCTTGAACAATATACATATATTAAACAAAGGCCTAAGCATACCCTAACCCGTTCCACAAGGGTTGCTCGACTACTTAGTTGAGGTCGCATACGAGTATTATAAATGTACTTAGAGGGGCCCTCAAAGTTGTTAAAAGACTGCTGCTTACCTTGCTATAAGCTGTAAAAATTTGCTTTGGTTTTGGCTTAGTGTCGCCAGGTGTTTAGCTACACTCACCCACACGCATATTGGAAAGCACACATTTGTGTTGTCGCCGGTGGTAAGTATGCCATACCTTTACTTGCCGCACTGTGTGTGCCTGTTGTGTGTGTGAAGCACAGCCCCACAGATCACAGAAAAGCTGCTTAAAAGCACAAACAAAAACATTTGCAAAAAGTAAAATTCAGTTGTTTTTTTTCGGTGCCATGTCGAAAAATATTTTACACCTTTACACAAGGGTACAATTTACGGAGACTTTTAACTACCGCCCTGACGCAGTCCTTATCTGGGCGTCCAAAAGGGCAAGCCCCAACACACAAACAACAAGGTAAACATTTTAGGTAATTAAGAAAAATTACCTCTTTAAAAAAGAAGGAATGTTTTAAACAGAAAAAAATACAAAGCAAAAACAAAGGGACAACAGAAGCCATAAAGTAGCTTCAGCCAAAAACAGACAAGCCAAAGGACAAGCGTATAAACGAACGGATACGTCCTGCCGGACAGGCACAGCCATGGCAACAGTGTTGTAAATTGACTGCTGGCCTGTGCTGCCTTTGGTGCCCACCCAAACTGAGATACATGACAGCCGCCTCTCACCACTTTCTTGCGGCGAGCAGTTTTAAGTTTGAATTAGCAGGAAAGTGGAAAGTGTTGTCGGTTTGCTTTTAAAATGCTTTGCGGTGTATTCCATTTATCAAAAAAGATATCTTGAAGTGCACACCTTATCCAACAACTGTCATTTGTCAGTCCGGCTCAGGGTTGAAAACACGTAAAATAAAGCAAAAATATAATAAAGTGTTGTGTCTTTCCGAGTGCTTTTAATTCTTTCATTAAATGTCCATTCTATTCATAGCTTCGAGTAACGCATTTGATCTTTATTTGAATACAAAGTTACCAAGATGATTGCATCTTTTATGCTTTTATGCCATTTAGTCTAGAAAAAAAGGTTCTGTTTGCATCACATTTACATTCAACTTTTCTTATTGAAATTTCTTGCTCTCAACCATCTTTTAAAATTCATCAAAGATATACTAATGATAAAATTGTCTTAAGGTGTGATAAAATGGCTTATTTGTTTGATAGTGGCTGCCTGATTGGAGTATAATTTCTGCCTTAATTATATAACATAAGAGAGACAACGCATTTGAAAAATATATATATAGCTTTTAGATCAGTTTCAAATTAATTCATAAAAATCTTAAGGCGAACTAAATAAAGAATTCTAGCTTTTTACAAATGCTGATCAAAGCTTACAAGAGATTTTGAAATCATATTTTCCACATTCCATATTATTTTTTTTTATGAATTTTAGAGATGTCAATTTCTGCGGATGTAAATAAGTTTGAGTCGGGAAAATGTTGAGTAACGGGAGCGAGTTAATTCAAATTTTGATTGTCAGCTCCAATTTGTAATTTATTTTCAATTTCGAGACTTGAGTTGAGTTGCACGAGCTCGTGTTGCATAAGAAGAAGTTTTTGTTATATTGGGAATAATTAAACGTAATTTCTAATTATGGAAATTATATTATGAGCATCAAACTGCGACCTAAGCCAACGAGTTTTAACTAACATGGTTAAGAAATGTTGCGATTGTAATTCGCAAAACCCTACCGCTACCACATGACTATGACACCCACGGGACTGTGACGCATAACAAGCCGGGACTCATCTGGTGCCTCGTACGGCATGTCAGTGCTAGCGAAGAAGAGGATACAAGACGTTTACCGCTCTTTTTAACGCTCTTGTGCTTTTGTGCTAATAAAATCAAAACTGATTACCACATCATCTTCAGCGGGCATGCCGCTCCGTGCGACATACGGAATCGAAGCATGCATATCATATTACTCATACGCCACGTTATACAATTTACTTACAACGAGCGGAACGAGCTGAAATGTTGACTGTTCCGACAAGGCCCCGCGCAGATGAAGACAAGTAGATGACATCCATGTAAAGCACGTATATATACACGTTTTGGTGAGTGTATGAGTGATAGCTTGGGTCGGGTTGGTGTCTGTGTGTGCTTTTATGGGTGCGCACAATGGCAGCAAAGGCGAAATAACAAGGCAAAGGCAAAGCAACAGCAAAAACAATTAATTGAGTGGCTCTTCGTACGTGTCGCACTATGTCGGAGTGCAACTGCGCCAGCCAGCGAAAACGAAAGATAAAACGTTTTGCAATAGCGCTATAATTTAATCAAATTTGTCACGCTTGCAATTGAGCGAGTCCCGGGAGTCACAGCCATAGCCACAGACACAGCCACAGCCACAGGCAGAGACACAGACACAGACACAGCACAGACACAATCATCGTCCGCATCGTGCGATTGTGCGGCACGGGAAAGTGCGAGTACGCAAGGTAGTCGCAGTGGTTGTCGCAACGTTTTCGCTTGAGCAATTTATGAATGGGCTCTGTGTGTCAAAGATCCAAGTATGGCGGCGTAGGAGGTGTCCCAGTCCAGCAAACAGGTGACTCGCGTATTCTCTTTTCAAAATTCAATTAAAAATGCGTTTAACGTTCATAAAATATCTTTGGCAATGGGCGAGCCAGCCGTCAACCTCGTTCTCAGTCCCATCTCACGCCCTACCATTACTGCAATATTTCCTCGGCTATTGTTTTTGCATTGTGGTCGTCGACATTGTCATTGGTCAGTGGGCATGATTCGCAGTCGGTGCTAAGCGAATGTGCGACAGACCTCTGATACCCTATAAGTGCCACTGCCAAAGGCCAGGGACAAACAAACAACATTCCAGCTGACATCCACCTTAAAAGAGGGTGAGGCAGAGTCGGCAGGGCGGCGAGTCGTGGACAATGACGGCGTCATGACAGACTGGCATGGCAGAACAGGGTGACAATTGCCGGGTAAGGATGATGCAAGTGCTGGTAGCTTCGATGGCATTACTGGCCACTGGGCTTGGCAAAGTACATTTTGTTGATGCATAAAAAAGTTAAATCGTTTTAATGAGCTCTTTGACCACATAATTAATTTAGCCTTCACAATTTTATAAATTATTGATTTTATTTCCATATTTATGTTATGTTAAATCGTTTCACCATCCATGAAAAGCTTAAATCTGACTGTGGTACCCCTCTTAAATTAAATTTTACTATGATACATACTTTAAATGGAGGTTATGAAATGTCCTCATTTAAATATTGATGGGTGGATTTATAAAATTGTTTAATCACTTTCTCTTTCATAATGAACAGAGTTCTGATTGAGTTTTAAAACAATCCGAAGATAATTAGGATTTCGCTTTGATTCGATTTTGCTTACCCGAGGAGAGAATGTTTTAAAAAACGTTTAACGAACCCTTCAATAATATTCATAGAGATCTCTGAAAACAAGTATTATACCAAAATAATACTTCCTTAGAAGTCATAATACTCTGTTATGTATTATATATACATAAGTAATTTTTAAAAAAATGTAAGGAACAAAGCCGTAAAATTACAAGATAAATCAACAACATAAATACGTCAGTGGAGGATGCGAATAACCTTTACACTATATATGGAATTTTCACATTTTTATATAATTTGGATATGTTATAGCTGAAGTATTTCATATTCTGCGCTTATTCAAAAACTGACAAAGAGTAGCGCCTTGTCACTTATTAACAAGTAAAAACGCTGTAGTCTGGACTGCCCGACAACGAGATCCCCTGTTCGAGCTTGCATTTTTACATACATAGAAAGATATGAATGCAAAAGTTAAAAATAATTTGTTTTTGAACAAAATATGTTGACAGCAGTGGGAATTGAACCTGCGACTCTTCGCTTCCAAGCCGCTATCTCTAACCATAATACCACACTCTTCATACAGTTCTCAGTGTCAAAGACGCAACTAAAGTAGCACCGGCGAGAATTAAAATTTAGTTGAAATTGCGATTTAACAAACAAAATTCACGTATAGATTGTGTGCACAGTGTGCACTGAACACGTATTGGCGCTCGCTACCGCGTGCTTTTGCCGATTGACAAAATGTTTTGTTAAATAACTTCTACGTTACTAAACTGACAATAACATTTTCAGCATTGAGTTCTTTCATTTTATTAAAAATACGGTTTTACTTAAAAAATTTGAAAAATTTCTTTTGGCGTCAATATTTTTTTTTTTTAAGAATTTGGTTTTGTAAAGTGTGGAGCCGGTATCCAAAATATAAAAAAAATAGAAATTGCATTTTACTTACAAAAAGCCAAATGCAAAATTTGACTGTAGCTAAAAATATGTAAAAGATATGCTTAAAAAACTAAATATTGATAACTTTTTAAATCGATATCAGTGAAAAAATAAGTTATCGAATATCTAAAATAAACTTAAGATACGCGCTATATACATAGAAATTGCTTCGTGCAAAATTTCAAGTATTATAGGCTCTGAGATCGACGCGTTAAATACATAGGGACAGACGGACAGACAGACGGATAGGGCTACATCGACTCAGCTCATCGCCCTGATCAAGAATATATATACTTTATGGGGTCTGCCACGCCTCGTTGGCTGTTACATACTTTTTGCAAACCCCTTATACCCTGATTTCCCATTATCAATGTGTTCAGGGTATAAAAATCAACAATCATCTGTACTCCAAGGCAAATTCTGTTTCAAAAGATAGCAGATATAACCATCGAATTGAATAGTTATATATTTTGTTTGGTTATCCCGGCATATTATTTACATTATAAGACTTCCCGCTGACTTTTGGCATGCAAAAGCTATTTACACAATTTTGGATACTTCGATATTTTTGGCCAAATACCGGATGCAATTACACGCTTACATCGATTTACAAACGGAGTCGTGCCTTCACTGGCATCACATATCGAACCAGACAGCATTCAACGTGTCAGCATCAAGCGACTATTGATTGCAGCGTGAACAATTTTGTAGTTACAGAAATACAAGAAGAAAACAGTTGAATATATATTTTTTTGAAAACAAGTAAGCTTGGTCGAAATTGCTCGACTAGGATATACCCCATACCCAGCTGCGAATGGCGCTAACCCACATTCGCTATTATACACACGACTCAAAGTACTTCGATTTTATATATATATATATATATATATATATATATATATATATATATATCCCCAAAGTGTACAGCATCGAATATTCAATAAAACTCGCATAAGTTCATCTGTCAACCCATACACATGTGTTTTCTCAAAAATTGATAAAAAACATTGAATAAACTTAAGTTATTGCGAAACTGCAAGAGCATTTCATCTTCGGTACCTCGAAGAGAACTGAAAATTCTGGTTATTGTAGCCCAACGTCCACGTCAACGCACTTCGCTCTCCATCCCTGCGGGAGTGTCGCGATTGCAATTTGAAATGCTAGGTGGCAGCTGACAGGTGCATCCGGCTGTGTATGTACGTCCGGACCAGGGGCTTATGGCCAGCTGCAACTTCCCCCGCCCCAAAAAAGGCAAAATATGTCTCAGAGGTTGTGAAATTGATTGAAAAATATTGATTCATGTTTTCATGCACATAAGAGTTTTACAAAAATGTTTCTAATGCTTAAGAATAGTACATAAGAATTATAATAAATTGCCAATTGCCATTCATTTTTTATGAAGCCTCAGCTTCAAAAAACTAATAATTTAATAAATTAAGAAACATTTTGCAGTCGAACGTTAAAATTACGGAATTCGTACTGTAAAAATAGGATATGTCAAATAATAGAATATATGGCAAATTTTAGAAACAAATATTAAAGTTAAAGATATTTTGTGCAATATTGTTTTAATCTATATAGTAGACTATACAGATTATTAAAATTTAAATTGCAAGGTAATGAAAATGTAGTTAGAACGAAACGCATTTAGCTCAAAGAATTCCACATATTTCTTCTTATATGTCAAAATTTGAAAAATGATCATGAAATAGGACTTCAAGAGTTGTATTTACAATGTTTTTAATTCAATAATCAATTTTAATATGTGGTTTTATGATCCGTTATTATCAACGAAGAATAAAGAAGCTCTAAGTTATTTGGAAAAGTAATGTATGTTGACCCTGTTATTGCAGTGTATTTTCCTTAATTGCTCTCGCAAGTATATTTTTGTTTTGCATTTATTTGCAGGCAATAAAAGGAATAATGCTCAACCTGTTCGTGTTGCCAATAATAACGATATGTCTATTATTAACGAACGTTAACTCAGGTGTGCCAATCGGTAAGTAAATCTAATAGCATACAAAGTGGGGTCGATTATGTGAATTTTTGCAATCAACTGTGATTTAGGAACTGGTGGACCATCGCTGATATTCGAAAACAAAGACGCGCTCTTAACATGCGTGGTCTCTGAAAACGCGGCCAACAACACAGTGCTATGGAAGAAGGGTGACGAGATCTTAACGGCTGGCACAGTGCGTGTTACCAAGGATCATCGTGTTAGAGTTTTGCACGATGAAAGTAAGTGTAAAAGATATTTAAAGTTGGGTAATAAGTAAGCAGGGGTACTTCCTTACACACAGATCCAAAGGGGAGCACTCTGGATATGGGTGGGGAGGTTTGGGTGTTACTGATAAAAGGTCTAAAGGCAAGTGACTCGGGTGCCTACATTTGTGAGTTAAACTCCGATCCCGTATTGCGCAGCATCCACATACTGACAGGTAAGATGTCGATCTTATATAAACGCTCAGTCCATTCTAATTGCAATTCAGTTAAGGAGCTGTCAACTTTAACGGGTCTGCAGGTCAATGTCACTGATCCAGCTGCGGCTGAGTCTAGTGATGTGTTTCTACTGCCACCGCCCCTCAACGCGCAGGACAACCGCAGCTTTTGGCGCCCAAGTCAATCCCCGCCTCAGCTAACCCATGATTTTACCGAGTGCTGTGAACGTGCGAATGTCTCCACGCAATGCATGGGATTTTGCAACGTTCACAATATATTAGATGGCACAACAGGGATCGATCCCGAGGCTTGCGAAAAGGATTTTCCGAGCATAGTCAGATGCATGGCCGATGGCCGTAACCATGTGCCATGCTGTGTGGAGAAGCAAATACCGGATCTGTGCCAAGACATGTGTCGCGGTGAATATACACCATTTACCGACAAGCTAAAGACGCGTGTGTCCTGTGTACAGCATACCCTAACTGGGCTCCAGTGCATTCTCAAGGGTATTCAGTTGATACCCAGTACGCCCATCCTAGTCTCGATAGATGATGTGCGCGAAACAAGTGTTAACATCAGTTGGGCTCCACCGCAAAGGCTTGGAGACCAAGTCTCCCATTATACTGTGAACCTTACTGTCTTGCATAGCTTCGACGAGGATGAGCTGAGCGGGGAGGCTAAACATCAAATACAAGATGTTACCGATACGGAGGAAATAGTGTTGTACAATGTGACTGCCAATCAAACATTTCTCTCGCTCGACAAGCTCACCCCACTCACAATGTATGCTGTTGTATTGACGGCCGTAAACGAGTTCGGTTCCAGTTTGCCCAATGAGCGACTTCGTTTCTTTACACACACTAGCGCATCGGTGGCCGAGTCGCAATCAGGTAGCACGGACAAGCAGGTAATGCCCAAATTACCGGACATACGCAGCTGTTGCGAATCTAGTGGGATGACGCATCGCTTGTGCATGGATAAGATGTGCGATCCGCAGAAGACGGACCTGGCTACGTTGCCTGACCTCATGGTATGTGCGCCCTGGTCGAACATTACATTTAGTTGCTTAGCAAATAATATCGATCATACGCCCTGTTGCCGTGCCCGTGGCATACCCGCTGCATGCTTTCCCATATGTGCTGGGAAGCTGACCTCACTGGATTTCAGTTTGTTTAAGTGAGTTAAGAAAGAATACACAATAACTAAGTACATTGATTTTGCATTGCATTTGTAAATAAACTGTTTTTCTTATCCAAAAGATGTCTACGATTTATGTCAGAGTATAGCAGCTGTCTATACCAAGGCTATGGCGTGCTGGCCGATCCTCCATCAAAGCTGCGAACAGTTGCAAAAACGGATAGCTTTGTTATTTTGGACTGGAATAATCCCAAGCGCCTCAGCGACACTGTGAACACCTTTCACGTCAAGTTCCGACGTCTCGGCGTTGGCGATGACTATCTGACAGTGGAAAAGGCATGGATAATAGAGGCTACTCGCCAGATTGCTCGACTAATTTAATTAACTTTGCAGCGTCAGCCGCCACTCATTCTTGAAGGCCTGGAGCCGGACATCTATTACGAGTTCTATGTGGTATCAATTAATGCCTACGGAAAAAGCGAGCCCTCTCCACGTCTGATAACACGGACCCTGCCAGCTGAGCTGGCCACAGTGCCCGTTGCCAAATACAATATGTCGACGTGCTGCAAGGCTTCAGGATTGCTGCCGCAATGTGCCCCTCTTTGTTCGTACAACATACGGCTGTCAGACATTGAAAACCTCGGACCGGCTTGCCGTGCCCAAATGCGTGAGTAGCATCCAATCCCTCTTTTAATGACGCCCACACATACAAATGTAGCTAGCAAACACTAATTAGTGTCAGTGTCCTGGATCTTGATTAATCAACTCGCAATTGGGTAATCCCTCTAGGATTTCAGTGAATTAAATGAGTTCTTTTCAATTGTTTAGTCTGCTAAACGTCTAGTATCGAGTACAGTGCTTTCAGAGGCATGCCGACATGCTTAACAGCAATATTCGTTAGTTCGGTTCATGAATTAAGCTGATGCCTCACCTTAAAATTACGTTGAATCTGCTTTTCCACGTATACGGCTTGGATTCAAATACAGAAACTTGTCTTCGTACACAACATTTTTTCTATAATTTTCATCACAAATATATTAAAAATTATATATATATTGAAGACAATATTAATAATAACCAAAATTTAATGAAATAAAAAAAATTTTGATCAATGTGTAAGACCAATGTTTTGGCTTAATATTTCTTGAAAAAATAATAAGAAGGGGTTCATTGAAGCTCGTTACTAAGTGCGAATCGAATGAATTTAATTTCTTATATTTATATAAAGATTGTTCCATTAAGTTTTAAGTATATCTTTTATTGTTAATTATTAATTTAAATGACTTACAAGAGCAAAATTAACTAATCGTCGATTTGTAGTCTTCTGTTAGAGTGTGTGAAACTTAGTTTAATATGTTTGAAACTTAAGAAATAGGTAATATTCTTGGTAGCTATGTTACGGCAATTGAATAGCTATAAATTGTTATCCATTTGAAGTCCATTACATCATGACTTGCTGCAATGTGAACTGCCATCAATTCAGTGAAATTTCCGTTAAATTGGCATAATGTGCTGACTCACTTTGTGTTCTATTGGGTACCTAATATAGGCAACGAGAAAAAACAGTCGAATTAGTAGACGTCGCTATTCAACATCACGTGGTTAAGTATCTAAGTCATTCAAATACTAAATTGATAATGCCGTCGTATAAAGTGAAGCATTGTAATTACAATATGTCGAAGACAAATGCGGCAAGTTATGCAAATGTGTCCCTTATTAACCCCTCATTGATTATTCGCAGCCATACTGGCACGCTGTGCAGCCGGCGGACGTGACCACAGCCCCTGCTGCAGTCGACGTAGCGTTATAAACGCATGCATGCCACTGTGCCGCGGCGTCATGCCACTCGCGCTGACCACCAAATCGACAACAGGAGCGTCAGGAGCTGGCGCTGCCAGCGGCAGCATGTCAACCTCCTCTACATGGGCGAGCAATATGCCCGACTGCTTGTCATACGCTGGCAACATTTTGCAGTGCTTTGAGGAAGGTGAGTGGAAGTTCCCCTCAGTCTGCGTGTCTGTGTGTGTCTGTGTATGTGTCTGCCTTGTGTTGTTGTTAAATGGCTTGTCTGGGCAGGTTAAGCATACGCACTGTCACACACCATTATGTATGTGTGTGTGTGTGAGTGCTAAATTAAGTATTTGATCAATGCCTTGGCTTAACCCACAAATTGCCAGACAAAACCAATATTGGCCAATTAAATTTGCGTTGCAACAACTGACTGTTTTCCAGGCACAAATAACATACCAGGACCGCCAGAAGATGTCCATGCAACATCAGTTACTAGCAGAAGCATAAGCATAGCCTGGACCCCACCCAATGTGGACACAACAACTCCTTATCAGACTGACACGAAAACTGGCGATGAACTGGCAGCTGCCACCAGCGTTGTGGCTGGTGACGTTGCAACAGAAGCCGATACTTCGCACTTGCACCAGCCGTCGCGCTCCACAGCTGCGACCGCGACTGCTAACGATGCTAATGATGCCATTGAATTCGTTGTTCAATATGGAAGAGTCAATAACATGACCATCTACGAGACAGTGGCCAAATTGGAAAATGTGAGTATAAGTATATATAAATAGTAGTTCAAGTTGATTGAACAAAAACACGAATTTTTTTTTTAAAGAGACTGCTCGACTAGTAGATACCTTACGGTAATTGCAAGTCAAACAGAAAGTCAACGTTATTGTTTCTTTTCGTAAAACCTTAGAGTTGTTGATAATTTGTAGTAAAATCAATATCGAGTTTAGTTTCAAATGTTAAGTACTGGTTTTTAATGTGAAGATATCTATGTCAGCGTCGGCTCCTATAAATTTAATCTAAGGACTATACCTATATTGCGTTAGACTGACTGATTTAAAGTCTTTCTTAACATACTTAACTGACTGATTTAAAGTCTTTCTTAACATAGAGAAAGAAAAGATTAGTGTGCGTCCATAGTATATCTTGAGATTATAGTGTATCAATTGTTGGATTCCAAATCATAAACAACAAACATATAAAGATTTTCGACTACATTGATTGCCTGATAGGCTAAAAACGCCGATTATTTATAACACTTGAAAATAACAAAATCGGACTTAAGCCATTATGCAATATTAGGTAAAAATATTGAAAGTGTGTGCGTTTATTTGACATCTCTATATATATATATATATATGGATATTAATGTTCGACAATACAGTTGGCTATCCAGACTAATACATGCACGTGCAGGGGCGGGGCGAACCAAAGGGTTGCTGTGGCTCATAACTGTCGTATGGACCGGGCACGTGACTGTAAACTAGTCAAAATAGTTCCCAGCCGAAACTGGCAAGCAAACAATGGAGCCAGAGTTGGCATAATATACATATAAATTGCCATTGGCATTGTTGTAGCTATTGACTGTTGTTGTCACACATCAAAGCTCAGCGGCAGCGCCACCTGCGCCTGCAGCATCAGCCATGGCCATCAACAGAGTTATTGGCCCCAAAAAACTGCAAATGCTAAAAAAATGCAAAAACAACTGGCAAATGTTTGTCGCGTGTCGATGCTGCTGCTGTTGCCGTTGTATTTGCTGTTGTTGTTGTTATTGCTGTTGTTGATGCGCGCAAAATGTTTTCAATGTGGGCAGGCCCCAGTGGCGGCCTGTCGCCGGCGACCTGCCCATAATGCCAGCACCCAGCACCCAGCACCCATCAGACACCAGCCGAATCGATATTGGAGAAGCTCTTTACAGCGTGCGGCTGCTGTCAGCATTAGTTGTTGCCAATGTTTGTAACGTATACCCTAGCAGGGGTAATATAATTTTGCCACAAAACAGGTCACGCACGGTGCTAGAGATATCTGACCCCATTGATAAAGACCCCTCATATAATCAAAGTATTTTGTAAGTCTTAAAGATATTTTCGTGATATGTATGATGCACGTTTTGTGCGTGTATTTTATTCAACTACTATATTTTTAAGCTGCAGTGAAGGAATCGATCAATCCGTTCGTGTTTTTGTATTCCAAATTGCTTTGTTGTGGTAGATAGTGTGCCTTAGTTTTGGGAAGAATTATTTTTTCTTTGTTGTTTACCTGATTCAGCATTTGTTTGTTGGCAAATTCTCTAAGACCAAGAGGTTAGTCTTTAAAAAGTTTTGCTGATTTTCGAAATATCCTTCATAATCTTTATTATTTGCCAAATATATTTGAAAACTATATATATATACTTTCTATAGCTCTATAGGAACGATCTTTTAGAAATACAGCTTAATGTTACAAGCCACTTATAATCCATTTATTTGTAAGGGTATTTAATCTTCGACGTGCCGGGGTAGGTGTTTTATCTTGTTTTCCTTCAGTTCAAAATTCATTCGTCTGCTCACTTTGGTTTTGTTAGCTTGGTCGAGCGGTCGCAGCTGTTGCGGAGCGGAGCTGTTGGCTAAGCTTATTTTATTTTTTCCCCTGACCGCCTGGTGTCAATTGGTTTAAATGCACCCCGCGCCTTGGCTTCAGACTTTTCGTTATCTCAAATAGCTAGTATATGCATATATATAAATGTATATGTATATCCATATATATGCTTATATGTATTTGTATATTGTTGCATCTCAAACTGTTTGTGAGGTCAACAGTATTTTTGGCACGTGGAGTTGGCATGTGATCTCGGTTATTCCAATTATAAACTTAATTTCTGTAGAATGTGGCAGAGATATTGTTAATATCATTTAAGTATTTGGATATGCAAGCAATAATATACTTGTATTAAAGTGTGAAATTAGTAGTAGTTTTGTTAAACACACATTAACTGAATTCTTTTTTTTAAATTAATCAAAGACATCCCAATTTGTTTTATTTCAAAAGAGATTTTGCAAGTGGACATTACTTTTAGATGGTGCTGAATTAATTCTTATTGAAGAACATTGTTGTGTCGATGACAAAACGTTTCTTTAACAGTTACCCATGAAACTGGAAGAATTCGTATTGAAGTAATTTTTTAGAGGGTTTGGGGTCGGATTCCTTCTGTCATGACATTCTTAAGCATTGGCAATAATATGGACATTTTACTGACCTACAGACAGCAGTCGTCTGATTTGGAACAGAAAGAGTTGCCAAGGCTGATGGAACATAATGGGTGGGTTGAGGAACTTGACTTTTGTAAATGTAACTTTTCCAATGATTTTTACTGACGCTGTAAGTCGACAACAAGTAGGTTTTATTTGTTTGTTATCAAATACATCCTAAATGATGACCATAAAAACTTTTTAATAAGGCTGAATAACGGAAATGATAAGATTCCTGCGCTGTCTGCAGTTTACCGATTAAAGTACATTCAAAATTCCTATGTAGGTCCGTGCTGGTAGAAGAATTGCTGGATGG
Source organism: Drosophila gaucha (assembly GCA_035045545.1). Lineage (NCBI taxonomy): Eukaryota > Metazoa > Arthropoda > Insecta > Diptera > Drosophilidae > Drosophila > Drosophila gaucha. The sequence goes on from JAWNOY010000435.1 coordinate 242,182, forward strand.
ATTGTGGATGCCACAACGAGAAAGTTGTTACATCAATGTAGCTTCGAGCTAGTGACTTTCGAGATGTGGAAATGAGCACCTTGGGACGTAGTTTAATGACCGAAGGTTCTTATGCCTCAGTGTTGGTCGCAACGCTATGTCCTTTGAATATTTATTTGCCATGCCATTTGGTAACAGCTACTTGGAATGGAATCTGCAAGGGTTGAGGCCCTAGTCCTTTGGCCAATAGCTCACGTACTTGTGTTCACATTAATTATTCATTGGGGCATCGCTCGCTCGACTAACCTAATATTGCCACTTGTGGCACATTTCCATTGTGGGGTTTCTCAATCATTGCTCAAAAGAGATACAATAAGTGACTTTTAAGGCGCAACCATTCGCTCAAACTGCTATTATTGTTATTCCTTGCCTGCGCTCATTTTATTCGTGGAGCCACGCTCTTCAGACTGATACGCATAATTGAAAGTGCTTACACATACTTATTGTAAATAATGATGTTGACATGTTGTCTTAAGTTATATGAATCTAGCTGAAGGATCTTTTTTTCGAAAATCATACGCAGAACGTGTTTTTCTTTTCATATTTTCATAAATGTTTGCAATTTTCTAAACATTATTTTGCGAGATCTCTTTATTGGGCACTCGCGATAAGAAGGTTATTCTCCTATGCTTTATAAAGATTGGATTGGAAGGCGATCCCAACAAGGTGTCCATTTTAAGGTTATAACCTGCAAATTCGGTTTATTGATCCGATAGTAATATATCTGCAGCAATTATGTGAGAGTATGCAGAGCTTAATCAAGATTGCTTAACAGCTCCCTCATTTTCCTTATATATAAGATGATAACTTAAGGAATACTAGAGTTGTTTAAGAAAGAGCTAACTTGAATATGCACAATAGTAGAAAAGTGCTTTCCCACAAATATGCAATAACTAAACTGCATCACGTAAAGCGATATTATATGATAAATTACTTGTTTGGCTTACATTGTGCCTGACATTGGCTTACTTACCAAAATGTCAATGTCTCATGCGGAGCGGACGTAGATTAAATCGTTTAAGTGTGTATATTTCGTAAAATATTGAATGCAGCGCGTGAGCATAGATTAGCCAAGATGTTACCTAACAATAAAAAAGAAAGAAAAACAATCTGCGGCATGCCGAAACTTGATTACCTTTACAGAAATATAGTGCAGGCTTTTGTTTTTCTTTGTGGAGTCGTATAATATAGGAGACTATTGAAAATTGAAGTATGCTACTATGATCACCATTTTTTAAAAATCAAAAAAAAATTATTTATTTGAACGATTCCTTTGCTAGCACTGTATGACAGTTGTCTGATCTTAAAATATTTTACAGAGACCTTAAAATTATATATAGTAGATGATTAAGTCACGGACAGGAACCTTGAAATAAGACAGAAGAATTTTAGGTTCATGACGATTACTCTAGACTAATCAGCTTAGGTTACTTCGATTAGGCAATAAACTACTGATTAAGAACCTATATATCTTATGAAGCGTGTTAAGTGCTTTTAAAATTTATAATACCTTCTACAAAAGTAAAAAAAATGCAGCTTTAAAGTAAAGTGTGAGAGTGACCCAATTATTGACACTTATTCACTAGTCGCTCCCCGATGTGCTACAAATCAAATAGAGGTCGATAAGCATTCAAGCTGTAGCCGCAGATTAGCTAACTATTTTGAATGTGGGCCGAATGACAATGCACAGCACCGCACGGAGTATCATACAAGAGCCGTACATAGGAAAATACATGTAGATAAGTACGATATAGCTGTCAATTTTGGCGATGGGTTTTGAAACAATCTGACGCCAGATGCGAGCGGCAATGGCAATGCCATCGCAACGCGCTGTCAGCTGCGTTAGTGTTGGCTGGCGGTGTCATTTTGTGGCTAAATACCGCAAATTGCGCTACTTTGCAGCAATTACAAAAACTGCTAAACACGACAACATGTCTCTCTGCGAAATGAAGCCCCGCCACAGACACAGCCGCAGTCACAGTTGCAGTCGCAGCCACAGAATGCACTGTAAAAGTTGCTTGCATTTCATGTGTCTTGATTCTGTGATGCTCTGTTTCCAAATCAAAGAATGGTATATTGGCCGCGTGTAATGCCTGACAGCTACACAGACTCGCATGTTAATTTGATAACTTGTCTGTCAATTCATTTAAATACAACAAATCTATTTCTCTTTGCCAATTGATGGGTTCCAATAATATGATAATATGAATATTAGTCAGTCTTTTTATACATTGTATACTCGGTGCATACGCAAATACCACAGAATTAAAATTAGATACATATTTGGCAATCTTTATAACCAATGAAATTTTACTTTAAATTCAATCAATTATTCTTGGTTCAAGATATTTAAATTATTTACTACTCAGTAGTACAGGACATCGTCTAGTCTAGCGATTTTGACTTGCATTTGCCACTCCACGTTTTTACATGTACGCAATTTTACTCTTAGGAATTGACCACCAACGAGACCAGCATAGATCTAACCAACTTGGAAGAAAATGCGTTATATCGCATTATGGTTGTGGCGCGTGGAAAATTTGGAACATCGCTGCCGGCATCGATGCTGCTGATAAATACGACAGCCGCTGGCGAAAAAGGTAAGTCGTTGAGGTCTTTGCATTTGGGGTCAACTCGCACTTGGACTGTCAATGCCGACAGATTTGCTAGACTGCTTTGGGCAGACCAGTTACTGCTCGCTTGCTACTTGTTGCATATTACATTTGCTGCTAATTTGTTACATTGGATTGTGTCTTCGCAGCGCAACATCCGAATGAAACATGGGGCGCGCCATCACCGCCCCACTCACTGACTGTGCTTACCCACAGCGCCACTTGGATGCAGCTGACCTGGCAGCCGTCGGAGTATTCGCATCCACATGAGCGCATCACTTACAGGTGAGCTAGAGTCGTGTTGACGTTATTGATGGGGCGTGTATGCATTATGTGTTACTAAACCAGATTATTGCAGAGTCTACCACAAGACGATGAACTCTCCGGACTTCACAAAAATCGAAACGAAATTGGCCTGGCTGCGAATGACGAATCTGAAACCAAGCTCCCAGCACGTGCTTTACGTGGAGGCGGTGGGCGAGCGGGCAACATCCCTGCCCTCAGAGACTCTTGTGGCGTGGACAGACCCAGCGCTGCCTGCTTTTGTGGACGTAATTGTTGCTTAGCTTAAGCTAAAGAGAGCGAATGAATAAGTGTCTTTACCCTCAGCCCCCGACTGTACATCCGGCCGACAACATACCTGAGGGCGGCTCAATGACAATTCTGTGCCTGGCTTTGGGTAATCCAGCACCCACCATATCGCTCTACGTAGGTGGGCATTTGGTCCGTCAAGACACTTCTCGGCATATGGTGACGGTCATACATAATGTCTCCGCCGACATGGAACACGTTTCGTGCTACGCAGACAACGGCTATGGTGTTCCCATGCAAGCCACCAGACGCGTGAATATTTGCTGTAAGTTAAGCAATCGAACCGAGTTAAGCAATAATTGAGGTTGGCCACTTTCCACAGACCCACCAAAGATTCAGGCGGCGGGTATAACTGTCGCCTCTATTGGAGATGAGGTTGAGCTGCGTTGCACGGTAGATTCAAAACCCCCGCCAAAGACCATTTTCTGGCGAGATCACGACGGTCGCGTTCCTGTGCCACAGGGTGGCAACTACTTTGTGTCGGTCACAAATGTTTCGACGATTTATACGATGGCACTTCGCATAAGCAAGCTGCAAGCGAACGATGTGGGTGACTATTTCTGTCATGCGGATAATCCATTTGGGTCATCCACGACGCCGGTATCGGTGCGTATACGAAATACACCCAGCCTTAATCGCAACGTGTCGCAATGCTGCGCCGAACAAAACGTCTCGCTGCCATGTCTAGATGCCTGCACCTACTACGTGGACTTTGACGCCATAGCGAACCGACCCGAATGCATCGTTGACTTTGACAAGCTGATGAAGTGTGCCGCCGATGGGTCTGATCACAGATCCTGCTGTGCAGATGAGCAGGTGCCACGCAAATGTCTGAACTGGTGCCGGGGCGAATCGGTGCGTTCCAAGGAAATCTGCAGTCTACAGTATGCCAGGACCATCATTGGGTGCTTCGAGAAGAATCGTGACCGTCTGCCAGGGCCCCCAGAGAATATCGTAGTGAGCGTGCTGTCGGACAACGAGGTTAACGTTAAGTAAGTGGCTTCAAAGAGCGGCGAATGGCAAGTTTCTTCATTTCATTTGAAGCTATCAAATTTAATCTCTTAACTATGTCCGGGAAGCAAACCCAAACACTTTTTCATTGCCTTGGCCGGAAGTGAACTCATCCATTTTCCTCACAAGCCAATACATTCATTACCCTCATCTGCTCCATCTGCCCCATTTGCCGCTTGTGTATTCTAGAAGTCGCAAGTCCGTGCGTGGCTGCTGCACTAATAGACCGCAAAATCCATTAAAGCTGAGATTTTTATCTCACTTTAATACACTTAGTCAACGTCAAAGGTTTCGCACACAATCTTGAATCGGTTCTCGTGCACTGCGGACAGTGGTGGGTGGTATGGTGGGCTTTAGGGTGCGCTATGGGTGATGGTCCAGATGCCAGTCCGCATTAAATTTATTAAAATTCCAGACAAGTTTTGCGCCTGCAACAATATTACTACTACTCATAATATGGCGCCATGTACACGGTCTGAAAACTATTTCATTACAGATGGGATGCTCCAACAAAGAATCCAAATGCCGTCGACGGCTATAGAATATATTACCATGAGGCCGCCGTACTGCCGCCATCGTCGGCGGCGCAGCCAAACGAATCTTCGATGGAGCCTGGCCTGGATACACTAGCCTCCATGAATAATGCAACAAGTATAGGCAACGGCCATGGCAACAACATAGCAGGGGCTGTGGAAATTCAACGCATCGACGTAAAGGACACAACAATAAGCATTAATGGTCTGAAGAAGGACGTGCTGTATGAGCTGGTGGTGAAAGCTGGCAATACATACGGTGGGTGAATCGAATGTTTGCCGTGTGTGCGTCTAGGCTTAATTTACAGACTTGTTTCCCCAGGTGCCAGTGTACTTACCGATCCGATTAGATTCACTCTGGGCGAACAGCAAGTGACATCGGCGACCAGCAGCTACTCCAGCGCCGTGGGCACCATCAGCGGCATTGTTGCAAGTATTTTGGCCATCCTCTTAGCAGTGGCAGCCATTGTCTTCTATCGGCGGCATCGCTGCCATCATGGCAAGGCAATCAATGGCAATGTAGCCTTCGAGAATCCCAGTTACACACGCGGCTTGGAACAGGTGCAGGTGTGTATGAAGCCTATTAACCACAGCTATAATCTTTTCATAAGCCAGCCGCAAAGACTGTAAATTGCTGTGTTGCATATACTTATTTGCGCTCATATTATAACTGCAATGCGTGTCTCTCTTCTTTTGTTGTTTTCAATTGAAATACACACACAAACACACACATACACCCGCACACTAAAGTTGCCAACTGTGACATCGGCCATCACAACAACACAAAATGGAAACAATCACACGCATGGCAGCAACAGCAACAGCAGCAGCGGCAGCGGTGTCGGCACACAGAAGGGCAGCAGCAGCCACAATCACAATGGCATTGCAGCCACAATGACGACATCCACATCCACAACGCCTGATACGAGGAGCACAGCAAATGGCAGCAGGCATCAGCATCAACATCAGCACCAACAGCAGCAGCAGCAGCAGCAGCAGCTGCGAAATGGCCGCGGTCTCACAGATGCGGCCCATCATTTTCACAACCCGCTTAGTAACACGCAGTGCAATGAAGTAAATCCCTCAATTTATGAAGAGCTCAAACTCGGGCAAGAAGGTGCTGGATTTAAGAAACTTGTGCCATAAATGACACAAACACACACACACACACACACACACACACACACAGCGCTCACAACGCCTACAAGAACCGACACCGAAACAGCAACATCTCAAGTTTAGCTAGTTAACTTACATATGTAGGTGTGTACGAATGTATGTATGTCTGTATGTATGCATGTGCATAGTTACATTCGTATATACGTACATACAAGCTACTATATAGTCCGTACAATCGCAAAATGTAGACATAGGCCGTGTAAACAGCGCGAAGCTCAGCTCCAACCACGCAACACGCACACACAGACAGATACGCACAGCACACACACATGGATACACACACGTACTCATCGCACGCGGGCATCCGTTCTGCATGCACTGCGAAAGATGAATGCGTAATATTGCGTAGAAAATGATTGCTAAGATTTGGTTAGTGTAAAGTAATAAATTTGTAGTATGTAACTGTGATTGAAAATTATGTAAAATATATTTAATTGGTAACAGAACTAAGCTACTTTTGTAAGCTATAAATTCTTTTTTGAAACCAAACGTTGCTTGATATAAGTGTAAAAATACGTAAATGAAATACATTTTTTTCTCACTGCTTTTGTTCCATGTAATTTGAAGTGAGCAGCGAATATTTCTGTATAATAAAAGTAATATTATATCAAAACTGTCCGATGATGCAAAATAAGGGCAGACGAGTGTTTACGTAGTAGATGTATATATGTATATAAATGTATATATGTATATGTATATATATATATGTGTATATATGTATATCTATATATATATGTAAATAAATATATATGTAAATATGTGTTCCATCAAGTGTCTTGGCTGGCTTTAGAAAGTACAGCCCTTGCTTCATGTTGTGCGCAGTTATTCAAATATTTGACTAAAAGATATGATACGCCCTAATGCTGTATGATCTTAAACTGATATGGATCAGACGCTCATCTTCATGTACAGCGGGTAAGTGTTATATGCCATTCCGACGAAGATTATCATAATTGAGTTATGCATAGACGGCGACACCTCGGTTTTATCCACCCTTAACTGTGAACCTAAGCAAAAGGGGACGCATCCATATTCATATCCAATAGTCTTTTAAAAGGCTTTCGCTTCATACTTTTATGTTATGGTTGGCCTCAATATGCTACTAAGCAGCCGAAGCTACATTGGCATAGGCCCTCAGACTCATCAAACGCTGCTTTCTGTTTGTGCTTTCTGCCTGACTGTGCCCTTTTACACTTCCGTTTCCGCTTCTAGAATGCTTACACATGGCAAGAGCTCGGAATAAATGCCGCTTGAATTATGCAAGACATTTAAGTGCCGGTGAATGCATTCTTCTATCTCCTGCATGCACTGTTTACACTCTAAAAGAGTATATTGCTTTGAAGTTCTTAATACATCCCACGGTCGATTCCTCTTCTCGTATGATAAATACTAACACACAAAAAGTCATGTGCATATGACTGCCTCAATCCAAGTGTTTAATTTTTATGTCACTCCCACAGGGTAAGGAAGGAAAATTTTCAAAAGTCGAAATCTCTAATATTTTTAGAGCTATGTATGTATACAATTTGTATAGATTTAAAATCGATATTTTCTAGGCGATGGTCAGGGATTAGTTTAATTTTGATAAAAAATTTTGATTAAAAAGCCATAAGAGCAGAGTATTATTCCCGTATTAAATTGATGATGAGCGCTTTAATATGATGTTTTAAGTACGAGAGTGTGTTACGAAACTGGATAAAGGGTAGGTACAACTCGGACAACTATTTTAAATTTAGTAGTTTATCATTTTTTATAAAATGGTAAATCAGGGTATAATGGTTTTGCAAAAAGTATGTAATAGGAAGAAGGAGGCGTGGCAGACCCCATATAGTATTTATATTCTTGATCAGGGCGACGAGCTGAGTCGATTTAGCCCTGTCCGTCTGTCCGTCCGTCCGTCTGTCCGTCCGTCCGTCTGTCCGTCCGTATGAACGCAGTGATCTCGAAAACCACAAAAGCTAGAGATTTGAAATTTTAGATATATATTCATGAATAACATACGCAGTACAAGTTTATTTTTTTTTGATAACTTATATACAAATACAGATAATAAACTTTTTAAATTTTGGATACCTCCCCCATTAGCCCCATAAGTGGAAAAAACTTATTTCAAATACTAGGGAGTTGGGATTTTGTATATAGACACCTTTAGCCAATATTATGTCCTGAATGTCTAGAACCGAAGTTATTTGACAATCAATTTCTCATGCTGTCCAGAATGCAGCCGCTAAATCATCTACGCAGTAAGCGGCGCGCGTGCTTGTGTATGTATATGTGTGCGTGTGTGTGTGCGCGCGGAGGGTAATATGTACAGATAAAAGATGTGAGCTAGATTGTTTAAAACACCGCCTCGGACTTGGTTCAGGGGATCTCGTAGTCGGGCAGACCCGACTAGAGCGTTCTTACTTGTTTACTGTTGCATTAATATCGTTCTGTATGTATGTAAAAATGCAAACTCAAACAAAGGTTCAGTGGATCTCGTAGTCGGGCAGTCCCCACTAGAGCATTTTTACTTGTTAATCTATAACTTAAAGACCACAGAGACACCAAATTGACTAGGTAGGTTTCTGTGATGAAAATACAGATAATAAATATTTCAGATTTTGGATAGCTCCCCTCATTAGCCCCTAAAGTACAAAAAACGTATTTCAAATATTAGGGAATTGGGATTTCGCATATATACACATTTGGTCAATATTTTGTATTGAAAATTTCATTAAGAAAGTACATTTAGAACTGAAGTTATTTAACAATTAATTTCTCATAAAACTGTCCGGTATGCAGCCCAAGCGCAGTGCTAAATCAACTACACAGTAAGCGGCGCGGGTGCTTGTGGACTGCTCGGACTTGGTTCAGGGGATCTCCTAGTCTGGCAGACGTGACTAGAGCGTTCTTACTCGTTAGTTGGGGACAAAACAGAAATGTTAAGCTGTCACAAAAGTTGGAATGCATGGATTTTTTTAATAAATATTCTCTAAGCATTTTGTTGTCTAAAAATTTGTTGCTTATTTGCTATTGCTTTTATTGATTTGTGCCAAAAAAAAGTGTTTGTTATGGGTTGTTACTCAGTTTGCTTGGTAATCAAAAGCTTTAGTATGACATAATAAAAATCCACAAGCGTAAAATGTGTTTCTATGTTGCTCTAGATTGATTAATTGCGCAAGTAAAACATTACTATTAATTAAAAAAAAATTACATGAAAATAAATAGTTTGCTAAAACTCAGGCTAAAAAAAAGATTTATGCTTGTGATAACAAAAAAGTTATACATTTTTTACTGTTATTTTTTATTTCCGGTGACTAAACAATTAAATCAAATGACCTGGAAATGCCTCAACAATAACAATAATAATAATAAAAAAAACATTAGACTTGCTACGTGTTAAAGTACAGTGGGTAAGTACGAATGGGGTTTCGTGATTTGTAGTTAATAAACTTCAATTAAAGTCCTTGCCTTTTATAGGAGTATGTATGCTTTTAACCTCGATCCAGTTTCTTTCATCTTTTTATTTATACTTAATATAATTATTTCATTTTCAGTTACTTTCATAAAAGTTGTTTATGCAAATTTTTTTTCATCATACGCTCTAATACAAATATCTTTTACGATTTTTCGTTCTTTTATGTCTCTTTGCTGCCCATTTCCGGGCCAAACTAAACTCTACATTGTAATCCCCAGGCCTACGAATTTTAACTTTCGAAGCTGGAATAAGCCATTTGTCGCCTATTCTTTTCCCTCTTCCTCCCCCGCCTTTCTGCGGCGGAGTCGCGACAACAAACCCGCTGGCCGCCAGCCAAGTGGAGCGCCAGCGGCAGCACAAAGTCTGGGTCTAAGTCCGATTAACGGCATTGCGTGAATTTTGTGTATTAGTGGACGCACATTTGTATATATGTATTTACTATATATATAGGACATCCAAAACAATTTTTCAATGTTATTCAACTTGTCATAAGTAATTACAATTAGCTTATTATTATAATAAAAATAATAAAAATTAAAAACACATATGTACCCATTTACCACTTTATGTGTATGCTATGTATATATAATAATATTTCGCACTGACTATACTTTGCCACTTTCGGTTGAAAAAAAACATATCCAATGGAATGCAGAGGATACGTAGTAGAAATATTATTTATATCAAGCTATAAAAATAATTTTTTTATTTCAACACCCTTGAAGGCACATAATAGTTATCTAAAAGCCTCTATAAGTTTAATTAAATAATTTCCTTAATAAAAATTATCTGCGAAGCTTCTCCTACTATGATGCTTCTGACTTGCTCCTTTTTTTGCAAGGCGGATCCTAATACGGGTGGATGTGACAGAGTATTAGCAAACGAATCAGCAAAGAGAATTATTCAACGAATTATGAATACAATATATTTGAAACGCTTGTGTTGCCAAGTTATTTTAACTTTTTTATTTTAACTGTTTTTATAGTGCTGTCTTTCAGTTAAATAAATTTATTTTAAGTGATTCTGTTCCTGGAGTAGATTTATGTGACTCGATGATGAGTTACAAGCATCGTACTAAACATGTTAACTATGTTCTTATCTTAATGTTTATTTGCATGTACTACATATAAATAACTGTTAATTATACTTGTTCACAAAGTGAAAAGAGTATAGAGACTTGAAATTTGGAATATATACTCGGCAGTACCCGCGTCAGATCAAGTGCTTTTCCGATACGCCCACAGGGGGCGTGTCAAGTCCTGAAATACTATACATACCTTCCAAAAGTAAAATGCTGTTATTTTCGTCAATATTGTAGGTGAAGTTTACCGTTTTTATTTAATTTTTGGATTTCTAGGTGTAAAATTGTAGAAGATATAGTTTTTCCAATTTCCACGCCCTAATGGGCGTAGATATATATTCTTTATTTTTAGACTCTGTTCCCAAAGGGAAAAAGAGTCTATTGGATTTGTGCAATGTCCGTCTTGCTGTCTGTCCGTCTGTCCGTCTGTCTGTATTAACGCGCAGCATTTGGACACTATAGAAGCTACAGACTTGTAATTTGGAATATATACGCGTGTATATCCGCGTCAGATCAAGTTTGAGTATTTTTCCGATACGCCCACAGGGGGCGTGGCAAATCGGGAAATGCTATATCTATTAAGACTAAAACGCTGTTATTTTAGTCAATATTGCAGTCTAAGAAATGGGATTTAGAATATATATTCGTGTACACCACGCGGACGTTTTAAGATATAGATTATATATCTACGCCCATTGTGGGCGTGGCAAATCGGATAAAACTATATCTTCTACAGTTTTGAAGCTAGAGCATCCAAATTTGGCATGTGGGTTACTGTTGACCTTCCCTTCAGTTAGATCAAAAAGTTATATACCCATGCCCCCTGGGGGCGTACCAAATCGGGAATATATATATAGCGATTTGTATAAATCTTATAATATTTTGAGCGTATTAAGAGCTAGAGACTTGAAATTTGGAATACATGTGCAAGTAGATCACTCGGAATCAAAAATATATATTATAGATATTTACGCCCATTAAGGGCGTGGCAAATCGGATAAAACTGTATCTCCTACAGTTTTGGAGCTAGAGCGTCCAAATTTTTCATGTGGGATGTTGACCTCCTCTTAAGATAAGTCAAAAGTTATGTATCCACGTCTTCTGGGGGCATGGCAAATCGGGAATTACTATATCTTTTACTAAAACCGTGATAATTTCGGCAATATTTCCGTCAAAGAGTTGGGACTTGGAATATATATACTAGTATCCTACCTCTACCCAAAAATATATGTTATATATAGCTACGCCCATTTGGGGCATGGCAAATAGGGTAAAACTGTATCTCCTACAGTCTTAGACGTAGAGCATCCAAATTTGACATGTGGGTTACTGTTTATGAAATTTAAATTTACGAAAAAAAAAAAATATTAATAATCATAATGTAAGCCTCCGTAAAACAAATTCCAGTTGACCTAACTGGGGATTGAAGCAGGGTCTTCGCTACCACAACGCAAGTCTGTTTAACCAAATCAAAACACTTCCAAACTCAGTTTGGCGCAAAGTCGCGCAAGAGACGCCGTGGTGTTGTGGGTAGAGTCGGTGGCATGCGAAGCGCGTGACCCAGGTTCGATTCCCATCGCTGCCGCGGGATATTATCATTTAATAAAATGTTTTTTTTTTATAACTTCTATGTTAGTTAATGGATTTTGATTAAACTGTCTGCATAAATCCTTATATTTTATTAAAAATACGGTCTTACCTAAAAAATTAAAAAAAAATGTAAATGTGGCTTTATTTGCAACTGAACTTATATTAAATTGATTTTGTGAAATGTGGAGCCAGTATCCAAAATATATAAAAACCAAAATAGTATTTTATTTTAAAAAAGCTATATGTAAAATTTTATGACTGTAGCTACATTGATGTAAAAGACATGCTCAAACAAGTAAGAACGCTCTAGTCGGGTCTGCCCGACTACGAGATCCCCTGAACCAAGTCCGAGGCGGTGTTTTAAACAATCTAGCTTATATCTTTTACCGGTACATATTACCCTCTGCGCGCACACACACACGCACACATATACATACACAAGCACGCGCGCCGCTTACTGCGTAGATGATTTAGCGGCTGCGCTTGGGCTGCATTCTGGGCAGCATTATGAAAAATTCATTGTTAAATAACTTTGGTTCTAGATCTACTTTCTTAATGAAATTTTCAGGACATAATATTGACATCTAGAGGTGTATATATACGAAATCCCAACTTTCTAGTATTTGAAATACGTTTATTCCACTTATGGGGCTAATGGAGGAGGTATCCAAAATTTAAAAAGTTTATTATCTGTATTTACATCACAGCAACCTACATAGTCAATTTGGTGTCTCTAGGTATTATGGTCTAAAAGTTATAGCTTAAAAACAAAGTCAAAATATCGATTGTTATCGATAATAAGGAAATAGGATGAGTTATCGAAAAAAAAAATAAACTTGTACTGCGTATGGTATACAAGAATATATATCTAAAATCTCAAATCTCTAGCTTTTGTGGTTTTACTTCATACGGACGGACAGACGGACAGACGGACGGACGGACAGACGTACAGACGGACATGGCTAGATCGACTCAGCTCGTCGTCCTGATCAAGAATGTATATACTTTATGGGGTCTGCCACGCCTCCTTCTGCCTGTTACATACATTGTCACAAAACCATTATACCCTGAATTTCCATTTTCAATGGGTTCAGGGTATAAAAAGGAATCTCAATAATCACGCATTCAAACATACGGAAAGACGGAACAGGAACAGAGTCTGACGCAGTCCGTGGCGCCCGACTGCAACGTTCTTACTTGTTTTTCTAGGGGTGGTTGATAAAAATATATGTTTAAAGTTTCAAGTCTCTGGCCTTAACAGCATCCAAAATATTGGAGGTTTTATGTTAAGCACTATATAAACTTTCCTGATTTGCCACGCCCCAAGTAAACGTGGATATGTAACTTTTTGATCAATCTGAAGGGAAGGCCAAAAGTATATTACTTTCCAAATTTGAATGCTCTAACTTCGAAACTGAAGAAGGTATCATTTTACTCGATTTGCCACAATTACGCCCCCAAAGGGCGTAGCTATATACTCTGTATCTTTTTGGATGGGGTTCTATCTGTCTGTCTGTCTGTCCGTCTGCCTGGATTAACGCAATCTCCTCAGAGACTATTAGAGCTACAATGCTGAAATTTTGCACATTGGTTAAAATCTGATGCAGGCATTGTATATTTTGGAATCATCCGTATCGGACTACTATATTCTTTAGCTCCCATAGGACAGATCGGTTTCAAGAAATATTTTAGTCGGATAACTTCGGCGCTATTGAAATCTTAGACTTGAAATTTGGAATATATACTCATGAATCGCACCCCCATACACAAAGATATAGAGTATATAGCTACGCCCTTTGGCAAATTGGGTAAGACTATATCTTTTACAGTTTTGAAGCTAGTGCATCCAAATTTGGAGAGTAATATACTTTTGACCTCCCCTTTAGATTGACCAAAAAGTTATATATCCACGCCTACTTGGATTTGAAGTTTAAACGAGAAGTTATATCCATTAATTATAACATTTGCTAATTGAAAAAAGTGTATATTGCTGTTTTGCAAATGTGTTTGCATATGCGTCAATATATGAAATGACGAATAAATGTTCTTTATTATATATCTCATTATTAACTTCATATCCATTGATTGTATGGAAAGTCATAGCTATAGTTATATAGCTCTGAGATCGGCGGTTTAGATAGGCAATGAGACAACTAGCTTCAACAGGCTTAAACGAAACGTCTGGACTGCTGATGAAAAATTAAAATTTTATATGAATCCAACAATACGTATATAAAAGATGCACTCTCAACACCATATTGCACTTCGAGAACAAAAGCAACTGAATTAATTCTATAATTAACACTAATTATGTATGTCCGGCATTTTTAATGGCTATTGCATAATTGCTCAACAGCAAGAACAAGGGCTGTGCCGAATACTTAAATAAAGTCCAGCTTATATGGCAATTTTGGTGTCTTAAAGATGAATTCTTGAATATACCAGTGAGTAAAATATATATGAGTACCCGCGTCAGCTAAAGTTCTACGATTAATTGAATACGCGGAAAATCGGAATAAAATAAGTATATGATTAAATTTAGCTGTTTTTGGGCAGTAAACGAGTAGAATGCAGTCGTTTTTTTTCAATAAAAGTTCTTACTTTAACGTTTATTCGTTCAGTTTCAATATTGACTACGTGCAAAAAAATTCCTTTTGGATATGCATGGGTATACGGACTTCGATACGGCTGATGTCAGCTTTAGCTTGACAATTTTATAAAAACTATGTGTGCACGCTTATAGGGCAAATGCTATGCTGCTGGCGCATGCTTTTGCCAATTGACAAAATGTTTTCTTTAATAACTTCTGTATTACTAAACGGATTTTGATCAAATTTTGAGCATTGAATGCTTTTATATTATTGAAAGTACGGGTTTGCCTTAAAAATTTAAGAAATTAAATTGTGGCTTTGATATTTTTTTTATTTGAATAAATTGATTTTGTAAAATGTGGAGAAAATGTATTTTATTTTAAGAAAGCTTAATGCAAAATTTGGTAACTGTAGCTAAAAAGATGTAAAAGATATGTTCAAAAAACTGAATCTCGTTAACGTTTTAAATCGATATCATTGAAACGGGAAAATTTATCGAATATCTAAAACAAAGTCGATATGGGCGCTGTATACCTAGACTATCGTGTAAAATTTGAAATCTCTAGCCTTATATGTTCTGAGATCGACGCGTTCATACATAAACGGAGACGGACAGATGGACAAATGGACGGACAGGGCTAAATCAACTCAGCTCGTCGCCCTGATTAATTATATATATACTTTGTGGGGTCTGCCACGCCTCCTTCTGCCTGTTACATACTTTTTACAAAACCAACCCTGATTTCCCATTTTCAATGGGTTCAGGGTATAAAAACGCTGAAAGCAATATTCATAAATTTAATGTATCATAGCGTTATTATTATATTATATTGTATTATTATACAATGCTTTGTTTGCTTGTTTGCTTACCAATTTTAAAAGCTTCCTCTGAGCATGGTAACTTCACTGTCTACAAGGAGGATGTGAGGATGTTCACAACTTTGTTCTAGACCAAAATATGATCGGTCTAACTAAAATCGAAATACACTTATCTGAAATGTGTAAATACAGGAATATACTTAAATTTACTTCCATGGCGCTTATTTCAGAGAGCACATGAACTCATTTTAATTTGCAAACACGTATAAAACAATCTAGAGTGAAACATGGTCGAAAGCTGTTTTAGCATTAAGCTACAAGGAAAATTTTATCTCACGGATTGTGTAAATATAAAAATGCAAATAAAAATCTGGGTTAATGAATATGGACATCAAAGGTTCATTAACCGTAACGTAAAGTGGGCTATTAACCTAACCACAAACATGTTTTGCTGTGTCTGCACTTGTGAATGTACGACATTTACATATATGGTAAAAATACGACTGATGTGTGTTGTCTGTGTGAGACAGAGTGTGCGTGTGTAGAAAGTCTATTCAGTCAACACTCGCTTAAAAGTTCACCTTTATTTATTAAAAGTGCTTATTACATTAACACTTGAGCGCGATTTAACACGATTTTCTCAAGTATTTTCGTACGACTTTCCTCGTTTGCCAGGACAGGCCACTGCCAAGGAATGTCTGTGTCCTGCCGCAGTCTGGACGAGCAGGAGTTCGGGCGATCGGGGCGGGTGTGACGCAGAGTATCTCTCAACTACTTCCACCCTTCGTATAGTACTTCAGCTGAAGTGGCGAAATCGTGAACTACCCGGCCCGCTGCACTTGTAAGCATTTAGCGTACCTACACCAACAGAAGTTTCATCTTTTTCATGTGCACTGAAGCTCGAGCTGCTTCATCATTTTTAGTCCTTTGGCGCGCACACAGTTCCTTACTTGGCACGACTGATGCTGCGGCTTATAATCTGCCGTTAGCTACGCTTTTTGTTGCTGTTTGTCCTTACTGACAGTTAAACGCCTCACTGTGGGTTGTACCTCGGCTTGGCTGACTTCCTTGCCTTACTTACCTGGGCTTGCTATCATTGCCGACATTTGTACGTTGGCCTGGCACTAGGTTGATGACTAGGAGCACGACACCGCCTGGGACTAACCCAAAGACAAGGGCTGTGGCTGGGGCTTTGGTTTGTTTCTGCCCCTAATATTGGATTGCCTGTTGTCAACATGCTTAACCTATTTGCTGGCATTTGTTGGTGCTGTTGACTTTAAGTGTGTTGATTTCATACAATTAACTTTTTGCCTGTTTGTTTTGTGTTTTCCTTGTGGCTTTTGCTATAATTTCCGGATCGTCTGTTGCCTGATGTTTGTTAAACTGATGTGGAAGCTGCTTGCCGATTCTCAGCAATTCCAGCCTGCTTGACACATCGTCATTTACGAGCCAGAACTAAAGGTTAACCCCTCTTTACATAAATTAAAGGATATGAGTTATCGTTCAAAATAAATCACAATCTTTTCATTTACAAGATGCGCTTGACCTAAACCCGCTGTTGCTGTTGTAGCCACTGTTGAAGCCGCTGTCGCTGTTATCTCTGTTGCCGCTGTAACTTGGTCAAGACAGGTGTCGTAAGACACGGAATGCTCCCACGCGGCTGACGTGGAAAGTGTGTGTGTACTGTGTCTATGGTAGTCGTGGGCGATGTGCTTGAGCTTTAGCTAGAGTCTGCCTTTAACTTCTTCCCCTTTGACAAGGACGTCCTCGGGCGCGATATACTTAGAAGCGTCTTCGGATGAGTCAAGCTGTATTTCCAGTTCAGCTACTTCTCTGGTGATCTGGTAGGCATTGGGGGAGATCTGTTTTGACAATCCTTACTATTTATTTATTTATTTATTTATGTTGACTATACGTGTGCATCAGAAGGTAACAAAAAAAAATAACAATATATGAATTTACATAAGAATATTATTTAATAATAAGATAGCCTATATAAGATTACATCAAATACCCTAATAATATCACCGACACGTTGGGGGAATTTTATTTGCCCGACCGGCTAGCTATGCCCCAGATCACAGCTAAAAGTAGTCAGTGATATTACTGGGATCTATAAGACTAAAGATTTTGTTATTAGGAAACTTAAACAAAATTAGTACGTATTAAACTTAGTAGTGTAAGTAAATAGAAATAAAAAGTAGATAGTAATTTCAGTTGGGAAATCACTGACAACGATGGGGGTAATTTTTGCCAGTCCGGCTGGCTATGCCCCTACTCATAGCTAGGTACTGTCAGTGATTTCCCGAAGATGAACTGAAAGCAAGGATTTTATTATAGGAAGAGAGTTCAGATGAGAAGACGTTATAAAAATGATTATAATTCTGACAAAGCACATATAAAGCATTATGCAGAGAGTAATCTGTTGTGCACTGTGATAAATGTAAAGGACGGAAATACCTGGTTGGTCTCCCAGGCACAGAGAACTTGAGACGCCCTAAAAGAAAGATGGAGTCGATATCACCAATAATCAACTTATGTAGAAAGATAACACCAAGGGAAGTTCTACGGTTGATTAATGATGGAAGATCAAGGAGCAGAAGTCTACTGCGGTAAGAGGGCAAACGTTGAATGGGGTCCCAATTCAAACCTCGTAAGGCAAAGATTAAAAACTGCTTTTGGACAGACTCGATGCGATCCTGTTTAATCTTATGCTGAGGAGACCATATACAAGAGCAGTACTCAAGTATTGGTCGTACAAGCGAAATGTAAAGAAGTTTGGTTATAAAAGGAGCATTAAACTCTTTTGACCAACGTTTAATGAACCCTAAAACACCTTTGGCTTCATTTACAATAGTACAAATATGATTGTTAAAACATAGTTTTGAGTCAAAGAGTACACCAAGATCTTTGATTTCAAAAATACGCTTTAAAGAAGTATTGTTAATTGAATAGTTAACAAATTGAGGTTTTGAACGACTAAAGGTCATAACCATACATTTAGAGCAATTTAAATGTAAATGATTATCATCACACCATAATTGCATAGAATTAAAGTCCTGTTGCAGATGTAGGTGATGGGAAGAATCAGCATAAGACAGGAAAAGCTTCACATCATCAGCATACATAAGTATCTGTGAGTGAGATATTAAAGATGGAAGATCATTAATGAAAAGAGTAAAGAGCAATGGACCCAGATGACTACCTTACGGTACAGCCGATCAAACATAAACAAGTTTCGATTTGGATGATCTGAGCAAAACTGTAAGAGTTTGATCTTTCAAATAAGACGAAATCCAGGACAATAGTGAGGGAGGGAATCCAATAAGGTCTAACTTTTGAAGTAGGATTTCATGATGAACAGAGTCAAATGCTTTACTGAAGTCGGTGTAAATTACATCAGTTTGCATTTTGTCAACAAAACCATCATTTATCAAAGAGGTAAACTCAAGTAAATTGGTTGCAGTTGACCGACTCTGTACAAATCCATGCTGAGTCGGAGATAACATGGCTTTGCAAAAATGTTGCAAAGTCGAGGTAATTATTTTTTCAAATAGTTTTGGTATAGCAGATAATTTTGCTATACCCCTGTAATTGGAAATATCAGACCTGCCACCTTTTTTGTGGAGAGGAATAATATAAGATTCTTTCCAAATATTCGGAAAAATACTTGTTTCCAAAGACAGGTTAAAGAGCTTTAGCAATGGAAACGCAAGGGAACCACTGCACTCCTTAAGAATACCACTAGGGATGTTGTCCGGCCCAGGTGAGAAAGAGGATTTTAAACTGCCAATGGCAGATAAAAGGGAATCAAGGCTTACAGTAGGAGAAATAGGACAATTTAGTGAAGAAATATAATATGGGTATGACATATTATAGGGACTACAAGCCGAATAGGTGGATTGGAAGAAATTAGCAAAGAGATCAGATGCATCAGAATCATTGCTAGCTTCATCCAGGCCATGAAAAAATGAGTTTGGTAAACAAGAAGTTATACGCTTCGAGTTTACAATCGAATAAAATTCTTTAGGGTCCCGAACAAATTGACTTTTGCATCGAAATAAATAATTCTCATAACATTGAGAATTAAGAAGGTGGAATTTTGACTTTGCTATAATATATTTAGACCAGTCAACATTCGCACCCGTTTTTTTAAATCTTTTGAAATATTTAGATTTAATATTTCTTAAATTATTGAGTCTTCGGGAAGACCAAGGGGGCTTATTTGTGGGGGGCAAAACAGCACAGGTTGGCACACAAATATCTAAAATAGAGTTTAGAGTGTTATAGAAAAAACTTGTTGCAAAATTAATGTCAACCGAGTCATAAAAAATTTACCAATTAGTTGCATTAATTAACTCATTTAGTAATTTAAAATTACATTTATGATAGCAACGACGAATTGATAATGGGTTTGAAAAAGAAGAAAAAGTATGTGGAATTACAAGGGACAAAGCTAGCTCTAATGTAGGATGGTGGCTATCCTCCGGAACAGACAATGGAAAAGATCTAGAAACATCAATAATTGAGTTATCATTAATGAATACAAGATCAAGAATTCGATTCAAATGATTTGATATAGAGTTCATTTGAAACAATGATAGGTCAAACATTCCATCAAAAAAATCATGTTGAATTGATGGAGTTAGATAATTTGATTCAGTAAATAAAGACCAAGTAGTATTCGGAATGTTGAAATCCCCTAACACCATAAAAAGGTCAGTATCTTGAACAAATTCGAAGACTTCTTTAATGCAGTTTAGATGATCAATATAAACTTGTATATCAGAAGAAGGGGCAATATACGAGCAGGTCACATATAACGAGCCTGTTGGCAAAGTGACTTTGACACCAACAATCTCAGCATGACGGGTCGACATAAAATTAAACTGTTCAGAGTGGAAAGAAGTGTTAACAGCAATAAGAACACCTCCACCATTCCTGGACAAACGATCACGTCTATAAGCAGTAAAGTTCGTTGAAAAAATTTCACTGTTACAGATTGAAGGATTTAACCACGTTTCAGTAAAGGCTATAATGTCATTATGACAAGAAAAGCTCTTTAGAAACAGGTTCTTAATTTTACTCCTAAGGCCTCTAACATTTTGATAAATGATAGAGAAATGATTAGGAGCAAGATTTAGTTTTTTGGTACTTTATTGGATGAATTTGGTACCACTGTTTTGAGCGAAACGGACGAAGGCCGATTTCGATTCTTAGGCTTAAATTCATGAACAATAATATGAGGTGGCCAAAATTTGGGGTCACATATTATTGAAAACATTTCCACCGGCACATTGATTTTGAAAGAAGCAATTTCACGTGGGGTCGTGAAATTAAACTTTGAAATATTCACAGTGCCTGAGGATTTGCTTGAAATATAAGCAGATATTGATTCCACAGTCGTATCTGCCGAAAGTCTAGAAATAAAAACTTGTTTGCGCGGAGCAACAACAGTTAATGTTGGAACAGCAGGCGATAGCTGAGATTCAGCTGTGGAGCACACAACTTTCGTTGGAGCCTTGAGTTTGCGACTCGACCCAAGTCGAAGTTCCACAGCATTACTCTTTTCGCTAGGGCCTGGTAAAGATTCAGGCACAATGGCTCTATCAATAGACGATGGAACAGAAGTACCGTCGAGATTATTTGGTGGATCCATTGACACGACTGGCTGATCAACCAAAGGCAAAGGAACTGGAATAGGGAGTAAAGGAGATTGGACAGGTATTGACTGCGTCTCCAATTGTGCCATTGGAGCACAGTCGAAATTGAAATCGCTAAGTCTACCGCAGCTTGCTTCGAAATCACAAGTCAGCTGCTTAGCAACAGTTTTTAGCTTCAGGAAATCATTTCTCAAAATGTTATACATTTTCGAGAAAGAAAATTGTTTTTCCAAACAATTAGGGCAAGACCAATTCAAGGCACCACTCCCAACTTTGGAAGTTGCGGTTATTCGGTCGCAATCACGTCCTGTGAGACCAGCACACTTCGCATGCATAATATTTTCACACAGCCAGCAACTAATAAATTGAGGCTGTGCGGAATCAGCAGCTTGGCGAAATGTACAAGACTTCTTGCAGGACGACATTATTGACAACAGGGGTCAAACAAAAACAAAAGGCAAAAATATAAATTACGAGAGCGCAAAAAGAGAGAAAAAGATCAAATGCAAGAAGAAGCACAGAGATTAAAACGAGTAAAACTCAAGAGCGGATTTCGTATGCAGAGCAAAACGAACAAAACGATCACACTGCTTGAAGCAATACACACACAAACAAGTGTAAAGTTGGGAATTGGGAAGCGCCAAACTCGAAAAGAGAACAAAGCAAAACAAATTGCCGAAAATGCAGCGACAGACGCCGTAAGAAAGTAAAATCAAGATAACAAGTTACTCACAGTCCAACAGACGAATCTTTGCACAAAAACAAGCACTTGTTATATCAAGCAAAATAAATAAACAAGCAATAAAATTTAATGCAGTTTTAGAATAAAATAAATGAAAAAATTGCGGAGCACAAAAAAAACACGTCAACACTCTCTCTGAGAACTCTCTCTGATACTAATACTATGACTATGAACTTCTTTAAATTGCTGATGTTGATTGCTCTGTAGTCCGAAGCTTGGCTTTTAGCAAAAAGGTTTTACATGTTTTATTTCATAAGGCTAAGAGTTTATATAAATTACAGACTCTCTTATTCTTATGAAACTCACGTGAATCTTTTACATTCGGTGCTGAGGGTCTGAACCAGCATAACCCATTTATGTAGTTATTTAATTCTTTGGGTAACAATGGGAATAGCTGATCACGTGGTGTCAATATTGCTTATGATATACTTTTAGAAACTATTTTATTTTCTGAAATGTGGAGTGAAGCGATAGGTTGAGCTGTTTTAGCTTCGTTTTTAATGACTCTTCTGTAATATCTATGAAGGACCAAAAATAATCACAGATCTTTGTGAGTTTTGGCAATGGAAAAACCAATTATAGCTATGTCATTTTCCGCTTTTTGGTCTTACGTCGTCTTTATATTTCCTTAGGACTACAAGATCGACTTCGATTTTCAGTAAACCACATTAGCTGATTTGTATGCTCATATTAATGAAGTGCCGCGTACACTTCAAATATCTTGTCTCTTAGCTCTTAAGAAGCTTAAAGAAAAACAATACCTTTATCCTTTACAATAACAAGGTCGAAGATAGTATATCTCTCTAGTTATATCCTGAACCCATTGAAAATCGGAAATAATTGTATAATGGTTTTGCATAAAATATATAACAGGCAGAAGGAGGCGTGGCAGTCCCCACAAAATATATATATTCTTGATCAGGGCGACGAGCTGATACGATTTAACCCTGTCCGTCTGTCTGTCAATTGTTTCTGTTTTGTCAATCGGCTAAAGCATGCGGCAGCGAGCGCCAATACATATGCAGTGTACACTGTGCATACAGTCTATACGTGTGCACACATTCATACAAATGTGTGCATTATTCTTTGAATTTAATTTGCTAAATCGCAATTTCAGTTTCATTATAATTCTCGCCTTTGCTATTTTAGTGGCGTCTCTGTCACTGAGAGCAATATGAAGAGAGTGGTGTTATAGTTAGAGATGGTGGCTTGCAAGCGAAGAGTCGCAGGTTCAATTCCCGCTGCTGTCAACATTTTTTGTTCAAAAACAAATTTTTTTTATACTTTTGCTTGCATATGTTTCGTATGTATGTAAAAATGCAAGCTCGAAGGTTCAGGGGATCTCGTATTCGGGCAGTCCCGACTAGAACGTTTTTACTTGTTATACTCTGAACCCATTGAAAATGGAAAATCAGGGTATAATGGTTTTGCAAAAAGTATGTAACAGGCAGAAGGAGGCGTGGCAGACCCCATAAAGTATATATATTCTTGATCAGGGCGACGAGCTGAGTCGATTTGGCCCTGTCCGTCTGTCCGTATGTATGAACGCGTCGATCTCAGAACATATAAGAGTTAGAGGCTTCAAATTTTGCACGATGGTCTGTATATACAGCTCGCAAATCGATAAATTTTCCCGTTTCAATGATATCGATTTAAAACGTTATCAAGATTCAGTTTTTAGACTCTGTTCCCAAAGGGAAAAAGAGTCTATTGGATTTGTGCAATGTCCGTCTTGCTGTCTGTCCGTCTGTCCGTCTGTCTGTATGAACGCGCAGCATTTGGACACTATAGAAGCTAGAGACTTGTAATTTGGAATATATACTCGTGTGTATCCGCGTCAGATCGAGTTTGAGTATTTTTCCGATACGCCCATACGCTGTTATTTTAGTCAATATTGCAGTCTAAGAAATGGGATTTAGAATATATATTCGTGTACACCACGCGGACGTTTTAAGATATAGATTATATATCTACGCCCATTGTGGGCGTGGCAAATCGGATAAAACTATATCTTCTACAGCTTTGAAGCTAGAGCTTTCAAATTTGGCGTGTGGGTTACTGTTGACCTTCCCTTAAGTTAGATCAAAAAGTTATATACCCACGCCCCCTGGGGGCGTACCAAATCGGGAATATATATATAGCGATTTGTATAAATCCTATAATATTTTGAGCGTATTAAGAGCTAGAGACTTGAAATTTGGAATACATGTGAAAGTAGATCACTCGGAATCAAAAATATATATTATAGATATTTACGCCCATTAAGGGCTTGGCAAATCGGATAAAACTGTATCTCCTACAGTTTTGGAGCTAGAGCGTCCAAATTTTTCATGTGGGATACTGTTGACCTCCTCTTAAGATAAGTCAAAAGTTATGTATCCACGTCTTCTAGGGGCGTGGCAAATTGGGAATTACTACATCTTTTACTAAAACCGTGATAATTTCGGCAATATTTCCGCCAAAGAGTTGGGACTTGGAATATATATACTAGTATCCTACCTCTACCCAAAAATATATGTTATATATAGCTACGCCCATTTGGGGCATGGCAAATAGGGTAAAACTGTATCTCCTACAGTCTTAGACGTAGAGCATCCAAATTTGACATGTGGGTTACTGTTTATGAAATTTAAATTTACGAAAAAAAAAATATTAATAATCATAATGTAAGCCTCCGTAAAACAAATTCCAGTTGACCTAACTGGGGATTGAAGCAGGGTCTTCGCTACCACAACGCAAGTCTGTTTATCCAAATCAAAACACTTCCAAACTCAGTTTGGCACATAGTCGCGCAAGAGACGCCGTGGTGTTGTGGGTAGAGTCGGTGGCATGCGAAGCGCGTGACCCAGGTTCGATTCCCATCGCTGCCGCGTGATATTATCATTTAATAAAATGTTTTTTTTTTTATTTTTTTTATAACTTCTATGTTATTTAATGGATTTGATAAAATTTTCAGCATAAATCCTTATATTTATCAAAACAAATTCTAGTTGACCTAACTGGGGCAAGTCTGTTTAACCAAATCAACACACCAAACTCAATTTGGCGCAAGAGACGCCGTGGTGTTGTGGGTAGAGTCGGTGGCATGCGAAGCGCGTGACCCAGGTTCGATTCCCATCGCTGCCGCGTGATATTATCATTTATTAAAATGTTTTTTTTTTTATTTTTTTATAACTTCTATGTTACTTAATGGATTTTTATAAAACTTTCTGCATAAATCCTTATATTTTATTAAAAATACGGTTTTACCTAACAAATTAAAAAAAAATGTAAATGTGGCTTTATTTGCAACTGAACTTATATTAAAGTGATTTTGTGAAATGTGGAGCCAGTATCCAAAATATATAATAAACCCCAAAATAGCATTTTATTTTAAAAGAGCTATATGTAAAATTTTATGACTGTAGCTAAATTGATGTAAAAGACATGCTCAAAAAAGGAATCTCAATATTCTCGCATTCAAACATACGGAAAGACGGACGGACGGTCTACATATTTATTGAGCCTACACACCTTTAACAGGAACAGAGTCTGACGCAGTCGGTGGCGCCCGACTGCTACGTTCTTCCTTGTTTGACCATATATTTTACATATTTTTAGGTACAGCTACGAAATTTGCTTTTAGCTTTTTGTAAATGAAATACATTTTCTCTTTTTTCATATTTTGGATACCACCTCTACATTTTACAAAAAAAATTTATTCGTTAAGTAATACAGAAGTTATTAAAGAAAACATTTTGTCAATTGTCAAAAGCCGCGGCAGCAGCCAGTACGTGTGCACACATACATTCAAATCAACTACGCAGCAATCGACGCGCGTGCTTCTGTGTGCATGTGAATATGTGTGCATGTGTATACAAATGTGTGCATGTGTATATGTGTTTTTTTTTTTTTTTTTGTATTCGTTTATTTCTTAAAATTTAAAAATGGAGTTTACAGGAACGGGTAGCGCATGATGCCTGCGGGACGGCCGCAAAGCAATGCTTCGCAGGCGCTTTGCGCCACCTGAGTCCTACTCTGCTCGTCGTCTGGTCCTCTCGATCCTGCGGAGCTCCGTCATAACCAGTGCCGCGAAGACACTGGTTGAGCGCCACGCTTCCTGAGAATCCAGCATAATCGACACCACGTTGTTTTTCCTGATGGATTGACCCACTGCTTCCTCTAGCTGTCGCCTCTCTGCGGAGAATCGTCCACACTCGAAGACAATGCTTTGTTTGCGTCTTCCACGATTCCTTCGCCGCACCAGGAACACTCATCTGTGTTGTCGTGGCCAAAACGGAGCAGGTAACTCCGGAAACATCCGTGTCCAGTTAGGATCTGCGAAAGATAAAAGTTTACTTCTCCATACTTACGATTTATCCACGGCGCCAGTTCCGGGATAAGCGTGTGTGTCCAGCGTCCTTTTGACGACTCATCCCACTTCCTTTGCCATCGAGCAATGCTGAGAGTTCTCTCCGTGCTCCTAGCATTGCTGATGCGTGTGGTCTCGCTGTTGTTGCCTCTATTTAATTCATCCGATTCGATGACCAATTCCTCAATTGGGAGCATTCCAGCTATAACGAGTGCTGCATCATTAGAGACTGTTCTGAACGCGCAACTGACTCGAATAGCACATAGGCGGTAGGACGCTCGTATACCTCGGCTGTAGCTTGGAGTAGCCATCGCTTTTAACCATACTGATACAGCGTAAAGAATGATGGACCTCGTAACACTCATCAGAAGATGGCGTCGTTGTTGTTTAGGTCCCCGTGTGTTCAGCATGATTCTTGAGAGTGCTCTACAGGATCCAGCTGCTTTCTCATGGATATACTCCAGATGTTCACGGACGTCATTCTTGTGTCTAGCATGACTCCAAGGTATTTTACTGCTCTTTTTGTAGCAATGGTGGTGTTGCCAATCTTAATCTGGGCCGTTTCAACTTTCTTCCGGCTACTGACCAGCACTGCCTCGGTTTTGTGCGGCGCTAATTCGAGTCCGGCTCTCATCAGCCAGTCTTGTATGCATTTGATACTGCCGCTGCATATCTCCTCTGCATCCCTAAGTTCCTTTCCTATGGTAACGACGGCTACGTCATCCGCAAAGCCAATGATGTGAGTTCCTGCGGGTAATTCTAATCGCAGGACTCCGTCATACATCACATTCCATAGGAGAGGACCCAGCACTGATCCTTGGGGTACTCCGGCTGTTACGTCTTGAGTTTGAGGGCCATCACTAGAATTGAAAACTAATGTTCTCCCTCTAAAATAACTCCTTACCAGTTCACGGAGATACTCAGGGATGTGGAATTGATATAGAGCATCCAATATCCTGTCCCACCTGGCTGAGTTGAACGCGTTTTTGACATCCAGCGTCGCTATGATGCAGTACTTCTTCGTCCCATGCTTCCATCTCGTGCCTTGGATGGCTGAAGTTGCGAGGCCAACTACTTTAGTCAACGCATCCGTAGTTGACTTGGCCTTGCGGAAGCCAAATTGATTCGGTGACAAGTCACCTGCGCTAGCAATCGCGGCCTCGATTCTGGAGCAGATCAACTTCTCCAGAACCTTTCCCATTTTGTCCAGAAGGCAGATTGGCCTATAGGACGATGGTTCTTCAGGTGGTTTACCTGCCTTGGGAAGAAGTACCAAGTTCTGGACTTTCCAGATTGCAGGGAAAGTTTCCTGAGTCAGGCACTCATTGAAAAGCTCCGCGAATGCACCTGGGTGCAAAGCGAGAGCAAGCTTTAGTGCGCAGTTTGGGATGCCATCTGGGCCTGGCGCTTTGCTGGGCCTAATGCTTCTAGCAACAGTCAGGATTTCGTCTACAGTTACTGTATCTATCGGACTGGATGGTCTCCGGATGAGTGACAGCGACTCTGTCACTTGGATGGAGTTTAGTCTGCGTGGAAAAAGAGTTTCCACGATATACCTTAACTCCAAACAATCAGTAGGCTGCGCTTGTTTGCCGGCGTAAAGTCTTTTGACCACCGTTTTATAAGCTTTGCCCCAGGGGTCAACTTCTGCTGAGTCACACAGTTCCAAGAAGTAATCACGCTTGCTAGCCCGTATGGCCTTCTTTAGCTGACGTCTTGCAAGTTGGTATTCCAACTGCTTTTCAGCGAAAGAAGGACTTCCTCGGGCACGCTGATATCGTCTTCTGGTTTGGATGCAGGTACGTCGAATGTCAGCAATCTGCTCATTCCACCAATACGTGGGTACTTGGTGACGCCGGAATTGCTTACGCGTTGCCATGCTCAAACTGCACGCATTCTTTATTTGAGAGACCATTTGCAGGCTCTATTTTCTACGGTGCCGGAGGTGGCAAGAGACTGGATAGCTTCCGAAAAAACAGCTGGATTAAATGAATCTACGCGGTAAGCTTCACGGTAGCGAGTGTATATGTGTGCCTGTGTATATGTGTACATGTGTATATGCGCGCAGAGGGTAATATGTACAGATAAAAGATGTGAGCTAGATTGTTTAAAACATCAGCTCGGACTTGGTTCAGGGGATCTCGTAGTCAGGCAGACCCGACTAGAGCGTTCTTACTTGTTTTTTTGTTGTTCAATTAGACAATTTTGGATTGCACCTATGATGGGAAACATCAGAACTGCGAACATTCTTGTGGAGAGGAATGATATAAGAAACACTACACTCCTTTAAGACAACTGGGAATGTTATCAGGGTTATGAAAGAAGAGGATTTTAAAGCGATAATTGCTTGAGTACTTTTGTTTAGCTATTAAAGTCTTGGTTAGCTTAGTCTTAGTTACCATTAACAGCTGAGATCACCACTCGTGATATACTAATCTTTATACATACTCTACATCATAGTCTCCGAGAACGACACGTTTGTATTAATAGAAAGTAGATTATCATTCATAAATATATTGAAATATATTCACTTCAGCTGTTATTTCAGATATATGCAATATAATCAAAAAGTACATTTTGTTGTATATTATGTTGATAAGCATTTCTAGTTGTAAAATAGCTTGTTCCAAGTAGGTATCTGTGCTCGACTTATGTTCAAACCCAACAGGTAATCTTGGCACAACTTTTGTTTATTATACGTCTTTTAAAAAAGCCAATATATATCACTGCTGGCAGTTAGTCGAAGTCAAGGAGCGTCATCAGCACGCATAAGCTACTAAATAAATGTGTTATGGGTGCGTTGAAGTGCTCATTAATTTTGTGTATTGCACTGTGGATGTTTGTGGGAAATGGCAGGAGAGGCGCAATATTCGTATACACACACAGACATTCTTTTGGTTGAATGGGATGTTGCACTAAGGCCAGAGTACACAAATAAATGATGACAAGTACTTGGCTGTCGTTTCCGGCACTATATCGTCGAATCTGTCTGAAATCGCTTTGCAAGGGGTTAATAACAGCAGCGACTACATCAGAAACAGGCCCACAGCACCTGCGTAAATATTCAGCAGGCACGACTCGTACTCGACTGCTAGCTTGGCATGCATCCAAGCCAGGTAGAGCAGACAGGACAGGTAAGGCAGGTGGGAGGGCAAAGTATCCGTCTGCCGCATAGCTACGATGAGCGATTTTCCACTCAAACACAGTCTGCATTGAATTCACTCAGCCACTGATATGGAGCAGGTATTTCAATTAGAATATTTTTGTTTCTTCCATATCTTGCTTGCGCTGATGCAGAATCATTCAAAGCTTGAAATGTGAGTTTTATACCCTTAACCCATTGAAAATGGGATTTCAGGGTATAATGGTTTTGTGACAATGTATGTAACAGGCAGAAGGAGGCGTGGCAGACCCCATAAAGTATATATATTCTTCATCAGGACTACGAGTCGATATAGCCATGTCCGTTTGTCCGTCCGTCCGACTGTCCGTATGTATGATATCAGAACCTATAAGAGCTACAGACTTGAAATTTTGCACGAAGGTCCATGTATATAGCGCGCATATCAAATTTGTTTTAGATATTCGATAACTTTTTTGTTTCACTGATATCGATTAAAAACGTTATCAAGATTCAGTTTTTGGACCATATCTTTTACATCTTTTTGGCTAAAGTCACAAAATTTTTGATTTAAACTTCTTGTAAATAAAGCACACTTTCTATTTTTGTAGATTTTGGATACCGGCACCACATTTTACAAAATCAATTTTAACAAAAAAAAAAATATTAAAGCCAAAAAAATTTTTTTAAATTATTTTAAGTAAAACCTTGTTTTCAATAAAATAGGAAAATTCAATGCTGAAAATGTTATTTAAGTCCGTTTAATAACATAGAAGTTATTTAACAAAACATTTTGCTAATCGGCAAAAGCACGTGGCAGCCAGCGCACGTTTGCACACATATATTCAAATGTGTGCATTCTTTTTAGAATTTCATTTGTTAAATCGCAATTTCAGTTCCATTGTAATTCTCGCCGCTGCTACTTATGGGGCGTCTTTGTCACTGAGAGCAATATGAAGAGAGTGGTGTTATAGTTAGAGATGGTGGCTTGCAAGCGAAGAGTCGCAGGTTCAATTCCCGCTGCTGTCAACATTTTTTGTGCAAAAACAAATTTTTATTTTACTTTTGCATTCATATCTTTCTGCATGTATGTAAAAATGCAAACTCGAACAAAGGTTCAGGGGATCTCGTATTCGGGCAGTCCCGACTAGAGTGTTTTTACTAGTTAAGGTTGCCTTGTTACTGGTAGCAACAACAACAAAAAGTTTTCGATTGGAAACAAAAAGATAATTATATGCTATCTATGGAGAGCCGAAGATTATGTACTCTTCAAATATTACATTATAGTTTATGTCAAATTTATTCATATACCAATGCACAAGAATGATAAATGACAGTTTTTCAATTTATTTGTTATCGATAGGCAGCTATCGAAATGTAACACGTCTCGCATAAGGAATACTTATGTATATTTGATTTGCTCGATCACATCTTTTACACATGTATTCTACATTTCGTAATAAAGTTACAGCAACTTCTGAAAGTGTATAAAAACACAAATTTAAGATAATAGAAACTTAAATATTTTGAATAATTGATTTTCGTATATTATACACCCACAATACGAAAGACAAAAAATTAAAATTATTCAACCTAACACACAGAACTAAACGTGGTATGTACAATGTTAACAATTTATAAATACATATTTTCAATAAGCTTTTACTAATTTGACTGCCTAGAGCTACAAGGAAAGAAGGAAATGTTATAATTTATGACTCGGTACAATCTCAATGAACTAAAGAGCTGATTGCTTCGTTTAAGCAGAAAACTTTCATTAGAAGAAGTTGGTTTTCAGTCAATGCAGAAGTCGATGACGTTTGAAATGTCATCGCAAAGAGAAGTTGAAGTGAATTGAATTTTCAATTTAGGTTCTTTCAACATCTTTTAAGAGTTCTTAAACGCTTTGGCTTTAATTAAAATTTCAACATGCCTTCCACACACATGTACACCCACACACACACATGAGTGTCTACATATATATACATATATAGTCTGTTCCACACCCGCATAAATTAACTTTGCGTAGTTGATGCCCCATCCCGATCCCCCTAAACGTTGCTGTAAGTACCTTATCTTAATGCGCGCCATATCTACCCTAATGCAGATAATAGGACAGGCCGCTATTTAAAGTCTAACAACCCTTTTTATATGCAAATTGTTGCTCCACGCGCCACGCCCCAACACCCCAACGCCCTATCGCCTCGACGCTCCGATATTGCGACGCCTTGGCTGCCAACTGACTGACTGCCTGCCAGCCATGTTGCGCACACAACTTGACATTTTTTGTACATATTTCGCAAATATATATATATGTATGTATATATCTAGGAGTACAGCAGAGGTGCGCTCCTTTTTTAATTTCCCCCATTTAAACATGCTGTGAAAAGGAAAAGCAATGAACGTATATATGTACATATATACTATGGCTATGTATGTGCGGGTGTGTGAATCCCTGCGGAAGTCCTGGCATGGGCGTTAGCTCTGCTAAGGTTTACCCACCGGTGCGGTCCTTAGTCTATGTGTGTGTTAGTGTGCTGTGTTCCTGTGCTTTACATCTACAGCTTTTTTTGTCTGCCTGTTCACGTCGGCATTTATATACATACACATATACATATGTATGTGTGTGTGTGTGTATGGGAGAAACTTTACAATAATTTGCAATTTAAATAGTTTTAATTAACTTTTACTAATTTGTCGACGCTCAACTTGCTCAACTTGGCAAACTAATTTTAAAGTGATTTATTATTTAAACGGCTTGATGATTGACAGCCCAAAAAGGGGCGCTAAATTGCCTGCGGCCTAATTAGCAAGGTGTGCTTAGCGCACTGTGGTCGCCCATTTGATTGAGTGAAAACGCTGCGAAAGTGGCCGCAAAAGGTGCTCAAAAAACAGATCTAACAAGTAGGAGTGGCACAGTTGGAAATACATGACTATCAGATATCCTGTTCCTTCCAAAAATGTGAGAGGGTAAAAACGCGCAGGGTAATAACTCTTCTAAAATTTCTAAATTCTAAATTTTTCATGTCACTAATGACTTGACAAGTCAATTCAGATTGGGTAACTTCGTCGGAATTATGGACAGTATAAAATAAAAGTGATCTGCGTTTGATACTTTACTTTTTAATGGTCAAATCTAGCTTGAAATGATCTATAAAAATTCTTTCTTTGCCTATTATACGCATTTGACAGTGAGAAAAACATTCTGTACATTAAGCAAATCAAGAGAGGGAAACTGTATCATACCTTTACGAAAACGATGCTAGCCCCTTTCTCTAAGCCATTACATTGCAATCACTATATGTCCAAAAAATGCCCGACTTACAGCCGCCAGAGCCGTAGATAAATGTGTGATTGTATCGCCGTACTAGAAGCAGTAACAGTCCCAAAATTAGTAGCACAATTACAACAAATACTCCGACAGCTATTTCCTTACTTCTGATGAAATGAAATCTAAATAATTCGAAATCTGTTGAAGTTAGTTTGCCTATTGAATATATCCTATTCCACATACGTACCGTTGCCTTTTGCTCATTAGGTCAAAGTTGCAGCGTCCAATTAGATGGCCACAGTCCCGACATTTAGATCTGGCAAGCACCTGACGCGTTTCAGAGTATAGTCTCTTCTTGTACTTGGCTATGATTTCAGTGATGCTTCTGCAGGTCCGTGCCACAATGATACGAGCCGCAGAGGCCTTCTCCGCGCAGCATCTGTGATTCGAGGTAGCCATATTGAACGTATTTAGGGTAATGTAATGTACTATAATTAATAATGCTGTGATACGTATTATATACTTTATATGGAAAGAGGAGTGTGTTTCCATTGCCTGCTGCGGTTGGAATTTACAGCTTCGATAAGGCCCTTCAATGAATGAATATGAATACATATGTTACCCAATGGCCATGTTTGTTGAAAATATACACAACATCAAAAGAGGAGGACTATTGTCTTTATTGTGATGACCATTAGATAATCTTACTGCATAAAGTATGATATAAGTGAATTTATATTAAATTTCTACTTCAGGCCAATCTCATCCTTTCCTTTCGGTATATCCATATATGACTTGTTGATTTCTTAAAAACTTTAAGCGATATTTGGAACTCACAAACTGTAACTTGCTATAAAGTATTGGTATTGCCACCACTATTTGAGTTTAATTTAACTTAACTTAATTGAAATCTCGACTTTTTAAAATATTCTCGCATGTTGAATATACTGAAAACTTCATAGAACTCCTTTAAGTAACACAGAAAATATTTAGGAAATAATTTTCTTAGCTGCTACTTTACTTTTGCATTTATCATATAACATTTAATTGATAGAGTTGCGTTATGATAGAGACAGTTACTCAACTCAATTTTTATACCAGAAGAAATCATCTCCGACCATGTAAAGTGTATATATTCTTGATCAGTAAGACAAGCTGAGATGATAAGCCATGTCCGTCTGTCCGTTTCTCCGTCTGTCCGTCTGTCTGTCTGTCCGTCTGTCTGGATCAACGCAATCTCCTCCGAGACTATTAGAGCTACAAAGAGCTGAAATTTTACAGTTAGGCTGCAATCTGCTGCAGGCATTGTATATCTCGGAATCATCCGGATCGGATGACTATATCCTATAGCTCCCATAGGACAGATCGGTTTTAGAAATGTTTTAGTGGGATAACTTCGGCGCTATTGAAGTCTTAGACTTGAAATTTAGGACATATACTCATGAATCGCACCCCCATATAAAAAGATATATATATAGCTACGCCCTTTGGGGGCGTGGCAAGGCGGGTAAAACTATATCTTCTACAGTCTTAGAGCTAGAACATACAAATTTGGAAAGTAATATACATTTGACATCCCCTTCAGATTGATCAAAAAGTTATATATCCACACCTACTTGGGGCGTGGCAAATCGGCAAAGCCTATATAGTGCTTAGCATAAATCGTCTAATATTTGGGATGCTGTTAGAGCCAGAGTGTTGAATTTTCAAAAATATATTTATATCAACCACCCTTAGAAAAAAAGATATAACATATACATCTACGACCATTAGGAGCGTGGAAAATCAGAAGAAACTGCATCTACAATTTTATACCTAGAGTCCCAAAAATTTACAAAAACGTAAGGCTTCACCGTTTTGACAAA
The DNA here is from genome assembly GCA_035045545.1 of Drosophila gaucha. Lineage (NCBI taxonomy): Eukaryota > Metazoa > Arthropoda > Insecta > Diptera > Drosophilidae > Drosophila > Drosophila gaucha. Next base: position 276,701 of record JAWNOY010000435.1, read on the forward strand.
GTTATAAAAAATTATATATATCCGCCTCTTGAAGTCGTGGCAAATCGGAGAAAACTATATCTTCCACAGTTTTATAGGTACAGCCCTGCTCAATAGATTGCTCAAAATTTATATATATCCACTAGTTGGGGGCGTGGCAAATCAGAAAAAATAATATCAATACCCTTTACAATTGCAATGGTATTGCCAAAGTTCGGCATGGCCGAAGTTAGCCCATCCCTCTACTAGTTTTTCTTCAAGTAGAAATATTATTTTGCACGGCGGAAATATTATTATGTAACTGTTTAGATACGAGCTAAAATCTAGAAAAACATTTTTATTTTAATTATTATTATTTTGTATCTATTATATGGTTAAGTAGATATACATACGTATATACATACATGCGTATCTGTCTGGTTTTGTTTATGTAAGTATAAAGATTCCCTGAACCTTTGTTCGAGTTTGCATTTTTCTTTACATGCAGAAAGATATAAATGCAAAAGTAAAAAAAATTTGTTTTTGAACACAAAATGTTGACAACAGCGGGAATTGAACCAGCGACTCCTCGGTCGCAAGCCACCATCTCTAACTATAACACCACTCTCTTCATATTGCTCTCAGTGACAAAGAAATTGCGATTTAACAAATTAAATTAAAAAAATAATGCACACATTTGAATGTATGTGTGCACACGTATAGACTGTGTGCCTAGTGTGCACATGTATTGGCGCTCGCTGCCGCGTGCTTTTGCCGATTGACAAAATGTTTTGTTAAATAACTTCTATGTTACTAAACGGATTTAAATAATATTTTCAGCATTAAATTCTTTTATTGTATGCAAAATACGGGTCTATTTAAAAAATGAAAAAAAAATAAATTGTGGCTTTGATAAGTTTTTGTTTAAAAAAATTGATTTTTACAAAAATCAAATGTGGAGCCGGTATCCAACATATAAAAAAATAGAAAATGAAATTTATTTTCAAGAAGCCAAATGCAAATTGGTGACTGTAGCTAAAAAGATGTAAAAGGTATGGTCATCATCATATCAGTGAAACAGGAAAAGTTATAGTCTGCCATACCTCCATCTGCCTGTTACATACTTTTTGCAAAAATATTATACCCTGATTTCCCATTTTCAATGGGTTTTGGGTATAATAACCGACTGCATATATGCTCGTTCACGGTCAAATGACAGTTTAATATAATGAAATATTGATTGTTTTTGGATGAATATATTTATATAGTTTATAGTTAATACAGTTTTTGCCGACTATTAATATCAATTTTTGGTGCTATAGCTGCAATACTGATGAATATACAAATTTTAATTTACCAATTAGCCGCGTACTATATATATTTGTGAAGGGGTAGGATACCAGAATATGTATTCCGAATCCCAGTTCACAATATTGCCGAAAATAACACGGCTTTAGTCAAATATACACTTGTATTATTATAATTTCAAGTATCTAGCTTTAAAGGTATCGAAATGCTGCGCGTTCATATAGTCAGACGGGTGGACAGCAAGATGAACATAGCACATAACCAATATACTATTTTGACTTCATGAACGAGTATAAAAAGGTCAATAATCAGGATTCGCAATGAGTTGCACGTAATTGAAACCATTATGTACGCAGTGTAAGCCTTATTTACTATTATATTGAAGCTGATTTCAATTAAGGTTGCGCCAGAACGTTTCGTTGCCAGATGACCAATCCGCGGGCATTAATTTTCAATAAAAATCCGCAATGCAAAAAGTAATTAACAACAAATTACGAAAATGGGGCAAACAACAGGCGAGCCGCAGACGATACACTTAGAGCTAATTACATTTGCCGAGGCTCTGAAATGATGGCTGGCAATAAAGGCAAAAGCCACAAAGACAAGAAACTCACATTCTTAAAGTGTTTGGGAAAAGTTGTGGTTTCCATTAATGAAAAAGAGCTGCGTTAAATTAAATATATCAAATAAATTAAAAGTAGCAAACATACAATTGAAAGCCACATAATTGATTTACCAATGTATTTATTTCTTCATGCTTGGACCTAATGAAAACTTGGCACAACGACTGAGGGGAACTTGGAAGCCAAGCACGTAGTCTGCAATTTGTAATTGGCCAACTGCAGTCAGCACAATAATTGACGCTACAGAAAAACGCAACTTTTTTTCTCTTCTACAACTATAAATATACTTTTGTCGATGGACATATGCTTGTACGTAGACACCGTCGTGCAAATACCAATTTTCACCACAAACCGCTCACAAAGTAAAAGCAGCGGATTCGAGCCACAACATTTTTGGCAAGTGATGCGAAACTAATGCGCCGAAAAGTAGTCTATGGAAAAACCGGCAGCCATTGGCTTTGTTGTTGTTGTAGACCCCAGCTAAGCTGCTGGTGTTGACCGTCCAGCTCTTTGACTGTCCCTGGCCACCAAATGTTGGCGTGAATTGCAATCATATTAAAAGCAGTTGCCAGCTGAAAGAATTAAAAAATGCCAGCAATTAGCTGGCTCACCATACAAATGAACAGGGTATTGAAAGAGAATTGAAAATAGTGCTAGCCTGGTCAAATCTGTTTAGAGTCTCTCATCAAAGTAGGAGAAAATAAGAAATTAAAATCAGATTAAGTCAGCAAGAAAGGATTTTAAATCTGTTTGCTTAAATAGTCGGGACTGCCCGACTACGAGATCCCCTGAACCTTTGCTTGAGTTTGCATTTTTACATATATACAGACAGATAATAAAATAAATGCGTAAAAAAAAAATTTATAATTAAAAAAAACTTTGCCCGTAGCGGGTGCGAACATGCGACTCCTCGCTTGAAGTCTCCTTCTCTGACCATAACACCACACTTTTCATATTGTTCTCAGTGACAAAGACGCAACTAAAGCAGCAGCAGCTAAAATTACAATTTAGTTGAAATTGCGACTTAGCAAACAACATTCCACGAAGAATGCACACATTTGAATGTATGTGTGTACAAGTTTTTTTAATAACTTCTATTTTATTAAGCGGATTATGACCAAATTTTCAGCATTGAATTCTTTTTATTTTTCTGCAAATACGGTTTTACTTAAAAAATTATAAACAAATTAAATTGCTGCATTAATAATTTTTTATACCCTGAACCCATTGAAAATGGAAAATCAGGGTATAATGGTTTTGCAAAAAGTATGTAACAGGCAAAAGGAGGCGTGGCAGACCCCATAAAGTATATATATTCTTGATCAGGGTGACGAGCTGAGTCGATTTAGCCCTGTCCGTCTGTCTGTCCGTCCGTCTGTCAGTATGTATGAACGCGTCGATCTCAGAACATATAAGAGCTAGAGACTTCAAATTTTGCACGATGGTCTGTGTATATAGCGCGCAAATCGAGTTTGTTTTAGATATTCGATACATTTTTCTGTTTCACTGATATCGAGATTCGGTTTTTTTAACATATCCTTTACATCTTTTAAGCTACAGTTACCTTATTTTGCATTAAGCTTTTTATTAATAAAATACATTTTCTATTTTCTTATGTTTTGGATACCGGCTCAACATTTTACAAAATCATTTTTTTTTTTTAAATGATCGAAACCACAATTAAATTTTTTAGCCAAAACGGTCTAGTCGGCACTGCCCGACTAGGAGATCCCCTCAACCAAGTCCGAGGTGATGTTTTAAACAACCTAATTATATCTTTTATCTATACATATTTGCCTCTGCGCGCATACATACGCAAACATATACACATGCACACACAAGCACGCGCGCCGCTTACTGCGTAGATAAATTAGCTGCTGCAGCCTTATGAGAAATTGATTGTTAAATAACTTCGGTTCTAAATGTACTTTCTTAATAAAATTTTCAGGACATAATATTGAAATCCAAAGGTGTGTATATGCGAATATTGTGTATATTCCAACTCCCTAGAATTTGAAATACCTTTTTTCCACTTTTGGGGCTAATGGGATCGATTGTTATCGATAATAAGAAAATGGGATGAGTTATCGAAAAAAAAATAGGCTTGTACTGCGTATGATATGCAAGAATATATATTTCAAGTTTCAAATCTCTAGCTTTCATGGTTTACGAGATCACTGCGTTCATACAGACGGACAGACTGACAGACGAACGGACTGATAAAGGGGCAGAACGGACGGACAGAAGGACAGACGGACGGACAGGGCCAAATCGACTCAGCTCGTCGCCCTGATCAAGAATATATATACTTTATGGGGTCTGCCACGCCTCCTTCTGCCTGTTACATACATTGTCATAAAACCATTATGCCCTGAATTCGCATTTTCATTAATTAATTTCTGTGTATGCAAAAAGGGCAATGATTTGTGGAAAAATGTTAAACTCAAAGTGACGGTAAACGGAGTTCAAAATATGTTTAGGATTGCTATCGAAATTTTAGCAGGAAAATTTAGCTTAGGTGATAGTCAGCAGAAGTTAGCAGTTAGCTATGCAACATTTTTCATTCATTATTTATCGATTTTGTTAATTTAATCATAAGGGATAAGAAAAGTTTAGAGTTTAGAAATAACAAGTAAAAACGCTCTATTAGGCTCACCATAGAATTAAATTGGGTATTGAAAGAGCATTGTTCATACATACGGACGGACAGACTGACAGAATATATATACATTTAAGAAAACCATTGTTATTACTCAAAAGAAAATGAGTTAGTCAAAAACTAACAAATAGATTCTCTTCTTGCTTCTGGTCTATGCAACTCTTGCACGGCCAGATAATTTGTTCTAGCTAACCATATATACCTCATCAAGATTCTTAGCATTGGCAAAATAACCTGAAACTTGCATTTAACCAATGCAATGTGAAAGTACAAATTAGTCCTATATGTAGACTCCAAAATAATCAAGTGGCTTCCAATGATCACTAGGACGAGAGATTACTTGGCATGTAATATTATGCTCCTCGTTTGTACCACACACTATTGCAATTAATTGTACTCGAACATGCAACAGGAAGAGGCCGGGCAAAAACTTTCACAATCTCATTCACACATCCTCAGGCGGAGACAATTGAAACTTTTGCCAACAACCGTTGACAGCCCGAGCTGATTCTCGTTTGTGGATACACTTTACTTTTGCCAGCCGGCATGACATCGACCAAATTATCGCAGAGATGTGTTGGCTTACAATACGACTAAAACTACATTGACTTTACCATTTCTAAGGGTCTCGACGTACACTCATGCATACTCTGGCATATTTGTATTAGTATGTGTATTTATGTGCAGTAGTTAAGCCTGCGGCAGGAGTGATATACGAAGTTGACCGAGAAATAGTTTGCGGTCGTTTTTATGCCACCCCATTCGATTCTTTTTTTTTTCCTTTTCATATTGTCATTTTGTCATGCGTTTCTTTCAGTTGGACAAAGCAGATGCCAGGTCAGCCTCGAGTGATGTGGGTCTTCGTGTCGATTAGATTTTGTTCTTTGCTCGCATTGCTTTTGGAACGAGCAACTGATATCTGGGAGTAAATGCAACAGCATCGACATTGTTGGCAGGGTCCGCTGACGCAGAGGCGGACTTGGGCTCATTATTGACATTTTCGTTGTGCTAGTTCTTCCATAAAATAGTTCGCTTTTGTTGTGGTTCATTCTGTTGCACACTACTTCCACGTTCCACCAATGTCATCGTCACAGTGGCCGGGCTTTTTCTCTTCTGTCGCAGTTACATTCTTCAACGTTTTCTTTTCCATAGAGTAATGTGATGGACATCATGCTCGTACATTGTATTGAAATGTTATCTCGCGCGTTGTCATCCATGAGGAGCACTACTTTTTATATACTTCTGCAGGAACTATACCCAAGCAGCCATTTATAGGGCTCAAGTGCAAGCACATAAGTTGCCAAGATGCTAATCTGAATACGAAATAAGATTCTTTTCCATCTTGAATAGGTAAATAGTTTCGTAGCCCACTCATAGATTGGCTCACTTAGAAAATGACTCCCAAGTGCTGAGTCGATTTATATATCTTTGAAAAATTGTTTGCTGGGTAAGCAGCGAGCTTTTGTTCAAGCGCTTACTGCAGCTCTGCAACTACTTGTTGTCTTTGTATGTGTGTATCCATTGTCCTTATTGCTATTGTTTAATGGTCACATTAAAACAGCCCCATTGTTCTCGTTCTTGTTCTCGTCCTCGTCCTCGTGCTTGTTGTAGTCGCTCTGGCTGGTGCTGTCGCCGTTGCAGTCATTTGACCACACCCTTTGCACCATTTTTTACATCGCATTTATTTACAATGTTCCAGACTGACTCTGTGGATCACGCTCAAAAGTATCCAATAAAAATATAGGCTTGTGCCATTGGACTTTATAGTGGCTTTTCAGTGCACGTCTGTTCACATGTGCTGTTTACTCAAGCTGTATTTGGTCTTTGTGTGTGGACTTGGGTATATTGTGTATATTAAAATATGGACAGTAAGAATGTGTATCGCAATAGACTTAGAGCTTAAAGTAGCAATATGCTAATGCTTATATGCATTGGATTTGGGTTATGCTCAGAGACTGTTTCTCAAAAAACAGTCCGTGTATTTTGCATATTAAAGCTGTATACTTTAGATTGTTCTGAGAGGTCAAGTCTCCTTCTATCTGTTGCTTCTGGTATTCTGTGGCATCGGATGTGATTTAGTGAACGAGACTAAAGACTTGCATGAATAAAGAACTTTAGTTGCAAAACCAGTCAAAAATATTTAAAATATCTAAATATCTAAACAATAAGACACTGAGGCACAACTAAGCAAGTCAACAACGACTTTTTTGGTTTCGTATCCCAATGCCACTGAATGCCGCATTGTGGTAGCCGACGCATCAGCCACAACTAAAGCTGCCAGTAGTAAAAAAAAACAAATCTGTCATACTCATCATATTCCTATATATTTATATTAATAAAATACTGTAATATTTCCTAGTAAATTTCATTTGATGTGTTGTCACAGTGACTGAATTGCTTATGCAACTAAACGGTGAGTATCTGGGATCCAATCATTGACTAGTATATCCGAAGGCCACAGTCGTCAGAGTCGTAAGTCGTAGGCAAATGAAATTTTAATATTAAAACTAATAACAATAATATTTTGAAATTCAATAATTAAAGACATTTTCTAGTAACGATCCATTGAGATTGCGAAATGTTTATCACACATTAAGTTTATTATAATTTTGTCTCTAAGTTAAGTCTTGTGATTTAAACCCTTTCACATACGCTCACAAATGAAGTTTTGCCCTTTGCGCTTAGCCCTTAGCCCATAGGCAATTTATAAAATTATATCAAGTCTACTAGAGGCCCGGCCACGGATTGGTGATTGTAAGATTAATATCATATTAAATTATTTAGTATAATTATTACAATTTATTTCAGCTCTATTTGGTGCACACTATGTTAAGTTAATCTGTCTTTTGCTAATATAAATAAATTGCATGGTTTACCAACACGTGAGCACTAAACATATGATTGGCCATGAGAGCATCATGGATTTTTTTAGTCTAAGCCGAAAACGAATATAGTCTGGCCATCGCGAATGCTAATCGAATATTGTGGGCGATATTGTGGTATCGGATCGGTGGTATCGGTATTATTGGGATACGTTGCAACAGGACAATTTCTACTTTAAATCTTCCAGTTAAAATGGTTGCTTCAATAACATTTTCGCTGATCTCTTTTGATGATCAAAAGTTTGCCATTGCATAGTCTCGGTAGATTTAAATTACATAGTAAAATAATCGGTGAACCAATTTTTAAATGAAGATTGTGAGGTGGCATCCCTGGTATATCCAAAGAATTTAAAAATTCTGTTCGATAATTTACCGTATTGTCTTGCTCTACAACACTGTTGATCGACTAAAAAGTCAAAGTCACATGATGGAATCATCCGGATCGGATGACTATATCCTATAGCTCCCATAGGACAGATCGGTTTTATGCAATGTTTTAGTTGGATAACTTCGGCGCGATTGAAGTCTTAGACTTGAAATTTGGAATATATACTCGTGATAAGCATCCCCATATAAGAAGATATAGCGACGCCTTTTGGGTTAGTGGCAAATCGAATAAAACTATATCCTCTATATCCTATATCCATTGGCGGCGTGGCAAATCGAGTACAAATCTACAATTTTATACCTAGAGATCCAAATATTGACAAAAACGTTAGGCTTCACCGTTTCATCAAAATTATAAAAAATGATATATATCCGCCGATATATATACTTCGGCATGGCCGAAGTTAGCCCATCCCTCTAGTTTTCAGCTAAAATCGCACGCTCATTAAGCCAATCGTGGTTGAAGCAATTATTCAGTATAGCCGGGAAGTCCTGTTCGATCAGTTTTAGTTTTGTAGTGATAAAAGTGCCGTCTGTCCGTATGTATGAACGCGTCGATCTCAGAACCTATAAAAGCTAGAGACTTAAAATTTTGCACGAAGGTCTATGTATACAGCGCGCATATCAAGTATTTAGATATTCGATATTCTGTCTGTCCGCTGATGTAAGCGGAGCTTAGCTAGAGTTACCAAATTTTGCACTAAGCTTTTTATAATTAAAATACATTTTCTATTTTTTTATATTTTGGATATCGGCTCCACATTTTGTTAATCGGCAAAAGCACGCGGCAGCGAGCGCCAATACACTGTGCACACAGTCTATACGTCTGCACACATACATTCAAATGTGTGAATTTTTCTTTGAATTTAATTTGTTAAGTCGCAATTTCAGTTGCATTTTAATTCTCGCCGCTGCTACTTCTTTGTCACTCAGGACAATATGAAGAGTGCGGTGTAATGGTTAGAGATGGTGGCTTGCAAGCGAGGAGTCGCAGGTTCAATTTCCGCTGCTGTCAATATTTTTTGTTCATTTTTTTACTGTTGCATTCAGATCTTTCTGTATGTATTTAGAAATGCAAACTCGAAATAAGGTTAAGGGCATCTCGTAGTCGGGCAGTCCCGACTAGAGCGTTCTTACTTGTTAGACTCTGTTCCCAAAGGGAAAAAGAGTCTATTGGATTTGTGCAATGTCCGTCTTGCTGTCTGTCCGTCTGTCCGTCTGTCCGACTGTCCGTCTGTCCGTCTGTCTGTATGAACGCGCAGCATTTGGACACTATAGAAGCTAGAGACTTGTAATTTGGAATATATACTCGTGTGTATCCGCGTCAGATCAAGTTTGAGTATTTTTCCGATACGCCCACAGGGGGCGTGGCAAATCGGGAAATGCTATATCTATTAAGACTAAAACGCTGTTATTTTAGTCAATATTGCAGTCTAAGAAATGGGATTTAGAATATATATTCGTGTACACCACGCGGACGTTTTAAGATATAGATTATATATCTACGCCCATTGTGGGCGTGGCAAATCGGATAAAACTATATCTTCTACAGCTTTGAAGCTAGAGCATCCAAATTTGGCATGTGGGTTACTGTTGACCTTCCCTTAAGTTAGATCAAAAAGTTATATACCCACGCCCCCTGGGGGCGTACCAAATCGGGAATATATATATAGCGATTTGTATAAATCTTATAATATTTTGAGCGTATTAAGAGCTAGAGACTTGAAATTTGGAATACATGTGCAAGTAGATCACTCGGAATCAAAAATATATATTATAGATATTTACGCCCATTAAGGGCGTGGCAAATCGGATAAAACTGTATCTCCTACAGTTTTGGAGCTAGAGCGTCCAAATTTTGCATGTGGGATACTGTTGACCTCCTCTTAAGATAAGTCAAAAGTTATGTATCCACGTCTTCTGGGGGCGTGGCAAATCGGGAATTACTATATCTTTTACTAAAACCGTGATAATTTCGGCAATATTTCCGTCAGAGAGTTGGGACTTGGAATATATATACTAGTATCCTACCTCTACCCAAAAATGTATGTTATATATAACTACGCCCATTTGGGGCGTGGCAAATAGGGTAAAACTGTATCTCCTACAGTCTTAGACGTAGAGCATCCAAATTTGACATGTGGGTTACTGTTCATGAAATTAAAATTTACGAAAAAAAAAATAATAATAATCATAATGTAAGCCTCCGTAAAACAAATTCTAGTTGACCTAACTGGGGATTGAAGCAGGGTCTTCGCTACCACAACGCAAGTCTGTTTAACCAAATCAAAACACTTCCAAACTCAGTTTGGCACATAGCCACGCAAGAGACGCCGTGGTGTTGTGGGTAGAGTGGTGGCATGCGAAGCGCGTGACCCAGGTTCGATTCCCAGCGCTGACGCGTGATATTATCATTTAATAAAATGTTTTTTTTTTTATTTTTTTTATAACTTCTATGTTATTTAATGGATTTGATAAAATTTTCAGCATAAATCCTTATATTTATTAAAACAAATTCTAGTTGACCTAACTGGGGCAAGTCTGTTTAACCAAATCAACACACCAAACTCAATTTGGCGCAAGAGACGCCGTGGTGTTGTGGGTAGAGTCGTGGGTGTCTGTCCGTCCGTCCGTCCGTCCGTCCGTCCGTCCGTCCGTCCGTCCGTCCGTCCGTCCGTCTGTCCGTATGTATGAACGCGTCGATCTCAGAACATATAAGAGCTAGAGAGTTCAAATTTTGCATGATGGTCTGTGTATACAGCGCGCATATCGAGTTTGTTTTAGATATTCGATAAATTTTTCCGTTTCAATGATATCGATTTAAAACGTTATCAAGATTCAGTTTTTTGACCATATCTTTTACATATTTTTAGCTACTGCTACCAAATTTTGTTTTTAGCTTTTTGTAATTAAAATACATTTTCTATTTTTTCATATTTTGGATACCAGCTCCACATTTCCCAAAAAAAAATTATTTAAAAAAAAAATTATCAAATCCACAATTTAATTTTTTTAAATTTTTTAGTGAAAACCGTATTTTCAATAAATTAATAGCACTCAATGCAGAAAATTGCATTTAAATCCGTTAAGTAATACAGAAGTTATTAAAGGAAACATTGTAAAAGCACGCGGCAGCAGCCTGTACGTGTGCACACATACATTCAAATCAACTACGCAGTAATCTGCGCGCGTTTCTGTGTGCATGGTATGTATATGTGTGCATGTGTATACAAATGTGTGCATGTGTATATGTGTGCATGTGTGTATGTGTGCATGTGTGTATGTGTGCATGCATATATGCGCGCAGAGGGTAATATATATAGATAAAAGATGTAAGCTAGGTTGTTTAAAACATCAGCTCGGACTTGGTTCAGGGGATCTCGTAGTCGGGCTGTGACTCGACTAGAGCTTTCTTACTTGTTTTTTTTTATTGTTGATGCAAATTGTTTGAAAAATCAATGTGACACATATTGTGAAAGGACTCGAGAGTGGTTCTATTAATAAATCTTAAAAAGAAATTTGAGTATAGTGCTTTGTATTAATGAGCGGCTTTAGAATCACAGTTGACCAATATTTTATTTGCACACTCATTCTTTTCTTAAGATCGATCATCGATGTATACGGTACTGATTGTCTACTGATGTTAACTCACTTTTCATCAACATGAGAAAACAAACTAAATAGTCCAATAATTGGTTTTGACTTTCTTGTATATTTTGTTTAATAATTAGTCGGATCTAAATAATGCGCCCATTGTACTTTGTGTTTGCAATGAGTATAAATCACGCACTTACCGGAAATAACATTAAAATAATACATTAACTTCACCAAACGTTGCGTCGCCCACGCGATTGTAGGAACGAAAAGTAAAATTATTAATTACAAGAAACAAAAGCTGTCAACGTTATATCGACAATTTAATACTCTACCTGAGATAAATACAAATTTAGAATAGCTTAATTTCCAGCTGGTTGCTTATATTGAAACTAAATAAATATTTAAATCAAAATTGAACAAAACTATTATACATTACTTATATCTGTGTATATCTGTTTTCTATTAATGAGTGTATATTTGTGGGCGAAAAGTTTGTTTTTGGTTGATCATTCCCAAGTTACATAATACCTCATACTAGGGTATTATATGACTGGATATGACTGGACTAAGGGAGAAAGTGGTAGGTTCGGTTAAAAATTGTGGGACTGTCGTGCAGACACTTTACCCAACAAAGCCCAGACTATGAAACTGCCAGGTACAAATCATAATCGCTGTTTGGAAATATAATGTAATAAAAACATATTTCCACCAGAATTTGGCCTAATAATGAGACGAGTAAGTTAGAAAGTGCAAATCAACAGTACCTTGACACGAAATACCTTGTACTGAATTCCAAACTTACATATTTTAAAATTAAAGGAGCTACGCAAATTGGATATGTAAACTTATATATAAATACGACTTGCTTATTTGAGTGCTTACAGGGTATTAAAACACACATCATTATTTCTTTCAATCAGTTCTGGTCGAATAGCGTGACCCTAAGCTGAAATTGACGGGCAATGGTGTGGACTGCAGCACGAGACTACCCAAGAAGTTGCAAGTAAGTGGGAAATACGCAGCAGCTAGGAGCCCCATGACATGGTGAAAGGTCCTGTCGCCGCTGACGTATCCCACGTAGCGAACGACGACAAAGCAAATACACGACTCCCATTTAACGACAAAATAAGCACTTTAGCCTAACGACTAACCCATTGTACCCAGTAGCTCCTAAAGAAAGAAGCAACTAGAAAATTTGTGAATTAAAAAAATTATTTTAGTGATTACAAATATATGTATATTATATATATCTATAGTGTAAGATTTGAAAACCAAATTACTTTATTAAATTCATAAAATTCAATAGTTTTATCTTTCACATAGTTTCATATCAAATTATCCTGTACTATAAGATCGTTGTTATCATTAAACTAAATGAAAGATCAAAGATCAAAAGCTATTTACATTATTGACATTACCTATTTTCAACCAATATATATTTATTTTTTACTTAAAGCAATATACGTTGTCTTAGTTTATTTGGTGAACAGTTTTGGTAATTACAAGGATATCACATTACATGTTTACATAGCTGGATTTTTCTAAATGTCTTTATTAAATAATGTAGGGTATCCCAGAGTACATACATACCTTCAACCACAACATGTTTGAAACCATTAAGTAACAAGTGCTAACTTTTGTGATACCTCAAACTGAGCTCGTGCACTTTGCTCGTAATGTCGCCGAGGTGGTTCAATCTCCCGCTAGTTTGTTTTAGAGGGGTTTGTAGACCATGAGAGGGGGTGGCGGAGGAAGTCGCATAGCAAAATGGTTTAGAGAAAGGCGAATGGCACAATGCCCGCCACAGGGACGGGTGACTTATAAGCAGGGCACAATTAGGCGGACGCGAGTTGGGGGTGTGGCAATGCCGGAGAAGTCGCGTGGCAGCATTAGCCCATAAGTCAGGCGCTTGCACCAAAAGCAAAGCAACACAACAACAAAACGTAATTCAATGCCCGCGACGTCGTCGTCGTCATCGTCGACGGAGCCCGAGGCGCGCTCTCTATGAAAATTGGCTCCGTGGAGGACTTTAGAGTGGACAGGCACATGAAACACAATTCAAAAACACTTTGACCGGCAAAGTTGCCAGACGGAATTTCTTCTGCATTGTGCAAACCACGGCCAAGACTTGCCAAAGGAAGCTCAGACTAAAAGTTGCACACTTTGTTTTGCCAACTTTCTTGCAAGATATTTTAATAAACTTTGGTCGACTTCATTAAATTCGATTCAAGTAAATGTATGTGCGTGTCGCCGTCCCTCCTGTTTGAACCGAAATAGGTCGAAACAATCGCGCCTGATTGATAGGCAATTAGTGCAAGTGAACACAACGGAAGCTGCGCCATCCGAAGAGGCAACAACTGCTTGCACATTAGCAGTCAACATCATCCCAGCGGTCTGCAACCAAAGTGTCATTAACCTAATTGCCGCAAAAAATAGTGCAGAGGACGACGAACGACCCCAGCCACAAAAGTATAACCCCAATGGAAGCAAAGGAGTGCAACGTGTTGCAATAAAAACAATTTACATAAACCAGGTAAGCCAACGGTAAAAAAGAGTAGAAGCATTCGCCAACTGCCGTCTCCACCAACCAACCAACCAACCATTATCCTAAACAAAAAACTTCGCAATGGTAAATTCCGATGCAGCTGAAATAGTTGCATATGAGCCAAGCGACTGTGGGGTGGAGGGGCCAAACACAAATGTCCCACATCACTTGAAGCAAGTTGCGCCCGGCTTTTGGTCAGTTCCAGAACGCAGATATACTTTCATATAAGTTTTAAAAAAAAATCCTTTTCATACTTATGTGTACAACACAACTGTTCGCCAACTGGCCTGCAATTTTGGGTTAAAGTAAAGTGGAGTAGCAACCACTTCTGAGGCCCTACATTGGCTGACTCCGCCGACACTGGCACTGCCCCTATTGGAGAGACTTAAAGTGCGGATGCATGAAACAAGACAAATAGTGCGCGATATTTCGACTCAAGAGCCCAGCTCTGTCTTCACTGCCCCAGCAGAGAGAGAAGATGGACAAGTGGGCTCCTTACACTGTTTCTCTGTTTACAGACAAAGGAACTGTGAAGTTGTTGGTCCGACAGTTGTTGAGTTGCGTCTGGAGTGGATCTCAAAAGCCATCAAAAATGGACATGGCATGGACGCATTGCTTTTTGCTAGTAGCTCGATAATGGCTTTCACGTTGAAAGCGCCAAATAGCTCAAATAGCTCAAAATGCAAGAGATTTGAGATTGGGATTTGATTTAAAAAGAATTTCCATGCAACTCGATACGCTAAAAGTATAAATATTTCTTCCATTTCTAGGACCATCTACAAGCCTGTACTCGCACACAATAACATGAAAATGTAAGTGGCAACCAGAACCTCACAGAACACGAGACTCAGGTCGACTACGGGCAATCAAAATCTTATACGTGAACTAATCCAGCAGAAGCTATTCCGTTGAGTCGCTGTGAGTCGACGCGACATCGACGCTGCGACCTAGCGACTTTTGACCACAACAAAGGAGTCACGCAAGGCAACGACACGCTGAGATTGGTGCCACAGCAGTGAAAGAGATATAGGGAGAGAGAGGGAGACGGAGACGGAGAGAGACAGAGAGCCAAGGGAAACTAAGAGAGCTTAAGCGTGACTCTGGCTACACGGACAATGTCCAACGAAGAGAATGACTACTTGGACGCTGTTGCTGGGGCTGGTATTGGTATTGGTGCTGGTGCTGGTGCTGGTGCTGGTGCTGGTCATGGTGATGGTGATGGCGATGGTAATGGCGACGGTGGCCTCGCAGCTGTTAATGGCGAGCCCGTTCTCGGTGGCCAAACAATGCCACAAATTAGTTCGAACTCACAACTCGAAGGAAACGTTTCGCCGACATTCACTCAGACGACAGCCCAGTTTGATGATAACGATAACCTAGTAAATAACAAGAACAACAACAATAACAACGGGAGCAACTCACGCCTGGGCCGAAATATCGATAGTAACTGCAATAGCCCCACTAAGAGTCCCACAAGCCGACGCGCCGGCAGCTCATCAAGTTTTCAAATACAGCTTCAAAATGCCCACTACGACGAGGATGATGACCTAGCCGGCGACTTGCAGGCTAATAGCGGTGCAGCTGCAGCTGTTGGTGGAGGTGGAGCTGCAGTCCGTGCCGCTGCCGGTGGCTCCTCGCACGTGCCCGATTATTGGTCACAGCGTAACGGTAGAGCCATCGGGCCAGCTGTAGGTGCAGGCACAGGAGCTCAAAGCGGAAACCAGAGTCGTGCGCTTAGTCCCAGCTATTTGGATAACATGAGCGAGACTTCGGAGCAACCGCCTGTTGTGCCGCTTGTACGCTCGAAATCGCGGCCAGAAATCTCCAGTGCTGCGGCCTCCCGTTACTCAAATCTTTCATACTGGAAGGCTCGTCGTGTTGTGTTCTATCGTAATGGCGACCCCTTCTTTCCGGGTGTTGAGCTGCGCTACCGCCCCGGGCGGGATGTCACCTCGCTGGACAATCTGCTCGACAAGATCTCACCTAAAATGGATTTGCCGCGCGGTGCACGCTACGTCTTTTCGATGGATGGCGATCGCAAATACCACCTAGATGAACTGGAGGACGGTGCGTTCTATGTGGTCTCCTCTTTCAAGGCCTTCAAGGTAAGTTCTTTTTTATAACTTGTAGTATATGCACCGCGTGATTTGTTATACTTAAAATTATTTTTTTACCACGCTGCATTTTGAAGTTAAAGTGTTGTTATTCACGTCAACTTTAGTGCAAAATCAATAGAAATTTGAATATTTTGGTATAATTTTGCATATATATGCAAATAGAAATATACACATGCATGCACATATACGTATGTGTATATATACTTACACTCATATTAAACTATATACGCTTTTCGCTTTTGCGGTCAGCGTCCCATTCCAAAACTCCAGTCCCAACCCTCAAATCGGGTCACTTGGCCTAAAAACTTAAGAAACTCTCACTTTTGTTTTTCTATAATTTTTGGTTCCGAAACACATTTTTGCATGCGAACACTTTCGTTTTCTCTGGCCTTTCGCCGTTCTCAGTGCTCAGTGCTCACTGCTCAGTTCTCAGTTATATGGACTTGTTTTCGATTTGGTCGCACAACCTCTACGTATGTATATGCAGCTACAAGTAGCTGTATGTGTAAAAGTTGTGTTTGTGTTTGTGTATTGAAACTGAAACTAGGTATTGCTCTCTTACCAATGTTCCTAGCTTGTTGGGTTATTTGTATTACATTCGTGGGAGTTTCACTTTTTACACGCCACACACGCAAAACTTATTAGCGATTTGTAGAGTGGGTTGACTTAGAAATTAGGTCTTACGTTTTATAGCTTTTTTATGTAGTTTCTAAGAGAGCGGCCATTGTGGAAGAGAAACAGAGAAATATAGTGTGTTAATAAACTACAGATTTTTCATGGTTTTACCGACTGTGGACGGCAGCCAGATATTTGTACAGAGGGAAATAAAAAAGTATCAATTACGTGTTTGTGAATCACAGGCTTTGAAATTCATAAAACAATTAAATGAGAAGTCCTACTTTATCACATGCAAACATAAAACGAAAATAAGAAATTCTTTAATAAAATGATTAAAATATATTAAAAAATGTATATATTGACTGACTCAAGCTGATGCAGAACATTATATATACAGTAAAATCATCGACTGCCTTACGCGGATAAATAACATATATTGGAAAATCATGTACACCCTTTAGAAAATATAAAATAAATTTTAAATTTTTTGACTTACAGGAAAAATTTAAAAATATTGTCATTTATATTATTCTTTCGACTACTGAAAAATCAAATCCATACATATATTTCTTAGGATTTCCAGAATGCGTTAAATGTGTGCAAACAGTAATCATTGAAGACTTAAATTAATAATTCTCGACCCCTTAACTGCATCTCATTTCCTACCCTAAAGGTCAATGGATAAGTCAGGCAAAGAATATGAAAGTCTAATAAGGCTTGAAAGAACTACTAAAATATATACCTATAAAATTCTACTCACAGATCACCAAGAACTAACTAGATGCATTGAATACATGAGCGAAACTCAAGAACAGTTGATAAAAAAGTATCTGTGGTGGTAAATTGTAGATTATAGCCCTAAATGTTGGGAATGTCATATATTATATAGATTTTGAGGATGTGTTTGTTTTATTATATAGTTTAAATAATTTGATTTTTCCCATACAAAAATGATGTTGCACGTCAATCAGAATCCATACACTTTAATGTCACCCTCTACCCCAATCTAAGCACAATAGAACTCTGGAGATAAATTTTCGATTTGCATGAAGCACAAATTGAAATTTTAGGCAATCATCGAACTGCACTTCCCTCACGTCCCATGGCAACTATTGAAAGAGTTTTTATATCCCTTTGGTGAAGTCTGAGCAGTGCCGATAGGAATTCATGCATTCATAATCGACAAAGACAATGGCCGGGCCTGGCATGGCCTGGCCAGGCGAGGCGGCTCGCGTATTCGCAACGTCTTGGCTTATTCACCGACTATGCCCCTAATGCACGCTGCCCGGCAAGCGTACTCTCAGATCGTCCGAGACAAAGGCTCTCGCTAAAGCCAGCCAAAAGCCACCTCCATGTGCCCCTCTCTACCGCCGTGCTGCCATACTGCTGAGGCAACCTCGTGCACTGCCCGTGGCTGGTAAACAAAAGCGCAGCAAGAGAGTTCTGCCAAATCAAAACTCATGACGAGGCGCCGGTTGGGCCGCCAGCAGCGCTATTGCCGCATGGAGTTCTGTGTGCAGCAAGAAGTGCACAAAAGGCAACAAGGAACAATACCAAAGCACCAACCATCGGAGCTCAGAGCACGGAGCTGAAGCCATGCCCTGCAGATGGTTGAAGTGCATAGACTCCACTGTTGTCCTGTGTAGCTCTGTAAAGCCTCTTCGGGCGCTTCCTTGCGCGAAAAGGGCCAATTTGAAAACTTGCGGCGTTTCACTTAGGGAAATTAAAAGTGTATGCATGAGAAAGACAAATAGGGAAAGAGAGAATTAGAGAGAGCGAAAGACCGAGAGCGAGAGAGAGAGGGAGAGGTCTAGTTCGAGATGGCGTCAACTGCAGGCGAACTAAGCAAGTGTAATATTAAAATTAATCTATCTTCACATTCGATTCAACAGGAGCCAAGCACATGGCACGCAATCAACAGCCAGGTTTGCCAAAGCATTTATGATAATTTATTCGTCACGGGGCGTGCGTGACCAGCAGGCTCGCGCGCTCATTGGTGTGGCTGATGTGATTTTGGGTGCAGCAAATTGCATTTGCCTTGTTTAAATAATTGGTCATATGCAGAAGCGACCAAGAGCAACAAGGCCAATCGACAGTGGGTGGAAGTCTCCGCACACATAATCAGTGTCAATTAGTTAGTCCGCAGAGAAACAGCTATTACATACCTAACTATAAGTATTACGAACCAAATCTTTTAAGATTCAGACATTCTGAAATTCCCCAAAATTTATTAGGTGCAGCCAATTGTGAATTATAACCGGCAAGGGAAGCCGCGGATCGCATGCACGAAATTACAAAGACATAAAGGGTGCGTGTGCCGGGGTGTGTGCTTATGGGAGCGTGCCGGGCTTGTGGCTGGTGCTGCGCCCTAAATTGGAAGAAAAATGGACACGAAAGCCTTCTGACTTTCAAGCCAGTCCAAAAGAAATTAAGATTTTTGGCACAAACGTGAGCGGCAAGCTAAAAGCGAAACCACTGCACCACGAATGCAGCACGCAAGGTCAGAAGTCAGGCAGCAGGAGTCCGGCAGGAAGCCGGAAGAAGTCAGGAGCCAGGCGCATTGTAATTAACTGCAAAACAAAAGCGCACGAGTGGACGGAATTTGACGTCAATGTAAAGTTTTGTATTCGTTGTGGCCAAAGCAAAAGCCACTAAAATTATAACCAGCAAACAGCTGGGACATAGATATAAGCGAGATTGCCAGCATCCACTGGCAAGTGCTGCTCCTCGCAGGCATTTGATGCATTTCGCAGCCCTTTACGTGATACATGCGCCTGAGATGGGGACACAAATTGCGCGTTTGCATCTGCTAGTAAGGACAATCTCATCTGCAGCCATCTTCGCCGACGGCAACCACAATGAATTGTTGATGGTTGTCTGCCAATCCGACAGAGGGCTGATGGATTTCTGAGTACGTCAACATAGCTTTGAATATTAAGTGAATTGATTCGATAAACAATTGTTGCACGTAATCTCTGCAAGCCATTTGCTTTTTGGTTTATCGCCAATTTAGTTTAAAGTGTGGTTTCATAGGTAGGCCATAGTAAACTTACATGACCATACATCTAAAGACGCCTACATACACATGTGAGTGTGGCTTAAGGCTTTTGCAATTAGGGCTAAAGGACACACGGTAGCAACAGCAGCAAAACCATCCTTGCAAACGTTGCCTACGTAAGCACAAGCTTAACGTCTATTAATATTACCCATACGCCATGTTGCAAACGCACTCGCATGGCAAATGTGACCAAAGTGCAGCTGATGCTGCTGCTGGTGTTGCTGAATAATCTGTAAGCGGATTTTGACGTAGTATTTAAAAGCACTTTAATAAATTACTCGACTGCCAATTACGAGGTATTTTCAAATCATAATAGACACGTACGGCGCTATTTAAATGCCATTCAGGCGTTTCAAATTTTGTGGTCAGCTGTAAATCCGATGTTTTAATTGAAACGCAGCAGGCGTTAAGCGACAAGCGCTGATGAAATAAATATTGCAGCGATATATGAAAATATGTAGGTGCTGAAATTAAAAACACACGAGAGAAAAAAGCAAGCCCGACCAACCAGACCAATAATAACAATTATTAAAAACAATGGAACACAAATTGAAAATAATAAAGCCAACAACACAATCACACCAACTTCGATGCCATAATAACAAATCGTTGAATCACAGTGGTAATGTTTCTACACACTCCAAGCAAATACTGAATATATTTAAGGAAACGGGCTCTCAAATAATATTGGAAAAGACATGTGGCTACAAATTTGTTAAATGCAACTTGTGCCTGTGAATTTTGAATTTTGAAAAGAATTGCAATTATTGCTCTCCAATACGACGCCCTAAAGTCAAAGAATAAAAATGTACTAAAAAATATTAGTTGCCCTGGTTGGGTTGATAATTTTACCTACATACTTTAACCTTTACTTACTCCAACTTGCAGATAAAAATTTTTCGCCTTAGAGCTTACTTTCATCTTAAAATTTTTTCAATCAGGCGGAACAAACAATTATTTATATACATATTCTACACAAATGTATAAAAACCTATCAATATAGAGACCTAATATGGGAAGCAAGGTCCTTCCTTCCTACCCCAATTTCCCCCACCCCGTGTTCCATTTAACAAATACAGCTCAAGAGATTGTTACAGATATAGTATATACAGGCACGGTACATACTACTCTGCCAATTTTATAAAACACGAACAATATTTAATGTTAAATCTAATTATCTCAATCATATGAATGTGTTTGTGTATAGAAAGAAGATAAACTATTTGCAGAGTATCCAAAAGTCGGATGCTATCAACTATATCTCTTTAAATTGCTTGTACATATATCTCTCAGGGATTATTCAGAAATATTATAAATGTTTTGCCTGATTGAATTTTGTTCTCGACCATTGTTCAACTTGCAACGGTCAGCAAACCACCCTATCAACAGGACGACTGGGCGGGAAACTGCCAGAGCATTCCGGGCTCTCGACACCCGCTGGACATTCCTGTATAAACATGACAATTTAAAACGCATTACAGTGTGGCAATTAATTAAACTGTCATTGGTTGCAGGATTCGGAATTGCTCGCGTGCAAAGAGTCAAAATAAATTGTATACAAGGCACATTGAGTTAAAAGTAGCGCCCAGGGTAAATGGATGGCCAACCGGACAGACTGTCCAACTGTCCGGCAGTCAGACTGCCAGGCAGTCACGCAGTCAGATGGCAGTAAAGCATTGCGTGAATTTATTGAATTGTAAAAAGAACATATATCAGCGTTTTTAATTGCAGCATCAGAAACTGCGACGAAAACACCAATAAGGAGTGGCGTTAAATAAATATCAGAGGACAGTTTTAAGTTGCGGCGGTTGCGACATTAAAACTATAAATTGATAGACCAATTTGGTTATATTCCACAGACAAGCATAACTCCGGAATATATGAAAGAATATTCTTAGCAAATTGGGACATCTAAGGTCTTTTATAGTCAGCAATTCATAAACGTATATTTAAAGGGCTTCTGAATTTTAAATATTGTTCCTAAATTCTCCAAGATAAACGAAGGACATCCCTCTGTCAGTTCCATATGATTGCACAAAACACATTATATACCCGTTTCATAGTCAATGCCAATGAATTGAATAAAAAACACGTAAGAACGCTCTAGTCGGGTCTACCCGACTAGGAGATCCCCTGAACCAAGTCCGAGCTGATATTTTAAGCAACCAAACTTACATCTTTTATCTTTACATATTAACCTCTGCGCGCACATACACACGTACACATATACACATGTACACACAAGCACGCGCGCCGCTTACTGCGTAGATTTAGCGGCTGCGTTTGGACTGCATTCTGGGCAGCACTATGAGAAATTGATTGTTAAATAACATCAGTTCTAAATTTACGTTCTGAATGAAATTTTCAGGACATAATATTGACATCCAAGGGTGTGTATATGCGAATATTGTGTATACTTCAACTCCCTAGTATTTGAAATACGTTTTTTCACTTTTGGGGCTAATGGGGGAGGTATCCAAAATGTTTAATATTTACTATCTGTATTTTAATCACAGAAACCTACATAGTCAATTTTGTGTTTCTAGCTTTTATGGTCCTTAAGTTATAACTTAAAAGCAAATTCAAAATATCGGTAGTTATCGATAATAAGAAAATGGGATTAGTTATCGAAAAAAAAATTTGACTTGTCTGGTATACAAGAATATATATTTTAAATTTCAAATCTCTAGCTTTTGTGGTTTACGAGATCACTGCGTTCATCAGGACGGACAGACAGACGGACGGACGGACGGACGGACAGACGGATAGACGCACAGACGGACATGGCTATATCGACTGAGCTCGTCGCCTTGATCAAGAATATATATGCTTTATGGGGTCTGCCACGCCTCCTTCTGCCTATTACATACATTGTCACAAACCATTATACCCTGAATTCCCATTTTCAATGGGTTCAGGGTATAAATATAAAATGTATTTTATTTACAAAAAGCTAAATGCAAAATTTGGTAACTGTAGCTTAAAAGATGTAAAAGAAATGTTCAAAAAACTGAATCTCGATAACGTTTTAAGTCGATATCATTGAAACGGGGAAATTTATGGAATATCTAAAACAAACTTGATATGCGCGCAGTATTCACAGACCGTCATGCAGAATTTGAAGTCTCTAGCTCTTATATGTTCTGAGACCGACGCGTTCATACATACGACACAAAACGACTCAGCTCGTCGCCCTGATCAAGAATATATATACTTTATGGGGTCTGCCACGCCTCCTTCTGCCTGTTACATACTTTTTGCAAAACCATTATACCCTGATTTCCCATTTTCAACGGGTTCAGGGTATAAAAAATTAAAAAAAAAAGATGCCAAGTAATTGTTTTGTGCACAAAGCCAAAGCCAAATTGTGCGCGTTCAGACGTATCGCAACACAAATTAGCGAAATGTTGGCATCTTCCCTTGCTTTTGCCCAGCCGCAAAGCCCAAAACCTAAGCCAGAGCCAAATGACAGTAATTAGAAATTGTAGTCTGTTTTTTTTTTGGGGTGAGGGGGACTGTAGCAGATGCTTGCGCTGTTGTGTTGGCTGCCAAGAAATAAGTGGCCAACTGGCAACAGCGGCTGAAACAAATGATCAAAAATTTTATACAGCAACACAAGCCAAAGCACCTCAACTATTTATCCCATTTTCGAAATATATAAATTATTCACAGACATCTTTTTCCAGTTGGAGTTAGCTGCAGCAACAATGGCCCGACCCCATCATATTTTCATAACTCCTGCACAAGACTGTGCTTGCCGTCAAGGGATTTGTTTAAACTATGCAAAACAACTCAATTCACTCGGCGCGCTGAAAAGTAGGCAACAATTTTCGTCCTACCCCAATGCGCGCAGCAATAAAACACAGACGAAACGCCATTGGTGTCGCCTGGGTGGGGAATGGGAGACGTCTTCAAGTTGAATTGATGGCTTAGACAACAAATTCGACTTGTGTGTCGTGTTCCATTGTGCGCTAATGGTGAAAGTTGTCAAGCAGCTCAAATGGCGGTAGGAGAGGCCGAGGGCGTCTCTTGGGCGCTAGAGCACACTTCCGTTGTTTCTCGAAGACAGCTTTCACTGCCCGGACTAGGGATCAATACCTAACATTGCATAATGAAAACAATTCAATGAATACCAATCTTTTCCTTGACTCCAAGCCCACTGCATATGGATATGAATACATTTGTTTGTCTGTAATACCTCTCATTTACGAACATAAGCACTTGTTCATTTCCTATACGCTCAACTTTTTACAAAGTGATTCATTTTTGTCAGTTACAGTTCGAATTTTGCCCACTGTGTGTGTCGCAGTACGACAACATATTGAAAAGTTTTAGAATTTGCAAACAGTTGCGCCGCGCTGTCAACCGCAAGATCGTGCGCTGTCCAAGCAGCCAGCTGAGCTAAGCTGGGCAGGCCCAAGTTGGTCACGTCGTCGACGACGTCGTCATCGCTGTCGTCAACGTCGCCTCGTTGACTAAAACTTATGAGTTTTGAAATGAAAACTGGTACAAGCGGAAATGCAATTGAAACGCCGCCATTGTCGTCCTGCATGTGTGTCGTCGACATTGTTGTTGATGGTTAACGTGTCACCCCAACCAGCCCAAACCCCAACCCTAACACCAGCCCCAACCTCAAGCCCAACCATCAACACCGTCATCACCGTCACCGTCTTCTTTGGCGGAACCGTTAGCGCAACCGTGTGTGTGTGTAGGTTTTATATAAAGTTGGTGAGCTATTTGAAAATGCCATTAGACCCTGCCAAGCACACACACAAGCACATACAGGCGTACTTCTGTCAAGGCATTCGAGCCTGCTCCTTTTTGTTTCTGGTTCGGTTTTTGTTTGCTTATGTTTATGTATGCGCTGCAATATTTGCGCCATATTGTCGCCTGTGGTCTGGCGGACTCACAACTTTTTAGCGGACATAGGCGCAAAGAGCCAAATAGCACAAGCAGTTCGCACAGTCCAAACAGTTGGAATACGGCTGCACGGGTATTGCGGTTGCTCGGGTCCGGGTCTAAGCAGCTCTTTAGAAGTTGCGCTCAAATATAATTTGCTAAGCGCGGGATAAGCGCGTGCAAACGATTTTCTCAAGGCCTATGATTTATGCTGCAAGTGTAGTGCCAGTGACATTAATTATATTAGCTGTGATAAATGCTTTTTTACACGGTCCATATGGTGTCGTAAGGCCAATTATTCAAATTACCAGAGCCAGAGTCGAACAAAACATTGCCGCATAAATCAGGTCAGACCAACTGACACGTGCTTTTAATTCATTTATTTAGTGGCTGGCCGAGCTTTATTTGGCGAATCAAGTCAAGGCACACATTCTATGCCGAAAATAGCAAATCAAGGCTAGCTAATCCGCACAAGAAAAACCAATTGCCGACCACATGTACGCCGAGTCGACCACAACGGAGATGACCACCTACCCGTCCCGAGAGCCACCCGAGAAGTCAACACTTCGTGATTTTTGGGCGAAAGAGTCCGCTGTAAATGCCTTTCTTCAAACATCACACGTAAATATATCACGAATATCAATTGATTTTGTCCTTAGCCACAGTTCTATGTAACAATTGATGAACTCATTAAAGTCCGATTATTTATATAGGCACAATGAATACATATAAGTATGTATTAGAGATGGGATCGGGAAAGAAATTGGTTCCCTACATATCCCGTCCCGAAATTGTGCTTTTCCTGCTCGATTGTTCCAAAACATTTTTAATTTTCACGCGGATTCCGACATTTCCTACATTTATTTTTTTAATATTTATAACTCTTATAATAGACTACAATTTTTATTTAAAAATCATACTTTCTCCTTTAAGACATACTCTCCTTTCTTCCAAATTCTACTAGAAGTAAAATACACCCTCACACTAGTTGCCAAAGATTTTGGAACATTAATTACTTGAATAGCAAGCATTTGTAAAAATGGCAATTCATTGCATTATTGTCAAGAATAATAAAATATTTGAAGTTCTCTTAAATTTTATATTATTTTTATAAGAATTCATTGCCTTGTCAATATCATTGTCCTGTTCTTTGATTAATATAAATAAATTTATCGATTATTAATTTTCTTATCTGGACCCACGGGTATTTTGGGATCAAGCACTTATCCCGACCGTCCGGTACTTTTCTAAAATCTTTCCCATCGCGCCCGATCCGTAGTATTTTTTCGGGACCCGCGGGATTTTCGAAAATCCCGACTCCGACGCCCACCGTTAGTATGTACTATGTATATACATACATAGATGAGATTAATACCGTTTGTGTTGAATTTTAAGTAAACTGATTAAATGCATAAGTGATTTAAATGCTTGGGGGATTCTCGGCTGCAGTTATAAATTGAAAATGTTCAACTTTTGCCAAATTTGCAACGAACGAACAACTAATGCTGTACGAATGCTGACGCAGAGGCCGAGGCCGAGGCAGTGGTAAGGGGTAGCAGCGCACACAAAGTTTTCAGTTATAATTTATCAGATTTGCAGGCAATGCAATTTTGAACAATGATATGTGCAGAGTCTCATGGGAGAGCATACTCATACGTATCTGTGTTCTAATATAAAGCCACATTTATATATCATTACATATCGATCTTGCCGGTCGTATACGTAGCATACCGTTTTCTCGTAACAAATACTATATTCTCGTACTCAAATACTTGGGAGTCCCACATCAATTGGTTTTTTTTTCCAGAGTAGTCTATATATATTTCCAATTACAAGTGTCTGCCTAGAAGAGCGAACAACATTTTTGAGCATTTAGACGAAGCATTATACAGAAATTTCCGATTTGCAAATCCCCTAGTTTTCATGAATTTATAAATAAGTGACCGATCTTTGCAGGATCTCAGCGGTAATCCACTTGCCCTAGCTCTAATTTGGTAGATGTTACAGTTTTACGCGGTTTGCCGCTCCTCTAAAGGGCGTACCTATTGTATATACTATTTATTTTTGTGTGTGGGTGGGATAGACGAATATATATTCCAAATGCCCAGTCTTAGAGTTCAATATCGCCCTACCAAACTTATATTTTGTAATGTTCAATCTGATTTATTCCGAGAAATACAATGCCGGCCCTGCCATACATTCAGACAATTAGTTCTGAGCCTAATTATGAATCTATATAAAATTGCATGGTAATAACTTTAAAGGGTTGATACAAGTTTGTATTAGGCTGATAATGAGAATCATTACTTCCAAGCATTAAGCAATTTGCGTGTCTACAAGAGTAGATACCACATTGTACATATTCTTATATTCTCTAAGGAGTAATCTTCTGAGCATGTAATAAAAACAATTTGAAATTCATCTCATAAGCTGTTTAATAACAAATCGGAACAATACGAACCAGGGTAGCATTTTGAACGGAAACGGAAGTCAAATAATTTAGACACGTATGTCCAGGCCACTTTGCGACCTACACAAAACGCTGAAAGAAATATGACTCCGTGCGGAATATTTATGCTAGCGTACACACATACGTTCCCACGCACACTCGCGCACACATTTTACAGACTCTAAGTACAATGACGTACTCACATAGTGTTGGCAAGCAAAATATTCGAAGCTTTGCATATGCATGAGGGTGCGGGTGGAGAGGCCATTCGGAGTGTGGTGCATTACATTTGTAAAATCTGGCACACGAATGCAATAAATCACAACACAGCACAAAATATACACCCCCTATCCAGCATATGTAAATACACGCACACACATGCACCCCTCTTAGACGCCACATGCATACATTTGTATAATGGTTATTATTAGTAATGCAAGCGCATAGTTCGCCACTGACTCAGGCTCTAAGAACTCTGAAAATTATTGGGGTCACATGTGTAAAAGGATATTTCCTTATTAACTGAGCTTGTGTGTGTGTGTGTGTGTGGATGTGTCCTTACGTCAGTGTCCATAAATGTATTCTGGTCACAAATTATTATGGTGTCAAATAATGAGGCGGAGACTGTCAAATTTGCATACGCAGTATGCCACAGTGGCAGTTTGTTATTTCCAAGGACTATGCCATATATGCATAAATTTAATCACAATGTATGAAAAATGAGAGCGGATCCGTTTTACAAAACAAAGATGCCAACAAATTCTCATGCTATTCTTCAAACATGGAAACTCCATAGAGCACTGTCAACTGGGGTACAATTCTTTGTTTGGGATGTGGATATTTTCAATGCAAGACTCTGATGCACAGATGATTCTTCTTCGGAAATATGTATGTATGTGGAGACATGTTAGCGGGGAAGTGGAAGAAATAAGTGTATACTTAGCTATTTGTCTACTCTGGCAGGGTGGTAAGGGTGAGAGACCACACGCCCATTCATACGCATGCAACAGCTAACATATATGTAACATACATGCCCCTTGTGAACGCCATCACAATCGCATAATATATATGGGTGTCTAAAGCAGCCACGGCAGACGAAAAGGACTCTGGACAGTTGGCAAGACTCTCGGCCGCAATGCGAAAACAGTTGAAGTAACAGTAACGTGTTATGCCGCTCCTCCACTTGCATGTTGACGCGTCGTCTGTCAGACATGATGAAAATAATGGAGCAGAAGATGTCACTGGGTATGCTAAAGACATATGTATGCTGGTATATACTTTATGTATACAAAACATATACACATAGCATTTTATTTCTCTTTGTGTATCCATGCCAGTCGACACTGATACCACATAGTAGCCGAGGCACCTCCCACACATTGGCTCTCAAACATGGTCTAACTTGCCAGAAATGATTTAGTACAGTTGGCATTGCTGCGCGCTTTACACCACTCATTAGGGTGCTGCCGGCTCATTCCGCTCGATCACTGTGAAGAACAAGAAACAAACTAATTTAACACATTCATCAACAATTTGTCAACATTATGAAGAATGGCTCGCGATATTGATCCAGTGGTCCTGCGAGCCAAAAGCCAATTTGCATAACGTTTATCGGCGAACAAAGCAGCGCCCCAGCGCCCCAATGTCAACGCCACAAAAAAAGGAGCTTTGTAGCGCCTTAATTCGTAATTAAATTCAAATCAGGGTGTGCATTTTCTTCAAAGTATTCTTAAATTAATATTCGTTTATTATAATTTAATAGTCTCGAACAGCGCAAAGAACAGTAGCTGACGAAATGGTGTGGGAGTCACTTTTCCCATTGACCATGTCTCCTTTTCAAAAAAAAATAAATAAAAAATAAATAAATGTAGACACATTTCCAGAGATAAACTTAACCTTCAAAGCTTCGATAACTCTCATAGGATAGCATAACAAAATGTTTTAGGATGGAGTCGCGCGATGCTGCACAAATTGAGGCTTATGACTTTTTCAAAAACGTCTTCAAGAATGTATTTCTCATAACGTGAGTTTAAAAGATAGAAGCACGTTCCCCAGTGGAAAGAAGGCTTTGGGGAATCACCTTGTGGGATGCTTTCCGCTGCGCTTATTTATATTACATGCAAAGGGTTTTACAGACTTATTGATACGTATGTATGAATATGACATATAGTACATTGTGTAAAAATACGTGGTATCATTCGTTGAATACGCCACACTGGAACACTCAGCTTATTTCTTGTCCACCTGTAAGCAAGCAACTAGAACTTTTGACAATGTTGACATCCGCACTGGAAATTAGGAAAATGGGAGACCTTCACTGAATGGGGAAGCCAGTGCTGATGTGGCCATTAATTAAAGGCGCGCATTAAGGAAATAATTAAGACCAAATATACAGCACACTAAAGGTTTTATAAAACATAAAAAAATTATGTGTTATATGCGTGAGCAAAGGAATATATAGAAAATCAGAAGGTATAGAATGAAAAGGCCAGGCATAAAGTAAGCCAAACGAGTGAGCGGGTCACCGGTTGAACGTGCTGAGGTCTTTAGCAATCATTTCTTAGGTCATAAGCACAATAAAAAGGGGTACCCACACAACCAACTCCAAGCAGAGGCACAAAAGGACCAAGGCTCTGGCTTTGGTTCTGGTTCTGGTGGCAGCGCGTTTCATGCATTGGAATAATTAAGCCATAAGCCTCGACCTCTTTCTAGCTCTCGCCGCGAGCTAAAACTTTCTTTCTTTCCATTTTTTTTGCCGACTTGTGAGCTTGAAATATTTACACCTAAAACAAATAATAAAGACCGAAATTATTTATAAACGCACGCACACCCGAACGAAGGCGCTTAGAGTAGGCCGTTCGGAGCTGACAATAGGCGACGAATGGACGCACGTCGATGGCCGGCGGAATGACGGCGATAAGTCACCAGCCATGCCACTTCCGCACGAATGTTGCATAAAAATATTTCGAGCAGGCTTGGGCTATCGGGCAAAGAGAGAGAGAAGAAGAGAAATGCCGTGCAAATAAAGATTGCGCCCAGACTTAGGATTGCGGTGCAGGGGCCAGTACGTACGTGTTTACTCGTATTTAGTAAGAAGGAAAACGAAATAATAATAATAAAACTATCAAGGACACATAAATGAGGCAAAAATATATAGCAATTGAAACTATTTAAATCAAAAGCAGCGCATGCTAGCAGGGTATCAGGGGAAAACAGCATCTAACGAGTGAAAGGAGTTTTTTTGTTTGCCTAGTCTACTCCAGTTTTCCCAGGAAATATCGAGTATACTCGTAGTTCAAATATGCAAAAAGCTTGTGTCGAAAAGTGGGCAGGGCAAAGGAAATTGCGAGTATTATTATGACTTTTATTAATTTTCCATGCCGTACTGTTTTTTGTTTTATATTTTCTCTCTCGCTCACGCTGTCCCTCTCTCTCTCTCTCTCTTTCTCTCCTTGTCTGGCCCCTTAGCTATGCTTATGGCCCAAAGGGCTTTTGTTTTAATTCTACTTTCGTACTCTTTTTTGCCCACTACGAGAATAATGGCAACGGCTGTGTCCAGTTCAAGTTTTTCACTAAACAACTTTGCACGCACGCGGCGGCCAGCACCAGCGCCAGAAGCAGAAACAGAAACTGAAATAGAAACAGAACCTGGAACAGTAGAACCAGTAGAGCCCGACTTGCGGTTTGGCTTTGGCTTCGGCTGGGATCTTTGATTTATGTGCGCTAAAAACTTTAAATTGTGTGCTCCGCAGTAATCATTTCGCCAAGGCATAAAATCGGTAAAGTTTTATTAACAAGTTGTGCGACATCCAACCGAGTCAGACAAAGCGTCCAGACTGAAGTGTGGGCCATGACAACGACAATAGAAATTGAAAATATGGGCACAACTTGCCACTGCTCACAGAACTATGCAGCACAAAGCTGACCATTGGCATAGTTTAGGCCGACATTCCGAATATTTTGGACAATTGTGACGCTTTTATTACAAAATATTGCAACTGTATAGAAACTCGACACAGAACATGGCGCAATACCACCCTCGATTTTTATAGATACGAACATACAGAGAGAGAAAAGACTTGGTTAAAATTTATTTAGGGAGCTCAAAATAAGTCTTTGCGATTATTAAAATTTATAATTGATTTAGTAAAGTAACGTCTCCCAATATAAACACAATCATAAAATCATAAAAACACTTAGACATCAGATTCTACGAACCTATTTTTGAATTTTTATAAAAACTAGTTGCTGACATTTCATAATTGTACTGCTACGAAGTAGTTTAAAAATCTTGTGACAATACGAACTTTCCGTTTATATTTAAAGTAAGTGGATTTAGTATTGGAAACATTTTAAAGAAAACTGTGTACTTAAATTAGGAGTTCACATGAACTTAAATATTTTTTATTAATCAAAAATACTTATTTCAAAGATATTTAGTGATAAAAATGTAAACTAACATGATTTAGATTTAGGTAAGATGCTCATTACTCAGAACACTTTCAATAAATTTAATTGTGTAATTGAAATATAGAGTAAGTAAAATACCTACATGTTATTGGCAATGAAGAACTACAACAAGATGGAACGTTGCGGTCGGGTGCAATCGACAGTAGAATACCTGCTTCGCTGCAGATGATCTCGGAGTTACCCCTCCCCAATGGAAGCATAATAAGCATATGAGGTTAACAGTTGTTAAAGATTATTGATCCCCAATAAGCCACGACCTAAAACTAATACTCTCCTTCAATTCGAGAACAAGTAAAAAAGACAAACAACAATACTGAACGACTTATTAATTTTAATATGATTAGGAGTCAAGTTTTGTTTGTGCAAAATTTGATTGGAAAAATACAAGTGTAAAGCTCATATTTCATATTTGAGATTTATTTTCTATGGCAGCAATTGTTGGTGCGTAGGTAAACATATCAGAGCTAAATTCACTTTCATATCAAATTAACTCAGTGTGCCAACATACAATTGAAAAATTGGAAAATTGGACATTTGTTCGAGCATAAACATCTGAAAAAATGTTGTTAACTCTGCTCACAAATCAAAATTGTGCGAGCTTCCGACTGCTCCTCTGTCGGCAATATAAACATTTCAAAATGCTCAAATTGTTTGGCCATGGACGCTTAGGGATTGTAAGCCTATACCTCATACAATTTCAGAGATAGAATCACTTAATTTGACAGGTGGATTGATGACGTTCTCCAAAGATTGCAGCCACGGTCACAAATTCGCCACACGAAATTGACTACGAAATTGACTACCGATAATAATCATTTCACCTTTTATCTCCCATTAGCCCCAAAAGTGAAAAAATTTATTTCGAATACTAGGGAATTGAGATTTCGCTTATATACAAATTTGGATGTCAATTAAATGTATTGAAAATTTCATCAAGAAAGTATATCTAGAGCAGAAGTTATTTAAAAATCAATTTCTCCTCTGCTGCCCAGAATGCAGCCCAAGCGCAGTCGCTAAATCATCTACGCAGATAGCGGTGCATGTATATGTGTGCGTGTGTATGTGCCCGCAGAGGGTAACATGTTTAGATAAAAGATGTAAGCTAGAATGTTTAAAACACAACCTCGGACTTGGTTCAGGGAATCTCTTAGTCGGGCAGATCCGACTAGAGCGTTCTTACTTGTATTTAAAACAAACATATTGTACAAAATCAATTTAATTTAAGTTAAGTTGCAAATAAATAGACATTCAATTTTTTTTTTTATTTTTATAATTTCTGGCCAATCTATTGAACAGGGCAACATTAACCTATATATGAAATTTTGAAGCTGTACCTGTAAAAAATTGGAAGATATAGTTTTCTTCGATTTTCCACGCCCAAAGAGGCGTATATATAATTTTGCATAATTTTAACGAAACGGTCAAGCTTAACTTTTTTATCAATTTTTGGGACTCTAGGTGTAACATTTTAGAAGATATATCTTTCTTTCCGATTTGCCACGCCTCTAATGATATAGATGCTATATATTTTTTCTATTGGTGATTGATACAATGATAAGCACTATATGAGCTTTTGCAACATGCTACGCCCCAAGTAGGCGTGGATATATAGTTTCTTTATCTATAAGAAGGAGAGGTCAAAAGTATATTACTTTCTAAATTTGGATGTTCTAGCTCTAAAACTGTAGAAAATATAGTTTTCCCGATTTGCCATACCCCTAAAGGGCGTAGCAATATATACTATATCTTTTTGTGTGGGATGGATATGATATACAATGCCTGCAGCATGTTGAATCAGATGTGCAAAATTTCAGCTCGTTAG
Source organism: Drosophila gaucha (assembly GCA_035045545.1). NCBI lineage: Eukaryota > Metazoa > Arthropoda > Insecta > Diptera > Drosophilidae > Drosophila > Drosophila gaucha. Next base: position 310,093 of record JAWNOY010000435.1, read on the forward strand.
CTCTAATAGTTTTGGAGGAAATTGCGTTGATCCAGACAGACGAACAGACGGACAGACCTACAGACAGATGGAAATGGCTATATCAACTTAGCTCGCCTTTATATTTATATATACTTTATATAGTCGGAGATACTTTGTTCTGTGAGTTGCAAACTTCTGAGCAAAATGAATATATCCGTCTAGTAGCACAGAAGTTATTAAAGGAATCATTTTGTGAATCGGCAAAAGCTCGCGGCAGCAAGCGCCTAGTGCATGCCCTTTCTCTATACGTGTGCACACATACTCTTTGCAATGAGAGTGTAGCGTCGCAGTAGAGGCGGTGGCTTGCAAGCGATGAGTCGTAGGTTAGAATCCTGCTACAAACAATCATAACTTTTGTTTTATTGCATTCATATTATTATCTGTTTGTATATAATTATGTTAAAATGCATACTCGAACAAAGGTTCAGGGGATCTCGGGCAGTCCCAACTAGAGGGACTGACCCATTGAAAATGGGAAATCAGGGTATAATGGTTTTGCAAAAAGTATGTAACAGGCAGAAGGATGCTTGGCAGACCCCAAAAAGTACATATATTCTTGATCAGGGCGACGAGCTGAGCTGATTTAGCCCTGTCCGTCTGTCTGTCCGTCTGTCCGTATGTATGAACGCGTCGATCTCAGAACAAATAAGAGCTAGAGACTTCAAATTTTGCATGATGGTCTGTGTATACAGCGAAAATATCGAGTTTGTTTAGATATTCGATCAAATTTTCCGTTTCAATGATATCGACTTAAAACGTTATCGAGATTCGGTTTTTTGAACATATGTTTTACATCTTTTAAGTTACAGTTACCAAATTTTGCACAAAACTTTTTGTAGATTAAATACATTTTCTATTTTTGTATATTTTGGATACCGGCTCCACATTTTACAATCATTTGTTTTCAAAAAAAAAAATTATCGAAGCCACACTTTACATTTTTTAAATTTTCTATGCAAAACCGTATTTTAAATAAAATAAAAACATTCATTGCAGAGAATTTGATTAAAAGACGTTAAGCAATACAGAAGTTATTAAAGATAACATTTTGTCAATTGACAAAAGCACGCGGCAGCAGCCTGTACGTGTGCACACATACATTCAAATCAACTACGCAGTAATCGGCGCACGTACTTGTGTATGCATGTGTATATGTGTGCGTGTGTATGTGCGCGCAGAGGCTAATGTGTATAGATAAAAGATGTAAGCTAGATTGGTTAAAACACCACCTCGGACTTGGTTAGGGGATCTCTTAGTCGGGCAGACCCGACTAGAGCTTTCTTACTTGTTCTTTGTTATTTTTAAGGAAATGCTTTACATAGTTGACCAGAGAGTTATTATCCTTGTTATCCCTATTATCCTGGGATGAGTATTAAGTAAGAGCACAAGGCTTGATAACGTTGACGAAAAGTCATAGGTAACAGTATCAAAGAAGTGAAAGTTCTAGTTGCAGAAGTGTGGGAGTTGATAAGAGTGCGTGCTACTTGCAAATGAAACACAAACACAACCGACATGGTAATAAATATCCATATAAGCCACTTCAAAGTGAAAAGCAATAAGCCAACTGCTACTACAACAACTTACTGAGAGCAGAGGCCAGTCGGAGTAGCAAATGCCGGAGCTCAGGACAAAACTGCTTGGCATGCATACCAATTCCAATACCAATAGCAATACCCTGAGCAATCCCAATACTACGGCCGTTCTTATACCCTCTGCCTCACCTATGTCAATACCAATAATACCCATACCAAAGGCAACACTAACAGAAACATGCCAATACCATACCAATACCTATACCAACCAACCAACCAACGGAAAGCCAAACACAAAGAGAGAAAGCGGCCAATGTCGATGGTGTGCGTGGGAAAAACCAAGTGAGTTCCTTTTGCTGTAACTGGAAGCTCGTGAGTAATCAAAGTGTTCACTGTGGAACGTTCTCAAGTGGGAGTTGTATCTATGAACAGGCATTGCCCAACACTCTGCTAGATTAGGTTGCCATTTGCGAAAAAAATTAAATCCGATATAAAATCATTTATATATATATACATACATATATATTGCCCATGATTGTGAAATCTGCAGACTTACGGCTATATTTAATATTTTTGGCGCCCCTTTAGAACTGTTGACACACAATATGTATGCAAAGCGCCACTCAACGTCGAGTGGCGGTACTACGGAATTGTTGACGAACAAACACTGAGGCAATTGCTACTATTACCAACACCATCACAAATACCACTACCAGTACAACTACTAATAGAACTACCTCGAAGCGGACACAACAAAATGGCAGCTAATGCGTGTGCCTAGAGATCGGTGTTGCTGATTTGGCTAAACAATAAATGAATACAAGTATAAAAGTAGTAGTAGTAGTATAACAGTTGTAGTAGTATGCAGCACACTCTTACGTATGTGAGTGTACGAACAGGGCTTGAATTTGAATATGCTTTATGTATACAGCACGTGTATAATACAGGCTATTGCCAAACATATATAAATATGTATATATGGTCAGATGATGGCGGATAGCGTAACGTAACGTAACGTAGTGAATAGCGTGACGTGACGTGACGTGGCGTGGCGTGGTGTTTCAGAGAAGTGAGCCTTTCAATTCTGAATTTCAGCCACTTAACTGCAGTCGTTAGGCAAACGCCAAGGAAACCAAAGCTAAATGCGAGCCAAGAAATTACCGGACAAAGCAAAGTTAAAGTTAAAGTTATTGTAAAGTACGTGCCGTACTCAATCTGGCAGTTAGCCACTGTGAACCGAGCTACTTAAACTCTGACTGATTCAGTCCATAACTATGACTTTGACTATGTAGCATCTAGTGTTGCATAAGCGCGATCTGTTTGCTCTGGGCAAGCAATAAACTAATTTAAAGTGCTATTAAATTAAAATGCTTGCAATTAACACATTTTAAAACGGCAGCCAGACACAGTGAACGTTTAAGCTATACATACTATACTTGGCGGGCGAGAAAACTACGTTTATTTATTATTAACTTAATGCTGTGCACTGCTCCTGCTTCTTTTGTTGTTGTTGCTGCTGCTCTTGCTCTTGCTTGTTGTTTTTGTTGTTATTGTTATTGTAAAGAAAAACTGCAACTGCAAGTGAATTAAAAGCAAAGAGCCAACTAAAGTGAGCAAACAGCCGCACCCACAGGGCTCAGAACGCCCAACACTCAACGACCAACACGGACTCATCAACGGCCAGTGCAAAACTTTCGCCCAAATGTACATCGACGAGGATAGCGAGGAAAGTTCGCCCTTTGTGATGCTCACATCGCCGACCAAGTCTTGGGTCAGTGCTCAGTGTAAACAATGGATCCACTCCCACCATCCCACCACCTCACCAATCCCCAACCATTCCAACATCCACCGGCACACATCTCTTAATTTCGCATTTTTTCTGCCATTTGACGTATACACACAGTCAAACTGCAAAAAAAGAAGTTGGTAAAAAGTTTAAATGACTTTTGTTGTTTTTCTAAGTGTTTTTTAATGGTCTACGTGTGCAGGCTGTGTGGCTGCCATTTTTGATCCACCGTATGCGCATGTTTAAATATTTTATTTGAATGCCTTGTTGCTGTCCACATAAAGCATATCGCCACATACCTACAGCTTAATAGTTTGCAGGATCTTTACATCACAAAACAAACAGTCAATAATAAGATGAAGTTTTCCAAAATATCAAATTTTTTCTAACACAACTTAAATAAATTCTTAACTACTTCCCTGAATGGGTCAGCCTTAAGAAAAAATTGTCTCTAAAATTGCTGAAAACATTGGTTTTTATTTGATTTTGTTGATGTTGCCAGCCAGCGCAAGTCTTTTTTTTAAAGGGGTCAAATACGTATTTGCTTATTAACCAGATGCTGATGACCTTTTAAACAAGTTTAAAGCCGATCGTATGAAAAACAAAAAGTTTCTCACAACTATTTTTAACAAACTTTTTGCACCCATTCAGAAAAAATTTGATAAAGCCCCGACTAACTGCAAATCATAAAAGGTAATTAAATAAAACTGCACTTGTCGGGACTGCACAGGTAATTTATACCCATTAATTGACTACAAGGTGCCTACAAAATCATTCCAACTTTCAATATTCACACTTCGGACCCTAAACCACTTTCAAGGAATTTAATATAAAACAAGAAAAATCGCTCTAGTCGGGACTGCCCGACTACGAGATCCCCTGAACCTTTGTTAGAGTTTGCATTTTTACATACATACAGAAAGATATGAATGCAAAAGTTAAAAAAAAATTTGTTTTTGAACAAAAAATGTTGACAGCAGTGGGAAACTGCGACTCTTCGCTTGAAAGCCGCTATCCCTAATCATAACACCACACTCTTCATATTGTTCTTAGTGAGAAAGACGCCGCTAAAGTAGCAGCGACGAGACTTACAATCTAGATGAAATTGCGATTTACCAAATAAAATTCAAAGAATAATGCACACATTTGAATGAATGTGTGCACACGTAAAGACTGTGTGCACAGTGTTCCTATTTTCAATGGGATCAGGGTATAATGAGTATTACTTAACTTATTGGCTTTTGATAAACTCATTATAAAAGTAAATAGTACATTATTGGTATATTTTCACTTGAAATATCTCTCTTTCATTATATAGGAGACATGTATATATATATGCAAATATTATGTGCACACCGACAGATGGATGTAGCTAGACTCAGTTAGTTGTCCTAATCTTTTATACGATCGGAGAATACATAAATACTTTATTCCGTCCAAGCTCATTATTTGCAGGATATTAATAAGTAAGAACACTGCAGTCGGGTGCAACCGACTTCATATATATATGTTCACGTTGAAAAGACAGATAAATTTAATCCAATATTTATTTTATTCAGATTATGCGGATATGCGGACCATATAATTTACTTGACTATTAGTAGAGGGGATCACCAGTAATCTAACCTAAATCTCTTACCGATTTACCACACCCCAAATGGGCGTATGGGGGTATAGATGTGAGGGAGGGTATAGATATTATAAGGTATTGATATTTAAAATCAAAATCCTTAATATTGAAGCAAATAACAGAGTTTTTGTTTTAAAAGATATAGTATTTCTCCATTTGCCACGCCCCTATGGGCATATAAAGGAAGATTTCTGGTTTTTACGCTTGGGCTGTTCGTATATGATCAATCCCTCAATCAATTCGTAAATACAAAATTAAACAAGAACAAGTAAGAACGTTGCAGTCGGGCGCCACCGACTGCGTCAGACTCTGTTCCTGTTAAAGGTGTGTAGGCTCAATAAATATGTAGACCGTCCGTCCGTCTTTCCGTATGTTTGAATGCGAGATTATTGAGATTGCTTTTTTGAGCATGTCTTTTACATCAATTTAGCTACAGCCCAAGTTAGGTCAACTAGAATTTGTTTTGATAAAATATAAGGATTTATGCTGAACATTTTATCAAAATCCATTAAATAACATAGAAGTTATAAAAAAATAAAAAAAAAAACATTTTATTAAATGATAATATCACGCGGCAGCGATGGGAATCGAACCTAGGTCACGCGCTTCGCATGCCACCGACTCTACCCACAACACCACGGCGTCTCTTGCGCCAAATTGAGTTTGGTGTGTTGATTTGGTTAAACAGACTTGCCCCAGTTAGGTCAACTAGAATTTGTTTTGATAAATATAAGGATTTATGCTGAAAATTTTATCAAATCCATTAAATAACATAGCAGTTATAAAAAAAATAAAAAAAAAACATTTTATTAAATGATAATATCACGCGGCAGCGCTGGGAATCGAACCTGGGTCACGCGCTTCGCATGCCACCACTCTACCCACAACACCACGGCGTCTCTTGCGTGGCTATGTGCCAAACTGAGTTTGGAAGTGTTTTGATTTGGTTAAACAGACTTGCGTTGTGGTAGCGAAGACCCTGCTTCAATCCCCAGTTAGGTCAACTAGAATTTGTTTTACGGAGGCTTACATTATGATTATTATTATTTTTTTTTTTTCGTAAATTTAAATTTCATGAACAGTAACCCACATGTCAAATTTGGATGCTCTACGTCTAAGACTGTAGGAGATACAGTTTTACCCTATTTGCCACGCCCCAAATGGGCGTAGCTATATATAACATATATTTTTGGGTAGAGGTAGGATACTAGTATATATATTCCAAGTCCCAACTCTTTGACGGAAATATTGCCGAAATTATCACGGTTTTAGTAAAAGATATAGTAATTCCCGATTTGCCACGCCCCCAGAAGACGTGGATACATAACTGTTGACTTATCTTAAGAGGAGGTCAACAGTATCCCACATGCAAAATTTGGACGCTCTAGCTCCAAAACTGTAGGACATACAGTTTTATCCGATTTGCCACGCCCTTAATGGGCGTAAATATCTATAATATATATTTTTGATTCCGAGTGATCTATTTGCACATGTATTCCAAATTTTAAGTCTCTAGCTCTTAATACGCTCAAAATATTATAAGATTTATACAAATCGCTATATATATATTACCGATTTGGTACGCCCCCAGGGGGCGTGGGTATATAACTTTTTGATCTAAATTAAGGGAAGGTCAACAGTAACCCACATGCCAAATTTGGATGCTCTAGCTTTAAAACTGTAGAAGATATAGTTTTATCCGATTTGCCACGCCCACAATGGGCGTAGATATATAATCTATATCTTAAAACGTCCGCGTGGTGTACACGAATATATATTCTAAATCTCATTTCTTAGACTGCAATATTGACTAAAATAACAGCGTTTTAGTCTTAATAGATATAGCATTTCCCGATTTGCCACGCCCCCTGTGGGCGTATCGGAAAAATACTCAAACTTGATCTGACGCGGATATACACGCGTATATATTCCAAATTACAAGTCTCTAGCTTCTATAGTGTCCAAATGCTGCGCGTTCATACAGACAGACGGACAGACGGACAGTCGGACAGACGGACAGACGGACAGACAGCAAGACGGACATTGCACAAATCCAATAGACTCTTTTTCCCTTTGGGAACAGAGTCTAAAAATAGAGAGCGTTCAGTTAGCTTATGATGTTTCCTTTCAAGACCAATATCTTATACATTTTCTTGGTATATTTCGATTTTGTTATGGAACTCTCTGAACTGGTAGAAACAATGCAGAAGCAATTGAAGGTTAACATTAAAACGTCATGGCTCTATTTCACTAGCCAATATTGTATCTATCATAGCGTTTCACTGGATTACCTTCAACACAAACTTTGAACTCAATTTCTCTTAAGCTTAAGATTGAATTCATCAAAACACTTTTAAATCCTTTGTTCTGTGTTCGTACTTCAGTTAATAGAAGATGAATTAGGATTATCAATCTATTTATTTGAAATGGCAACTGTGGCCTCCTGCTGAAAGAAAACAACATTAATAAACCAGCCTGGGAGGCGAAACCGAATACTCTCGCTTCTCAGTCTAGTTTATTATGCAACTTATACATATATGTTAACTTAATCAAAATAATCAGAAACTTGGGTATGTCTTTGTTTAAATAAAGCTTTTACGCGAGGCCTTCGTCAACTATTTGCTCCACCGTATTATGTTCTAGAAAAAACCAAGTGTTGATTTATGGAGAGAATAACATAAAAAGAGACTATACTTCTTATGTACGAGTATTTATTTGTTTACAAGATATTTGCCTAACAATCGTTTTGTTTACGGCAATAAAATTCAATATCCCCAAGCAATAATAATCAGGACGATAATGGGTGCTTTGGATGAAGTGTGGGTGAGCTGCGACTGTGATTGGGACACCCCTTGAAAATCTGAAGGACGCTTGGTCCTTGTCGATTGCTTCACTGAATTTTCTGCGAGGCTGCACCTCAAACGAAGGGCTTTGAAGTTGCGCTTACCGTCTGCCTGCGTACTGGTGGCTTTTCCGAGTTGCTCAAAGTTTAATTGAGCGCGTAATTTAAGCTTTTGCTAAGCTATTTGCTTAGTAGCATAGCTATAAGTGCGTTAGTTAAAGTGTGTTTTCATCACGGGGTGCAGCGGTTAAAATCAACTCCTTGAATTTAACTAATTTGCCAAATCCACGAAGGATAGTTAAGATTCAAAATAAGCAATATCACATATATTTCTTCAAAAGATAAATTTAAATTTAAATTTAAATTTAATTAAATTAAATTTTTTAATATCTCTGACTTTTACCAAATATGAGTAGTTCCATCGATTATACAAAAGGCAATAGCTCGAATATTGACTCGACTTAACTGCTAAAACTGACTGGTTATTCAAAATCAGATTAAATTATAAAACGTGTCTTGCATTACAGATAAATATCCAAATGAAATATGTGTTTTCGGCAGGTCGAATAATTAGCCTGATAAAGTCCTGTTTCATCGAAGTCGAAGAAGAATGTTGAAGTCGATCTGATCGGATTGTTCTGCCATAAGGCTATCAAAGATCGAAGATAAACAGTCTTGGACCAATTTATTGTTTTCTGTGATATTGAACCTAATCAAATCAATTGCGAGTCCAAGTAATTGCATCATATATTTTATTCGATTTAAATAATGAGATTAAATAGTATGTATATACGTTCGATCTAACTATTAGATAGGTAGAGTAGGATTATCAACAGTATAACAACAATATAAGTACACAATTAAGTTTTTAATCCAACCTGTTTTTTTAAGTTTAATAACACACACCGAATTTACGTTTTCCAGTTAATACAACTGGCAATCAAAGGATGTAACTATTTTAACAACGCTTAAGAGGTCAATAAATGTAGTTTTTATAAACAAAAACTTATCAGTTGTCAGAATAAACATTTATTTCCTGTACGATTTTTCCTCGATGCAGCAAATGAAATGAATGATTCACGCTCAATGCCGACATCTATTTATTGAGATTCATATATTCGACTATGAGAATTGAAAAAAAAAAACAACTCAGATGGAAACCCGGTGGATACAATTCGCATTTAACACTTAAAGCCAATGCAAGCTGGCACACACCGATTTTCCAACATTTTGTTGAATTTCAATTAAAAACCTTGATTTTGATTGGAGCCCTGTGTGCGTGCTGTGTCAGAGCATGTATGTACATATATTCCGATTTAATATGTATGCATAACACATATCACATATATGTGGTTATTCATTTAAAGTATATTTCGACTCGACAGGCCTTGTTGCGTAATTGGGGTCAGCCTGTCGCAAAGCAATGCACAAATGTTTGCCGAAGAATTGTGTTTTAAATGAATTTGGATTAATTTCAATTTGAGTTTTTGTATCTTGATCTCCAGCGGCATTTTGTTGAAACCATATTTGTGTATAAAATTAAACTGAAAAGCATCTGCTTCACGTAGAAATTAAAATAGTTCTGACACCTCTTAAGCCAGCCTAGCAAAATAGTATACAATTCGAATAAACAACTTTAGTTCTTCCTCTTTGCCATAAATATTAATTCACACTAACTTTTATTTATTTATTCATGAAATAGTCAACTGCAATATTTGAACTACAAGCTTAAGGCTTATAGAAAAGACTGCGTCGATAAAAAGTGTGATTTTAATTGCACGTTTTTGTCAGCTTTGCTTCTATTAAGCCTTATTAAGCTCTACAGCTATTTAGGGATTCATTAAAACTAACTGGTGAATAACAATTATAATTATAATTTATATCGAAACGTAAATAAATCAAACTTAATTTTAACACTTGTCTTAGATTTAAAGACTTTATTTACAGAAATTATTTTGCTTTGTGAACAGAGCATTAAATTAATTATTATTAACTTTGTGGGCAGCTGCATAAAGATATTAAGAGCTTTAAGGGCCAACTTTAATATGATATGCATATAAATATAAATCTATATATAAATATTAGTTTTTTTTTAAATATAAATCTATATAAAAATATAAATTTGGCTCTTAAGTTTTTTTAGACGAATTCGAAATTTGAAAATTGAGGAACTCTAAGTCGATTGAAAAAATTAAAATTATTGAATGGCTTTAAGGTGGATACAACAGATAAAACAGGTAATTTATACCAGTCTAGATAGGCTTAGTATGCCGTACCAACCAAAACTATATATCTTATTTACAGTAGAGTATATATATATAGTCTTGTTACATACCAAAAATACTTAAGTTCTTTCAACAAGGGGCTTAATCAGTTTCCACCTTAGAATCTAACATAAAGTGGTGCGATCCAAGAACTTCCGACTATATATCGTCTGGTATTTTGTCAAAGATATAAAGACACTAAGCAATAAAGCTCTAGTCGGGAGTGCTCGACTAGTAGATACCCTGAACCCCTGATAAGCGACTTTTTTCTGCTATCTTACTCCAACGTGTCCTTATACACACACAAAGAGAAATAAAATTTCAGAAGCTCACAAGTTTTTACAACTCGGTGCGGTGGGGTTGAGCAATTGCCACCGAGCTTGGCCATGTCTGTTGCGTTCGGCAAAACAATTGCATTCATTTCAGATTTGCGCGAAAATTTTCACAAAAGACGTCAACCTAACGAAACGAACGCCTGCCCGCAAACAACGGTTATATGCACACACAATCAGACACGCTCAGCCATATATATATATATATAAATATATATATATATATATATATATATATGGTCACTGGTGGTGGACTTTCCAACAATTTACGTATTTTCCTATTTGTTTATTTCTGTTTCCGTGGACAGCCTGCCAGCTACGGTAAAAAGAACGGCATGTGGTACGCTTCGCCAGGAAATCAGGGCTGGGGCTCCAAGCCCGCCAGTCGAAAGCCTTCAATAATGGAAGCGGATTTGGGCACATTATCGACCACATCGGGCTCGATAAAGCGTAGCGCAGGCCGGGTGATACGAATCATCAATAATTTGGATCATTCTGTTCAGGTGAGTGCAGAGGCCGAATCTCACGCAAATATTTTACACACACACCCCTATATACATATTTTTATTGTTTCATCCATCAACCAGTTTGTAATATTAAATGCCGATTACAAAAATAAATAAAAGCTGAAGCCAAATTTTCGCTTTTCAACATTTGGTTAGTTCTCCGATTTCATATTGGTATAATTGATTTATTCACTGCGTTTACATGTTTCTCTGAAATCTATATGATCCAATATAAATATACATATACATATATACACTGGACAACTAAATTCCTGTGGAGCCGGATTAGAGCCGGGTAATATGTGAGACCACTAAAATAATTGACGAAATCGTCAAACAACAAAATATGTAAATTATATAAATAAACAGTATTTCCTATGTGTCAAACTAGTACTGCAAAGTTATTCCGAAATGTGTCAAATGTCAATCGATATTTAAATAAAACTCAATTTGCTCTCACTTAAACATAACCTTACTTTTTAAACACAATGTTGAAAAAACATGTTGAATATTCAACAGCGTAAATGTGCAAATAATACCACATATGCATTTATCTGCAAATATATTCACATGCCACAACTGCCACACCTGGTGATCACCTGGACGCAAAGCTCAATTGTATTTTTAAACAATTCGCTTTTCAACTCGGATTGTTTGCGTTTTAGATATTCAATTTGTAAATCTTATTTGTTTGGTTCGCCCGATTGCCTACTTAGCAGCATATGCAAATATGTTTTATCATTTTCAATAAATAAACTATTGTTTTAATATATTTATTTCATTTGTATGTGTATCTGTTTTTTGTTGCTTTACTAATACTCACTATTTAAAAAAAAAAATTTCAATATTTATAGTCTCTTGAGGTCTTACTTGACTTGGTTGGAACCGAAATGTTGCTTTCATTAAACTAAAAATTAGTATTTTCCATTTACTTTAGGAAAAGTATAGTAAACAGCTCAACAGTTTAGCTACGGCTTATGATCAATCTGTCCGTCAGTTAATCAGTATTTATATCATAAATATGCATCAATTCCCATACAAATCTACAATGCCTCTTATTTATATCAGATAATCGACAACTACCTTAATTTTCATGAAGTCACGCAAAATCGATTTCAATATATGGTAAACTATTATTTTAGATTTATTTATTAACAAGCTGTGTATGTTATTTGAAAACCGATGGATTATAATTGTCTTAAAAGAAACTTTTATTTCGCCTGCAACCATTCGGTTGCAGTCATTTTTTGATTATTACTAACCAGCTTTTTAAAGAGCTATACTTAACCAAAAAGTGGGCAGGCTGTATAGCTATATAAAAAACATCCCGGATCTAGCATCAATAGATTTTCCTATCGCATACTTGTTCGACATAGAAATACTTCTTAAGCTATTAAATTTTAGAAAAAAACTTTAATAAATAGAGTGTATTTGCTAGCCAGACATTTCCGACTGGTCCACTCTCATTTAAGTCTAGAAACATTGGAGCTACGACACAAAGGTCAATAGCTGCATTTCACTTTGACATTCAAATGGAACTGGGGGAGTGCCAGGCGACCATAGCGCAATTAACCTTTGCCTACTTTTCGACACACACCCAAAAGAATGCAGCAATCATATGGAAAATCAATTGTCTGCAATTTGTATTTTATTATATGCATGCAATAACGGCGCCAGAGCCAAATTGAAGCCACGGCCAATTTGGTTGTTTCCGCTGAAATACAAAAAGCCTGAGCGCCCACACTCTATGCACAGCGGGAAAAATATTTTTTGACTCTATAACAAAAATGGCCCCAAATATGAATTGGCAAGTGACTTCTACTCCGCTTCTCGGACTATCCTCGTTTGGTTGCCCGCGGAGTTGGTTCTAGGGGCTGGGCTTCAGTTTCAGCTTCGGATAGATTGGTGACGTGGTCGAGGTAGTAATAATGTTTTATGGTAATTTCGCTAAGTGCAACTCAATTTTTTAGCACTCTTTGGGCTGTTCGAGAGGCGCGTGATGTTTTATGAATAAAAATACGTTACACAGTGGGCGGTGCGCATACTCTGAGTCTAAGGTAAAGCTATAGTAAGTGTGGCATTACATTCTTCACATGATGGGGTATGGGTACATTTCACAGGGCGAAGTTTGTGCTGGCGTCGCCACGGGTTCTAGCACTTCTCAAGGTTACTTAACTATGCATCTTTTCGTTGAGGCTATTCGTCGAGGTCGCTAGGATTCGTTCATCATTCAAGTACAAAAGGGATGACTCACTGACTTTTATGTAAGACTCAGCCAGACACGTTAAGTCCTCGGTTGATAAGCTATTTAAGGATCCTTCTTCAAATCCAGCTCTATTGTGTGAATGTAGGATATAGTTTATTTCAAACTATTATCGGAAAGTCCCCTTGTATGACATGCGTTGTCGAGACAATTTAGGTAGACCCAGCGGCATTTAAAAAAAAGTCTTTTGCTTTTTCCACTCTCTGTAGGCATGGCCGTTATCTGTAAAGCCGATTCTTAAAAATGGCCATCCGTCATTAATCTTTAAGTCTTTATAATGATTTAATTAATAGTTCATACAGAGTTTTATCCGACATAATATGAAAGTTTGTTTACGGCTTGATTAAATAACTCGAATCTCAAGACATAAGAATACATCCTAAATATCTCTAGGTCCAATTACATATCGACAGAATAATAGATGGACAGCAAGACTTACATTACATATGGTCAATCAACCTTTCATCTTTGTAACCAAGTAAAATGTTGGCATTAAATTTCAAAATATTTTTTTTAGAAAAACCATAAACATATAAAAGAGAAAAGAATCTAACTGTGCTCAACTAATTTTCCATTGTAAAGAGAAACCATGTCAACGCACTCACTGTCAATTGCACGTTGATAGTTTACAATTATAATTTTGAATAATACACATGTTCACAAATGAAATGTAACGCTAGAAAGTAAACCCATTGATGTAATTTTACCACAAGCTATGTTAATGAAATGTAATGCAATGGAAATATGAGCTTCAATTAAAGTCACATTGAATTGCAAAAAGCTGCCACAGGATCGACTCTACACAGTGCTTGGGGTTTGCAATGCAAATCTCACAAATGTATATACATACTTCAAACAACAAAAACAATAACCGCGATGGCAGCAAAAGCAACAACGACAAAAGGAAATTGTAGTACTTTGAAGTTTTGTTGCTGGAGATGTTTGTTTCCCGCACAGACGAGCCAATTGCTGCACGCGCTGAGTGGCCAAGCAAGGCCAAGGACATGGCCCGGCGTCTACAAATGGAACAAGGATGACTGCCAAATATTTTACAGACCAGCACAAACTCTTAAACATCACAAGAATATGAGTATTTGGACGCAGAGACATAGAAGCCCCCATTTGCCGATTCCATTATCCGTGCCACCGACTGCTACTGCATTTGCTTCCCTCTGTCCTCACCCTCTCACTCTCTCTCAGTCTCTTTCTCTCTCTCTCTCACTGTATCCATTGTGCGTGGTCGTTGTTGTTGCTGCTGCCACAATAAATGGGTGTGCATAATGGCGTGTTGCAGTCTCGTGGCTGGTGCTAAATAATATTTGGCAACCTAAAGTAGCACGTGCAGCGTGCCGCATTGCATTTTGATTCTTGCAACTTTGTCGTGGAAAGTTTCGTGCTGAGGTATGATCAACTTTACTTTTCACTTATTGTTTCGGCACACACATGAAAACTTTTTCAGTTTTCCATATGCCCATGTTGCATGCCCCCTCCATTCCGCGGGCGTATTGAACAGTCAACAAAGACATGCCAACAAAAATGGATGCAACAGCACCTGACGTCCATGTACATACGTTAAATGACGGCAAACATAAAAAGTGCTGGGCCCTGAAAAGCACGCAAAAACCCACAAAGAGCCTTCAACCACTCCCAGCTGCGAATGCGCTGCAATAAGGGCATTTGAGACTAGCTACCTCTCGGGACGAGACGTAGTATGATAGTTGCCAAAATTATAAAAAACATTTAAGTTCAAAACAATATTTTTAATAGACCAAAAAGCAAGTCAGAATATCCGACTGGGCAATGCTCTGTACTCAGATCCGAATTGCCTTAAAATATTAAGTTTTGCCAAAAATAGACATTATGTAAAAGCGTAACTCTAAAAAGACTTAACATTTCCCTGACACATATGAATCTCTTTTATATTATATTTCTATATGAGACCCTAAATCTTAAACTTTCATGTGTCATTCAATGGGCTAAATCGGTTCTAAATACGTTTCTTTTTATTTTGATTCTAAAAATCCATTTATAAACAGTGTGTGTTTAGTAATATAATTTTGTTTAAAGTTGATTAGCATTTCTTAATCAATCTCTCGTAATATTTTTGCGGGACGTCAGTATATTGTTAATTAGATTGTGATTGGGTATTACAAAGTTAGTTGCACCCGATAGTAACGTGTCTTTTTGCCTTCCTTCGTTTGCAACAAGGCGGCCTCTCCCTTATCCGTTTAGTGGTCCTTTGTTTTATGCAGATATTTGAGCATTTTATTGAATTCTTTTGTGTCAACCGAGTGAAGGAGTCGCACAAGTTATTTTTAAAAAATGTCCATGATTTTAACGAGAGAAACGAAATCAGCCATGAGCTGGTCCGAGCCTCGCCTTGACTGGGTTATTGGACAAGCGTTGGTGTGGCACACACTCGAGCCTTAAAAAAATTGATAAAATTTCAACTTTGCAGCTGTTGCCTGCCCCCACACATATACACACACGCTCACATATGGATATGTGAAGCGACGAGCATGAAGGATTGCGTACTTCCTTCTTCCGGCAACTGTTGGTTGTTAACCGCCCAGCCTCGCCTTCACCGAAAGTACACGTAATTGGCTTAACAAATGCCATTTGTTTGGGTCACCTGATTGGAGCTGCCAGCGTAATGTAATTATTTGCACACATAATTATATTTGTTTATACTGCAGTGCCAACCATCTTGAGTGCAGCTGCTGCTCCTGCCTGTCTCCTGTGGAGTCCTTGTAATTTGGCAGCTTACACACACACAGAGTCATAGAGACAGAGAGAGACAGAGAGAGAGAGGCAGCGAGAGAGATATTTCCAATAAATGGCAATCGTGCATAATTTGTCTACAGTTTGCAAGCTGTACATATTCAGAAGTTAAAGATTCAAAGTAAAACAATACCTAAAAGTTGCCTAGTTTGCTATAAATAATGAAATGTTTTCATTTTAACTGTCAATTCAATCCGCTGAAGGGGACACATCTACTAGGGCACACCTATCATAACTACAGCCTCAGGTGTTCGATTTGATAAACAATCAACAAATCGTGATTAATAGTGGTCGGGAGTATAGGCATTCAGAAAACGCCAAGCCTAGCCCACTGCAAACCATTCGACGAGTCCAGCAACGACCATTAAAGCCAGCTGGTCTAAACAGTACAGTTTGGAAGGATTTTGCGCAAATGTATCAAAATCAAATTGATGACTCTTAGAGTTGAAAAAGCCAAAAAAAAAGGTTAAGTTGCAATACACAGAAATTGTTTTCCAACTGGATAACGATCTTAAGTTTAAACAAATAAACGTTAAAATTATTAATTTTTTCTAATTTAACACATATTTCCGATGGATTGTCCGTTAGTGGCTATAATAGTTCGAATTGATATGACTTTATTGTTGGAGATATGTCAAATGACAGGACTTAGATAATCAAGAAACCTTAATGTTGATTACACTTTGAAGATTTGTTAACAGCAACATGAAACTCAAAAAACGAAGTTTTTGTAAGATATTCATATGTGCAAAAAGAAAACATTTTCCTTGCATAAACTTTATTGTTTTTGGATGCTCCTATTTATAAAAATAAGCACATTTGCTACACTTACAAAGAAAATCGTGTCAATTAAAGCGTTAAACTGTAATACTAGTTGCAACGGGAACCTGTCAGGAACGTATAAACTTTAAGCAGTATTCTACTTTATGCGTCACACTTTTTGTGAGCAAATTTGAATAGCCATCTACCCAAGCAGATGCGTATTCCAAAAGGTTACGAAAACTGCTAAAAAAAAAAAGAACTTTGGCAATCAGTCACAGCAAAATCAACAGCTCTCAACATGGATATAAAACCATTGGACACATTTCCAACGAATATTAACTAAATACATAAATTAGATCCAGTTCATGCAAACTGTCAAAGTTGGTCCTGTTGGCAATTGTCGCCAGGACCAGTGCAGATAAAGTTTATGCCAGATGCTTTAATTTTTTGCGAGACATGGACTCGCGTGACTAACAGATATCAAGGCCTGAAGGTCGTTAAAACTCAAGATGCACACTTGACATAAGCACCGAGAGCAGAAAGCAAAAGCAACTAAAGCTACAGCTAAGCAGCTGGGCTAGCGGCCAAATGCAACAATACGTATCGCTCATCAGGGTGGGGGAGGATGTGGCGTGTACATCCAATTATGAGCGCAAAAGTTTAAGTGCAACAACAACAATAACAACAGCAATGGCAACCGAAACAGCAAGAAGAAGCACAAGTAGATGGCAAACAATGCTGGAATAGCCCGACGACCCCTAGCAACTACAAATAATACCATTAAGCAGTGAAATAAAACGCAAAGTGGGTCATAGCCTCGGCTTATGGAGCAGCCAAGGAGCACACGAGGATGTTGATGCCGCCACATGAATATGAATATGAATATGAATATATATACATAGACATATACATATTTATATTTGTGCGTGTGTGGGCACGTAATTATAAATATTTGTTGCTGGCAACTTTTGCTTACAAACTTGAAGTGTCATGGCCGGGGCAGCGGAAGCGGAAGTGGCGTGTCACGGCTAAGTTCCTGTCGCAGGACGAGTGTTGAAAAGTCAATGCGCGCAGTCAATGCTAAACTCCATATGTATGTATGTATGTATATACTTTATACAGCCCAATAATTCACATTTTATGGCTCCCTGACTAATTACACACTCATAAATCGGCCTCTGGAACCCAGCCCATTAGATTAAACACGTAACATTACATATATATATATATATATATATATATATATATGTATATAAATATATATGTATATAAATCATATACTTTCTTTTATTTCCAGTGTCGAGTTTTACTTAACCTACGCACCTCACAACCGTTTGAGGAAGTGCTCGAAGATTTGGGTCAAGTGCTGAAAATTAACGGAGCTAAGAAAATGTACACAGGTACCGGGCAGGAGGTAAGACACGGCTTCTGGGAGGGTTCAGTTCTTTCTTCTCAAACACTTTTCGACATAATAACTTAATTAACATAAACTAGTATAAGTAGCTTAATATGAAAAACTTGCTAAATACCACACATTTACAACATGCTGCTTGGTCTGGTGGAGGCAGGTTCGTAGTTTCTCGCAGCTACGCAATGAGTTTGCCGACGTGGACACATTCTATTTGGCCACTGGGACGGCCTTGATCGCTGGTTCGCCCATTCGACGTTCGCGCTCGCGTCCTTCGGTGGTCGCTGCTGCGCCCATACTGCCCACGGAGGAGCTACCGAAGGTGCCGTTGCGTGGCACGCGCCCTCGCAGCAAGAGCCGACCGCGAATTCTCTATGCACCGGAGAGTGAGATACTTAGGCCGAATGGAGAGTACACCATGCTGGACATCATGAAAGAGGAGCCCACAAAAGTGACCATTCGGGGCTTGAGGCGCACCTTCTATCCCCCTGTGCACCATGCCCCGGCCGATAATTCGCCACCAGACAAAAAACTACAACTACAGTGGGTGTAAGTACATATACCATAACCATGAATATCAACATAGAATTGAGCTTATTTTCTAATTTATTTGTCGGGTTTCATTAGCCACGGTTATCGAGGAATTGATGCACGGCGCAACCTCTGGGTGCTGCCAACTGGCGAGCTGCTCTACTATGTAGCAGCTGTTGCTGTGTTATTAGATCGAGACGAGGATGCACAGCGGCACTACATAGGTCATACGGAGGATATCATGTGGTAACAAAAAATTACAAGGAATTCCAGTTAATCTCTACTCATATATACCTCCAAACAGCATGGATGTCCATCCGTCTCGCGAATTGGTGGCATCGGGTCAGAAGGCCGGACGCGATCGTAAGTCACAGGCGCATGTCCGCATTTGGAGCACCGAGTCACTGCAGACCCTCTATGTCTTTGGCATGGGCGAATTGGATACAGGAGTTACCGCAGTGGCTTTTTCCCAATTGGTAATCCCATCAAGCTTTCGACCATGTTCCCAACTAAATATATGTATTTTCGTCTCAGAATGGCGGTAGTTATATTCTGGCCGTGGACAGCGGTCGAGAGAGCATATTGTCCGTTTGGCAGTGGCAATGGGGCCACCTCTTGGGCAAAGTGGCTGTAAGTAGAACATTTGTTGCACCAGCTTCTGTCCAATGATAATCGATTACTTTACTTTACTTGCAGACTCTGCAGGAGGGGCTGTCGGGGGCCGCGTTCCATCCTTTGGATGATAATCTTATCATCACCCATGGTCGCGGTCATTTAGCCTTCTGGCATCGGCGTAAGGATGGTTTCTTTGAACGCACAGACATTGTGAAGCAGCCGTCACGCTCACACGTTACCAGCGTACAATTCGAGCCGGATGGCGATGTGATTACCGCCGATTCTGATGGCTTCATCACCATATACTCGGTGGACTCTGATGGTGCGTACTTTGTGCGCACCGAGTTCGAGGCCCACAACAAGGGCATTGGTTGCCTGATTATGCTGGGAGAAGGCACTTTGTTGTCGGGCGGCGAAAAGGATCGCAAAATTGCCGCTTGGGACTCGCTGCAAAATTATAAGAAAATTGCGGACACAAAGGTAGGAAGTGTCCTTTATTATCTTTACACACATATATACATTAATCGATGCGGGGCCTCAGCTACCCGAAGCGGCCGGTGGTGTGAGGACAATTTATCCACAGCGCCCAGGCCGCAATGATGGCAACATCTACGTGGGCACGACAAGAAACAACATCTTAGAGGGCTCGCTGCAGCGTCGCTTCACACAGGTTGTCTTTGGCCACGGCAGACAGCTGTGGGGCCTCGCCGCCCATCCCGAGGACGAGCTTTATGCCACGGCCGGTCATGACAAGCACGTGGCACTGTGGCGTAAGAACAAACTCATTTGGACCATACAAACTGGCTACGAGTGCGTGGCATTGGCCTTCCATCCGTTTGGCACGGCATTAGCTGCTGGCAGCACCGAAGGCCATCTGCTGGTCATCAACTGTGACAACGGAGCGGTTATGTTAACGCTCCGTGTATGTGGCTCACCTTTGAACTGTGTATCTTTTAATCAGGGTGAGAATGCTGACATATCCTTCGACATATTATGCTCTTCTATATACCAAATCTGTCAAACAGTCGGCGATATGATTGCCATGGGCTCCCAAAATGGAAGCATTTACCTTTTCCGTGTCTCGCGTGATGGTTTCTCCTACAAGAAAGTTAACAAGATTCGTGGCTCTCAGCCGCTTACACACCTGGATTGGAGCATGGACGGCAACTTTGTGCAGACAGTGACTATTGACTTCGACCTGTTGTTCTGGGATGCAAAGTCACTGTCTCCTGAGCGGAGTCCCATCGCAATGAAAGACGTAAAGTGGCTGACTAACAATTGTACAGTGGGCTTTTTGGTGGCCGGGCAGTGGAGCAATCGCTACTACAGCAGTGCCAACACTATCATAGCCACTTGCAGTCGCTCTGCGGCACACGATATGCTCGCATCAGGTGACGCAGAGGGATATCTACGTTTATACAGGTAAGCCAAGAAACAGATATATTGATATTCCTAAATCAATTGCCCTCAACAGATATCCCTGCATCTCACCTCGTGCGGAGTTCCACGAGTCCAAAGTTTACTCCGGCATGTTGGCCTGTGTGCGGTTCTTGTGCGGGGATCATACGCTCATCACTGTGGGCGGAACAGACGCTTCGCTCATGGTATGGGATATTGTTGAGGAATAGCTGAAATGGCCACCGTGGCGCTCTGCTGCACAATACGATTCACGCTATCAGGACTATTGGCATCGACGCATCTCGCAAGTGTCCTCCACGTTGCTGGACAGTGACTCCGTCGATTACCAGTAGCGATTACTATCACGTAGCGTGGATTTGGATTGTGCAGATTCGCTTGCTTTTTAATTCAAAAGATAACAATTGGTCAGATTAGATAACTCGAATATTGAATTACGACTATATAAGAAAACAAAAACATATTTACGTTTCAAAGACAATTTAAACCAAATTTAAAACCGAAAAAAATATGATTCATTGACAATTATATGGGATTCGCCCATGGGCAGTTTCGTTGCACCAAACTTTTAGCTTCCAGTTAAAAAAACTTCCGTTGAGAAAGCTTCCCCCATTTGTCCTCCGTTTACAAATATTTTTAGTGCATCTTAAGTTGGAAACTAGAAACAGACTTAAATGCCACTGGTGGACACTGTAACTATTCATATATATGAATGTATTCACGAAATCTATAGCTCTTATGCAGACTTCCTACATATTATCATCCGATTCCCCTCTCATTTATGTCACATCTATTTCAAGAAATGCGGTAACAGACAGGAACTTGGACACCCACACGACACACATTAATAATGAAAACTAAGTGCACTTAGTCATATATTGAATATAAAGCATTGCGTATAAATAAATGTATTCAATATATGTATATTGTTAATGCAATTTTTAATATAAGCGTTGAAATAAATAAACCGTTTTAACAAAAACCAATCCATTTTGCTAATCAGTTTTTTTTATAGTTTATTGAAATACACTCTAACAAACTGTCTTTTCTTATTTTTAAATTACATTAGATAACGCCTTATCCATTTTACCTTATTTTTTTTATAAAAGAAATCTAATTATAGATATACTTGTTCGTGTTAACAATATAACAAAATCATTTTTACTATTTTATTAACCTAGCGCAGTTTTAAATACTTAAATTTAAATATATTTAAGAAAGTTACGAAATAATTTTAAATTTACACTTTCGCGGTAATATGCAAGACTCATTTAAGGCAAGATGGCAGCACGAAGGCTACATTGAGTTATCGATAGTTCAACGTTAGCGATATTCACTGTGTACGATGTTTCAGTGTAACCATTCTGTGAGTATCCCATTTCTAATTCAGTTGGCATTTCCAAACACCTTTTGGCGCATTTCTTAAATATGAAAAATGAGATAACGTTATGTTGTAGCAAAGAGAAAGGAGTCATCAGAAGATTGAAGTAGACAGATCTAGTAAAACTAGACTTGAAACACATTTAATAAGAAATAGGTAAAAACATATTTCAATAGTAGACTAAATGGTACTCTGTATCCGCACAATTAATCGTATCAGATCTAGAAAGCTCTAGTAGACAGATGTGATTTAACTAGCTCCGTAGCGTGGAATAAATTACATTTTATAATTATGTACCTGTATATCTGTATTATGCAGACTCTAATCGTAGGTCAGCTTGGAACTCTTATTCTCGATTAACTTCTGTATTCATTTATGTTTAACATAATATATACACAATAAATTTAACATAAAACAGAATATTTTTTTATGTGCAAACCACAAGCTAAGCTCGCTGTTTCTTATATATATATGTACATATGCTTAGAAGTCGGTTAATACTTATTTTGAATAAACAGAGAATTAGTCTTTTGCGCGTATTTAAGATCCAATGTGTAGCATTTGACCGCTCCATCTCATGTAACCTCAGAGATCGTCCTAATGGGATTGATCTTGACACAAATATTTACATTCATGGAGTCTGGAATCAAAATGGTATTTTGAAACAAGTAAGAACGCTCTAGAGTGAACCAAGTCCGAAATGGTGTTTTCAACAAACTATCTTTTTTCTTTAGCTATACATATTACCCTCTGCGCGCACATAGACACGCACACATAAACATATGCACACACAAGCACGCGCTCCGATTAGTGCGTAGTTGATTTGAAAGAATATGTTCATACATATGTATAGAGAAAATGCTAGGCGCTTGGCGCTGCTGCCGCGTGCATTTGAAAATTGACAAAATGCTTTCCTTAATAACTTCTGTGTTACTAAATGGATTTTGATCAAATTTTCAGCATTGAATGCTTTTATTTTTTTATATAGATTCTGAGATTTCTTATAGATTCTGAGATCGAAGCGTTTATACATACGGACAGACGAACAGACAGACAGACAGGGGTAAGTCGACTCAGTCGACTCGTCGCCCTGATCAAGAACATGTATACATTATGGGGTCTGCCACGCCTGCTTCTGCTTGTTACATACTTTTTGCAAAACCATTATACCTTGATTTTTGATTTTCAATGAGGGTATAATTACTTAAATAACTTAAAATGTAATTGTATGTGTATACTCTTTTTGGTTCCTTTTGATGACACAAAATATAACAGTAAATTCACGCATAAAATAGGAAATATCTCAATGCATCACTGTAAAAAACTAAAAAATCATCGATTTTTATGTTTGAGTTTTATTTGATTCAAGCAAACTAGGTTTAAAACAAAAACTTATATCTAATGGAAGACAATGATCAGGTAGTTAATCTAAATTAATAAAAATTGCAAATGTGTAAATTGCAAGAGCGTAGCTTTGAAATGTTTCCAACGCATATAAGAATATATATACATGTGTATACAAATCAGCCACGTACTCTCGCTATCACAGAAAGTATTTAAAGCCATTTGCCGACATTGGAATCGTGCCGTAGCACAAGCCCCATCACAGGTTGCCAGGAGTTTCTGTAGGTTTCCATTAGCCAAGGGCCACATTTTTGGCTTCAATTTGTTCGTTCAGCCAATTTTGAAGCTCCTCTTCTGTAGGAACAGAAATCGATCCAGTGAATTGATCAATTGCTGCCATACTTTCTGGCTTCGATGTGGCGAAAATGCGTTTAACCGTCTTCAATAGTTTCTTCAGGTTGACGACAGCGCCAGTAAACGATCTCTTCTCGGGAGACTCGATGATGTCGGCGTTGCCATGTACAATGTTTTCGCCAATCATTTTATAGTAAAATATCAAAACTGATCCGGTCGTTGTAAGAACTGGAGTAAGAATGATTTTTCTTTTCTGCTGTTACCGCCTTTTATACAGTTTCCCTCCTTCGACAGAAAACACACGATACTTGCAATTGCTGGTGTTTCCAACCCTCTGTTGGTTAAATGGCAGGCAGGGAAACTTACCTGGTTAATGGCCACAGGTCATAGATCAACTTCGGCGATAAAAAACTATTAAAACCCACGATTTCTACTGGAACCTCAATAACAAATGGAAAGTTGATTAACAAATTTTCTAATAAATTGACTCTCAAGCAAAGCTGTGGGTGGTTAAGAAATTTTTATTTTCTTGCAAATTCGTTGTTATATTTCCCCCTTTAACTGGAGAGATGGACGGATGATTCGTGGACATTTTTAAATTTTCTACAAGCTAAATTTTAAGCTATAATGTGCGATGCTGGTGATTACGAATAAATAAGACCAGGTTGAATCTATTTGTAATTTTTATACCCCATTGAAAATGGGAAATCAGGGTATAATGGTTTTGCAAAAAGTATGTAACAGGCAGAAGGAGGCGTGGCAGACCCCATAAAGTATATATATTCTTGATCAGGGCGACGAGCTGAGCTGGTTGTTTAAAACATCAGCTCGGACTTGGTTCAGGGGATCTCATAGTCGGGCAGACCCGACTAGAACGTTCTTACTTGTTTTGTATATTTTGGATACCGGCTCCAGCTCCTTACAAAATCAATTGAAAAAAAAATGTTTAAGTCCATATCTGTATTTTTTTTAATTTTTTTACTAAAATCGTATGCTGAAAGTGTTAATCCATTTAGTAACATAAGAGTTATTAAAGAAAACATTTTATCAATCGGCAAAAGCAAGTGGCAGCGAGCGCCAATACGTGAGCAGTGCACACTGTGCACACAGTCTATACGTCTATATGAACTCACATACTTATATGTATACTTCACTTTTGGGATCTGCCACGACCCCATCTGTCTGTTACATACTTTTTGCAAAACCATTATACCCTGATTTCCCAAATTTAAGGGGTTTAGGGTATAATTAACATATAACCCAGTAAGTCGTATATATTCTTTAAATCATCATAAAAATATTCTGGCTTTGATATATTACTTCAACTTTTGTATATTTGAACTATACAACAGCCACTATTACTTTATTTAAATAATTATAAAGCCTGTGTTTTATTAAATAAAAAATATTTTATTGTTGAAACTCCCCAAAAAGTCGAAAAAGGAAAATTACTTGGCAGCCTTTAAAATTAAATAAATTTATTTAAAAATTTTTATTGGCACAAACCATGTTTTATGGCTGAATTACTATAAAATGATTTCCTGGCAACAATGTTATGCTTTAATTCCTTTTTATACCCTGAACCCATTGAAAATGGGAAATCAGGGTATAATGGTTTTGCAAAGAGTATGTAACAGGCAGAAGGAGGCATGACAGACCCCACAAAGTATATATATTCTTGATCAGGGCTATGAGCTGAGTCGATTTAGCCCTGTCTGTCCGTCCGTCCGTCTGTCCGTATGTATGAACGCGTCGATCTCAGAAACTATAAGAGCTAGAGACTTAAAATTTTGCGCGAAGGTTAATGTGTACAGCGCGCATATTGAGTTTGTTTTAGATGTTCGATCAATTTTCCCGTTTCAATGATTTCACAAAATATTTTTTTCAAAAAAAAAATTATCGAAGCCACAGTTTACTTTTTAAATTTTTTAGGCAAAACCGTAATTTTAATAAAATAAAAGCATTCATTGCTAAGAATTTGATTTAAATACGTTAAGTAATACAGAAGCTATTTAAGAAAACATTTAGTCAATTGACAAAAGCACGCGGCAGCAGCCTATAAGTGTGCACACATATATTTAAATCAACTACGCAGTAATCGGCGCACGTACTTGTGTATGCATGTGTATATGTGTGCGTGTGTATGTGCGCGCAGAGGGTAATATGTATAGATAAAAGATGCAAGCTAGGTTGTTTAAAACATCAGCTCGGACTTGGTTCAGGGGATCTCGTAGTCGGCCGACTAGAGCGTTCTTACTTGTTTTTTCTGCATTTGTATTACATAAATTGAAAAATAAAATAGGACAAACGAAATCACCATATTTAAATAAAATAGCGTCACAAATTTCCCAACAAAAACACCAACATTCGTTTTGTTGGAGTCTTAATTTATTCAGACAAACTAGGTTTAAAACAATAACTTATATCTAATGGAAGACAATGATCAGGTAGTTAATCTAAATTAATAAAAATTGCAAATGTGTAGCTTTGAAATGTTTCCAACGCATATAAGAATATATATACATGTGTATACAAATCAGCCACGTACTCTCGCTATCACAGAAAGTATTTAAAGCCATTTGCCGACATTGGAATCGTGCCGTAGCACAAGCCCCATCACAGGTTGCCAGGAGTTTCTGCAGGTTTCCATTAGCCAAGGGCCACATTTTTGGCTTCAATTTGTTCGTTCAGCCAATTTTGAAGCTCCTCTTCTGTAGGAACAGAAATCGATCCAGTGAATTGATCAACTGCTGCCATACTTTCTGGTTTCGATGTGGCGAAAATGCGTTTAACCGTCTTCAATAGTTTCTTCAGGTTGACGACAGCGCCAGTAAACGATCTCTTCTCGGGAGACTCGATGATGTCGGCGTTGCCATGTACAATGTTTTCGCCAATCATTTTAAAGTAAAATATCAAAACTGATCCGGTCGTTGTAAGAACTGGAGTAAGAATGATTTTTCTTTTCTGCTGTCTCCGCCTTTTATACAGTTTCCCTCCTTCGACAGAAAACACACGATACTTGCAATTGCTGGTGTTTCCAACCCTCTGTTTGTTAAATGGCAGGTAGGGAAATTTACGTGATTAAGATCCACAGACTCATATGTATATAAACATTAAAGTTAGAGACCTTTTGAACATACATATGTATATTTGTTAGAAGGATAATGTACTGTTGAAGCAATCTGATGTTAAAATATTTTTCTATTTTACACATAACTTGTTCTTGTTCTCATATGCAACGCGCAAATGATGATTAGCCCAAAATATCTATATTGGTGTTATTTGTACGAGTCAATGAATTGTCAATAGTACGTTGGCAATCAAATCTTTCCGGGTATGCTTCGAATACTTTATGTGGTTGCTCATTTAAGTCTTTAAGTTGTTCATTTAAGTCTACTGTCAGTTTCGTTGCTTTCAATGGTAAAATTTCCTTGTCTTTTGTCATTTGTCAATTTACTATTAGCCGGTGGACATCAGAAATTTAATTGGTTCAAGTCATTGATCTGTCTGGTCCGAATGCTGGGGTCTACGTCGACAAGTCGCTGTACCGAAGCCCGATGTAATGTAGTGGTCCATTTTATGGAAAGATTGTGATTTGTTTTTGTTTTAGTTAATTGAATTGATGGGACTTGTCTTCGCATCGGCGTTGGGATCTATCCCGATTGTCCGAAACGAAAAGCCTGTGTCCTAGCCTACTGATTTTTTAACTGAAAACGAACATTAATACTGCTTATAATACTTATAATACACTCAATTTTTTTATGAACTAATCTGAGAATGTTCGCCTGAGATTTTTCCAGGCACGAAGTGCAAATTTTATTTGCGCAATGTCCGTTGAATGAATCTTGAGACTTAACACTTGGAGCATTTACGCTCGTCATATAAAATGCCCCGCACAAGGGGGGTTGCGAATCGAATAATTCTATATCTTTTGCGACGAAAGCATTATTATGGAAAATATTATAGCTAGAGATATGGAATTTTTAATACATTTCCTTCTGCATCCCACAAAACAATTTATAGTAAAAAGTGGTAATCGGTAAATTTTGTGCTTTCTACAGTTTTGCAGGTAGAGCTTCATCATTTGGCAATTAAGTAGGTCAGCTTTAACTATATTCTAGTATAACCGAATATCATATATACACCACTCCTGGGGGAGTGCCAAAACTATATTATATATAATTGTATATTCAATACCCGTAGGGGCATGTCGAAATAATTATTATTTGATTGCATTTAACGAGCTTAATGCAGTTGTTTGTGTCCGACAACATTTTTGACATATGTATGGGTTACTGTTGCCCTCATCCATAGATTGACTAGTAATAATATAGATCCACCTCTTATTGACATGGCAAATCGGTAAAAACTGTAACTTCTATACTTTAACACCTGAGATCCAAAAACAAGTAAATACGTAAATCTGTTCTTGGCAAATCAGAAAGCAATACTTACATATATCCTTTACAATTACAAGGGTATTACCATTATTATTATTATTTCGGCATGGTCGAAGTTAGTCCATCCCTCTAGTTTCCTTTCTTCTAGCCAATCCTCTAAATAAAAAATAAAAGTTGTTACAAGGAGGACGGGAAATATGTCTGCTTGTTTCAACTCTACCTTTGAAACTTTTTTCTGATAACACAATATTTGAGTCAGCCAAATCGGATAGTATTTATATAGATGTATGTAGTATGATGTTTTGCTAAAACATCTTGTTTCTTTATATAAATTTTAATTTACTTTACTTATAATCACTTATCATATAAGAATAAAAATATATACATAATTTCCATCCCTGATAACAAAGTCCTATAAGTCACAATTTCCTATACTTTTATAACCTGCAAATGTATTTCATTTATTTATTTAATAGTTACACCACGAAAATCATGTAAAAACAAGAACAAAGAAAAAAAATATGTTAGTAATTATGTATTTAATGTTGTGTAAATTGGGAATCGAAGAGTAAGGGCAAATTAAAATAATCGTGAAAATTGCAATTTCTCGGTATCATTTTCAACAAGCTCGCAACTATATACATTTTAAAACTCTATTTGAGGTAAAGGCGCAGTGATACGAGCGTAAAATACGAAATAGTTCGTGTCGAACAGCTGAAACGAAACGGGCCTCACAATTGAATTTCAACGATTTGGAACCAATTGATTTAACATAGGTTTATTTCTAAGAAATAAAATGAAAAATAGTCAAAAAGTCCAGACAGCAAACAACGCATTCACAAGTTGCAACCCACACTTTAGGCAACTGCATGTACGAACAGGAATCACAAATGTCCAAAGTGTGCAGCTTCTTTATGCTCGGGTTGCCATTGTATTTAGTATGAAAGGAGACACCATTGCTGGCTTGTACCATTGCCAACTGGCATGTTTCCCTTCAGTTTCCAATTTGCAACGCATGAGCCTTCGTATTCCTAATTATGGCACAAAGATCACGTACCTCGAAACTCTACACAATATCTACTCTGGTCGACTTTGTCGCCCGTAAAGGAAAATCAATTTGTTCCAAATGGGTGACGATGTATTGCTTCTATCCACTAATATTGTATTTCACTTTACTATGTGGACGCACTTTCCTAGAGAAAGGTAACCAAAGATAAATTCTTTAAAGCCGAACCATAATAAATGGCACATAGTGTGAAAGAAGTACGCTGTGATAATTTTAACTTAAACGCCTATCTAAATTTGTCATCAAATTCCAATATAATTGTCTATAGAACTTAGATCTTTTACATTATTTATATTGTCAAAGTTTGTAGGATATTTTATTAGGTTTTACAATCGTGTAACAATCAATTTTGCTTTAATTTCTTAACTATATCCAACAATATGCATAACTCTTTCAAATATCGTATTGTAAGACGATTAATCAGTATTCCTTGTTCCTGTTCAAGAAATATCTAAAAAATTGGTCTAAAATTTGCAAAGCATAAGGAACGGCTTCAAAAATATAAAGTATATGTATATATTCTTGATCAGCACGATTAACTGCGTTCACATAGACATTTATAATACAATCAGTAAAATTAAGGCTACAAATCTTAGCCCAATAGCTTTTAAACTCTGGACAGACGGACAGACAGTCAGACTGTCTGAGACCTGCTAACTGCTCGCTTTAAAGCTAACGTACTGAAATTTAGTTAAGGGAATTGTAAATCACGGAATAGACCGGGTAGAACTATGTCATATACGGTTGATACCCATATTAATGATTTAATAGGGAAAACTTTTTTGTTTCTCAAGCTTCGGCACGTCTGAGCTATTTTAATATACCTGCATATTTGGATCATTATAGTTAAAACAAGTAAGAACGCTCTAGTCGGGACTGCCCGACTACAAGATCCCCTGAACCTTTGTTCGAGTTTTCATGTTTACAATCATACAGATACAGTAAGATCTGAACGCAACAGTAAATTTGCTTTGAACAAAAAATATTGACAGCAGCGGGAATTTAACCTGCGACTTCTCTCTTGCAAGCCTCCATCTGTAACCATCTGTAATTACACCACAATCTTCATATTGTTCTCAGTGACAAATACGACAATAAAACTGAAATTGCGATTTGACAAATAAAATTCAAAGAATAATGCATACATTTGAATGTATGTATGCACACGTAGAGACTGTGTGCACTTAATTTTGAAAATGTGGAGCCGGTATACAAAACATAAAAAATAGAAAGTGTATTTTATTTCCAGAAAGCTATATGCAAAATTTTGTGACTTTAGCTAAAAAGATGTAAAAGATATGGTCCAAAAACTGAAATTTGATAAAGTTTTCAATCGATATTATTGAAAAAGGATAATTTATCGAATATCTAAAACAAACTCGATATGCTCTCTAGCTCTTATAGGTTCTGAGATCGACGCGTTCAGGACAGGGTTTCTCGACTCACCTCGTCACCATGATCAAGAATATATATACTTTATGGGGTCTGCCACGCCTCCTTCTGCCTGTTACATACATTTTGCATAACCATTATACCCTGATTTCCCATTTTCAATGGGTTCTGGGTATAAAAAAAATTTATAGGAACAATTACATCATTAATTGAATTATATGTATAGTAATACATAAACATATATTTTCTTACACAAATGAAGATTGAATTGAAACTGAAATTGTTCGATTTGATCGAGTCCCTAATGATAAAAATATGTTTTAATGAGAATGTTGCAGTTGGTCGCAATTATACATAATTTAATAAAATATTTAATTTTTCGGACTCATCACACTACTATATGCGGGTCTTTATTTATGTATCATCTATGTAATCCTAGCGCTAAACTGTGGAAAAAATCCTTTTTTCCGATTTGAGTGGCAATCTTTAAAGGAGGTCAGTAAGCTAGTCAAACTTGTCAAGGTACTTTAGAAGATACAGTTTTACCTTAAAGGTGTAGCTATATAACACATATTAATTTTATTTTTATAGGTACAATTTTACCTGAATTGCCCTTAATATGCGCAGCTTAGTATAAGTAAGTACGCACATTGGGTAAAATCTCTCTTTATCTCTTTATCTGGGGTGGAATATAAAAGCTTTACACCTTTGGGTGCAGACGGACAGACGGACATGGCTATATAAACTCAAGCGATTTTTCTTCTATGCGTAGAAATCTTCTAACCAAGATTAATATATCATTTTTACCTAACACAAGTAAAATAAAAATATTAAAATTAAATTAAATTAAGAAGTGATTTTTAGGCCGTAATTCTCAAGCGATTTTTCTTCTATGCATAGAAATCTTCTAACCAAGATTAATATATCCTTTTTACCTAACACAAGTAAAATAAACAAGTAAGAAAGCTCTAGTCGGGTCTACCCGACTACGAGATCCCCTGAACCAAGTCCGAGCTGATGTTTTAAACAACCTAGCTTACATATTTTATCTATACATATTACCTCTGCGCGCATATACACATGCACACATGCACACATACACACATGCACACATATACACATGCACACATTTGTATACACATGCACACATATACATACCATGCACATAGAAACGCGCAGATTACTGCGTAGTTGATTTGAATGTATGTGTGCACACGTACAGGCTGCTGCAGCGTGCTTTTACAATGTTTCCTTTAATAACTTCTGTATTACTTAACGGATTTGAATGCAATTTTCTGCATTGAATGCTATTAATTTATTGAAAATACGGTTTTCACTAAAAAAGTCGAAAAAATTAAATTGTGGCTTTGATAATTTTTTTTTTTAATAAATTTTTTTTGTAAAATGTGGAGCCGGTATCCAAAATATGAAAAAATAGAAAATGTATTTTATTTATAAAAAGCTAAAAAAAAATTTGGTAGCTGTAGCTAAAAATATGTAAAAGATATGGTCAAAAAACTGAATCTTGATAACGTTTTAAATCGATAACATTGAAACGGAAAAATTTATCGAATATCTAAAACAAACTCGATACTTTCGCTGTATACACAGACCATCATGCAAAATTTGAAGTCTCTAGCTCTTATAGGTTCTGAGATCGACGCGTTCATACATACGGACAGACGGACAGACGGACAGACGGACGGACGGACGGACAGACAGACGGACAGGGCTAAATCGACTCAGCTCGTCACCCTGATCAAGAATATATATACTTTGTGGGGTCTGCCACGCCTCCTTCTGCCTGTTACATACTTTTTGCAAAACCATTATACCCTGATTTC
The DNA here is from genome assembly GCA_035045545.1 of Drosophila gaucha. Lineage (NCBI taxonomy): Eukaryota > Metazoa > Arthropoda > Insecta > Diptera > Drosophilidae > Drosophila > Drosophila gaucha. The sequence continues at coordinate 342,563 of JAWNOY010000435.1, forward strand.
CCATTTTCAATGGGTTCAGGGTATAAAAAATTAAAATTAAATTAAATTAAGAAGTGATTTTTAGGCCGTTATTTTCAAGCGATTTTTCTTCTTTGCGTAGAAATCTTCTAACCAAGATTAATATATCCTTTTTACCTAACACAAGTAAAATAAAAAAATTAAAATTAAATTAAACAAGTAAGAACGCTCTAGTCGGATCGGCCCGACTACGAGATCCCCTGAACCAGGTCCAAGGTGATGTTTTAAACAACCTAGCTTACACATTTTATCTATACATATTACCCTCTGCGCGCATATACACATATACACATGCACACATATACACATGCACACATATACACATACTCACACAAGCACGCGCGCCGATTGCTGCGTAGTTGATTTGAATGTATGTGTGCACACGTATAGAGCAAATGCTATGTTGCTGCCGCATGCCTTTCGCAGTAGACAAAATGTTTTCTTTAATAACTTCTGTATTACTTAACGGATTTAAATGCAATTTTCAGCATTCAATGCTTTTATTTTATAAAAAATACGGTTTTGGCTAAAAAATTAAAAAAAAAATTTAAATTGTGGATTTGATATTTTTTTTTTGAATAAATTGATTTTGTAAAATGTGGAGCCGGTATCCACAATTTAAAAAAATAGAAAATGTATTTTATTTACAAAAAGTTAATTGCAATATTTAGTGACTGTAGCTAAAAAGATGTAAAAGATATGGTCCAAATACTGAATCTTGATAAAGTTTTTAATCGATATCAGTGAAACAGGAAAAGTTATCGATAATCAAAAACAAACTTGATATGCGCGCTGTATACACGGACCTTCGTGCAAAATTTCAAGTCTCTAGCTCTTATATGTTCTGAGATCGACGCGTTCATACATACGGACAGACGGACGGACGGACGGACAGACAGACGGACAGGGCTAAATCGACTCAGCTCGTCGCCCTGATCAAGAATATATATACTTTGTGGGGTCTGCCACGCCTCCTTCTGCCTGTTACATACTTTTTGCAAAACCATTATACCCTGATTTCCCATTTTCAATGGGTTCAGGGTATAATTAAGAAGTGATTTTTAGGCCGTTATAAAAATTTTCAACCCAATAATTGAATTTTACGGAACCGCTCTGTACTCTCATAGTTCATAACCTGTAAGTTTTCAGTAAAAAAATGTTTTGCTGCCAAGCACTGACACAGTTGTTATGATATATCTATGCTACCCAATTTAATAAATGTAATCTGTAAGCAGAAGAGATCTTCCATTATTGATTTAGAAGAAATGACAGGACAAAAATACTGGCGGAAAAATTAAAATTTCTTGCTCAAACACCTGGAACATTGGCGAATCAAACAAACCAAATGACAACGCTTGGGCTATGTGCAGATGAGCTCATTATTGAATCTTAACCAAGTGAAACGAATCAATTTCAAAGTGAAATCCAGACAAGGCAAATCCTATTAGAAACCCAAGCAACCGTTTCAAATGGAATACATCTGTCGATGTGTATGTGCATCTATACATATAAATTGTGTGTATGTGGAAGCATAGATCGAACTATCCGAGTAAATATCGAAAAAAAAGGATGAGCGCTAAAAAAGAATCTGGGTTACCCAGAAAAAATCCTTAACTTATAATCACCACCTTATGTTTATTTCGTTTAAAAATCAAAATAAAATAATATATAACTAGAGGGATTGGCTAACTTCGACCATGCCGAAGTTTGGTAATATCCTTGTAATTGTAAAAGATAAAACTATTGATAAGAAAACATCAAGATTGACGTATTTACTAATTTTTAACCTATATGTAAAATTTTCGGGCTTCAGCTGTACAACTTTGAAAGATATAGTTTTCTCCCATTTGCCACGCCGCAAAGAGGCGGATGTATATACATTTTAATACCCTAAACCCATTGAAAATGGCAAATCAGGGTATAATGGTTTTGCAAAAAGTATGTAACAGGCAGAAGGAGGCGTGACAGACCCCTTAAAGTATATATATTCTTGATCAGGGTGACGAGCTGAGTCGATTTAGCCCTGTCCGTCTGTCTGTCAGTCCATCTGTCCGTCTGGCCGTATGTATGAACGCGTCGATCTCAGTACATATAAGAGCTAGAGACTTCAAATTTTGCATAATGGTCTGTATATATAGCGCGCATATCGTGTTTGTTTTAGATATTCGATAAATTATCCTGTTTCAATGATATCGATGTAAAACGTTATCGAGATTCAGTTTTTTGAACATATCTGTTACATCTTTTTAGCTACAGTTATTAAATTTTGCATTAAGCTTTCTGTAAATTAAATATATTTTCTAGTTTTTATATTTTGGATGCCAGCTCCACATTTTACAAAATCAATTTATTCAATAAAAAAAATTATCAAGGCCACAATTTAATTTTTAATATGTATAGATAAAAGACGTAAGCTAGGTTGTTTAAAACATCACCTCGGACCTGGTTCAGGGGATCTCGTAGTCGGGCCGACCCGACTAGAGCGTTCTTACTTGTTTTTGTTTTCAATTTTCTCGAAGCAGTTGAGCTTAAATTATTTGTTAATTTTGGGATTTCTAGGTGTAAAATACTGATTTTACCGATTTGGCACACCCCTAATGGGAGAAGCTTAATATAATATATGTTTTTGTATGGGGGTTGGTTCATAAAAATATATGTTTTAAGTTTCAAGCCTCTGGCTCTAACAGCTCCCAAAATATAAGAGGATTTATGTTAAGCACTAGATAAACTTTAACGATTTGCCGCGCCCCTAGTGGGCGTGGATATATAACTTTTTGATATATCTTAAAGATGATCTAGCTTTAAAACTGTAGAACAAATAGTTTTACGCGGTTTTCCACGCCTCCAACTGACAGCTGAGGGACAGACGGACAGACCGGCAGTGCTATACGAACTCAGCTCGTCGTGCTGATCTAGAATATATATAATTTGTATGGTCGCAGATGCTTCCTTCTATGCGTTGCAAACTTCTGACCAAAATTAATAAACCCTTTTTACAAGGGTATAATTATTAGTATTGAAGATTAACAAAGTCCTTTAAGAACTTTATTGATACTTACACTTCTCTGCCTCTTATAAAACATTAACTACGATTATTATACCGTTGCAAAAAGGGTATATTAATTTTGGTCAGAAGTTTGCAACTCAGAGAAGGAAACATCTCCGACCATATAAAGTATATATTCTTGATCAGCAAGACGAGCTGAGTTGATACAGCCATGTCCGTCTGTCCGTCTCTCTGTCTGTCCGTCTGTCCGTCTGTCTTGATCAACGCAATCTCCTCCGAGACTATAAAAGCTACAGAACTGAAATTTTGAACATAGGCTGGAATGTGCTGCAGGCATTGTATGTCTTGGAATCATCCAGATCGGATGACTATATCCTATAGCTCCCATAGGACAGATCGGTTTTAAGAAATGTTTTAGTGCGATAACTTCGACGTTATTAAAGTCAGAGACTTGAAATTTGAAATATATACTCCTGAGTTGCACCCAAATACAAAAAGATATAGATTATATAGCTACGCCCTTTGGGGGCGTGGCAAATCGGATAAGACTATATCTTCTACAGTTTTGAAGCTAGAGCATCCAAATTTGGAAAGTAATATACTTTTGGCCTCTCCTTCAGATTGATCAGAAAGTTATATATCTAGGCCTACTTGGGGCGTGGCAAGTCGGGAAAGTCTATATAGTGCTTAACATAAATCCTACAATATTTTGGATGCTGTTAAAGCCAGAGACTTGAAACTTAAAATATATATTTGTATCAATCACCCCTAGAAAAAAAGATAAAGTATATATATCTACGCCCATTATGGGCATGGCAAATCGGAAAAAACTATGTCTTCTACAATTTTACACCCAGAGTTCCAAAAATTGACACATACGTTAGGCTTGACCGTTTCGACAAAATTATGAAAAATTATATATATCCGTCATGTGGGGGCGTGGCAAATCAGAGAAAACTGTATCTTCCGAACTCTTATAGGTACAGCTTCAAAATTTGATAAATATGTTACTGTTCCCCTGCTTAATAGATTGCCAAAAAATTATATATATCCAATTGTTGGGGGCGTGGTAAACCAGAAAAAAGTTTGTATTCCCCAACTTCGGCATGGCCGAAATTATCCCATCCCTCTAGTTATTATTTATTTTGTTCATGTAATTTTTAGTACTAAAAGAAGTTCCAGCATGTTTGCAGGCTAGAGATTTTTAGTATAACAGTCCGTGTTAGGTGTCATCTATTATGCTAAGACGATACTGGTGGTCCTAGCTATACCAAATTCGACGGCATTTTAAAAGCAAATTAATGACCGCCCTGTTTTACCCATCGAATACAGAGGCGCAACATGTTTGGCTCACTGCGCGAGCAGCCAAAATCACAAAAACAGGCAAAGGAAAAAGGAAGGGAACTGCTACTTTTCTCACAATGGCCGGCGTACGAAACAAGACACCTCAAAACTATTCTCTTGTCACTTCGGGTACGCCGCCGTAGCATTATTTTGTGTCAAGCCGACGCATCCGTCACCTGGTGCGATTAGCAACTACAATGAGGGTCCTCGATACTCGATACGGCGGGATCAAAGTGGAAAATTCATTTGGCTTGGTGGTCTTCGCCATGGTTTCTTTGATGTTCGAACAAATTACCGTTTGTAAAGAAAAATTAACAGCATAAATAGGCAATTGAAAGGACCATTTTATTATTAATCTATATCTATCTTTGGACTCTAAAAAGAGTTTGTCTGACTGACTGAATAATGAGGCTATGACTTGACAAAAGGAAGGAAACTGAAATTGGGTAAGAAAGTAAAATTTTTATTGAAGTTTCCTTTACGCTTCAGTGTAACTGCAAACAATTATAAAGTAGACATGTTGTTGTTTAGGAGTCTGACTGTCGATCTATCAAGCGACAAATCAAAGCCAGCATTAAACTAATCGAATACCAGGCCAGTGCATAGATGTAATGTAATCTCATCTAGAGGCCACTTCGCCAAAGTTATTTGAAATAAATAGGTTGCTAGTATGATTTATAAATATATATATATATATATATATATATATATATTATAATATAATATATTATAATATATTATTATATATATATATATATATATATATATATATATATATTCTAATTAAAATAGTAATAGCGATATTTGTCTTCTTTTACTTATGTTAAGTTAAATTTGTATACCCTGAACCCATTGAAAATAGGATTTCAGGGTATAATGGTTTTGAAAAAGTATGTAACAGGCAGAAGGAGGCGTGGCAGACCCCATAAAGTATATATATTCTTGATCAGTGCGATGAGCTGAGTCGATTTAACCCTGTCCGTCTGTCTGTCCGTCCGTCCGTCGGTCAGTATGTATGAACGCGTCGATCTCAGAACCTATAAGAGCTAGAGACTTTGCATGAATATCAATGTATACAGCGCGCGTATCAAGTTTGTTTTAGATATTCGATAATTTCTCGTGTTTCACTGATATCGATTAAAAAAGTGATCAAGAATCAGTTTTTTAAACATATCTTTTACATCTTTTTAGCTACAGTCACCAAATTCACATCTTGTAAAAAAACACACTTTCTATTTTTTTTTTATTTTGGATACCGGCTCCACATTTTACAAAATCAATTAAAAAAATAAAAAAAATATTTAAGCCACAATAAATTTTTTTTTTTTAATATTTTAAGCAAAACCGTATTTTCAATAAAATAAAAGAATTCAATGCTGGAAATGTTATTTAAATCCGTTAAGTGACATAGAAGTAACTAAACAGAATAGTTTGTCAATCGGCAAAAGCACGCGGCAGCGAGCGCCAATACGTGTGCACACTGTGCACACAATCTATACGTGTGCACACACACATTCAAATGTGTGCATTCTTCTTTGAATTTGGTTTGTTAAATTGCAATTTCAACTAAGCTGTAATTCTTGCCACTGCTATTTTAGTGACGTCTTTATCATTGAGAACATTATGAAGGATGTGGTGTAATGGTTAGAGATGGTGGCTTGCAAGCAAGAAGTCGCAGGTTCAATTCCCGCTCCTTTTTTTTAACTTTTGCAATCAAATCTCTCTGTATGTAAAAATGCAAACTCGAACAAAGTTTCTGGGGATCTCGTAGTCAGGCAGACCCGACTAGAGCGTTTTTACTTGTTTTTTCCGCACTTGTGAAAGCTCCATAAAAAAGTTTGCGATTGCAATTATGTTTTAAAAAATATTTTGACTTATGGACTACCAACTGGAATTAGCTTAAACTCATTATACCTGTTTAATTACAAAATTTCATATCACAACACAGAAAGATATTTCTAGACCTCTTTGTGGACCTCATAATATTTATCGAATATCATACTCTGCTTTAATTACCATTTTTTAATTACTATTACTTAAAACAAGTAAGAAAGCTCTAGTCGGGTCTGCCCGACTACGAGATCCCCTGAACCAAGTCCGAGCTGATTAAAACAACCTAGCTTAAATCTTTTATCTATACATATTACCTCTGCGCGCATACACACATGCACACATACACACAGGCACGCATATACACATGCACACATATACACATGCACACATATACACATGCACATATATACACATGCACACATTTGTATACACATGCACACATATACATACCATGCACACAGAAACGCGCGCAGATTACTGCGTAGTTGATTTGAGTGTATGTGTGCACACGTACAGGCTGCTGCAGCGTGCTTTTACAATGTTTCCTTTAATAACTTCTGTATTACTTAACGGATTTGAACGCAATTTTTTGCATTGAATGCTATTAATTTATTGAAAATACGGTTTTCACTAAAAATTTTGAAAAAATTAAATTGTGGCTTTGATAATTTTTTTTTTTTATACATTTTTTTTGTGAAATGTGGAGCCGGTATCCAAAATATGAAAAAATAGAAAATGTATTTTATTTACAAAAAGCTAAGAACAAAATTTGGTAGCTGTAGCTAAAAATATGTAAAAGATATGGTCAGAAAACTGAATCTTGATAACGTGTTTAATCGATATCAGTCAAACAGGAAAAGTTATCGAATATCAAAAACAAACTCGATATGCGCGCTGTATACACAGACCATCATGCAAAATTTGAAGTCTCTAGCTCTTATAGGTTCTGAGATCGACGCGTTCATACATACGGACAGACGGACAGACGGACGGACGGACGGACAGACAGACGGACAGGGCCAAATCGACTCAGCTCGTCGCCCTGATCAAGAATATATATACTTTATGGGGTCTGCCACGCCTCCTTCTGCCTGTTACATACTTTTTGCAAAACCATTATACCCTGATTTCCCATTTTCAATGGGTTCAGGGTATAACAAGTAAGAAAGCTCTAGTCGGGTCTCAGCCCGACTACGAGATCCCCTGAACCAAGTCCGAGCTGTTGTTTTAAACAACTTAGCTTACATCTTTTATCTATACATATTACCTCTGCGCGCATATACACATGCACACATTTGTATACACAAGCACACATATACCATGCACACAGAAGCACGCGCCCCGATTACTGTGTAGTTCATTTGAATGTATGTGTGCACACGTACAGGCTGCTGCCGCGTGCTTTTACAATGTTTCCTTTAATAACTTCTGTATTACTTAACGGATTTAAATGCAATTTTCTGCATTGAGTGCTGTTAATTTATTGAAAATACGGTTTTCACTTAAAAATTTAAAAAAAAAAATTTGTGGCTTTGATAATTTTTTTTTTTAATAAATTTTTTTTGTAAAATGTGGAGCCGGTATCCAAAATAAAAAAAATAGAAAATGTATTTTATTTTCAAAAAGCTAAAAACAAAATTTGGTAGCTGTAGCTAAAAATATGTAAAAGATATGGTCAAAAAACTGAATCTTGATAACGTTTTAAATCGATATCATTGAAACGGAAAAATTTATCGAATATCTAAAACAAACTCGATATGCGCGCTGTATACACAGACCATCATGCAAAATTTGAAGTCTCTAGCTCTTATATGTTCTGAGATCGACGCGTTCATACATACGGACAGACGGACGGACGGACGGACGGACGGACGGACGGACGGACGGACGGACAGACAGACGGACAGGGCCAAATCGACTCAGCTCGTCGCCCTGATCAAGAATATATATACTTTAAGGGGTCTGCCACGCCTCCTTCTGCCTGTTACATACTTTTTGCAAAACCATTATACCCTGATTTCCCATTTTCAATGGGTTCAGGGTATAAAAACAATAAAGTGTCTCCTCCTCTTAGAAAAATGCATTGTAGTGTCTTTAAGCTGATGGTAGTTAGTTTTGTTGGGCATATACATATATGCTAATCCAAATTTACACTTATTTGCACTCCAAAATCATTTTGTAAGAATCTTTAAGAATGTTCTTTTAATTTTTTGATTTGACTTCAATCATCTCAATATTTTCGGCTTGGACTTTACGAAAAAAAATAATTTCAAATCACATCACTCGACTGTCTTAAAAATTATCAGTTGTAACAAGCGCATGCTATTTGGAACAATTACAGCTACATTTATATTTAATGGTGCTATTTCAATTTAACGATTTTGTTTCAGAAATATCTTTATTCATATTGTTATTGCAAAAAATATTGGAATTAAAATCGAAGGATAACGTATATCCGAATGACAAATATGAGTCTTAAGAGAAAGTTTTATTTAGGAAATGCCCACATTTTAATAAAATTTACGGCAAGGCCTCCACACATATAACTTTGATTTTAATAATTTCAACAGTTTCTTGAAAGTTATTGTCTTTTAATAAAACTGTTGTTAAAACAAGTAAGAAAGCTCTAGTCGGGTCTGCCCGACTACGAGATCCCCTGAACCAAGTCCGAGCTGATGTTTTAAACAACCTAGCTTACATATTTTATCTATACATATTACCTCTGCGCGCATATACACATGCACACATGCACACATACACACATGCACACATATACACATGCACACATTTGTATACACATGCACACATATACATACCATGCGCAGATTACTGCGTAGTTGATTTGAATGTATGTGTGCACACGTAGAGGTTGCTGCAGCGTGCTTTTACAATGTTTCCTTTAATAACTTCTGTATTACTTAACGGATGTGAATGCAATTTTTTGCATTGAATGCTATTAATTTATTGAAAATACGGTTTTCACTAAAAAATTTGAAAAAATTAAATTGTGGCTTTGATAATTTTTTTTTTTATAAATTTTTTTTGTGAAATGTGGAGCCGGTATCCAAAATATGAAAAAATAGAAAATGTATTTTATTTACAAAAAGCTAAGAACAAAATTTGGTAGCTGTATCTAAAAATATGTAAAAGATATGGTCAAAAAACTGAATCTTGATAACGTTTTAAATCGATAACATTGAAACGGAAAAATGTATCGAATATCTAAAACAAACTCGATATTTTCGCTGTATACACAGACCATCATGCAAAATTTGAAGTCTCTAGCTCTTATAGGTTCTGAGATCGACGCGTTCATACATACGGACAGACGGACAGACGGACAGACGGACGGACGGACGGACAGACAGACGGACAGGGCCAAATCGACTCAGCTCGTCGCCCTGATCAAGAATATATATACTTTGTGGGGTCTGCCACGCCTCCTTCTGCCTGTTACATACTTTTTGCAAAACCATTATACACTGATTTCCCATTTTCAATGGGTTCAGGGTATAATTAATATACCCTTTTGCAAGGGTATAATTATAATAAAATCCCTTCTCCTTAATGCTCGTTTGTTAATAAGTATTTCGAACAGTTAATTAAGCAAATTTGTATAAATAAATATTTTTATTCATTTACCAGAGCGACATTCAGAAACTAAAAATTTTTGTTCTAGCACGAATCCCTACAAAAATGATTTGTTTTTTAATTTTCACAGTGTCTTACAGAAACGTAACTATACTGCACACAATTGGAATTGAATTAAGCCCGATAGTAGGTACATCTGAAATATCTACAGATGATTGCATTTTGTGCCCACTCAAGTAGCCAAGTAGTAATGAATAGTTGTAAAATTGATTTTAATACCCTTCCAAAAAGGATATATTTAGTTTGGTCAGAAGTTTGCAACGCACAGAACAAAGCATCTCCGTTTATATAAAGTATATATATTCTTGATATAGAAATGTCAGTCTGTCCGCCTGTTTGTCTGAATCAACGCAGTCTCCTCCGGGACTATTGAAGCTACAGAACTGAAATTTTGCACATAGGCTGGAATCTCCTGCAGGCATTGTATATCTGGGAATTATCCAGATCGGACGACTATATCCCACAACTACAATAGAATAGTTTTATTTCTGCGCTGCACTTCTGCGCTATTAAAGTCTAGAATTTAAAATTTGAAATATATACTCATGAATCCCACCCCATATAAAAAGCTATAGTAGTATAGTAGTAGTATAGGGGCCGCGGCATATCGGGTAAAACTGTATTTTTTACAGTTATAAAGGTAGAACTCCTAAATTTGGAAGTGGTATTGAGGTATACATTTGACAAATTGTTGTTTCCTATAGTTAAAGAGCAATGCAATCCATGTGTTATGTAGACCCGCTGAGAATTGAAGGCTCGCATTGAGAATTGGTGTCATTGACTATGCTTGAAAACTGGACATTCGTTACGCATGTGCAGATAAGTTTCTTTTGTCTAAATACGTGAATGGATGGGCCTACTCTATAAACAATAGGTACACTCTTCTGTAGAGTGTGAATACCAGCAGAGGTCTGGCAAAGTAAATCTTGGTACTTCGTTTATTGATAGGCACTCGTGCATAGCTCCGCAGGACTTTTTCACAATACGTTGCATTTTAAATGCCAATTCAACATTTCAAGCGGAAGTGAACGAACAATCGCTGAAATGGAAATGCTCTTACGACATTTAGTGCCATGTTCCTATGCCAATTGCCTTGACCAATTGAGTTTCTCAACTGTGCAGGCAGAAGTAACCAAAATAATACAACATGGTTTTCAGACCAAAGGAGCATTAACTCAGGATATTTTCATATATATACATACATACACATATATGTATATATACAATGACCATCAATTAAAATCTTAAGTCAAATGATCAAACATGTTGCTTACATGAGAAAAATGAGAATATGCCGAATTTCTATAATAAAGAATAACGACCTACGAATATTACTACGAGAAGTAAAAACTAGAGGGATGGGCTAACTTCGGCCACGCCGAAGTTCGGTAATGCCCTTGTAATTCTAAAGGATATAGATATAGTTTTATGTGATTTGCCACACCCCCAGCAAGTGGATATATATAATTCTTGGGCAATCTATTGAGCAGGGCAACAGTAACCACTATATCATATTTTGAAGCTGTACCTATAATACTTTGAAAGATATAGTTTTCTCCGATTTTCCACGCTCCAAAGAGGCGGATATATATATTTTTTCATAATTTTGTCGAAACGGTGAGCTTAACGTTTTTGTCAATTTTCGGAAACCGAGGTATAAAATTGTAGAATATACAGTTCTTTCCGATTTGCAACGCCCCTAATGGGCGTAGATATATAGGCTATATCTTTTTTTTTCAAGGGGTGGTTGATACAAATATATGGATATATAACTTTTTGATTCATATGAAGGGGAGGTCAAAAGTATATTACTTTCCAAATTTGGATGTTCTAGCTAAAAACTGTAAAAGATATAGTTTCACCCGATTTTCCACGCCCCGTAGCTATATACTCTATCATTTTTTGTATGGGGGTGCGATTCATGAGTATATATTCCAAATTTCAAGTCTCTGACTTCAACAGTGCCGAAGTTATCCCACTAAAACATTTCTTAAAACCGATCTGTCCTATGGGAGCTATAGGATATAGTCATCCGATCTGGATGATTCCGAGATATACAATGCTTTACAATGCAGCACATTCCAGCCTATGTGCAAAATTTCAGTTCTGTAGCTCTTATAGTCTCGGAGGAGATTGCGTTGATCCAGACAGACAGACAGACAGAGAGACAGACAGACGGACAGACGGACATGGCTATATCAACTCAGCTCGTCTTGCTGATCAAGAATATATATACTTTATATGGTCGGATATGCTTCCTTCTCTGCGTTGCAAACTTCTGATCAAAATTAATATACCCTTTTTGCAAGGGTATAAAAACAGAGACAAATTTATGATAAAAGTCGCGAAATAAAAAAAAAATCAAAATTTATTTTTATACCCTGAACCCATTGAAAATGGGAAATCAGGGTATAATGGTTTTGCAAAAAGTATGTAACAGGCAGAAGGAGGCGTGGCAGACTCCACAAAGTATATATATTCTTGATCAGTGCGATGAGCTGAGTCGATTTAGACCTGTCCGTCTGTCCATCCGTCCGTCCGTCCGTCCGTCCGTCCGACCGTCCGTCTGTCCGTATGTATGAACGCGTCGATCTCAGAACATATAAGAGCTAGAGACTTCAAATTTTGCACGATGGTCTATGTATACAGCGCGCATATCGAGTTTGTTTTTGATATTCGATAACTTTTCCTGTTTGACTGATATCGATTAAACACGTTATCAAGATTCAGTTTTCTGACCATATCTTTTACATATTTTTAGCTACAGCTACCAAATTTTGTTTTTAGCTTTTTGTATATAAAATACATTTTCTATTTTTTCATATTTTGGATACCGGGTCCACATTTCACAAAAAAAATTTATTCAAAAAAAAAATTATCAAAGCCACAATTTAATTTTTTCAAATTTTTTAGTGAAAATCGTATTTTCAGTAAATTAATAGCATTCCTCGCAGAAAATTGCATTCAAATCCGTTAAGTAATACAGAAGTTATTAAAGGAAACATTATAAAAGCACGCGGCTGCAGCCTGTACGTGTGCACACATACATTCAAATCAACTACGCAGTAATCGGCGCGCGTGCTTCTGTGTGCATGGCATGTATGTATATGTGTGCATGTGTATACAAATGTGTGCATGTCTATACAAATGTGTATATGCGTGCATGTGTATATGCGTGCCTGATTATATGTGTGCATGTGTAGATGCGCGCGAAGGTAATATGTATAGATAAAAGATGCAAGCTAGGTTGTTTAAAACATCAGCTCGGACTTGGTTCAGGGGATCTCGTAGTCGGGCAGACCCGACTAGAGCTTTCTTACTTGTTTTTATTTAGAAAGTGTTACATAAATAGTAAATAGCTTTGTGTGAATATTATCATTAATAGTGATGCAACCAAGGAAATCGAATCTTTCTCAACGGAACCCTAATGCAATTATACTACGGAACATTGCGAATCAATTAATTGTTCAAGAACGAAATTGTGCGAGAAAAGAGATGCGTAGTCGTGGACGAAGTAGGGTCCTAGTTCAATGATAACAGTAGAAGTATTTCAACGAAAGTGAAAGGAAACGATTTCATGGTTGGCAACAGTCGGATCGTTTAATATTCCACATTTAAAACAAGTAAAAACGCTCTAGTCGAGACTGCCCGACTACGAGAGCCCCTGAACCTTTGTTCGAGTTTGCATTTTTACATAAATACAGAAAGTTATGAATGCAACAGTAAAACAATTAAGAACGTTCTGGTCGGGTCTGCTCGACTACGAGATCCCCTAACCCAAGTCCTAGGCGGTGTTTTAAACTATCTAGCTTACATCTTTTATCTGTACATATTAACATATGCGCGCACACAGACGCACACTTATTCATACACAAGCACGAGCCGCTTACTGGGAGGCATCCAAAATTTTAAAAGTTTATTATCACACAAACCTACATAGTCAATTTGGTCTCTATAGCGTTTATGGTCTTCATGTTATAGCTTAAAAACAAAGTCAAAATATCGATTGTTATCGATAATAAGGAAATAGGATGAGTTATCGAAAAAAAAATAAACTTGTACTGCGTATGGTATACACGAATATATATTTCAAATTTCAAATCTCTAGCTTTTGTGGTTTAAGAGATCCCTGCGTTCATACGGACGGACAGACGGACAGTCGGACGGACGGACAGACGGACATGGCTAGATCGACTCAGCCTGTTACATACATTGTCACAAAACCATTATACCCTGAATTCCCATTTTCAATGGGTTCAGGGTATAAACAAGTAAGAAAGCTCTAGTCGGGTCTGCCCGACTACGAGATCCCCTGAACCAAGTCCGAGCTGATGTTTTAAACAACTTAGCTTACATCTTTTATCTATACATATTACCTCTGCGCATATACACATGCACACATACTCACAGGCACGCATATACACATGCATACACATGCACACATATACATACCATGCACACAGAATCACGCGCGCCGATTACTGCGTAGTTGATTTGAATGTATGTGTGCACACGTACAGGCTGCAGCCGCGTGCTTTTACAATGTTTCCTTTAATAACTTCTATATTACTTAACGGATTTGAATGCAATTTTCTGCGTTGAATTCTATTAATTTATTGAAAATACGATTTTCACTAAAAAGTTTAAAAAAATTAAATTGTGGCTTTGATAATTTTTTTTTTTTTAATAAATTTTTTTGTGAAATGTGGACCCGGTATCCAAAATGTGAAAAAATAGAAAATGTATTTTATTTACAAAAAGCTAAAAACAAAATTTGGTAGCTGTAGCTAAAAATATGTAAAGGATATGGTCAAAAGACTGAATCTTGATAACGTTTTAAATCGATATCATTGAAATGGAAAAATTATCGAATATCTAAAACAAACTCGATATTTTCGCTGTATACACAGACCATCATGCAAATTTTGAAGTCTCTAGCTCTTATAGGTTCTGAGATCGACGCGTTCATACATACGGACAGACGGACAGACAGACGGACAGGGCCAAATCGACTCAGCTCGTCGCCCTGATCAAGAATGTATATTCTTTATGGGGTCTACCACGCCTCCTTCTGCGTGTTACATACTTTTTGCAAAACCATTATACCCTGATTTCCCATTTTCAATGGGTTCAGGGTATAAAAATATTTGTTTTTGAACAAAAAATTTTGACGGCAGCGGGAATTGAACCTGCGAGTCCTCTGTGTGAGATGTGTATGATGCTCCGTCTTTTTACAATGTGAATTCACCATAGTTTGCAAGTTTTGATATCGATGGCAGCCAATTTTCTTCCTTATGTTAATGTATTTGTCAGCGTTCACTGTCCCCTCAATGAAATTAAGTTTTCTTACTCTTTTGGCAGACATACATCCCCACATCCCCCACATTGTGCTTGGCAGAAACTAGGCAGTCCTTTTAAGGAAATAAAAATTACCCTTCTTTGAGAAACACCGACACTCAAATCAAATTTTGCTTCATAATTAATTATGATAGAGTTTCATTGACTTTGAGTCCAAGTCATCCTTTCCCTAGCCCTTTGCAAAAGCATCTCTTTTTGACAAAACGTAAGCAATGACTTTGCCTTAGCCTTCGAGAAAGTTAAACTATTGACTTTGTTACTTAGGTTATCACAATAGATACTTTATAGAACCTATATCCAATATTTCTCAATTGCAGTCGCGTCTATTCACGCTTAACACTTTTTTAATTTTGTTTAACCATTTAGAGGCTACATTTGTTACAGATTGTCTACGATCAGCTTGCACTAATATGGCTAGAGCTCTTTTGTCGCAAGCTGTTATTACAGATTTTACTATCGACATTTCCATATTTCTTGAAAATGGCTATCATTCCTTGAAGTGATGACTTTGACTGACTTAATTGTTTAGCAATTTTATCACATTTCTTTCAAGATTTATAATAATCAATAATAAAAGTTATTTTTTCTGCGCAAGTAAGCTTACCACGTCACATCGCTACTAACGCTTGACTAACTTCAAGCGATAACATATTTTTCCCATTATTCATTGTATTACTGTTTACAAATTACACCTAGTTACTGTCTACATTAGTTTGATTGATATTTCTTTGATCTTCCTTCAATTCTAAACTTAGCCAATGCACCGTACGAATTAATAGTGGTCACATTTTTGTTGTCAGTTAAGTGAATCATTTGGAAAACTGAATTTGTTATTGTTGTTGTTGGACGTACAGCAAACTTACTCACATATCAATTTAAGAGAATTAAATTATCTTTCAAAAAAAATATGTTTTATGATTTATCTGAACTAACATTGAAAATATCGTCTGTTAAACATCGACAATACCTCAAACATGCCGCACGAATTAATAATGGTCGGGGCTCATAGTTGAGTGATTTTATAACAATGTTGATTTTATGACTTAACCACTTGCAAGCAGAAAACCCCGCGGACACTTTCGCAGAAAATATGCATTCATTCAGAATTGCAGCCTGATCTTAACTTTTTATCATCAATCCTTCAGAACAGCCTCTTATAATTTATAATATATACCTACTTAAATGAAATGTAAATTTAAGTTAGAAAAATCGTCTGTGATATAAATGTCTGTCGTATACTACGGTTAAGTTACATTTACAAAACCAAAATCACCAACAAAAAAATGATAATGGTCGGAATGTTTATTGAGACAACACAGACAATCGCTAGCAAGAAATTTGATCCTATGTCTATTGTTTATCTTATCAGGGCAAACATATCTTAAGGAAAATAAGAAAAACTCTAAAAATATTTATGCCCTTAGTCGGAAACAAAATAATTTCAAGTAGGTTTCCTCGTCTCGTCTCGTTTCGTCTCGACTCGCCTGGATGGCGATAATCCGGGCACTTAGGTCCAACGAAAACGAGTATCGGTGTTAGCAGCGAATTAAGAGATTGCACATCAGAGATAAAAACTTTGAGTATCGCAGTTCGGGATTAAGAATGTGATGCATACACATGCATATGGCATCTACATATGTAAGAAAAGTTGATATCCTTTGCGATAGGAATTGTGATTACGTTTTACTTTTAAGTAACTGCTCCTATCTCTGCATGGACAAATGTTTTCCAAATTTCGCTTCCTTACCAAATTGGTAAACCAGATCATTTTATCTCACTTGAGACCTTCATTAACTCTGATATTAGCAAATGTGTGTAGATTACAAATTATGATAAACTATCAACCTTAGGTATCTCAGCATATCTAAAATTAAGATTGTGTCTCATGTATGAAGTACGTAGAAAAAAAAATTGTAGTACAAAATAATTCAAAGAATTCATAAAGAAGCTGTCAATATCCCGTGATATGAGACTTTTGGCAACATTTTACTTATTTCTACAGCTAGAGGGAAACAAGATAGAATCGAGAAAAAAATGGAGTAAATCTTCTAAATCGAGAATTAGACCGCAAACTTTATACACGAGCTTTGAAAAACCCTAAAACAATTAAAATGTTAGTTTTACTCCTGTGAGTAAATATATAAATATAATATATAAATATAAAAAGTACGAGATCCCCTGAACCAAGTCCGATGTGATGTTTTAAACAACCAAGCTTACATCTTATATCTACACATACAAAAAATGTATTTATTGAATTACTTCATTATGAATAACAAGAAATGTAATTTAACTAAACTTCAGCCATATATACCTTATTGCTTCGTCCGTGGCCTTAATATACATTTGTTGCAATTCAAACTAAATATGTTTACAGATTCCTACCAAAGCTTTAAATATTCAGCATTTATTATTTTGTTATTCTTTTTATACCCTGAACCCATTGAAAATGGAAAATCAGGGTATAATAGTTTTGCAAAAAGTATGTAACATGCAAAAAGTATGTATTCTTGATCAGGGCGACTAGCTGAATCGATTTGGCCCTGTCCGTCTGTCTGTCTGTCCGTATGAACGAAGTGATCTCGAAAACCACAAAAGGTATCGGCTAAACATTTTACAAAATCAAAATTTTCAACCAAAAAATTATAAAATTTTAATTTTTCATAATTTTCTAAATAAAACCGTATTTTGCATAAAATCAAAGCATTCAATGAAATTCAAAAAAGTTATTTAAATCAGTTTAGTAATGTATTAGAGAAAACATTTTGTCATTCGGCAAAAACACGCGGCAGCGAGCGCCAACACAGTCTATACGTGTGCACCCATACAATCAAATGTATGCATTCTTCTTTGAATTTTGTTTGTTAAATCGCAATTTCAGTTGCATTGCTATTTAAATCGGCAAGTTTTATAACTAAGAGGTATGTCGTAGTATTTTATTGACTACTGACTGCAGACTGCAGTTAGACTGCAGGCCAATAAGATCATAGCTAATAATCAAACAAGGCCAAGATGTCTATGAAACATAAAAGAAATTGGGTAAGCCCAAGAGTATCCCTCATAACGAGCGTGGGCCAGAATACATTCATACAATCAGACCTCAGTGGTAAGCCGAAGCAGTGGTTGCCCATTGAAATTGAAGGTTTACTTTTCGATTGTTCATATGTGCTATTCTTTGGGTGCTTACCATTGTAAGTGTCTTGTTTGTAGCAATCTTTCAATCAGTTTCAGAGAAAAAAGGAAATCCAGTCTAACAATAACATTTTATTATATTGAGCTCCTTTTTAGTTTAACATTCATATGTACTTCGTTATCAATAGCCCAAATCTACAGAGAAGAGTACAAATGTATTATTTCAACACAACTTGAAATAACAGATATACTCGTTTTTGAAAAGACAACGCTATGAATATTATTTAGAAAACATCAGAAAAGGCTCGCTAAAAAACTAAGAAAATGAATTCAAGATTCATATGTAAATACAAATCAATCATGTGTATTCTGTTTATGTGTTATGGAGATCATAGATAAGTCCTTGAAACATCTTTAACACATTAATCAAGCAATTTATTTTATCAAAATTCGAATTTGTTTTTACAACCCTTTTACTTGTATTTGGCAGGCAAATAGACTGTGTTCACAATTGAAGGAATTATAGTAAACGATCTTTACCTGATTTATTTTTACTTTTACAAAATAATTTGTATCTGAAAATTGAAAAGTGGCAGCAAGACACTGGAAAAAAATCAACATGAGACATCAGTTTATGGTTCAGAAAGTCATGCGTTTGAAACAATAGTTGATGTGCCCTTTGTTTATCTCGTTTCGAAAATATTTGTAAACACATTTTTTGGAAGTTTTCAATGTTTTGTTCGGTGTTGTGTATCCGAAGGTTGGATGGAGGTATGGCCGACATAGTGAGACGTCATGGAGTTTCACGTGTTGTCACCAGCCACCAACCACCAGGCTTATTAATGGCCAGAAAAATGCCAGCTAGAGCCCAGTAGAATCTGTTGAAACGTGATCCGTTCAAGACAGACAATAGGGATTACTGCAGCCAACAGCGGTGAATAGAAAAAAGTGTGCCTTTTAACGAGCTCTAATTTGCTGCTGCTGCAGCATTTTGTATAGAAGAAAGATATTGTCTAGAATCGCTTTTCTGTTGAAATTAAGGTCTACTCAACCGAATTCGAATGCCAGGCCTCAATACGAGAGGATAAAGGATATCTACAGATACAACGCATGTTTACACAAAGATCGTCGAGCAAAGTCCTATTCCATTCAAAATGCCATTTTAACGGCACTGATAAAAACACAGAAAAAAATGTCCTAACGTGATAATCTCTTAAATTGTCCCCAATGCCAATTCCCTGCTTAGAAAATTAAAAAATGGGATCCTGTTATTTTTTACAATTTAATCTTTATTGTTCAGATTTTATTACTGAAGAAGCCATAGTTGTGACATATTTTGTTCAAATATGAACTTATAATTATTTTAAGGGATTTCTTAATACATATAATATACTATATATACTATATAATATATAGAATAGAAAAGATCTTTAACAGATACTTAGCCATCTACTAGTCTTATAAAATTAAAATACGATTCTTTGTATGCCTACTAATTTATTATCTAATAAAATAAAACTGTGTCTTCAATAGATCATAAAAAAGCTTGACTGCGTAATAAATGCAGACCGAATAGGAATATCATCCTATTTAAAAGACAGAACCCAAAAGGATTTCCTCAGATCTTCCAAATCGTCGTTTAAGTTGTTTATGTTTCATCGGGTGTTCTCCAAGGGCCATTACTCTTTACTCTTTTTTCAATGATTATTAAAATCGAACTCTCAGATACTTATGTAAGCGGACGACGTGAAACTTTGCCTACCATTTGCTGATTTATTCCGTTGTCAGTAATTCCTTTCAAAATCAAGATCTTGGTTTATTTTTTGACCCAAAACTATGTTTTACTGACCACATTTCTGCTATCTTAAATTACGTTGAGAAATAATTTCTACTTTTTGCTTTGCGTTATTTGAATTTGGACCCGAATCCTTGCTTAGCAACATACTCTAGTAGGCTTCTTTAATTTCCATTGGCTATCAACCCTACAACAATCCTTGATGTTATCTTTTTAACTAGGTATTTTACACACAAAAGATTACTCTTTGCACTGTTGGACTGTCCTAATTTTAATAATTTGGACCACGCGATCTCCTCAAAACTCTCTCTTCCTATAAAAAACATCTATGCTTCAGACATTGGCAGTCCAGCAGATATCTCCTACATCGTTGTGAGTGATTTCTTTATCGGAAATGCTTTGAATTTGTCCTTCTCTCAATTTTCAATTTCTATTTGCTAATTACTTCCATTCCATTCATTTTTAAAATCTATTAAAAAATTTCAAATTACAACAAATTATAGTTGCTTTTCATCATCATTTTTAAATTATTAATTTTTAAGTTTCAGTGTTCCAATATAATAATATAATTGATTATATTTGGGTGTGATTTGGGGAATAACTGGGTGGTTAGGTAAATAAATTACCCCCATCGTATGGGTGATGTTATTAGGTTAAGTTTTTTGTAATTTTAATGGAGGCTGTCTATTTTAAGTTTATTTTAGTTCTTCTTTTTCATTATTTGTTGACAGCATTTATTTTAATAAAATTTAGCTATTTAAAACATTACTCATATGCAGATGAGTTGAGCTATTCGTCGGTAGATGATCTTTCTAAATTACGTTTGCATCCCAGTATTAACACAGTGTTAAAAGTAATGTTGTCAGTTGCAATTTTAATAATAGTAATACTCTTGATGTTCAACTTTCGATTATGATATCAAGCGAATTTTCGGGTTTAGAATTGATCGTATTATTACGAACTGAACTTAGTATGGTTCGAACTTCGAACCCTATATCTGATAACAATAGTATGAAAATGACACATTAAATAAGTAGATAAATTAACTCATCGACTCATCGGTCAGCGTAGAATACACATATATGTATATAGCAAAAAAACAACAATACCAAACAATACACATGCAGACATACATATGTATATTCTTTATGACACTATGTATGTATATACATATGTTAAGATCATATATAGCATATATACAGCATAGAAGTAATAGGAACATACACACTGACAACAACGAGCTGTCCGAAACATTTCGGTTAACAATAAGAAACCCAAATCAATAAAACTCAGCACTGCAGGGGACATAGCTAAGGATTAGTCAAAAAAAAAAAAAAATAGGAGACCCTTGCACACGTGTTCACAAAGAAAAGTGGCCGACGAATAAATAGGGATGTTTTATTCCAAAAACGCCATCGAACAATTTAGTTTAAATTTGTTTCTGTTTTTTTGAAAATTATTTTGGTGGTGACCGATTCTGTGCTTATTTATCTCATCGATAAGTCGCTTAACTGTACTATTATTATACCCTGGAGTGTTCAGATATGACCAAAGTATGGTATATTTGTATATCACAGCTATATTCATTTCTGGAAGTTTGAAGGTTTGAATTGTTATATTAGTTACGTTATTGGAAGCGTGTATACGGGATATCGAGAATCTCCACCCGATTATGAAATATTGTTTAAAATTATAACATAGAATTTGAATGCTTACAATCATCAGTAACCCTAAAATCTTCAATTAATCTTTAGTGTATTGAAAAGCTATGTATTTGAAAAGTTAGACATAGTTTCAAACACAAAATCGCTTTAAAAATTACAAGAGACATAATTCAGGAAATTTCGAATATTGAAATTATAAATAATATACGAAGATCGTTGACCTACAAACAGCAAAATTATTAAATGGGACTAATTTAAAATTTTATTTTAATTTATTTTAAAAGTACGACTGAATATTACACAAATTCAAGAGATTTGTATAGAGTAACTCCAAGTCAACCTTTTCAGACAACAAAATTGTATAATTTGGACAAATGGCTACTAAATATATGTCCCAAAATATTCACAAAGCGTAGACGTAACAGAAACCCCAAAGATTTCCATTACCACCAGCAAAGTAATTTGATCACAGTACAAGAGCAAGAGCAGCACTTGACAATTAGGAGCGATAGTTGACGGCGAAAGATTTCGTTCGTAAATATCGCTTTACAATAGGGATCGCTTATGTCTGGTGTCCCGACCGCTGTTATATTTGACAACAAGCGTCTGGGTTGTGATCTGAAGTGTATTTCATGACACAAACCTCAGCAACCCCAATCGAGGAATGTCGTTCTGTGTTCCCAAATTGAGTGCCGCTAAATGGAAAGTGAAGAATATGCAGAATCGGATTGGTATTCATTAACTATCGGGTTTTGAGCTCAAGCGTTTTAAGGACCTACCTCTTGAATGTCATAGACCAAGTGTTTACTATGCCCCAGTAATCTTTACTAATCAGCAATAAGGTGGCTCATAAAAAATACTTGTGTACCCACCGAGAAGGAACATTTACATATGGCATACTTCCATGATGTAGAAAGTACAATGTCATCCTATTTTAAAACGTATATGATTGCTAACGAATCAGTAAAGTGTTGATCGCGTCGAAAGAAAATATCAACACGATTCTGCTTTTAGAACGCACAAGATAAAAAGCCGATTTAGAGCAAGACAATTCGTTATATGTACTTGTGAGACTTGACGAAATTATCTCTGTAGACACCTACCCTTAAAAAGGTATCGACTGAGCTGTGCCAATTACTGTTTTACCCAAGATAAAAATACTTTATTTAACAGGTCACGTATGTACGAGTATGTACATATTCGAGTCTTGTAGACGTTTCGTAAAATAATCAGCAGGACGCCGGCGCCAGTAGACTTTTCTTTTAATTGCATTCTCTTTGTTTGGCATTCTGGGAATAGATAGAAATATTAAAGAATTTTAAAGATTCGTAGTGCGATTTGTCACACTTGTTTAAGAAAGAGTAGCTGACTGTCCTATATATCTACCTGTTTGGGCGTATCCATTTAACAAGAAGTAAACCATTACAGTCAAGTCCAACCGACTCCTCCTTGTGCCGTCCATAGTCTACACCTTAAAATGGTGGAAAAGAGCTGCCCCTATCCTTTTAATTCTAAACGCAATTTGAGTATCGAAATTTCAGGTCTATTTTTGGCGCTTTCATAGGTGGTCGCAATATCTTAAACTTACTCTTTGGTGAAGAAGTAATTTGTTTAGAATCTTGTTATGACAACTAATATAAAATCCTTTGAAGTAAAAGCACTGTAATACATCAAGTGACAACATTTTTTGAGGAGAACTCATTTTTGTGTAGCTGATGCCACTTAGCACTTTCCCTTGGATCCAAGTTATCATTCATTGTTATGGAGCTTCAAAAAGTGCCAAAAAGGCTTTTTGATAAGAGAATGTAAGTTTAATATCATGGTTGAGGTTCAATAAATACAAAGTGTTAAGTCGTAAATGTTATTATTAGAGCTGTATTTGTTGTAAGTAGCGCTAGCAACTAAGACCATCGCTTTACTCCACAATAGACAACATATGAACACTTGCCTGGGACTCTGCTATGGTGTATAATTTATAATATTTTGTCACGAAACATTTAACGTTACCTTATTGTGTGTTATATATTATTTTTTTATATATATTATTCTACAAAACAGTAGCAGACAATTAAATATAACCATGTCCGCTTATCAGTCTCTGCTCTTGTGTCTGTCATATTTCTCTATCCATTTTGATAAAGGCAGTAAATATATATAAGTATTTGACATTAATATGTATACCCTTTTACTTATTATTTTGGTAATTTTTATTCAATTATATTTTGCTAAACTTGCAAAACATAAGTTGGTATCAAAATCCAATTCGAAGATTATAGCAGTTATAAGAATTCTATTGAAAACAAAATTATTTTAAGACTTACGATACTTTTTAATCCTAAATATAAGATCCTACAAAATCTCTCTTAAAGTTTTTCTATTTTATACCCTAAACCCATTGAAAATGAGAAATCAGGGTATGATGGTTTTGTAACAATGTATGTAACAGGCAGAAGTGGCGTGGCAGACCCCATAAAGCATATATGTATATTCTTGATCAGTACGACCAGCTGAGTCGATCTAGCCATGTCTGCCCGTCTGTCCGTCTGCACATCTGTCCGTCCGTTTGTTTGTCTGTCCGTATGAACGCAGTGATCTCGTAAACCACAAAAGCTAGAGATTTGAAATTTTAAATATATATTCGTGTATACCATACGAAGTACGAGTTTTTTTTCGGTTTCTCATCCTATTTCCTTATTATCGATATTTTGACTTTGTTTTTAAGCTATGTTTTAAAGACCATAGTTATTTACCAATTAATTTCCCATAGTGGCGCCCAGAATGCAGCCCAAGCTCAGCCGCTAAATCAGCTATGTAGTAAGCGGCCCGCGTGCTTCTGTGTGCATTATGTATACATTAAAGATAATAATATGTATAGATTAAGTAAGCTAGATTGTATAAAACACCACCTCGGACTTGGTTTCGGGGATCTCGTTGTCGGGCAGACCCGACTAGAGCTTTCTTACTTGTTAACAAATCTTTTAACATCTTAGGCATACATGCTAGCCGACTGTCTTTCAGTTTCAAATAACATTATAGAATCAAATATTGTTTTTTTTATAAATTTACAAGGGGAGTGCAAACAATAAGTAATAATATTCGAATTATATAATGGGAATGCTAACAATGGATAATATTATTAATTGCTAACTGTACATTCATGACTATGTAAGCACAGTAAGATTGTTGGTTGATAGTTATATTTAGACATTTTGAAAACATTAAAAGCCTAAACCAATACAATCAGAATATATTCCACAATAACTTCAGGGAAATGGTATTTTAATCCGTTTCCGGGAGGCAACCATTACGCTGTATTGGACATGATTTTTTTCAGTCGAATTGCCCTTTTCTAATACATTCGGGTTTGTACATTTCGATTGTGTGTTGTTGAATTTGGTGGCACAGGGTTCCACACGTGCAAGGGTCAACTTGAGACTCAATGCAGGTAAAAACACCAAACGCATAAAAAGATAATAGAGGAATTAATGGAACGAACCCTAAAATGACCCCAAAACGAATGCATCTCGGTAAAGAAGGGATAACTGCCATCACTTCAATCTTTTACAGAGCATTTTTCTCCGAGTTGGCATGAAGATGACGCTAGATAGGCGAAATTGAACCCGCGAGCAAATGGTCATGAAAACGGACAATACTTCATTACAATGGGAAAAACGTTTTTTTTTTTAAATAGAACATTCAAGTTCTGAAGGGCGACAAAGCAATCGAAGCAGCAGTGCTCTAGTCAAGACTTCTCAACTAAAAGGTACCCTGTAAGAAACCAACTTATTTTACCCTACCCTTAAATTAATCAAATGAAATACAATTTTTAAGATTTTCTTTGCATCCCTATGAAGATAATTTTTTATTGCTTTCATTCTTTAAAAATTAAGAAATCATATTATATTTATTTTGTAAATATAAAAAATACTCAGCTCAGTCGATACATACACAATATAGAGTATGTTGGTACTCATATCGCTCAGGCAGACTATGAATAATTTAATTGTTGGTTTTTTTTTTAAATATGCTTGAGATTTTGGAAATGTATGTATGACAGCTATAATGCAAAACAAAACAATTTACTCTTGACCTTTATTTTATAGGAAATGTAACAGATATTTAGTTATAGTAAACACATATATTGCGATTTTGAGTGCAAAAATTTGATCTTAACATATTTATACATGCATGCAGTTATCATTTATATATAATATATTTATTCATTAGAGATCAAATAGTCTTTGACATAAGCTTTAATTAAGGGAAAGATCTTACGCGTGCAGTATACCCCTTTTCAGAATTTTTAATGAGCATATATATTTACATATGTTTTAATTCACTAATAACTAAACGTGGAAACATATCTAAAGAGTGAAATTTCAGAATATGTGTGTCAGAAGATTCATTTTCATTGTTTGTCGCTATGTATACGAATATCTGTCTAGATTAATTCAATACTTAATTCAGGGCATTTTAAGTCCAGAGATTGAAGACAGTTATAAATAAATTTTAAATAATAATAAAGCTTTGCATTTTGGTTGGCTTATGGAATTATCTATCGTAATCATTTTCTTTAAAAACTGTAAGAAAATTATTACGACTGTATATTATTACGAACTATTACGACTGTCACCACAGTCCATCTCTAGACCTTGACTCTAAAGCAATAGACGATTTTATAAATTAAGACTGTGGATTTGTTAAACTGGTCTGAAATTTGACCACATAAGTAAAAGCTCGCAAATCCGACAAACTTCTAATAATTATTGAGATTTAAGCATAAAGGTAACCAACAATATATTAATTACATGATCCTTTAATACCCTTAATACGTTGTGATGTATTGAACCCTTAATTTGTTAAGACCTATTCCCTTGAAGCAGAGTGGCATAGACATCATAGGCTATAATTAAACGTTGCCTAAACGGACGCTAATATTTGCGTCTGATCAACAATGAATGTGTATGTATGTAAATGTATTTATGTATGTAAGTTATTCTAGTCTGCATCCACTCCTTTCTCAGGCCACGTGGGTAGTCAAGGTCCAGCGATGGATGTAGTTGTGAGTTGGTCGATGGCGTTCAAAGATGCTAGTGTTCGCTTCTTACAGTCTTGCGACTTGTTGCAATTATCTGTCGGCTCTGCCGGAAGATGTATTTAGACAATGTGCTTGCTGCCTGACTGTTACGTCTAGGGCGCTATATAATTGTACGTGTTTCTCCGTTGAGGTTCAATTAGATAAGAGGCAGACTTTCGGTGCTCTGTACAGGAAGTGGCTTAACACGATATTTTTAGAGTTGCATGTCGAGCTTATCGTTGTGGACATTAAGCCTAGCTTAATCACTACCCTTTACAGCGCATTCGAAACAGTGGCAATGGAACACTTAAGAATAACAACTAATTAATACTATAACAGTTTGTATTGTTAACTTGTACATATGTGTGTATATATGCAAACCCAAAAAAATCGTTTGTATACCCTTTTTCTCATTTGAAGGATACTTGGTCTAAAACCGTTAAAAATAAAACGAACGTAATGTTTCAAATGGGACGGTCAAATAACAATCGGAAGGCATAAAAATAATTTGCCGACAAAATTCCTGAAAAATTTGAAGACAGAGGATGCATCACCCGCGTCGTAAATTGTTTACGGACCCACAGAGAAATCCTAAAAACAACAATGACAAACAAATGTGTATGCAAACGGTTGTGTACCCAGTACCTGCCTCTCCGAGAACGCGGTAACTCCCAAATATCGCGTTAATTCGTTTTGACTAACCTTCAAAATTCAAACAAAATCCGGTACACTACAAATACGTTACTTTCTACCTACAGGTCACAGAGCTCAGCGCGGTATTGGAATTATCGTGCTGTCTCAATGAAATGGCCAACAAGTAGGTTTTTCCAAAAAGAGAGATTGCTTTAGAGATATGTGCGCAAACCATTGTTATTCTCGTTCCTACCCTGCCCTTTTCAGATAGTGTGTCGAATTTTAAAATCCTCTGCACTTAGGGTTGGGTATTTACGGACTTGTTGCGACTTGTCCTTTCGTGTCGAGGCTAGGGAGCTTGGAATTTGATTTTGGGATATCATGTTGAGCAGGTAAAGAGTAAAAGAGACAGGGGAACAAGAAAGCCGTTTTTGTGCAACCCGAAAATGCCAACCAAAAATCCACTTTACAAAATCTGGAATATCAATCTCTCTCTCACTCTCTCGTTCGGTCGATGTACAACCAACCACCTGCCGCAAGGGCTCATTTTCATTGGCTACCAGAGCCGAGAGCGTTGCGAGAGCAGCGGGGCTCGACTGAGCGCTGATCATATAAAAGGAGTCTCGCCGCTGCCCCGAACAGCAGAACAGTACCGACCAGCAACGTGACAGCAGCTTCAATTCGAGTCGCTTTCAATGTCTTTCATCACACGGGAATACAAGTTTGAAACGAGCATCATGATGCAGCGAAAATCAGATCAACATACAATGGCAATGCTTAGCCTGAAGAAACTTGTCAAACCACTACTGCGGCTGATAAAGAAGAAACAGCTAATACGCAAGACCCTGGCCGAGGTGCAATCACAGAACGAGATCAACTCATCTTTGGAGGACATGCGCAAAGATTCGGTTGCCAGCTGTGACAACATGGCAAATGAGCTGCTTGAACAGCGACTTTTCAACGATCTACGCGAATGCCCCAACAATGCGGCTATTATCGTTCAACAAGATAAACAGCATAGCATTGTCCCGGTGCATCCTGATCAGACTTTCATCCCGGTCCACTTTGCACGCACCAGCAGTGGAACATTCTTCTGGACTTCAGTCGACGGACCATGCCAGCAGCAGCAGGAGCACCAAATGCGAACCCAATACGATCGCTGGGTGCAGGCCTAAGACATCTTCGATAAGGCGCTAATGTTGAATTCAGCTTTAAAACCAAGTCTCACTTAATACATTATGGTGATGATCTTGGCACATCGTAATCTCAGGGTGATATTAGCATAGATATGCTCCTATTTGGTTTGGCACAAAAAACCAATCTTCAATCAATATAAATATTTGTAAATTATTGTGATCTTATAATAGCTTTCTTTCATAGTGTTAAGAAAATCATTGTCTTCCATGTTTGTTTGTTAGGTTACTTTTAGGCTAAGAATCATTGTCTTCCATGTAAAATAGGTATTAGTTTTAAGCCAATATATAATTAGACTACCTAACAAGAAATTACTGTTTTCTTATTTGCAAAATTATTATACTCTTGCAAAAAGGGTATATTTATTTTGGTCAGAACTTTGCAGCGCAGAGAAGGAACTATCTCCGACCATATAAAGTGTATATATTCTTGATCAGCAAGACGAGCTGAGTTGATATAGCCATGCCCGTCTGTCGGTCTGTCTGGATCAACGCAATCTCCTCCTAGAGCTTTAAAAGTACATTATTGGAAGCGATTCCAAAGAGCCAGATCTACCAATGCTGATAACGCTGCCCAACTTAGGATTGAATATGGTCGTTGTCTGGCTGAGTATAGGCAAATGCTTATTCGAGTAAAAGAGGATGAGTGGCGCTCCTTCCTGGACCGCAATAAGGACGACCCGTGGGGTGCTGCTTATAAAATAGTGAGAGGTAGAGGTAGGGAAAGTAATGTGAGTGCCCTCCAAGTCGGTGACATTCAGTTAACGGCTTGGAAGGACTGTATGAAAGCACTTTTGGATGAGTTCTTCCCCAGATCCTGTTGACCCGCTCTTGGAAAATGAGTTGGGGGCGGCCTTCTTGAGGTTAAAATCAAGGAAATCGCCTGGTATGGATGGATTCACGGGGGAAATGTGCAAGAGCATCTGGAAATCTATTCCAGACTATTTGAAAGTGTTGTATGAAAAGTGTGTATGAAAAAGATGTGTTGAGGACGCTTGGAGGTATGTTGCTGATTCTGTTGAGTCGAGTAACGCCAAGTATGTCCTCGGCATATTTGTTGATTTTAAAGGAGCGTTCGACTACCTAAGTTGGGCGAGTGTGATGAGAAGATTGGATGAGTGCGGATGCCGTGAATAGACTCTCTGGAAGAGTTATTTCTCGGGTAGGCGAGCGTGTGCTGTTGGAAGATGTGAGTGTGTTAGTGTAGATGTGGTTCGTGGCTGTCCGCAGGGTTCCATCTGTGGTCCATTTATTTGGAATCTCATGATGGACTCCTTGTTGTGGCAGCTTGATTGGCTCTGCAAATGTTGTGCGTATGCGGACGATCTGCTCATATTGGTTGAGGGGCAGTCGCGTGCTGAGATTGAGATGAGTGCGGGGGTGTTCTTACGAACTGTGCATGATTGGGGCGTGAATGTTGGTGTCAGTCTGGCAATGGATAAGACGGTGTCAATGCTGCTCAAGGGCAGATTGTCAGCCGGTCGACCTCCTATTGTCAGACTGAACAATTTGACTGTAAGGTATGCGACTGAGGTAAAATATCTCGGCATTACCTTTGGCGAGAGGATGTGTTTCACTCCTCATATCGCCTATCTCGTCGAGTGTTGAGAAGTGACTGGGGCCTTAGCAGGCGGGCTGTTCGATCCATATATGGTGGTCTTTTTGTTGCATGTGCAACATATGGGGCATCTGTATGGGGCAAAATAGTTATGTCTGTTATGGGTAGAATGAAAGTGCTGGCTTGCCAGAGAGTGATTCTTCTAGGGTGTTTGGCTGTGTGCCGCACTGTCTCCACGGAGGCAATGCAGGTCTTGTTAGGAGTGGCCCCTCTTGACTTGGAAATCAGGCGTCGTGCCTTGATATACAAGATAAAGAGGAGGCTGCCGTTGGTACAGAATGAATGGTTAGCTGATAGGGATGTGGAGAGTTTAGGGCTTAGCGAATGTAAGAGATTGCTGAATGAGTGTGTTCTGGCTGGCTGGCAAGTCAGGTGGAGCACTAGTGGGAATGGGCGTGTTACCCATCGGTACATTCGTGAAAAAAACATGGGAGCACATACTTTGTGAGTGTATGCTGTATACGGATCTGCGTGATCTGGGCGCGATGGGCGTTTATGAGGTTAGTGGCGGGTTTGACGTAAGTCAATCACTCTCCACCAGTGATAGGATAAGAAGGTTGAATGAGTTTGCCAGAGCTTCATTTTCCAGGCGACGTCTGCGTTCTTCTTGAGGAATTTCGTATGAAAGGTTTGCATGACTGACGGGTGAATGGGGGCGTCTGATTGAGGTGAGTGTGTGGTAATTTAGTGTTCTCCGGGGCTACCAGTCCCCAGCTTCATGGAGCAAAACTGGAAGTATCCTTCCATGGATACGACTTCTGACTTCTGGTGTAGAGAACACAGAGACGGTCTCGACTCTCTGCTCTCTGCGCATTTGTTGGGGACAATTGCTGGCCGCCTAGCGGTTTGATCATTGATCAACTAGTAATGCCGCTGTTTGCGGAAGAGGAAGGAATAGACCTCGCTCCTCACAGTGAGAAAGCCATGTCCATGAACATGGTGTATACTGTTCCATCTGTGTTTGATGTATGTATATCATTCGCATGCTATTCCAAGCAGCAATTGTCTAAAAACTTTGTGGGCCACCAACCCGTAACTGTTTTGGAGTTAAAATTGGTAGTACCCTTCTGGTACGAGGCCTGACCGGAGGCTTGCTTTCTGGTACCACGGGTAATCAGGAGCCCACGGAACTTGCTTCCGTCCTGGTTAATGGTTGCGGCCCTTCGGAGAGTAACGTGGTGGCTGTGGTTTAACACCCGAATGCGGGTAAAGATTGTTTTCTCGGCGTGGCGTTGCGCTATACAACCGGGTGCCGTTACCCTTACAGCGGCAGAGGTTTAGATTGTCCTCGCTCCAAACCAAGGTGGAATATACGACCAAAACAGTAGTATATTCGATTGGTACCTGCGGAATTGATGTTAGACTTAGACTTTCATGTCGGTCTGTCTGTCTGTCCGAGACTATTAGAGCTATAGAGCTGAAATTTCGCACAAAGGCTCCAATTTGCTGCAGGCATTGTATATCTCGGAATCATCCGGATCGGATGACTATATTCTATACCTCCCATAGGACAGATCGGTTTTAAGAAATGTTTTAGTGGGATAACTTCGGCACTGTTGAAGTCTTAGACTTGAAATTTGGAATTTAAACTCATGAATCACACCCTCAAACAAAAAGGTATAGTTTATATAGCTACGCCTTTTGGGGGCGTGGCAAATCGGGTAAAACTTTATCCTCTACAGTTTTGGAGCTAGAACATCCGAATTGCGAAAGTAATATACTTTTGACCTCCCCTTTATATGAATCAAAAAGTTATATATCGGGAAAGTCTATATAGTGCTTAACATAAATCCTCCAATATTTAGCACGCTGTTAGAGCTATATGTGTTATATTTGTATCAGCCACCGAAGAAAAAAAGATAAATCAAATCGGAAAGAACTGAATATTCTACAATTTTATACCTAGGTTCCCGAAAATTGACAAAAACGTTAAGCTTTACCGTTTCGACAATATTATGAATAATTATATATATACGCCTCTTTGGGGTGTTGCAAATCGGACAAAATTATATCTTCCAAAGTTGTATAGGCTCAGCTTCAAAATTCGATATATACATAGGTTACTGTTGCCCTGCTCAATAGCCAAAATGACCAAAAATTATATACATCCCCTTTTTGATGGCATGGCAAATGAGAGAAAACTATATCTATATCCTTTGCAATTGCAAGGGTATTACCAAACTTCGACATGGCCGAAGTTAGCCCATCACTCTAGTTTAAGTATACATCAATCTGAAAATAAATTTTCTAATTACCCCATAGATTCCAAAATTTCAGACAAGCATGTCCTAATTCCTCAAGAGACAGTCAACCATAAGGCAGGTGTAAGTTCGGCTGTGTGGAAGTTTACATACGCTAACAAACTCAACTTTTTTCTTATGTTACACAATCGATATTTGCGATTAACTAACAAACAAATAAGTGAGAACGATGTAGGGACAATTAGGTGCGACTGGCTGCATCATAATCTTTCACGCTCATAAAATACATTTTTTTCAGATTTACTTAATAGTTGGGCGGACAAGAATATATTTATATATCAATTGTCCTAGCTTACACTTTTCTGATCTGTCACTTCCCAAAGAGGTGTATATAATTTTACTTAGTAATTTTTGGCAATCTTGCTATAAAACTGTAAAAGACACAGTTTTGACCGATTTACCGGTCCCTTAATAGGCATAGCTATATAAAACTAAAACCTGGGGGTACTCCATATATATATATTTATCTATATATATATGTTTCAAGTCCAAGTCTCAATTATACTAAGCACTGTGTAGAGATTCCCGATTTACCAAAACCTAGTGACCGTGGATAGATCTATATTTTTCTTTGATCTTTAGAGAATGTCAAAAATAACCCGTTCTAAAACTGATGAATATACAGTTTTACCGAATTTGCCACACTGCCAAAAGGAGTAGATATACATACTATGTATATTTTTATACATAGTATATAGAGTATCTATTTTAACTTCCAAGTCTTCAACAGCGCCAAAGTTTTCCTTACTACATCCAATCCTTTAAACCAATCTACCTTGGATTCGATGCGAATGATTCCGAAATATACAATGCCTTTATATTTACGGTTTACAACTCTCTGAGGTATTTGCGTTGATCCAGACAGACGGACTATATAATCCCAGCTAGTCGTGTTGATTAAGAATATATATACTTTATAAAGTCGGAGATGTTTCATTCTATGCGTTGAGCATTCTCAAAATGGTGTCGTTTTTTGCATGCATTTGAATAAGGACATATACTTACTATTTAGCCAAATTTCATTTTTTTTATCAGTATATCGGAGAGATAACAAGTTGCATTTTTAGCAACGTTTTTCGGTATGAGGGATATCTGATAGCTAAGCAATCATAGATTAAGGATGACAAAAATGAAACTGGAGGAATAGGCTAACTTCGGCATGCCTTGCAATTGTCAGGGTTATAGATTTGTGTAGTTTCGTATTTTGATGTAAAATTGTCTAAGATGTAATTTTTACCCATTTTCCACTCCCCAAAAAGGCGAAAATATATCATATTTAGTCAATTTGTAGGGAAGGACAACAGTAACCTGTCTGTCAAATTTTGCGACTCGAGCTATACAGCTTTGGAAGAGATAGTTTTCACCGATTTACCACGACCCAAATTAACGGATTTATACATATAATTTTTCATAATTCTGTCATAGCGGTCAAGCTTAAAGTACTTGTCAATTTATGGGTGTCTAAGTGTAACATTTTAAAAGATACAATATTTTCCGATTTTCCACTCCCCTAATAAGCGTAGCTATATATCTCATATCCCATTTTCAATGGGTTCAGGGTATAATGGTTTTGCAAAAAGTATGTAACAGGCAGAAGGAGGCGTGGCAGACCCCACAAAGTATATATATTCTTGATCAGGGCGACGAGCTGAGCTGATTGTCCGTCTGTATGAACGTGACGATCTCAAACCTATAAGAGCTAGAGACTTGAAATTTTACACAAAGGTCCATGTATACAGCGCTCATATCGACTTTGTTTTAGATATTCGATAACTTTTCCTGTTTCACTGATATCGATTAAAAACATTATCAAGATTCAGTTTTTGGACCATATCTTTTAAATCATTTTAGGTACAGTCACCAAACTGCATTTAACATCTTGTAAATAAAATACACTTTCTATTTTTTTATATTTTTTCAATTTTTGGAAGAAAAAAAATTATCAAAATCCCAATTTAATTTTTTTTAATTTTTAAATAAAACCGTATTTTTAATAAAATAATAGAATTCGTTGCTAAAAATGTTATTAAAATCTGTTTAGTAACAAGAAAGTTATTAAAGAAAACATTTTGTCAATCGGCAAAAGCACGCGGCAGCAAGCCAATACGTGTGCAGTGCACCCTGTGCACACAGTCTATACGTACATATATTACATTCTAATGTGTGCATTCTTCTTTGAATTTTATTTCTTAATTCTCGCCGCTGCTACTTTAGTTGCGTCTTACTGAGAACAATATGAAGATATTGTTGTAATATGATATTGAAGATAATAGTGTGTTATAGTTAGACTTGGTGGCTTGCAAGCGAAGAGCCGCAGATTCAAATCCCGCTGCTGTCAACATTTTTTGTTCAAAAACAAATTTTTTTTTACTTTACATTCATACAGAAAGAGTATCTATGTATAAATGCAAACTCGAACAAACGTTCAGGGGATCTTGTAGTCGAACAGTTTTGACTAGAATGTTTTTACTTGTTTTTCTAGAAGTTGCCAATACAAATATATGTATGTTTAAAGTTCTAAGTCTTTAACTCTAACCGCGTCCAAAATTTTAGAGGATTTATGTTAAGCACTGTATAGACTTCCCCGATTTGCCACTCCCCTAGTAGGCATATAACTTTTCGATCAGTCTTAATGGGAGGCCAACATTAGCTTAATTCCCAACTTTAGATGTTCTAGCTCTAAAAGTGTACAAGATATAGTTTTAGCCGACTTGCCACGCCCCCAACGGGCGTTGCTATATATACTATATATTTTTGTATGGGGGAGGCATACACGAGTATATATTCCAAATTTTAAGTATTAGACTTCAATAGCGACAAACTTTTCCCACTAAAACATTTCTTAAAACTGATCTGTCCTAAACCGATCTGTCCTACAATAGGTTATAGTTCGGATCCGGATAATTCCGAGACATGCAATGCCTGCAGCAGATGTGTATTTTCAGCTCTGTAGCTTCAATAGTCTCGGAGGAGATTGCGTTGATCCAGACAGACGGACAGTGCTATATCAACTCAGATCGTCATGCTGATCTAGAATATATATACATTATATAGTCGGAGAGGATTGTGCGTTGCAAACTTCCGAAAAAATCAGTATACCTTTTTTTGCAAGGGTATAAAAATTCGCCTCCCCTCGGTTGAGACGGTGGTTTGCAAGCGAGGAGACTCAAATTTCATTCATATTATCATCTGTCTGTATGTATAGAGTAAAAATAATTTCCAGAAAAGTCTAGTGTTTGACTTAAAATTCAATAACTAAATCCATTTTTGGATAAAATAGAAAATATTAAACTTAAATTTAGAAAATGATCTATTTTATGAAAAGAGAATAGTTACTGTTATATGTAGGTACAGATTATTTAAATTGGTCATCCATGATAGAGATGAACTTTTTGAACGGCTTCGAAGATAATATAAAAAAATCTATGCACAATAAATTAATCCACGAAGGGTTCTACACTTGTGCATTCAAATAACTTATAGTTGTCGAATAGATGCAAGTCACATATCTTTTGACAACATATGTTTAACGAGGGTTCCCGACTATCATTCTATTGACCATGAAATGATTAATAAACGCAAAGAGTCCGTAAAATAAATCCCAAAGCAAGTAAACCATAAAAATAACAGAATAGAAAGGAATAAAAATATGCAACTGAAATTAGGAAGGAGAACGAACGAGCCAGACACACGTGCATTGAAAATATACCTGGACTACCTGTGTAGTCGACTCTTAGCAGTGGAATGGCTGTACCCTTCGAAAAATATTGTATATACATATATACATATATTTGTATATATGTACACATATTTATATCTAGCTAGACCGTGATTAGTATTTCAACTATGCACAAGGTTTGATTTTTATGGCTGGTATAAACGGAATTCGCGAAGTTGCAAGTGAAACAAATTTACACTTTGATAAGTGCGGTCAGTAGTACATTGTATTGGAACACTCCTGAATTTTTCAAGCGTTCCATTCTATGATGTGGCCAATAAGCGCAAGTGCATTCCATTCAAATGTATTTAAAATGCACTTCAAATTGCCTACAAAACTTTTCAGTACGTAAAACAAAAAAAAACTACAATAAAGTTGAACTTAAGGCTACTACTTGGGATACGAGATAATGGAATTTTGTTAAAGAAACCAGAAAATGTATCAAACATCAAACCTTTTTATTAGTTCTTATAATATAGAAAAATAGTAAGTCTTAACTATTATTACATTGAAGGTTTAATCTCCAAATATTAGTTTTTTTTATAAATTATTATTAGCATATACAAATCAAAAATGTTAGGGTTTATAATAAAAATAAATTTACCTATTATTAAAAAGTATTTGTATTTATTTACACATACATAAAAAATATATTTAAAAAAAACAACTGGGCCCTTTTTATCTGAATTATATATAGATCCGAAACCTTTTCTCAGCTACCTGTTCCTTCGCCCTTGAGTTGAAAACCTGTTCTCAATCGAAAACACGTTGCTGCCAGTGCTTCTCCAAGGTTTGTTTTGCTTTCTTTGATCGTTCTTAAGCAGTGCCAGAAAAATCTCATATTTCATTTGAACAGGTAGGGACTACAAATAAGAATAAAAGCCCCAACCCTACCATGCAAGCAGGGATCGACTTGTCTTATATTACGTGTCTGCTCCGTATGTTATATTATTACTACTTATTATTATTATTGCACTACTTATTATTATACATATTTTTCTGATCTGAAATCCGACCTGAGAATTTTGGGTTAAAATTCTTAAAATTGACACCCTGGAAAAAAATAAGCATTTAAAAATACATCAACCAAATGGACACATTCAATTTTATTACCAACTTATAAGGAGAATAGTTAATTTAATATTACAGCTAAAAACTAGTATAAAGAATTGTTAAATATATTTTAAATTCGGCGTTATAACGTGGTATACAAGGTGGGCTAAAAAATCACCCTTTTAGGAAAATGCTCTTATTTTTGCAAATGGTGGCCAATGTCTGACTGACTGATTTTGACATGTATGGACTAGACCGATGTAGAATACAAGTTAACAATCCAAGGAGCGATACACTCCACAAGAACGCGGAATAATGTTTTTTCCGATTTGCCACTAAACAAATCTTGATATTTCTTCGTGAAGCGATTTACTCGAGAATGTAGCCAAATATATTCAACTCTCAAGCTACATGTAATGGAACAAAGTTCGTTTCAAATTTGCCATGCTCTAATAAGCGGATCATTTATTTAAAGGTCTATCAGTAGGGGAAATCAAAAATGACGTACCTGCAAAATTTATTGTAGCTTTAAAACTGCAGAAAATAGAGATTTTTGTAAATTGCTTCTAAATTTATTAATATCTATCATTTTTGGGAAACTTGTAGAAAAGGTTAAAAGTAACTTCTTCGCAAAGTGTAG
Organism: Drosophila gaucha; assembly: GCA_035045545.1. NCBI lineage: Eukaryota > Metazoa > Arthropoda > Insecta > Diptera > Drosophilidae > Drosophila > Drosophila gaucha. The sequence continues at coordinate 380,558 of JAWNOY010000435.1, forward strand.
CTATATATTCTATATCTTTTTATCTTTTCGAAGTCTCAAAGTTCGATAGCGCTACAGTTTTTCCCTCTAAAAGATTTTCAACTCTATGGGACTTTCAATTCTATGGCTCTACTCACTCTATTTATGTTAATATGTGTGCATATTACATGTACTATACCTGCGCTAAGTGTCACGTGAATTGACAAAACGTTTTAACGGATTTCTATAAATTTCAACATTAAATCCTAATTTTTTATTTTTACATAAAAAAGAAAAATGTTAAATTGTGGCTATATTTGCATCTGAACTTCAATTAAATTTTTGTATACCCTGAACCCATTGAAAATGGGAAGTCAGGGTATAATGGTTTTGCAAAAAGTATGTAACAGGCAGACCCCACAAAGTATATATATTCTTGATCAGGGTGACGAGCTGAGTCGATTTAGCCCTGTCCGTCTGTCTGTCCGTCCGTCCGTCCGTCTGTCCGTCTGTCCGTCTGTCCGTATGTATGAACGCGTCGATCTCAGAACCTATAAGAGCTAGAGACTTCAAATTTTGCATGATGGTCTGTGTATACAGCGAAAATATCGAGTTTGTTTTAGATATTCGATAAATTTTTCCGTTTCAATGTTATCGATTTAAAACGTTATCAAGATTCAGTTTTTTGACCATATCTTTTACATATTTTTAGCTACAGCTACCAAATTTTGTTTTTAGCTTTTTATATATAAAATACATTTTCTATTTTTTTCATATTTTGGATACCGGCTCCACATTTTACAAAAAAAATTTATTAAAAAAAAAATTATCAAAGCCACAATTTAATTTTTTCAAATTTTTTAGTGAAAACCGTATTTTCAATAAATTAATAGCATTCAATGCAGAAAATTGCATTCAAATCCGTTAAGTAATACAGAAGTTATTAAAGGAAACATTGTAAAAGCACGCTGCAGCAGCCTGTACGTGTGCACACATACATTCAAATCAACTACGCAGTAATCTGCGCGCGTTTCTGTGTGCATGGTATGTATATGTGTGCATGTGTATACAAATGTGTGCATGTGTATATGTGTGCATGTGTGTATGTGTGCATGTGTGCATGTGTATATGCGCGCAGAGGTAATATGTATAGATAAAATATGTAAGCTAGGTTGTTTAAAACATCAGCTCGGACTTGGTTCAGGGGATCTCGTAGTCGGGCAGACCCGACTAGAGCTTTCTTACTTGTTTTAATTTCGAGCATTTAAACGGGAAAAGTTATTGATTATTTGAAATAAAGTTGAGGACATTTTTGTACATTTTTAAGTTTTTAGGTGATATACATATGTAGGTTCCGACAACGTTCATACATACGGGCGGACGGACGGATAGACAGGCGGACAGTGCAAAATCGACTCAGTTATATATTTGTCTGTTATATATTTGTAACAAAACCATTATACCCTGATTTCCCATTTTCAATGGGTTCAGGGTATAAAATGGATCCTGTATTGAGCCCTGAGAGTAATTCTTGCGTTGCAAGCTTTTTGACTAAGCAGAATGTGCCCTTATTGCAGTGGCATAAAAACAAAAATTGTATTGTAAGCCTAACAAAAGTAATGAACCTTGATTTAAATTGAAAACTTGTCTAAATAACATTAAAATAATAATACAATGTTGACTACTTTATTATTATATTATAATTTATGATTAATTAATCTTTATTAACTTATTGGAAAAAAAAACTACTTATATGTACGTAAAGTTCTATTCTCGATAGCTGAATGTAAAAATCCAAATATTCAAAACTATTTCTTTCAATATAATTCAGAATTCGGGACTGTTTTATCTATTTAAATAAACCAATTTAAGGCATGCACTTAATAAAATCGAAATCACCTTAAAGCCTTGCTTCAAACAGTTTCAGTGATTGGTAAACGAATCAAATAGTCTACAATTCTCGTTAACTGTCACAGTTTAACTGTGTGGCAACGGTATTGAATTGAATAATTTGAGATATTTATTTCTCACGCCGAAGGTGGCAGGATAATTGCCTTGAAAGACATAGGCATGGGTTTCCCACGCTTCTAGTCCTTTTCAGGACCTAACCTGAGAGCGTTGGGTATTTCATCACAGTGCCCAAACGTGAGAAACTTCTGATCTACCACCTGCTAGATCCCAGCATCTGTGATTGGCTGAGATGCTGCTGAAACTCTCTGAGACACTTTGAGAGAGTCTGAGAGAGCGAGTGTATAAATAGGGAAGGCATGTTAGAAAGAGCATCAGATACAGTTTGACTCCCGCACCGGCAACACGCACAGCACTTACTCAATATACAACAATGTCGAAGATATCAACTAAAAATAAACTACAACTCAACTTCAACCACAACAAGAAAAAGTTCACGATGTACTCCCACAAATCGAAAGTCTCTCCTACTCGTAGGCTTACGAATATTGTGAAGCCCCTGCTTAGCCACTTCTTTAAACTAAAGGCAAAGCAGCCAAAGCGTAGCTCCTATATTGCATCCGATGAAAAGGAGTCGGAGTTCGACTGGTTAAACAACGATATGGAAAATATGTCCAACGAGCACCTCGAAAATCGACTGATCGAGGAGATCAAACAATGTGCTAAGGAGGACGCAATTGTCGTCTACGGCGAAAACGGAACCGGCGAACTACACACTTTCGATCAGGAGGAAGACTACTATGTGCCTGTACACTTTGCACGCACGAATGGCGGTACTTTCTTTGGACTTCGTTCCAACCCAACTCCCCGGCGAAGCCCTATGACATCGAGTGGAACTTTCACGATCGTTGGGCACAGGCATGAAGGACGCAACCAAACAAAATCTGGGTTCTAACTTTTTCAAGTCTGGGTACAAGTTCAGTAGGCTGGGAAACATGACTTCGTCTGCCTTCGAATCCAAGTTATTGGCACTTTGACTTTGGGCGCATCACGAGCTCATCGTGATGGATAGATCCATAAAGTTAATGGATTTGCTTTACATTATAAATGAATGTTTAAAATGTTTAAAGCTACAGAAATTCATTTACTTTGACATAGTTGACACAATTTGTACTTTTACCTATGGTAAAAGTACATAATTCCGACAGGGTGGGAAAATGGATATGATTGTAAACAAAAGTATATAAAAATAAAATTATTTCTAAAAAAAAAAATTAATTTGACTTTTATTATACTTGTATATGGTTTAATTTTTCTACAAATGCTAGTGTAATTCTATAAATGCTAGTGTAACATGTGACATGGATCCCTTTAAGATCAATATTGAGCTTACGAAAATAAGTAATTTTTACACTTTCTACAACACACATCGAAAAAAATTTGATGAAATTTGGTAAAGAAGAATCAGACTTTAGTATTTATAATATTTATTATATGCTGACTGTAAACTGATAAACCGACTCATGTACTGTCAAGTCTACCTTTTTGAGTATATTTGATGTGATGGAATATAAAACCAAACAAAGAATATTCGCAAAGTATATACAACAAGTAAAATCGCTCTAGTCGGGACTGCCCGACTACGTGATCCCCTGAACCTTTGTTCGAGTTTGCATTTTTACATACATACAGAAATACATGAATGCAAAAGTAAAAAAAAATTTGTTTTTGAATAAAAAATGTTGACAGCAGTGTGAATTGAACCTGCGACTCTTCGCTTCCAAGCCGCTATCTCTAACCATAACACCGCACTCTACATATTGTTCTAATTGACAAAGACGCAACTAAAGTAGCAGCGGCGAGAATTACAATGAAACTGAAATTGCGACTTAACCAATAAAATTCAAAGAAGAATGTACATATTTAAATGTATGTGTGCACACGTATTACGCTCGCTGCCGTGTGCTTTTGCCGATTAACAAAATGTTTTGTTAAATAACTTCTATGTTACTGAACGGATTTTAATAAAATTTTCAGCATTATATTCTTTCATTTTATCAAAAATACGGTTTTACTTAAAAAATTGATTTTTTAAATATATATATATACTTTATGGGGTCTGCCACGCCTCCTTCTGCCTGTTACATACTTTTTGCAAAACCATTATACCCTGATTTCCCATTTTCAATGGGTTCAGAGTAACAAAATATTGAATCAAAAATGTAATGTTATGTAAGTAATACAACATTTAGGTGAAACACTGATTTTTTTCTAAATTCTTTATTTTCATAAAGTAAACACAGAATTAGAATATATTTCAATGGAAGACTTGAAAGATGTTGTTGTTTCTTTTGACTTGGTAACTTGTTCTACTCTTGTCAAAGTTATTTACTATTTCTTAATATAAATAATGTATATAATTAAAATATGAATAAAATTCTGTTGTAGTTTAACTACATGTTGCATATATAACTTAAATATATATAATATAAACTTAAAAATATATATATATACTATATACTACAAATATACTTAAGTATATTTTTATACACCGAGCATAGTGTCCTTTAAGCTATATTGCACTTTCCACATCCACGTTCCGGCTGTCTGCTTAAATTAGTCAGCTTGTTGACAAAGAAGTATATTAAAGCTGTGCACCAACCAACAAATTTTGTTAAGGCTGCGCTCCAAGCGCTTTAAAGCTTCATACCATCATGCTAAGCTTTAAGCTCCTCACAGTTCCAAGTACATCCATTCATCCAGTAAACACCTCAGCGACATCTTATATCAGAGGAGAACTACACTTGAAGACATGTTGTCATTGACGATCGTCGTTGGGAACTGACTGGCTTTTCAGTAATGACGCCTTCTTTATATACAAGCCTTGATGTCTGGAAACTAGCAAAGAACTATCAACCATAAATTGAGATAGGCAACATACAAAACAAGCGTCTTCATAATGTAAATACTTATACATATATATATGTAGATGCATGTGTTGAACGAGTTTTGTTATCAAGAAATATGTGTGTGCATAGACGAACAGAAGAATGTGCCCATATGAGCTGCATCGCTGACACAGACACACATGTGTTTGTACATACACAGACATATATGTACATACATGTAAATACACACCTATTTGTGCTGGTCTTATCATATGACCCTTGACCCTTAAGATATTCTAGCAGAGGTCACTGTTATAATACCCTGGAACCCATTGAAAAACAGGAAATATTGCTTATGTGAATAGACAAGAGGAGGCGTGGACTTGAAACTAAATAATCAAATTTTTAGTTATTTAGAGGCTTTCCACGCCTCCTCTTGTAAAATAAGGCGGCTTCTAGGCCCAATATCATATATTGCAACATAATTATAATAATGATTATTTATTTTTGTTTTACTCTAATACATTTTTTAAAAAAAAGTTTATAGTATTTTAAGATTTACATCGATAACATTTTAATATGATATATTATATATTATATTATAATATAAACTTGACATTATTTATATAATATTAGGTGGATCGAATTCATTTTTTTTTCTCACTACATATAGCATTTTATGGCGAAAGCATAATTTGTACGCCTTGATTATTTCTGGTTGTTTCAAGTAATCAATTATAAGAATCTACAGGTTCTTCAGGTCAACGAGTAAAGTGCTTTCAGTACACAGTGCGAACTGAGAAGTGACAGTTGCATTGAGAAGAAAAAGTGGGAAGCAAATATGGTAACTAAGAATACGCCATGTCAAATGGCACTACTATATAAATTACCTTCTTAACTTTTAGGCGAATGCATCTCCAATGATGTTTGTTATTGTCATAGCAGCAATTAGGGTTGTTGTTCAATCAAAAAATCTAGCTTTTTCTAAGACTGGGATTGCGATAGTGGGACAATCAGGACAGCCAGTATATGAACGTGATGAATATTGCGTTAAAATAGTTATGATTTGTTATTTGGTATATGATAACCCACTCGATTACACTGATGGAATGGAGGATGATATGCTCGATAATAAGGATTATGACCAATATCTTAAAAGTAATAAATGCATTCCAGAAAATCTAACTGGAAATGAGCATAGTGCCTTTTTGAAAGATGTGCGCCAGTGGCAGTTTGAAGTTGAGAACAAACTTCTTCATTCAAATATTTTCACCATTGCAGAGGAACTAGAGGGTGGCAATTGTATTAAAATTGATCTAATGCCATTTTTTAACATACCCATTACAATCATCTGCAATCGAACCCAAATGTATGAAACAACAACAACCACAACAACAACCACAACATCTACAACAACGACAACAACAACTGAAAATCCTGATCAGGGAATGGCATGTAATGAGAGTTCAGAAATAGGCGTCTGGATAGTTGAACAGGTTGACTTAGCAGAGAGAGTGACAAACCTAGTATCAAGACTGCCCAGTATCGTGACCCAACTTGATATGTATCAAAGTCGGAACTGTTGTCCATATGCCATCATTCGGGATAGAGTTGAGGTAATCAATGATATCATTGACAATTTGACGAAGTTAAATTGTGCAGTGTCTATTGAACGAGCAAAGTCAACTGGATATACCATACTAGATATTCAGGATTTGATGAACAGGCTAGGTCATCTAAATCACAATGGACTACAAGGTAACAATTCCAACTGCAGTTGCTGCAGAAATTGGGATATCGACGTGCAAGGTGTTCTCTATAGATTTGATTCAAAATTGAAATCGATTGCAAATCTTAAGCCAATCATTTTAATGTTTAATTTGCAAAGTGAATTTCAAAATATGTCACTGCAGAACGTCAATAAGGAAGAAGGTCGTATCTCCGCAATAGCAACAATAATTGAAAATGATGCCAATAAAGATCAAAAAGGCAAATGTTGTAATATCAATAATAATAGTCTTATTGACAAAATAGAATTCAATGATTTTAACAATTTGTCAAGTAAGGAGCTGAATGCAAATATTACGAACTTCGCTAGTGCTTTGCAAAATGCACAAATCTCAATTCATAGTAAGGAAACCAAAATTGAGCAGTTGGTTGCGTTTTGTGCAGAAAAGCTTTTAGAAAACGAACGTAAAAGAACCATAAGAAAAATGAGTGAATTAAAATTAGATGAATTAGCCCGAAAAATTCATAATTTTTCAATAAAGTTGCAAACTGAAAATGAAGAAGTTAAGAAAACAAGTGTTCATAGTCTTTATAAATTTGTTAACAATGGACCTCAAAGTATGCAGAGCATTAAGGCCAATCTAAATAGTTTATTTAACGAATCGCAGCAAAATAAAATTAAATCACAACAATTAAGATCAGATTTTGGTTTGATGAAAGAAAAATTTCCCACTGATTGCTGTAATACAGTAAATCAATTAGTTGGCTTATTACAACTGAAGACAGTCTTCAGCACTAGTTCTTTTTCATACAAACATTGGATGCTGAAATTAAGAATCGCCCAAAAACAACTCAATGACAAACAGGCAGAATTAAATTCAAAAATTCAAATGAATTTTGTAAAAGCGCGTTCGAGCTCAAATGCTAATAATGAAAGCAATTTGTTTGGTACTATTGAAAAAGAGTTTCAGCAATTATACATCAACATTCTTAATTTAAGCTCATCAGAAGATAATTTAACCCAACATATTCTCGACATTAGGACGAAGATGGAGGCAATGATGACCGCTGAGCTGAAGAATATTGAAGTGGGAAATGCTTTGGATGCTAAAATAAAAACATTTATTGAGCAAAGTTTCCACGAGCTGGAAAGTAGGTTGAATGCATCACATTTTGAACACTCCGAAGAATTATCCAAAAAGTTAGACTCCCTCGATACTGAATTTACTAACATAAGGAATACAACGAAGAGCACGGAAAAAGATATGTTACAGAAGATTAAACGTGTGCAGGATCTTTTCAAAGAGCTTAATGAAAAGTTAAATAAAGCTAATTTAGCTGCCAATAATTGCGCCGGCTTATGTGATTTTGGAGAACTGCCTTCCATAAAAAATATAGAAGATCGTGTACACGAATTGGAATCGCAGTTAAATAAAAAGTTTATAAGAAGCAAAAAAAATAAAAAGCAATAGCTAACCAAATTAATATAATAATAAATAAATAATAATAAAATGTTAACTGAAATCACATTAAATAATTGTATTGTTATTTATATTTCCTGTTATTGTTTATTATTTCTATTCACATGTTAACCGTTAGACATGTCATTCTTATTCTTTGTATATGTGTATATACTTAAGTTCACATATTGGCCCACTTGTGAAAAACTATACATTGTAAATAATCATATGACTTAAAGCAAAGATAATCAAATCGAATATTTTTTTATAGCTTTTGTATGGACTTTTGTTTCTTCTTATCAGTCAGCTATATACACATTTATACACACTTTAGCGAAACATACAATTTCAAAATAACCGCCACGTTTGAGACGCGATTTGCCGTTTTTCATGTCGCACAGGTTGGCAGGGCTACATAATAAATAAACAGCTGACCGTGCCAACACGTGCATTGGTGTGTGCATAGCCAGTGTATACGTTTTCATGCGTATAAACGTTTAAAGCCTAGAAAATAAATTGTGCAGAATGCGTCAGAATACTCCGCCGCATCGTCCAGACTTCGATTACGAAGATGACGAATTCCTGGAGGAAATAGAACTGGATGGCGATCCTCCGCTAGAGGATGACGAATTGGAAATGGAGGAGGTGACGTTATCGCAGCTGGAAGCTCGCTTGGGCCTGCGCAGAGATTCCGACGACGCAATGGAAAATGATGAAGAGGAAGAAGATGAGGCAATAGAGCGACAACGCATCGCCGACATCAAAGATGATGCTGTGCTCACGTTCCGCAAACACACGGCCCCCGTCTTCGGTTGCCATCTTCATCCACGACTCAATTTGGCTGTGACCGGCAGCGAAGATGATCGCGCCTATGTCTGGGACACCAGCAACGGCAAGGTACTGTTCGAGATAACCGATCATAAGGACACGGTGACTGAAACGTATTTCAGTCATGATGGCAGCTACTTGGCTACTGGCGACATATCCGGCGAGCTGTTTGTGTTCAAAGTGAACGAACAGCAAGACGACCGACCCATTTTGACCAAGGTGTGGGAGTATTCCATGCTCGACATGGCCTGGATGTTCTGGCATCGCGCCGCTAACGTCCTGCTAGCCGGCGGCGATAGTGGCGAGATCTATGTCTGGCGTATTCCCAGCGGCGAGTGCAAAATACTTCCTGGACACTCCGCGCGCTGCGAATCTGGCGCGCTAAGTGGCGACGGCAAGAAGCTCCTCGCAGCCTACACAAATGGCGTAGTGAAGCTCTGGGACCTAAAAACATGTCAGGTGCTGATGGAGGTGAACGATCAACACCCACTTGGCTTTGGGGAAGTTAGCCATATTGTGGTCGCCTGTGAACAGGATTCACCATTCTATTTATGCGCCGAGGGCGGTGGTGAGTGAATGCCGTTAAGTCTTTATAAAATATATAGTAAATCTAATTAAGATTCAATTGTAATAATTTATTAGGTAAATTACTCTTCTGCACCAACAACGGACCAGTGAATGTAATTCAGTCTGAGCACGGCATCGAATGCATAAGCTTTGCGCCTTCTTCATCAGATCTCAAGCTATTGGCCTGGGGTTCGCTGGACGGCCAGATTTCAATATGGGACTATTCCAAATATGCGCTACGCACGGTCTGCGAAAGCCCACTGCCCAATGATGGCATACTTCGGTAAATCCTTTTACATATGTAACAACAATCCATACATTATATTCTCTACATTATACTCTACATAGGCTCAAATGGGTGAACGATCACACTTTGTTGGCGGCCACCGCACAGGGAAATCTGAATGCTTTCGACGCCCGAACTGGCGCTCTTAAATTTAAGCTTACTGGACATTTCTACCATATATACGAATGCTCTTACAAATGTGAGGAAAATTGTTTGTTAACCGTTTCGGAGGATAACACAGCAAAACTATTTAAACTACCACCTCTGGGTGAATAGATATTAGTTTTAAGGTATCAACTGCGATACGGATTAAACCTACAATTATTAATAAGATGTTTTGTATGTATGTAAATGTGCCCTGCAGAAAAGGATTGCCTAATCACAAATAAAACGAGGCTACAGTTTACCTAGATGCGAGATAAGATTTACACACTCATATGATTATGCCAAAACACTTGTTTATATACATATGTATGTATGTACATATATTGTATGTATGCACTAAGAGTATTCCTGCATCTGAATGGCAAAGAAATGCATGCTGCAACTTTTGGGTGAATGTTTCTCTCGAGTTTTGCACATGCGTGCGAAATTTTAGAGAGCGGTCTGCTATAAAGCGTAGATAGCTACAGAGTGCATGCATTGCATGCATAGATAACTATGTATGCAAAATGGTAATATATGTTGTAAAGAGTTCATCTGTGTGCAACTGTATATAGTTCCTGCCACTCACATCACAGCAAACACATTCGTAAATACACCAAATACACAATTGTATACAATTGTCCAACATTTTGTGTATTATTTTATTTATTATTTTATTAAAGCTTTTTGTATTTTATTCTCCCGTTGCAATGTCTGTGTTATTGTGCATCAGACGGGAAAAAATCACTTTCAGTTCTATTCGGGATTTCGAACCGTGCGTTACGCTTGTCCAAACGGAGTGAATGAATTAACATACATACCTATAATACACATGGTATAAATATAATATTACGCTCTCCGACCGTTCAATTTTGTTAAGGGTAACTGACTACCTGAACAGTGTATTAACAAGGAGTTACCTTCAGTGGAGCATGCTTAACAATATAATCGAGAGAAATTCAATTCAAATATATGAGAATAGCTAAATATACTACAATATTAACATTTATCTAAAAAGAGATATTAATGAAAATTGCATATGGAAGTAATCCATCATATTTTGTTTTTTTTTTTTATTTCGGGTATCAGAGTAGGGCGCAAAACTAAAAACACGAATAACAAACAATAAAAGTCGAAACCACAGTTAATCAACGACGAAACAACCCACAGTGTGTTCACACACACACACTCATACATATATACATATATAATGTTGTCGCTGTGTGACATGCGTGTGTCTCATTGGCGACTCTTACAATTAGATTACCAGTCCAAAAATAACAACAAAAACAGTCCTCGCCATCTATAACATTATAGTTGACAATCAAAGTCACAGGCACACTATAAAACGCAGGCGCTACGATTCGTGCAGCACACGTAATTCATACACATGAATACATATGCATGTACATATGTACGTACATACATATAACAGTCGGCACTAAAAGTTCATTGGGATTACGATCAACACAAAATTGAATTATCACAGTTTGAAATGTCATATACACGCGCCTAGCGATCCCCACCAGCAGCACAACAGCGATTTAGTTATGAATTCCTACATATGTGTATGTATGTATGTATATACATGTACATATGTACATTTGTATATATGTATATACATATGTATATTTATATATATATATTATATGAAGTGAATGTGTGATAGTTGATAATAATACGCTCACATATGTATATAATATTTTCATATGCTTATTATACATTAAGTATAATCAAATATATTTTCCTAAAGTAATTTCTAAACTCAACCGGCCAAATCTTGTTGAGAATCATATGTGTTTGCATTGACTGAATCTAGAGGTAATACAAAATTCTTAAGGGAATAAATAGGTATTATGATAACCATTAATGTACTTTGATTATGTATACAGACACGAGGCATATCCGAGAAGCTTACTGATCTGATCGCCTTTCTGCTTAGAAAAAGAAGAAATCCATCAAAATACTTTCAAAAAATTATTTTGCACTATGAAAATTTTGTTTTCAAATGTTAAATCTTAATCAAAGTTGAGTGTTTTTAGTACCCTACGCCATTTATCGACGAACCTTCTTCAATCTTGATCATCCTGTAGTAAAAGCAGATAAAATGTCTTCTTTTACATAAGATTCAAAATATTCTTTTTAAATATTTCTTAAGCGTAATACCGATTGAAAAAGTTTCCAAATTCACTAATTTTATTTATATATATGTATATATACATATATTTATATGTATATATTTATATATATATATTATTGTAAGATTCTGCTTTTGCATTATAGTCATTCTATTTTCTATAATTTCTCTCGTCAGCTTTAGTATTAGTTTCTAAACATAAACATTTTTACTGAAAGTTAATACATTTACTAAAACCCAGAGAGTGTTGAATAGATTTAAAAGCTGACGTCTTCTTAATCTCATGGGCCGAGACCCGAGCAGTAGATAGAATATTCAAATAAATACTCCGAAATTATTTTTTTTAATTCTATTGCTGAATTTGACTCATTGGCAAATACTTGTATAATAATGCTGAGCCCACAGCAGTACGAAGACGACGTAGTTTAATGTAGATATTGAGAAAAAAAAATACTTATTCGTATTAATTACTCAAAAGAAATCTTCGTATTCCTTGATATATGTCGGCTATCAACGAGTTCATATGTAAGCCGAAGTCTCAACTTTGTTTTGTTGTTAGAGATAATTCTAGAAAATTCTAGAAGAGCAAAATACAATTATTTTTTTCAGTTTTTAACTCTCTTTCTCTGACAACATAAAACAAAAAAAAATTCCATCGACCAGGGCATTATTATTTAGATGATTTAAGGAGAAGAAAACGCAATTTTTTTTAGAAATTTAGTTACTTGCACATTGTTCCAAATAGATAAAAAGTGTTTTCTATCTTATATTTATAGTTAAGAGTTTTGTGTTCTGACAATCGGATAAGTTTGTCTAAACAAACAGCTTAAATATATTGTTTTAGCTTCTTTCGGCATTCTGAATACTTTGGAAAAATACGATACGAAATCGTACGAATATAATAAGCTTACATAATACTACTATTTAACGGTGAAAAAATTTAACATCCCCTAATGGGTGGGACACTCCGATATTTTAAGAAACTCAACAGTAATTCACCCACAAAATCTTTATAAGACATAATATATATAATATATAAAATAATTTATATAATATGTAAAATATTATATATAACATATTTTATTTTTTCGATCTTAAAGATAAAAGAAGGTATTCAGATAAAAAATTATAAATTAGACAGACGGATGGGCTGACAGACGGACAGTGCTAGATCGATTGATTTCATTTACAATTTGAAATCTCATCTCTCCTTTCGTACTCCAAGATCACATAGAAAAGAAATTAGTATTAGTATTTTTATATGTACTTACCTATGTAGGCCATATTTAAGAGCTAAAATTTCATAAAGATCGAACAATTAACACCTGAACTATTTACGTATGCTCTCATGGCGCTTCCCACAAGAATAGCACAAATAATAAATCAAATAAATTTTACCTTAGTCATGGTCTTATCAAGTATACCTGTTTGCACTAGTTTAGTAAAACTCGCTGTTCAATAAAAGCTAGTTAACACTTAATTAGCTTTTAAGATAGTTAAATTGATGTGAAAACTCTTGAATGATTATGATACGAGTAGTCTACTTGGAGATACCTTTTAAAGCTAATATTAACAATTGCTTGTTAAGTAATGCACATATACATGCATATGAACTTGAATGAGCAAATATATGCTTACCTTAAGTACATTATAATATTAAAGATGCCTGTCAGGCTAAATACCGTTGTAGAGGGTATAAAAATAGTGTCACTACACTAGGAATAAAACATAAATAGTCTTACTTCATGATCTACTATATATAATAGTCTGATAATTTAATGTTTATTCTGAATCAACATTATAGTAACCATAGGAACAATAGATCGGAAATCAATTTTAACTATGTTCTTAACAAATTATTTAACAAATTCAATACATATCTATAACGGAGAAATTATTCGAAAAATAAAATATTATTATATTTGACGTATTAAGTCACTTCTAATCCAACTGTCGAGAAAAAAGACATAACATAACACATTAAAATACAATCAACTTGAAAGTTTCAACTTGAAACATTGTTCATTTCATTTATGATTAGAACTAAGTGTCTTTAATCAAAAGCATTCATTAGAATTTCTCAAGACATATTTTAGAAGTCTATATAAATATACTGTTATATGAATTATACATATCTATGTACATATGAGTGTTATGTATATAAATACTTATATACATGAGTATATGTATGTCATTTCCAATTGATGAAAAGTAATCTCTAAGTCGAATGGAAATTGAACAAATTTGCCGAGGGAATGATTGTTAACAAGAATCAGCTGCACTGTCTATCAATTTCAGAGACATACTTATGTACATATGTATGTATGTATGTATGTATAGCATTTTCATATACTTATACATGTATGTGTATACATATTTGTTAATTTAGAAATCTCATCTGATACACATAACAAAACTGGTATTAAGTATTACAGTCTTAGAAGTTAGAAATACAGGCCACATTTCCCACATGAGACACTTGGCAGGTCAGTGACTGATATACATACATATGTACATATGTATGTACATACAAGCACAGAAACATATGTATATGCACACATACATACGTTAGTTCTAATATGTATACATTGATATATACATATACATAATATATATATATATATATATATATATATATATATATATATGTATATATATATATATATATATATATATATATATATATATATGTATATATATATATATATATATATATATGTACATATATATATAAAAACAAACATATGTACATAGTATGTATATACATACATACGTTCTTAATAAGTTTGTTTTATGATTCTCTACGCACATACACACATACTTATGTATATGTACATGCATGCATACATTCATATGTAAATATGATGTTAAAGTTACGTAGTTAATTGTTTGCCGAAGAGCTTGGAATGCAGCAATAGTTATTTTTTATAATTATCAAACCAATATGTACATACTATGTATGTACATATGTATGTATGTGTATTCTGACTCAAAGTTGAGAGAGAAGAAGTAAATGTGTAGTCTCTTAAATAGAAACAAGCTAAAGGGAGAAACGCGCACGTGCTTAGCTTTTGGCAGTTGATGTTTGTATGTACTTATGTTTGTACATATGCATTTTCTATATGTTTACTGTCAATACATACATATGTATATATGCATATGTATATAAATATATGTATTTTTGTATGAATATGTACATACATATATATGTATGTATGTACACATCTATTGTAAGTTATTATATGTACATACATATATATGTATGTATGTACACATCTATTGTAAGTTCTGAAAAAAAGTGACAAATACACACACACTTATGTATGTACATACACAGATATCATGAAGTTAAAGTTCTGCTAAAAATAAATGCTGCAGAAATGCGACTGATTCTTGCATCATGCTAACCGCCACAACATAAAAAAACCAATGCGTGCGGCTATTAAGGCTAAGAGAAAGGAAGAGAGGTACTGACAGAGTTAGAGAGACACGCACACGGAAGTAGTGTCTAGCTCTAACAAACATTTATCATTACAGGTTCTCAGGTAACGGATAATCTAGGGCACTGTTTACATCAACAGAAGTCTGTTCAAGACTAAATGGCAAGCCCATAGAATCACGAAGAGCGAATGCGTAGCGAACTAAAAGAGAGACAGAGCAAGAGAGAGAGAGAGCAAACTAAACACAGCTGTCGTCGTTGTCGTTCTCGTTTTTAGCCTCTGCCGCGGCGGCTACCTCATAAAAAGCAAATGCAAAGCCAAAGTTAAACGTTCAGCAGGCAAAAGCAAAAGCCGTCGCGCAGCACCGCGCCACATCGCATAAAGGGGAGTGTGTATTTATATTTCAAACTTAGTTTGGACTCGGAGCATGTAAAGTGTGGTCGATCGGACAACGCAGCGCGCGAATTACATATTTTCTTGAATTGCGAACAGGAACAGTAATCGAATCCGAATCTCAGATCGAAGTCTAAATCGAAACCGAAACGGGATCGGGAAAAAAATATGGTGATCGAAACGCAGCGAACTCTTCTCAATATAACCGTTTAGGAGCGAGTGTCGGACCACGTGTGCTTGATGATTATTTAGTGTGCAGCCAAATGAGTGTACATGCGTGCACTTACTTACCCACACATACACACATGCATACGAACGTACAAAAAGCAAAGTAAAATATAAAGAAAATAAAAGCATGTGGCCGCAAAGTAAAACACAAAATTCTGCTTGCTACTTTTGAGCAAGATCCACGCTGGCAGTGAGAGCGCGTCGAGCGCAGACTGATAAAATAAAAAAAACAAAAACCAAAAAAGGAAAACGATAAAATTAATGAGTACACAAAAGCGTTTCACAAATTTCTGTACATAACATTTAAGTCTTACAACCAAAGGACCAATTTTTAACAAATTTTTATATTGAAAGATAAGTAATTCGCCAAATTACTAAGTTTTGCACTCGTGTCAAAAAGATGACACGCATTCAAGCCAGCGATACGCTAATACCGCGCCAGGTATTCGAGGTGCCAGCAGACGCGGGGGGCGACAAAAAAGCACGTGCAAGGAGCAACTCCTCCACAGACAGCTCCAGCCAGGGTTCAGGTGTAAAGCTCAAAAAACAAATAGGGTTGCTAGATGGCGTGGCCATCATCGTTGGCGTCATTGTGGGCGCTGGCATTTTCGTTAGCCCCAAAGGTGTACTCATGTTCTCCGGTTCGATTGGACAGTCGCTAATCGTGTGGGTGCTATGTGGAGTTCTCAGCATGGTGGGCGCCCTGTGCTACGCCGAATTGGGTGAGTAAACAATTATGGTAGACAGACACTCGAACAACCTGCTGAAATCAGCGATGACCCTTTACATATATGCTGACTATGTATATTCGTTTATTTGAGAGACTAAGTGTTACACCTGTAAACACCTTTGCATAAAGTGGCGCACGACCTCGTTAATGCTTGCAGAATTCGCCATGCCAGCTAAGGTGGTACAAATAAGGTCATATCAAGACCTAAAATATATTTCAATAAAAATCACATTGTACTTATTTTAATGAGCCGAATTGTAGTGAAGTCTGCTGCTATAACAGGGATAGATTGGCTGCGCTTAGACTATTGAAAGATCATATCGTCAACTTTTGTAATGTCTAAACTACTTTTACTATTGGACACATTGCTATAAATAATGAGAATAGATTCAGGTCAAATTAAATTTTTGTATATCAACATTCTGTGTATACGATATATGATATAGTATTGGAGTATTTAGATCTGGAGCAATATGTTATATAATCATGATGTTCAATTTTATAGATAAATGTAATTTAATCAACCAAACACAACAGAAGAATGAACCACTTTAGAAAATGAGTGTATAAATAATTCCTTTAACAAGACTACAATGGGTATCTTCCTCCTCTTCAGACATTATTATTTCTTTGTACATGCTTGCACGTTTTGAATTAAAAATGAAACCTGTTTTATTTTCAATAAACTGGATGGGCAGACAGTTATTAGCATATGATATTTATGGAATTTCGATCCTTCAGACATGCGTAAAAATTAAGTTTAGAAGTAGTTTATTATAAAAAAAGTACAATTATAGATCAATGTCTAACTGCCTTTTTCTTACTGCGTATATGTTTTAAGATTTATTGGATATCTCGCAATCGAGCATTGAAAGCTTTTTGGCTTATTTAATAAAACTTTTTGAATATGATTCGATTAAGAAATCATATCGCTGCTATTTAATTAAAGCATTTTGTATACAATATTATAGATACGCACATAATAGATAAGCACATAATACATATTCAAACAAACGTCTAAGTAAAGAAGATATCATAAGCAGATCAGACTGGACTACCTTACATAATAAGCCTATTCTAAAAGCCGACAAAGATAAATCAACCACAACCTATGCAAAACAATTTTATTTCAAAATAAGTAAAAACGATCTAGTCGGGACTGTCCGACTGTCCGAGATCCTCTGAAAATTCATTCGATTTTGCATTTCTACATATCTACAGACGGATAATAATATGAATGCAACAAGCTTTGCAACCCACCGTCTCTACCGCGACTCCACACTCTATCATTGCAAAGAGTGCTCGCACTTCAATTTGTGCACACGTATCAGTGTTGCCACTTCAGCCTTTTTTCGGATAGATCTAGCGGGAAAAAATATTTAACACCCATTGTCCGGAAATCTGTCCTTTTTGTATATTTGTATAAATCTTTTAATATTTTGGGAGCTATAAGCGCTAGAGTCTTGAAATTTGGAATATATATGCAAGTAGATAACCCCGAATCAAATGCAACTATATCTTATATTATATATACTTAAGCCCATTGAGGGCGTGGAAAATCGGATAAAACTATCTCCCACAATTTGTGGATTACTGTTGACCTCCTCTTAAGGTAAATCAAAAGTTATGTATCCACGTCCTCTGGAGGCGTGGCAAATCGGAAATTACTATATCTTTTACTAAAACAGAGTTAATTTCGGCAATATTGAGGTCTAAGAGTTTGAATTTGGAATATATACTCTAGTATCTTACTTATACCAAAAAAGATATCGTATTTATGGCTACGCCCATTTGGGGCAAGGCAAATACGGTAAAACTGTATCTCCTAGAGTCTTGGAGGTAGAGCATCCAAATTTGACATGTGGGTTACTGTTCATGAAATGGACATTAAAAAAAAAAGTAAGAACGCTCTAGTCGGGACTGCCCGACTACGAGATCGCCTGAACCTTTGTTCGAGTTTGCATGTTTACATACATACAGAAAGATCTGAAAGCAACAATAATAAAAAAATTTCCTTTTGAACAAAAAATATTGACAATCAGCGGGAATTGAACCTGCGACTCTTCGCTTGTAAGCCACCATCTCTAACCATTACACCACTGTCTTCAAATTGTTCTTCGTGACAAAGACGCCACTAAAATAGCAGCGGCGAGAATTGCAATGCAACTGAAATTGCGATTGAACAAACAAAATTCAAAGAATAACGCACACATTTGAATGTATGTGGGCACACGTATAGACTGTGTGCACAGTGTGCACTGCACACGTATTGACGCTAGCTGCCGCGTGTTTTTGACGATTGACAAAATGTTTTATTTTATAACTTCTATGTTACTAAACGGACTTAAATAACATTTTAAACATTGAATTTTTTCATTTTACTAAAAATTACGGTTGTGGCTTTGATAATATTTTGTTTCGAAAAATATGTTTTGTAAAATGTGGAGCCGGTACCCAAAATATTTAAAAATAGAAAAAGTATTTTATTTACAAAAAGTTAACTGCAAAGTTTGGTGACCTTACCTAAAGAGATGTAAAAGATATGGTCCAAAAACTGAATCTTGATAACGTTTTTAAGCGATATCAAACTTGATATGCGCGCTGTATAAATGGATCTTCGTGCAAAATTTCAAGTCTCCAGCTCTTATAGGTTCTGATATCGACGCGTTCGTACATACGGACAGACAGACAGACAGACAGGGCCAAATCGACTCAGCTCGTCGCCCTGATCAAGAATATATATACTTTGTGGGGTCTGCCACGCCTCCTTCTGCCTTTTACATACTTTTTGGAAAACTATTATAAAAGATTTCCTTAAAACGGAATCTCGATAGTCTCGCATACAAACATACGGACAGACGGACGGACGGTCTACATATTAATTGAGTACACAGAGTATCGCGCAGTCAGTTGTGCCCGACTGCAACGATCTTACTTGTTTATACCCTGAACCGATCGAAAATGGGATTTCAGGGTATAAAGGTTTTGTGACAATGTATGCAACAGGTAGAAGGAGGCGTTGCAGACCACATAAAGTACATATATTCTTGATCAAGGCGACGAGCTAAGTCGATCTAGCCATGTCCGTCTGTCCGTCCGTATGAACGCAGCGATCTCGTAAACCATAAAAGCTAGAGACTTGAAATTTTATATATATATTTTTGTGTACCATACGCAGTACAAGTTTATTTTTTGTCCTATTTCCTATTTCCTTATATTTTTGGATATTTTGACTTTGTTGTTAAGCGTTAACTTAAAGGCCATAATAGCTAGAGATACCAAATTGACTATGTATATTACTGTGATGAAAACACAGATAATAAAAACTTCCGATTTTGAATACCTCCCCCCATTAGTGAAAAAAAATAAAAATTTCATTAAGAAAGTACATCTAGAACCAAAGTTATCAATCAATTTCTCATAGTACTGCCCAGAATGAAGCCCAATCGCACCCGCTACATCAACTACGAAGTAAGCTGCGTGCGTGCTTGTGTGTGCATGTGTATATGTGTGCGTGTTTGTGTGAGCCCATATGTTAATATGTATAGATAAAAGACGTTAGATATATTGCACAAAACACCACCTCTGATTTGGTTCAGGGGATCTCCTAGTCGGCCAGACCCGATTAGAGCGTTCTTACTTGTTTATTAAATACATTTTTACTAAAAAACTAGAGGGATGGGCTAACTTCGGCCATGCCGAAGTTTGGTAATACCCTTGCAATTGCAAAGGATATAGAAGTTTTTTCTGATTTGCCACGCCCCCAACAATTCGATATATAGAATTTTTGGACAATCTATTAAGCAGGGCAACAGTAACCTATATATCAAATTTTGAAGCTCTACCTATAAGACTTTGGAAGTTATAGTTTTCTCCGATTTGCCACGCCCCCAAGGGGCGGATATATATTAGTTTTTATAATTTTGTCGAAACGGTCAAGCCTAACGTCTGCGTCAATTTTTGGGACTCTAGGTGTAAAATTGTAGAAGATATAGTTTTTTCCGATTTGCCACGCCCCTAATGGGCGTAGATATATATTCTTTATCTTTTTTTCTAGGGGTGGTTGATACAAATATATGTTTAAAGTTTCAAGTCTCTGGCTTTAACAGCATCCAAAATATTGGAAGATTTATGTTAAGCACTATATAGACTTTCCCGATTTGCCACGCCCCAAGTAGGCACGGATATATAATTTTTGGATCAATCTGAAAGGGAGGCCAAAAGTATATTACTTTCCAAATTTGGATGCTCTAGCTTCAAAACTGTAAAAGATATAGTTTTATCCGATTTGCCACGCCCCCAAAGGGCGTAGATATATAATCTATATCTTTTTGTATTTGGATGCAACTCAGGAGTATATATTCCAAATTTCAAGTCTCTGACTTTAATAACATCGAAGTTATCCCACTAAAACATTTCTTAAAACCGATCTGTCCTATGGGAGCTATAGGATATAGTCATCCGATCCGGATGATTCCGAGATATACAATGCCTGCAGCATATTCCAGCCTATGTGCAAAATTTCAGCTCTGTAGCTCTTATAGTCTCGGAGAAGATTGCGTTGATCCAGACAGACAGACAGACAGACGGACATGGCTATATCAACTCAGCTCGTCTTGCTGATCAAGAATATATATACAATATATGGTCAGTGCTTTCTTCTCTACGTTGCAAACTTCTGACCAAAATTAATATACCATTTTTGCAAGGGTATAAAAATAAAAAAATTAAATTGGCATGGCTTTATTTGTGACTGAACTTAAATTAATATGATTTTGTAAAATGTTCAGCAGGTTTCCAAAATATAAAATAAACCGAAAATGTATTTTTATATACAAGGAGCTCCATGTAAAATTTGGGGACTTCAGCTTAAAAGTATAAAAGATATGGTAAAAAAAACTGCATGTCAATAACGATTTTAACCGATATCATTGAAACATGAAAAGTTATCGCATATTTGAAACAAACTCGATATGCGTGCTGTATAGAAGCACTTTCGTGTCAAATGTCTAGCTCTAAATTTCTCTCTAGCTCTTATAGGTTCTGAGACAGACAGACAGACGGATAGGGCTACATCGATTCAGATCGTCGTCCTGATCAAGAATATAGCATTTATGGAGTCTGCCACGCCTCCTTCTGCCTGTTACATACTTCTTGAAAAAACCATTATACCCAGATGTCCCATTTTCAATGGGTTGAGGGTATAACAAGTACGAACGATCTAGTTGGCACTGCCCGATTACGAGGTCCCCTGACCGTTTGTTCAAGATGCATGCATACATACATATGTTAACTTAATAGCATAAAATAGAAAAATATAAAATTAAAATAATTTTCTAAAAAAACGAATAAAAACGCTTATAATCGGGATATAACGAGATAACCTTAGTCTACAAACTTTCAACTCACCGTCTCTGCCACATGTGTGCACAAATGCTTGCGCTTGGCTCAAATTCCAAGTGTTTTTGCGGACTTACACAATGTTTTATTTAATACCTGTTGTGTTACTTAACGGTTTTTATGACATCTTCAGCCCTAAATTATTTTATTTTATTGAATATGCGATTGAATCTAAAAAAAAGTCAACATTTTAAAAATAGTGGCTATAAATTTGGAACCAGTATCCTAAATATAAAAAATGCAAAATTGTATATTATATACGACAAACTACATGCAATGTTTGGTGACTTTAGCTTAAAAGATGTAAAAGATATGCTCAAAAAATTGAAATGAATTACGAAAAAGTTTTTATTTGATTTCATGGAAATAGTTTTCCATTTCCATCGAAATTATCGATTATTTTAAATAAACTTGATATGCGCGAGCTATATTCTAGCTCTTGTAGGTTCCGCGTTCATACATACATACTGACAGGCGGACATGACTAGATCAATTTGGGTGTTGATCCTGATCAAGAATATATATACTTTATGGGGTCTGCCACACCGAAATCTGCCTTTTACATACTTTTAACAAAACCATCATCCCTGATGCCCCAATGAGTTCAGGGTATTAAAAGTTTTTTATTTAAATAGAAAGCTAATTAACTCTTAACTCTGAGCTATTAACTTTAACATTTGTGGAGATACAACCAAGTCAATAGATGCACATCTGGCTGAGTGTTTTTATACCCTGAACCCATTGAAAATGGGATGAGCTGAATCGATCTAGCCGTGTCCGTATGTCTGGGCGTCCGTTCGTCTGCTCGTCCGTCTGTCCGTCCGTATGAACGGTGGGATCTCGTAAAAAGCTAAAGATTTAAAATTGTATTACTTACCTCTCCTCTATAGCCCCAAAGCCTTGCATATGCATACAATGGGGCATCAATATTATGCTCTGAAATTTTCATTAAGAAACTACATCTAGAACCGACGTTTTTAACAATTAATTTTTTATTGTGCTACGCAGTAATTGGCGCAGATCTATATAAAAATATATTGGATATTATAACTTTAGAATTCCGAAAATCTGCTATTTTATTTTGATGAACTTTTCTTACAGCTTTATTTTTTTTGTTTTACAGGTACTATGATACCAAAATCAGGCGGAGACTATGCCTATATCGGCACAGCATTTGGCCCGTTGCCTGCGTTTCTCTACCTTTGGGTTGCGCTGCTCATCCTGGTCCCTACGGGCAATGCGATCACGGCGCTAACATTTGCTCAGTATCTGCTGAAACCATTTTGGCCGTCTTGCGAGGCACCCATAGAAGCTGTACAGCTCCTTGCCGCTGCCATGATATGTAAGTGGCGGGAAATATATATTGTCATTTAGCACTTTTGTTAATTTGAACTATACCACAGGTGTCCTGACCGTCATCAACTGTTACAATGTTAAATGGGTCACTCGGGTGACGGACATATTCACAGGCACAAAGGTGGTCGCCCTGATGGTAATTGTGGGTGCAGGCATATGGTACTTGGCGGATGGCAATACGGATCACTGGGATCAACCATTTAGTGGAGGTCTCAAGGAGCCAGGTTATATAGCACTGGCCTTTTATAGTGGCTTATTTTCCTATTCGGGCTGGAACTATTTGAATTTCGTTACCGAGGAGCTGAAAGATCCGTACCGCAATTTGCCCCGTGCCATTTGCATTTCGATGCCGATGGTCACGGTCATTTATATGGTGACAAATGTTGCATACTTTTCGGTGCTATCCACTGATGAAATACTTTCATCGGATGCAGTTGCTGTAACCTTCGGTGACAAGATGTTAGGCTTCCTGTCATGGATAATGCCATTTGCAGTGGCCTGTTCAACATTTGGCTCATTGAACGGCGCCATCTTTGCCTCATCACGTTTGTTTTTTGTGGGAGCTCGCAATGGCCACCTTCCGGCTGCGATATCGCTAATAAATATAAATTGCCTAACTCCGGTGCCATCTTTAATATTTCTGGTATGAGTGGATTCTATTATGAGCATATTATGCAACGTAGCTAATGGCTTATCTTTTTACAGTGTGTTATTACTTTGCTTCTGCTCTTCATAAAGGACACCTATGTGCTCATCAACTACGTGAGCTATGTAGAAGCGCTCTTCACTCTCGTCTCTGTGTCTGGTCTTCTCTGGTTGCGATACAAGCAGCCCAAGACGGAGCGGCCAATACGCGTCAATCTCTCACTACCCATCATCTATTTGATTGTGTGTCTGTTCCTGGTCATCGCATCCTGTTCGCAGTCACCCACCGAGGTGGGAGTTGGTACTGTAATCATACTTTCCGGCATTCCTGTCTACTATTTGACCATACATAATCCGGTTCAATGGTTGGCAGACACCTCCCAAACCATAAACATGTGGTGCTCCAAATTCTTTATCTGTATGCCAAATCAGGATAAGTTCGACTAAGATTCAATTACTCATTATTAAAGGCAATCAAGTGCCTTCTATGTAGGAATCAATGGTCAATAATTCGCATAATAAGCAATTATGAAAGGTACGGTAGCGCACACCGGGCTTTTCCAAATACCATTTTTGTTTTTTAGTGTAAATATTTGCACAATTCTGAAGGAATCTTCGATGGAATTAATAGCATTAGTTCGTACATTTAATTATGAAATATTGTGAATATTTATCTATAAATATATATGAGTTCGTCAGCGTTTAAGCACAAATCCAAAAGAAAAATACAAACCTAATATCCAATACAGCAATGCATTAAAATTTTCAGATATTAATTTACACATAATATAAGCATATACACATAAGTATATTATTGATAAAATTTTGTACTTGTGTAAGTCGAATCATATTGTATAGAGTTAAATAAAATATATATATATATATATATATTAAAAAGTAATCTATTGTATATACTCTAATAATTAAGCAGTCTTTATTGTGAAGCATAAATTCTCACTGCTATTATCTGCATTTAAAACCCAGTGTAAATATAGACAAGCAACAGCGAAAGCTCTCGACTCTCGAAAGCTTAGCAAATAACTGACTTTAGTTATAAATGCGACGAGTGCGACGTGCGCTACGGAGCGAGTGATCGCGATTCGCTGGGATCAGTACAAAAGCGGTGCGTGGGCGAGACGGTCGTTCAATAGATCGTCAAACGGGATCAGTGACAGTTACGCTCGAGTCCGACATTTAAATTGAAATTAACGTTGAAATGACCAGAGCGGCGTAATTATTCAGCACAAATTACCAAAATAAAAAGTAAAACAGAAATAAATCAGAAAGTGTCGTTCAAAGTGCTCAACTTTTGTAACTATTTGCAATGGCACTGAAGCAAATCGCGATCTACCTGCTCTATGGCTTATTTTGGGGTACCACAACTTACGCATCGTCGGAATATAATCGTTATGTGACGCAGATATTTCAGAAGTACGGCAGCGGCAACACCATTAGCTTTGAGGTAAAGCCAAAAGTCCAAGTCAAGTTACTTGAGTAAGCGTTAACAACTTTTTTGGCCCAAAAACTGCTGTCGAGGCTAAATACAAATTAGTACCTGTTCATATACCCTGACTGAAAGTATATAATCTTTGCAGAGGCTATGTCAAATTCTTGTTCATTATCAAGAGATGAGTCAATCAGTTAGATCGGACTTGTAGCCAAATTTCATATATGTTAAAGCAGAAAACAAAAATAAATATTCTATAAAATCTTCTTTAAAGAACTAGGTATTTTTATCACTTATATTATAAGAAATTAGTTAAAAGAAATTAGTTAAAAACAAAGTTATTGTGATGGTCACACATTTTAAACAATCTCAGCATATCTCCTAAGTATATCTTTTAAGTACTCTCTACAAGAGTATACGCTCTTCGACGTCGCAATGATAATCGTTGATTCTTGCATTTTCATTGTTTATCAACATTGTTTGGCGACTTGAACATTGGTTAAACGTCTTCAATGACCAGTTGTTCATTGGGAGTGAAATCGGAAACCTTTTCTCAAATATCCAAAATGCATTACTTGTATAAACATGTGCCCGTTAAATGGTAGAACTAGATACAAAGTACTAGCTGGGGCGTAGGTATCGTAATAATAATAATCTTTATACACATTCTTTAATACGCAGAGCATTTTATTACAGACAGCGGACGTCGCACCGTAGCCAGACGTTGTTGATGTGGTCTTAGCATTAACAGTATCATAAATTTAATCAAAATCTTGACGTACTCTTATCACTCGGCAGGCACACACACTTACTCATATTGTGATGAATGTGTTATAGTGTGCGATATATTTATGTCTGTAGATTCAGATGTCCATTGATATAGATATGTACATATGTTTCGTAAACACGAATCAGTACGATCATGGACACCCTCTGCACAGATCTGTTCTGAATTTTACGGCTCTACGGCTTAATACTGTTTGTGATGTGATGTGATGAAAAGATTGCGCCACAAAATAGTTGATATTATCAAAGTAAGTGAAAATAAGAGAAGCTTCCATGAGAATTGAGTCGACTAGCAGATACCCAGTTTTTAGTAGAGTAGCTCCTAATATTATTAAGAGCTGCACTCCCAAAAAGACAAAGCTCGAGATTTATAAAATTGTTTCGTGTTATTAATTAAATTAGCGTGTATTCATCAAATATTTTGTTAAGTGAAGGTTAACAAATGAATGAAGAAAATAAATAGGAGAAATCATTTTTCATTTTTTATAACTGATTCTGTTTTATTTCGGATATGAAACAAGATGTCTTGAAAAAAATTAAAGGTGTGCATAAAAACGACTTATTTTAAACCGATCTTGTCTACATTAGAGAGTATTCTGAACAAATTTGGACTGTTCATGAAGAGCAACATGAAATTTGCAATGCGCTAGTAAAAATTATATATCTTTAAAACACAATATATATGTATTTATCAAAATTTTTAAATTTTCTGCTATTTCCATTGCTCACAGCTAAATATGACTAGATTCAAGATATCTCCACCTAATCGTTACACATTTTGTCACTGAAATATAATATAGTCTATAATTGTAGTATGTAAAACACACACTTAAGTTGAGCAAAAATTGCAAAACATTATTATAGAAATCACAAAATCTTTTGATTTTCTTTAATTTGGCTGAAAGGTGATTATATAAATATTACAATTTTTATTAAGAAGGTTTTTTGTTTTCATAGTTTAGTGCATTATAAATCTCGAAATTCATTGTTTTGTAAAGTGAAAATACAAATAGATAGAAGGTAGAAAACAGTGAACCGGTCAATATCTGCAAAAATAACATATCTTTGAAGTTAATTTCTATCAAGCATGCCAAATACTAAAGCTCTATATCTAATAGACCTCATGATCGATGAGTTACGAAACCAAATATATGCTCGAAACACTTAAAAGACAGATTTGGTCTATTTTTTAAAATATAAAAAGACTAATGAACTATAATAATTCACAAGTTAAATTCATTGAAAAATAATTTGAAAATAATTATTTACCCTTTTCTACAAATATATGATATGTGCAATAAAAGTGAGGCAACTGCCATTGACCATATTATATCTGTATATTTAATGCTTATACATACATATATCGAGGGGACTATGTGTGTAAATAATATAATAATATAAATTTGTATTAGTGTATTGGGTATATGCTTTATGGCAATGCTAACACCCGGCCATAAACTATTCAGCCAAGTCCAACCAATTGGCATTACTCATGCGTAGGCCACGCCGGCGACACTACGCAATACCTCTATGCACTTAAATGAAAGCCTGGTTACGTATTCGGCATGCTAACTAAGCGACCACATGCTCAAATCTTGATTGGTAGATAACGCGTGTCCCGGCGACAATAGGTAGCTGAATTCCACGAGCTCTTGGCATAGAATTTGCTGAATGAAAGTAAAACGGCGGCTGCCTTAGTGGTCCATTAATGTCTACAACGATATGACAAGTTTGTGGATTTTCTATACCCTGTAATCATTGAAAGTCCATGATAAAATATATGAAATATGTACATAGTATACTCAAGTTATTGAATTAGTTGTACTTTGTAATACGAAATAGGTGAAAAAGCACCTAAAGCATCTGGACAAATTTAACATATTTTAATATAAGTGTGAAGAGCTTTTACAAAGTATATATATAGATAAAGTATGTACATATATAGATTTTTAACGAGGAACTGAGTCGACCTGCGTCAGATTCCGTCCGTCTTTGAAATTAAAAGTATGTGTTGTACAATTTTTTATTAAGATCAATAAATAGAGATATTGAACTGGTTGTATTATATTTATATTAATAGACACTCCACAGATTTTGAGCCTAGGAACATAGTTTCGTATGTAGATTAATTTTGTCTAAATTCACCCAACACCGGAACTTAAAGAAAAAAGAGAACGAATATAGCTCCTTAGGATTTGGTTCACATGGGACCATAAATACCGAAGTTATCTCGAGGCTAAGTACAGGGTATCTCTCAGTCGAAAACTTCCAAATACAGCACAGTTACTTTTTGTTTGTTTTAGGTTTTGGAATGGGTTGAGCGCGTGTTCGTTTAATTGGACAGACCAACTTCACATACAAAACAGATGGTCACAAAAAAACCCCATCAGCTGTGGATTGCCGCCGAAAGATTGATCTTAGGTGGCACTGGGCACCTGATCTCGGGCCAAATTTTGTTTATCTTAAACTACATTACTTAATAGTAGCTGGGCGCCTGCCTCATCTGTTAGATAGACAGAGCATACGCCCAGGCGAATAGACAGGGGCTGTCAAGTCAATTAGATACGCTCCCAGTCGCATTCAATTTTGATCATTAATATGTAAGTGGAAGCGCGTATAGATATGTAAATATTTAATTGTTTTGCTCGGTGACAAGTAAATCAAGTAATTATCTGTGAGATTCCCGTGCATCTACGTTTAACACGTGACGCCGCATCAGCAAACAGTTCAACTCAATAGAATCCCGGCTGTTGACAAAATAGCACAATGCTTTAGAATGTGCCAAATGTATTTGAGTGCAAATTGAATTGTTTGTAAATGTTATGAGTGTTTTTAATAGTCCACTATACTGCATAAATAAAGACTATACAAAAAATGGTAAACAAGCTTAGAAAGGGCAAATATTATCGTAAAAATTTATAATATACTTTAACTAGAAATAAATTAAGTTATTTAATCAATTAATTAATAGTAATTAATACATTTAGGCTGGACATAATACTTCCATCTATCTACACTGAATGGAATCAGATGACCTTTGTGCTTTATTTAGATTCGTTGGAACCTGGTTGCTTTTAAGCTTTATATGATCTCTCTAAGCAGACACAAGTCTATTTTATATTTCATCTCGCATCGGCCTGAGTAAAAAGTTTGGTGATTCGGTCAATTTTTATTCAACAGAGAAACTTAGTTTAACTGAGTTGAGCACAAACTAACTTAACGTAACCTTTATTAACCTAACCTTGCAATTGATTCGAATAAGTATTTTCTTTTACTTAGGAAAACTTATATGAAATTTATATTTTTTTTTTCTTTCTTATAAATTGAATTTATTTTAAGAATGTTTGGGTCCAAACCACGGTCAATGAATTCATAAAAAATACATTCGAAGTATTTCTTTAATTATCTCAATAATTATCAATTACTATTTTAATTGTTTTAACAGAAGAGCAATAGAATTTAAGAGAATATTTAAAATTAAAAATATAAGACAGTCCAAAAAAAAACGCAAAGGCTCTAAAATATGATCACCGATTCTCATTTTATTCTGGAAATACATTAAGCATTATTAATGCGGTTTCCTTTAACAGGGCTTAGAGCACTTGATGTACAGCTTGGGTCTCGGCCACATTGAATTCGAACCTAGTCACACGATAGAAGAGCATCGGCCCGTGGGTTACAACAACAGCAAGCAAAGTGTGAACAACACCTATTCTAACAATGATGACGCCCTCAGCGATGTGCAACTGTCCTTCAACCAGCTGCAGCAAAGCAAGGATAACAACAACCAAAAGGATTCCTTTGGCGAAACCTCCCAACCGATTGAATTTCGCGAAATGCACGATCCGAAGCATCGGCATCCAAGGGAAAGCAGTGGTACGTACCGAAACCTCAATATTTGTACATTTAGACGTATACTCTATCTTGTAATCTAATATTTTTTACAAGTTTTATGAACTTTACTTAACTACAAAATAAGTAAATGCAATTTGATTAAGACCTATTGTAACACAGATAACCATTTTTATAGCCGTACGGCTTAAGTTTGTTTTGTTACCTGTAGAGGCTTTCCCAAGATAATGTGTAGTTACGTTGCGACACGTATTCCCACCATAATCGAGTGGGGGCGGTGGGGATGCTCGACAGTGGAAAAGTGCAAGGTACCCACGACAATGAGCAAACAATGCGACCAAATGAGAACTTAAACGACAATTATAAGCTGACATGTTCTTCATTGCAAAATAGAAATACGAACTGTTCTTTTTATGAGTTTGAGAGACAGATTGAGAAGGAAGAAGAAACGTATTTTGAGCATGGGAGCATCCGTCTGTCTGTCAGCCTGTCAATCAATTCTCAAATGAATTACTAAGGTTATATATTTATACATATTTATAAATACGTTCTGTGCAAATTCTAACCTTTATTTGCCAAAGCAACTTCCGCTGATTGTAAATTAGTGAGTAACATACATTATTTTTACAAAAATTATGAAATGAGCTTATATTTACTACTGAAAAATTACCCGTTTTTGAAGAATTGTACGCTGAAAAGAAGAACTTAGGGTAAAAAATAATTTTGAATGTATTGAAAAGTCAGAAGGAGGCGGATCAACAACGTAGGTTTAAACGTGTCAATCTTATCGTACAAGAGTTAGACAATTAAAATTTTACACGTAGGATCCACGCAGATAAAGTTTGTTTTAAATAAGAAATTTACATGAAATTATTAAAATTTGTAACGAGCTTCAGTTATTGTATTAGTCTTCAAGTTGATGTACAGCATACACATATAGCGAGTATTCCGAGGTTTTGTTTCCTCCCTCGATTTCTTTATTCTCGTCATATGCGTTGTATAGCTCCTAAATAGAGTTAATCCCCTGCAACCAAGTTTTATCTCTATAGCAATACAAGTTAGATCTACAGGTAGTAGGGCTGCGTGCATTGCTTCCTTCTAGCTAAGCTTTTATTCCAGATAAATACAGATAATTTATATCTGCGAATACACACACATCTGCAAATAAACAACTTTGCGCTAATTTATATACATAGGCGTAGACAAATATATATGTTTATATATATGTATCTCTGAACGTGTTAAAATCATGTCAACAAATGACAGTAAGGCGATCTCAATGGTAGTAAACACCTCACCTGCTAGTGTCTACCTTTAATATAGATGCGGAAATGAAACGCGCGCCATAACTGATGAGCTTGTGCCGTTATTTGTAAATGATGCCTGCCCATTTTGATTCAAGCTGCAACTGAACAGGGTTGCAAAACAACAGAAAAGTATGTAAACGTTGTAAGCTCGCGGTTCACCTTAAGGTTCAGATCATAGACTCACATTTCTGGAACCTCGTCTAGCAGTTAAGCTTGGCTTATCCCATTTTAGCAGTTTTCAATGAATTATCAACATATAATTAAATTTTAAAATTTTCAACTTTATTCTAACCAATCCATTTCCCAATACTATTTAGTTCTCTTCAAGTTTAGGTTATTTAAAAGTATTTGACCCTAAGGTCTAAAAGTCAGATATCAAAAAAACTCTATTCAACCAATAAAGTGGAAAACTAAACTAAAACTAAACGGTTGTATGAACCTTTTTTGTTCAGCAATCATCCGGTCATTTTACAAATCTCTATGTAAAAATGTATTTGGGAGTGTTTCCCAGAATTCTCGAATCGAAAAAATGGTTAAAAATGTGAATGAAGGGTTGTCTGATCAAAAGTTGAATATTATTATAAATATATTAAATTAATTTCAATTTGAGCTAGTACAAATTATTGTCTTCCATTTAGTCAAGTACAAAATCTAGTATATTGAGACATAGTCCTTAGTCTTTAGGTGTGAAAACTAATGAAGTTTTGAAATTTTGTCAAATAAAAATGAAATAAAAGAGACAAGTTGACCTGGATGACTGGGATATCCTGTATAATGTCTGTTCTAACTCATCTTCATCAACAGTTGCCATCGATGGAGCACCGTTGCCTGAGGCCGCGTGTCTATCGCCAAAGTCACTCCTGTCGCTGATTGTGAATCACAATGACTTGCACCGAGGTACTCTGTACCGGCAGATAGTCAGGACAGAGGAGCACAATTCGGAGGAGGAGTACAATGAGTTCATCAACAATGTTCGAATAACGCCTGGCGCTTTCATGAAGCTATGTCCGGCGCTTCTGGCACAGGTCGACAATGGAGTATGCATGCAACCAGCACCGCATCCAACTCATGCAGAGCCAGACAGAGGGCACAAGATTTGGAATGGTAAGTGCATTGACGAAGCCATCAATCAAATTATAATTCAACATTCAATTGTCGACAGCCTGGATTTACGCCAGCATCACCATGTTTTTACTCTCAGGTGAATATCACATTGAAATATGTAGTGTCGAATATTAGTAAGCAAGAAATTCACTTAAAGCTTGTGGACTCTTGGGTATTCTGCTTGTGCCGCTGATGAAGACGGTCGCTTATCAGGAAATACTTAAGTTCCTTGTCGCCGTAGCTGTCGGCACTCTGGCAGGAGACGCCTTCATGCACCTGCTGCCACACGCCCTCTTCAAGGAGGAGAAACACGAGCATGCATTGGAAACAATTAGCTTGACGGACAAGGAACGGGGTCACAAGCATAACACAGAGGCGGCCATGCTCTGTGGCAGTGCTTTTCTTGCAGCACTGTTCATGTACATGCTGGAGAACCTTATTCCAATCCTTAAGGGCGACAAGACTGGTCATGGACACAGTCATGGCCATGGACACGGTCACTCCCATGCCCACAGCTCCAAAGATGTGGACAAAGCACAGGCTGCGCTCGAAGCACCAGCGCCTCGTGAACTGAATGTCATGCTGCACGAGACAAAGGAAGATCAGAAGTCTCCAAATCGTCCACTGACGCCCGTGGCATTTATGGTCATAATTGGAGACGGACTACACAATCTCACCGATGGCTTGGCGATAGGAGCTGCTTTTGCTAGCGATCCCGTTACAGGGTTAGCCACTGCATTTGCTGTCCTGTGCCATGAATTGCCCCATGAGCTAGGTGACTTTGCTCTACTGTTACAAACTGGTGTATCCATACGTCGCGCCGTCTACATGAACATTGTCAGCTCGGTGTTGAGCTTTGTGGGTATGTCCATTGGTCTCCTACTTGTTGGCATAGGCAACGACATGACGCAGTGGATCTATGCGGCAACTGCGGGCTCCTTCTTATATATTGCGTTCGCCGATCTGGTGCCCACGATGAGCGTGGCTCACAATCCAGATCAGGCTCGCGATCCTAAAGGCATTCTCATTCAAATATTAGGCATATTCTTGGGTGGAGCCATAATGTTAATCATTGCACTCAACGAGCATGATTTGGAGGGATTATTCAAAAGTTTTTAGGTGTCCCGCGGTTCCACTGCGTTAGAATCTCAATTTGAAAAAAATCGAAGTTGCAACTAAAGATTCCAAAATGTAAAATAATTATTTTTATTTTATTAGCTAAAAAAAATTAAAGACATTTTACAAGTATAGTTAAACTTACCAAAAATTATAGAAAATCACTTTGGTGGTTAGTCAGTTGAAATTCGGGGGCGAAATTTGGGTTAAATATGTTGTTATATGTATATAAATATTATTTTATATATATAATTTAAAGATTACAAACTAAGTTATATTGATTTACGTCTTGTTTATTTTTCCGTTTTGTGTTTGTGGCGTTTACTCTGAAGTTAGCCTTGTTGTTATAAAGTCCTTGTATCGCAGTTAGGATCTGTTTGCTTTGCATATGATGAGATCTACATTACCTAAAACGCTAAACTCTACAAAATGAACACATTAACAAGAGAAGAGTATTTTTTATTGTATGTCCTAAAGAAAAAAACTGCCGAAAAGTTAACGAAACCCAAAGCTCAAACCAAATTTTTAACTATGTCTATGTATGCTTGGAAACTAGTTTATATCTGTATATATGTGCAATACGAATTTCACTGTCTATGTTTTAATAAACAATAATAATTTTAATAAAATGGGATGGAATGCTACCAAGTAAAGTAGAAAATCAAAAAGATACGTTGTTTACTCCTATGCCCATTAATAGGTATTTTTGTATATAGTTAAGTAATCACTTTAACAAATTTGTAACAGAAAATTTACAAATAAAATATACATTTATGATTAAGCTCTTTATAACGATCTTTAATGTATGTGGTAACAATTACTAGAGTAAAGCTTTAAATATTAAAGAACCTCTTGTGAATATACTAGGCTTCCATTTTAATTTAAGATAATTGCATTTGTCGTTGCTCCTCGAAGGGTTCATTCGGCAAACGAGCGTGGTTCTGCAAAAGATACAAAAGGAATCAATCAATGTATACCCTATTGTATGTCCATTGGTATAATATATGGGTTATATAAATCAAATAAACCTACCAACTTTTGCGCGCGTTGTTCCAGCAACCCGTAAGCAAAGTGATTCAGAGCAAAGCCGGTGGGTAAGGCCACTCCTTGCACTCGATAAAATGCGTTTGATGTACCTTCATTAGCCCCCTTGTGTGCCGCTAACACAGTGCACTTACCCAAGAATCGGGTGGATGCAACCATGGGACCACGCGATATATCAATATGTTCGCCTAGGCGATAGAGCGTTACGCGGCTTTGATTTTGTTGTGCAATACTTGGCAGTTGCTCGCTCTTATAGTGTGAGTCCTTGAACATTTCCTTTGCCAAGTCCTGATCCACCTCCAAGCGCTCGATGCGCAAGTCCTGTGCCGCTAATTTAACCATTTCTGCTGAAATAGCTCGCATCTCAGCTTTAGATGGCTCCCAATTTTGTACGCCTAGCACGACGTCATGGACAAAGCTTCCCGATTTAACTGAAAACATTTTTGGGTCACTTATTGTTTAGCTATAGCCGAGATTGAAACTCACTGTTTGGCCCCGGAAAGCTATGCAACTGTAGATTTGCTTCCTGCTTAAATGCTCGTTGCAAGGCAGCACCTAGCATGAAGCTACAGGTGCGCCAAAAGGCTCTTTAATAATATAAAACAAAATAACAGAATTAGTCTACTGTCAATAAGCTTGTCCTTCACACTCACTTGTTGACTAAGTGCGGATCGGAGACATTAAAGTTGAGCAGTTGCAGCGTGCAGGATTCTTGCAGAGGCCTGTGCATATCCCATGGGACACTACCATCTATTAAAGCCAACGCAGCCCGTTTGCAATGGCCCTCGCTTAAATGCTGCGCACAATTAAATGGTGTCGAGATATTATTGTTCATAACCAGCGTCACGTCCTCGGGCAGACCCAAATAACGTACTTCGATCTTTTCAACTCGACCGACCGCATCCCGCTGACGACGCTGCTCTTGGTTGAATAGTTCATTGCGCTGGCCAATTGAAGAACTAGCTGATAGATTTGCTGAAATAATGCAGTTAATGCAAACAGTTAAAATTCTTTCAACAGTAGATTTAAATACTTATTATTGCCATATTACAAATACAATGAATAATAATAATGAACTAATAATAACACATTGATGGAATATAAAATCCGCCGACATTACATAAAGGTACCGCATGCGGAATTCAAAATGTTTCTGTTGGTGATCACTTACCGATGCTCCGGTATTGCTGTACTTGCGTGAAAGTGGCCAATGAGTTTCTTAGCAGTCTAGTTGTGGCAGCCATTGTAGTTCTGTCAATAATAAAGTTATTATTTTACCTCACAAATTAGCAAGGAATTAACAGCTGCTTCGGATGGGAGTATAACAAGCATGAGCAATACTTGCATACGATTACTCACTAATAGCATTTTTTCAATTCCCAGTCACAGTTGATACAAAAGAAGCAGGAGCAGTTACTAAAACTCAATGAATAAGTATTACTGCGTAAGTAATCTGATATTTTGAACTACATATATGCATTATTTAATGGCGTTGTTGAAATTATAAGTAGAAATTGCAACCTTACTAGATGTAATTAAACTAACTATTAATAACTATCACCATCCTACTTATTATTATTACAAAGTCACAACATTAGTCAGGGATGCATTAATCAAAGCAACCCGATAGACCTTAATCGATATGCAAACTCAGCGATGGTAATGAGAAAACTTGTCGATAACAATATCAACAATTTGTGCTTGTCATTTGCACTGTCATTCCGATTATAATTTTCAA
Source organism: Drosophila gaucha (assembly GCA_035045545.1). Classification (NCBI taxonomy): domain Eukaryota; kingdom Metazoa; phylum Arthropoda; class Insecta; order Diptera; family Drosophilidae; genus Drosophila; species Drosophila gaucha. Next base: position 417,048 of record JAWNOY010000435.1, read on the forward strand.
AGAAATATAATAGTTATTTAAAATGACTTTGGATACTGCTCCTGACGTGCCCCGCGCAGGCTTTAACTTTGAGAATTGCCGGCGGTAAAATTCCTGTTTGTCAGCGCACTTTTATGTATTCACACATATTTTTTATAATTTCAGCAACGCTGCCCTCTTGCAGGGCGGCTTCAAGCCACCGACAACAACCAAAACTGGCACCACAATTGTGGGTATAATTTTCATGGATGGTGTTATATTGGGTGCCGACACCCGTGCAACTGAAGGACCTATTGTGTCTGATAAGAACTGCGCCAAGATCCATTATCTGGCTAAAAACATTTAGTGAGTAGAAAATAATATAACCATACATGTGTGTGGACACCTATATTAATGTGAATGATCGCTTGCTTTAGCTGCTGTGGTGCCGGCACTGCCGCTGATACCGAAATGACCACGGACTTAATCTCATCTCAACTGGAGCTCCATCGGCTCAACACGGAGCGACAGGTGCCCGTAGTATGTGCCAACAACATATTAAAGCAAATGTTATTCCGTTATCAGGGTCACATTAGTGCTGCGCTGGTCCTGGGTGGTGTCGATAAGTATGGACCGCACATATATTCCATTCATCCCCATGGTAGTGCCGATAAATTGCCCTACGCAACAATGGGATCGGGCAGTTTAGCAGCTATGGCCGTTTTTGAGAGCCGCTGGAAACCCGATTTATCCGAGGAGGAGGGTAAATTATTGGTGCGTGATGCTATCGCTTCTGGTATCTTCAATGATCTTGGATCTGGATCAAATGTCGATCTATGCGTGATACGCAAAGATAGCACTGAGTATTTGCGCAATTACGAGCTGGCCAACAAGAAAGGCGAGCGCCAGCTGAATTACAAATTCAAGAAGGGTACCTCAGCGACTCTACACAAGACAATTAAGGATTTGCAGATAACCGAGCGTGTGCAGGTCGTGCCAATGGAAGTTTCTTAACTCGTGCGGCTTTCATTAAAATGATGATTAACATGGCATCAATGCACTCAATATGTATGGATGAGGTTCAAGGAACAATAAAGAACTTTATAAACTTATGAAAAAGGCAGAAAAAAAACCAAAGCTATTTGGTGTGCTGTATTAATTGTTCATTGTTGTTAAATTAGGCATTACATTAGACTAGCTGTAAACATAGGTATATAACGCTGCTTTGGTCGGTACAATTGAAAGTTAAAAGTAATTACTATCTAGCCACCATATTCTTATCCATGTCTTTATTAAGTGTTACCATACTTTTAAACTTACAAGTAGTTTAGCTAATATCACATCATACAGAGGGTCAATCCCTATCTGCTAAAGGCACGATGGGGTTGCTTACTAAACTGCTAAATGTTTGGCACCAAGAATTCACTTGATTTGCATAACCGTATAATTGCCTTAAGCTACACTCTTAAATAGCTATACCGCATTAGAAGTACAATCAGAAGTCCAATTATTAATATATCAAATCTATGTGACGCCATTGATGCGGCGCCATTCACAGTCGGCTCCAGCATATGTGAGACGGTCAGGCTGGATAGCGCTAAATTCGTCGTAATTCGTGGCGATTGCGAGCTAATCAAAGATGAAATTTTCTCCGCTTCTGCCTCGCACACCTTCAGCTGTAGTAAAGTTGGCCGACCACGCGGCACAAGGGCCACAAAGATGCCCACCTCCATGGTAAGAAAGCCGGTCAACTGGCACTCGCTGACTTGAACCATATGATCTAGCTCCTGCAGAACGCCACGTAATGTCAGCAAGGAGCTGTGCTGACCGCGAAGTGCATAATATGCCCTATCTAACTGTTTACGGGAGTATATGATCCGAAATGCAGCACCCCCACAAATGGGACAGCAAGCACCCGGTGGTACAATCCTCTGACAGTGCTTCGAAACAAGGTTCGGACACTGGACGGTTCGGCACCGAGTTCCCATATCGGCCACCAGCAGTCCAACCTCGCGACATCGGCCAACATAATCGACAGTCACAAAGTCGGCCAATGCAGTAAAGCTACTCCGATAAGTTACTCCGTTGATGCCGCAAACAAGCTCGGATAACTCATTACTGGCCTCGTACTCCGGCCGACAGGCTCCCCAATAAGCCAGCTGAGAGTTGCCCTGCAGTAGGGAGCAGGCATTCGGGTGAGTCTTGCCCTCCGTGTCGCAGAGCTCCTTCGCATGATGAATGCCACAGCCAGAAGACGACACATTCACTGCAATAAGTAGGATAAGTCAGTTGCTCTCTTCGAATTAACATTGGATGGACACTTACCGCAAATATACTGTGGACATGGTCTTTGCATGCTAGAGAGACAAATTTGACGTTTCTCCAGACACTGAGTGCCGGATGGACAGCCAAAAGCCCCTGCTGATTGGCAAGCATTGCGAGCATTACAGGCTCCATAGACGAAGCCATTTTCCAGCAGCCCCAAGCACTTAGCAACACACGCGGATGGGTAAGTGTTGCCATTGGCGCCACAGACGGGCACGTAGTGCGCAGGACAATTACAGGGCAAGCTGGTATAGCTGACGTCCACATAGCCTGGTAGGCGGCACTGCTGCTTGGTGCAGGTTATTTCACCGGCAAAGCAACTGCATAAATTGCACTCCAAGTAAAAGGACGCTCCGTGACGAAAACTACGTCCACCCGGCAGGACACAGTGCGCGTGAGTGTAGCTTGGCAGCGGCTGACACTGATCCACATTGCCCCGCATGCCACAACGACAGACCACATGCTCAGCACTCAGCAGCTGACCACTTGCCAGGCCAATACCACTGCTTGGGCTACTCGTCTTGCCCACCCGAACATATGCACCAAAGGGCACGACTAGCGCAGAGGCTTGTCCCAGGCTACAGCCCGGAACACAGGAGTAACCTTGGTTGCCGTTACGTTGGAGCACGCACACCTCGCTCGCATTACACGGCTTGGACGCACACGGTGAATTGATTGTCAAATCTGTACTGCCTCCGCCCTCCTTCCATACCTCAGCTGGATCGCTGCTCTTTAAGTAGGACTGAAAAGAAATACAAGGCTTTGTTTCTTCTTCCTCTGTCCCTGTTGGCGGTTGCAGTCGCTCGCAGATGGCCTGCGGTCGCTGTGGCTGCCTAGTCCAATCCAGGCACTCGTCCAACAGTTCAGTGCAATCCTGCCGACAAATCACATTGTACAGACCAACTCGGGTACACGGCTGGAGCTGTAAGGCGCAGACAAGCGCTTTCCATTTATCGGGGGCACAGCGCGTTGTGTTCTGTATGTAAAGCTCTTGACCCAGGACTCGTATGTAGCCGCGCTGCTGCAAAAGTAAAAAGTCCTCTCGGGCCGCCGCGTCATGAGCGGGCGAACAGCTGCGAAAGAGCTGCGTCGGCCGATTATTGAAGTTGCTGCAGAAGTTCAATCCATGACAGCCCAGCTCACATGGCGCGTCTACACTCTCAATGCAACGTCTTAGATCCACCTCAGAGGGCTGCTCCAAGCACTCGGTGTCGAAGCTCACGCGTGTCTCCCACCAGTCGTTAGTGAATATTTGCGTGCACAGCCGGCGGCATTTGTGGCTACTCGCATGCTCGCAACACTGGCGCTTGGCAGCGTCAATACCCAGTTTATTGGGCTCTTCGGGGTCAGCTCCGTTGGAAGACAGTTCGGGACGCCGTTGCGACGAGTGTACACCTTGTGCAGGCACATACAACTTGCGAGTCACCGTCAAGAAGCATTGCCAAAAGGGCAGATGGGGCAACGGCATTCCGCAGCCTGCCTCAAGGCGCGCAAAGATCACATCACTTCGCTCGACTCTCTGCTTCAGATTTGCAGATTGCAGAACTCTGGTGCACGTATGATGACACTTCTCCTCGTGACTGTAATCACAGCAAGGCAGATCTAATGGAGAGAATTCGAATTGATCATAGATCATACACACATACATATACACATATGCCTGCATGCCAGCACATTACATTTGTCAATGTCCAGCGGCGGAGTCATATCCGTGTGATTATGGATGCATTGTAGCACATCGGCATTGCGTTCCCCACAGGTCTCATCCACTAATTTAGCATTGCCTTTGCTTGATCCTGTCTCATTCGGTGGCTCAAAGACTTCTCGACAGGCCTTTTGTAAGTAAATAATGTAAAATTTATTTTATTTATGAAAGTTTTCCGACTAAGAAAAGAAATTGATCTAATCAACGGTTGCAGACTAGAAGATACCAAGCTGCCGTGACATGAGCATATGGTTGAGCACAAGGAGCTATCTAAATTCTTCTCTTTCTATAAATTGATTATGGCTCTGAATTTTAGCGATACGAAATTAAAATTCAGTATAAATAAATTTATTCTAATCGATTTTGATTCGAACTAGTGAACGGATAGGGAGGGATAAGGAAGGATCTGTTATATGACGAGTTTTTTTTGTAATCGGCTGATAACGATCAACAAAATATACTATCAAAGCTGAAAATGTTCTCGACTTTTTGTTTTTCAATTTTTATACCTTATAAAAAAGGTATGTTAATTTTGGTCAAAAGTTTGCAACGCACAGAAGGAAGCATCTCCGACCATACATAGTATATCTAGGCGAGCTGAGTTTTTATATCATTGTCCGTCTGTCTGGATCAACGCAATCTCCTCCTAGAGCATTAGAGCTACAAAGCTGAAATACATATGCATGCGTCATTCTGCTGCAGGAATCATCCTGATCGGACGACTATATCCTATAGCTCCCATAGGATAGATAGGTTTTAAGAACTGTTTTTATAGAGAAAAGTTTATCGCTATTGAAATCTTAGAGTTGAAATTTCTAATATATACCCGTGTATTCCACAGGCATACAAAAATATATAGTATATATAGCTACGTCTTTTGGGGGTGTGGCAAATCGCGTAAAGCTAAAAAATGTTTTTTTTTCACAGAGGATTTTCCTGAAGCAAAATTGAACAAGATAATGTTTGATAAGACATCAATTATAGAAAATGAACTGAGGTTTATCAGTTGTCAAAAATATTTAAAAAGTGTTTTTGTGTAAATACTTTTGACTACCTCTGTATAGGCTCCGCTCATTAAGGAAGAGCCAAAAACGATAAAAGCTGTATCTTCTAGAGAACCAAAAATTAGCAAATACTTTAAGCTCAACTGCTTAAATAAAAAACAACTGCTTAGATAAAAATATATATCCTTCTCTTTGGGAAGTGACAAATGGGAGAAAGCTATATTTTCCAATGTTGTACATGTAAAACCGAACATTTTATGTATAGGTTATTGTTGCCCTCCTCCATAGATTGACTAAAAATCATGTAGATCACCTTAGGGGCGTGTCAAATCGGTAAAAACGGTATCTTCTTCAATTTTACACCTGAGATTAAAAATTTAGTAAGTGCGTCAATCTTGATCTTTTCTTGGTAAAGCAGAAAAACAATTGTTATATGCTTTACAATTACAAGGATATTACCAAACTTCAGCATGGTCGAAGTTAGCCCAACCCTCTAGTTTTTAATTCAATGGACGTCAATCGTCGATGCTAGGAGTGTTTGGCTATACTGTATATCATGCAAAGTATGTAGTGTATGCATAGTATGTATGCGCCTTATTTATTGCATATTGTTTACCTGGAGGCATTCGGAGGTGCGCGCCTTTCCACAGCAACTGTCCGCCGCTTCCTGGTGCTCGAAGCAATCGTAGAGCACTTGCTCATCGCTGCGCCGGCAGACTTCAATCAGTTCGTGGCTCGCAGCTGCAGTTGCGCAGGAGTTCTTGCACTTTGGTAGAACGGCCACTTGGCAGCATCGACGACCAGACCATGATTTACCTCTGTCAACCGCTGCTCATAAATGCAATTTGATAAACAGCTTTCATACCCTCTCAAACTCACTTACCTTCGAGCGTGCGATTCACACAACTCCAAAACTCCAGTTGATGTAGTTGGCAATACTTTCTCAACTCTGTGCGAGGCATCTCGCGCCCATTGCCAAACTCCAATTCAACTAACGACAACTGAAAACAGTGAAAGCGTTGCCATGTATCAAGCAATATAAAATTGAATAGTAAATAATATTACCATATGAAAACATTCAAGTAAACTTGGAACTGTTTATTATTTAGACAAAAAATCATTTTGCATCTATTGTTCCATCAATTTATGTATGGTTTTATCAATTTATTTTCATAAAGGATTTCCTAATGCGAACTCCAATTTTGAAAGTACACTTCTCTTTTCCTGAATTGTTGTGGTTCTATCTATAGTGTGGGATGTTCAACACCTCCAGAATATCCCGGGATACTCTGCAGTTAGTTCAGCGTTGCCATTGTCTGTGCCATATCTCATGTATTATGTTACATTCGAGATGTTGCTCGTTCCTGATGGCAAGCCGCTGGCTCATAAATAAGGCGAGAATTTTTTAATAACGAACAACAAATTTTTGGCCCGCTTATCTGCCGCAGTAATCCGAGTCCGTCGATGTCTATTAAAGATACGAAATACTGCTCTCCTCCTCTTTCTTGGCTTCAGTCTTCGCACTGTACACAATTTACATACATCGTATGTATTGGCCAACTTCCTTGGGGTAGGGGAAATGTCATGGCCTGTTACAGATAGGCGCGCTCCGACCTACATACATACACGAACCACACACTCACACACACACTCACTCACATGTATATACTAGAGGTCCGGCATTTCATTGCACACTGGGACACATCTTTTAAGGTTGTCTGCCATCTAGATAGTCACTCGAAACAATTATTGGATGGCCACGCCTTCGGCAGACTTCGAGAGGAGGATTTTGTCAATAACAATAATATTGTGTGCGGAAATCGCAATTATCTGCGATCAGGAATCAGGCTCGACTTTTCACACGATATTTGGCCAGATTTTAGCGCTGTCTTCGGTTTCGATTGGGGTTTCTGGTTTCAGTTCTATGTGATACTGGTGCCGATGCTGATGCTGTAGCTGATGCTGATGCTGCACCCAATGCACTAAACCGGTCCGGGAACAGGTATTATCCTGTAGCTGTCATTTTGTCAGATTCAATTTAAGCAAAGATTTAATGCCTTCATTTGCATTTATAAATGAAAAACTCAACCCATTCTCTGTTGCCACAAACGAGAAACTGTTGCAGAAACTAATTGGTTTTAGAAATTGTTATGATTACAAAGTTAAATGATGTCAGTGATTTGATGGCAAGTCGCCTAGTGAGGGGGCCGGGCAGACAGCAACGGCAACGGCAATGGCAACGGCACTGGTAACTGGTAACACACACACACACACACACACACACACATATGCATATATATACCCTTATTGAGTATTAGAGTTTTTTACGAATTGAGTGACGAAGGATAGAAAGTTTACATTATACATTTTCCCTTGCTAATTCCATTACTAAATTTCGTTTTGGTTTTCTGGCAGTTGACATGCAGTCTTAGTATTTATATTATTTTACATATATACATTTTTAGATAACTGAATTTAAAGTATTCGAATTCGAAGTAAATATATGAATTGTAGTCTTATGCATTGACCAATCTCTTACGAATATTATCTTACTCTACAAATCTTCAAATGATCAACATTGCACTACTATATTCTCTAATTATAAATTAAGAGCCTGACAATTTGATAACTCAGAACCGACGTGCTGTATCCGAATCTAGCGCCACAAATTTTGAAGTCCTGAAACATCAACACAAATTCTCGTTTATTTTCACAAAGACCATTATAGTATTTGAAAGTAATACTCCCTCTAAACATTTTTCAAATTTTAAAAAATCTTTCCCTTTATCTAAGCTAGAATATTTAGCAAACCTAAACTGGTAGGCCTTCCCTTCCAAATTCAGATTCAGCACGTCAAAACTCTTTGAAAAAGTACAATCTGCTTCATGATTACTTAATTTCATAAAATGTATTTTTTGTTGTAATTTGAACTCCTGCAATCACTTATTGAGTACGACTACTTAAATAGAAAGATATGTAGTACACTTTCTCTGCAAGAGTATTAAGAGTTCGACTAACCGTTGCTAGTTGTTCCTTCTTGTTTTTACTCAAATGCTTAAGTTTATGAATGACTTTTAGTGGCAAACAGGTTGGGCTGGTCGTTGGTCTCGCTGTCAATTACCTGTTTGCGGCTGATGCTAATTAACAATGTAATTGCCCAGATTTCAGCGATCTGTGCTGTATTAGCTAGTTAATCGCGCCTGGATTTCTTTTCGGGACAAGGCTGCAATACAAGCAACAGCAACTACAACGGAAGTTGCTGTCAAAGTTCTGTTGAAACATGAGTTAGCTGTCATAACAATTGCTGAACCTACCGCGCACAATGCATTCTAATAACCTTTATTTACAACACCCTGGCGCTTGGCGCTTTAGTATGCAGCCCGTTGCGATGGGCATCAAATACCAGGAAATGTTCGGACACAGTAGTCGTCAGTTCGTCTTATCAACTGATCAAAATAGTCGTCGTGTGTGCATCATAATGTATTCCGTCTATGTCTCAAGACTTTCGTGTAAAGACCAGGTATTCGATGAACCTTTTTCCACATGCACATACATACATGTATGCATATGTAATATATATCTATTAACAAAGAGATACGGGTATCAGTCTCTACTACTTACGTTCTCGCATGCTGTGCGACATGAGCCAAAGACCTGGTTGCAACATGTGAATATATCTGCAAATATTAAAATCAAATACAAATTATGTTAGTTGTAATTGCGTATCCAGGAAATTAAACCAGACCCTAACAGCTGTATAGAAGACAACGAAAGTTAAAATACTCTTTGTCATATAAGGACTAAAACTGGTGTTATTGCCAACCAATTCATCTCTATATGATTGAAAATTCTGATGTGATTCGGCGTTGCATATATATAATATTAAAATATTTTACAAATATAAAAAATTCTGAACCCATGGCTAATGGGAATCCAGGAAACGAAGCAGAATTAAACAGAAGTAGGTTCGATCCCATAAAGTATACATATTCTTGATCAGGATTAACAGTCCACTTAGACCATATATACACCTTTCTGTCTAGATATCTCATACTATAGGTAATCAACCTATGTTTATATGAAAGAGGACGGTAAATTATAAAAATATGTTTATTTAGACACTAATATTCTTTATCAATGAAAAATATATGATATATATGATGTAGTGGTGGGCTCCGCCCGACAAATGTTACATGTAATAATGAGATGAAATAATTTATATCAACTATATCTATATAGTATATATATACATATATATTTAATACATTATTTGTCGTTACCTATTTGATATGTAAGTTATAACCCCATCTCAAGGGAAAGCAAAAAATGTTAAAAAGTGCCACAGCTGACTCGGCTGGTAAAATTCGATTCAAATTCGAGCTCATTAAAAGTCGTGTCAAAAAGTGTCAGAGCTTGAGAATATATGCCCGATTTGCTGCCCCATCTTTTTCCACATTTTCGCCATGTGAGGCGCGAGACACACACATGCAACATGGTGTCGTCGTCGTTGACGTTGTCGGATTGCTGGATGCAAACGGAGATTCCGGGGTACAATTAGTTCGATTCACACCGATTGCCCATCTTATCTATGCAAATAGTCAGAGCTACTAAGTATATAGTAAGTATCTGTGTGAAGGCGTGTAAGTAGATGTGCAGATGCTGCATAAGAAGGCTGAGTGATCACTTATTAAGCACTTGCTGTTTAGATGCCTTGACTCGCATCATTTAGTGATTTCTCATTGGGTGTTGAACTTTGGCGTTGCAGGCAGCCGACTTGCAACATGTGCGCCACATGCCTCACTCCAACCAACAGCCAGTGACAGTTGCAGTTGCTCTCAGATGCTCTGGAGTGGGTTCAAAGAGTTTCGTTGAGTGCGTGAAAAATGTCGCTTTTGTCACATGCTCCGAGACGGGCAGCTGGGAAAGGGGAGCCCTACCCGAGAGCCAGCTGCTTAAGTTCCCAAAACATCAAAAGCACAACTCATTAATTAAGTGCGTGCAATTGCTGTGGGGCAGACACAAGTTCCCCACTTTGACCGTCTGTCTACCTCCGTATTTTTGGCATGCCCATCTATTTTGCCCGTTGATTGCGACAGTTTTTAGTTATGACTAATTTTAGAGCATTTACTTTGAAGTCTTGTGAAATGATTTTTGATTTCCACGCGCTGTGTCGCAATTTTATTTTGATTTAAACTGAAAAACAGACTTTCAGCAATTAAAATGTGTAAATCCTTGGTCTTGAATCGGTTATTGCTTGTAAGAACTGTGACAAATTTCGTTTTGATGGGCAATACTTTATGTTTATTTATAAGACGATCATGTTCCTATACCCTATAGTCATATATGGTGATTGTGATAGGGTATGCTTATGCTTATAGAAAAATTATAGTTCGATGCTTATGCAACTGCAATCATTTGCTAGCTTTTGATAACTAATATATTTTTTACAGGATATCACGTAGTTAAGCCCTTTCAACTCGGCCTCTTTAGCTTGTTTTTTTTTATTTTTGCCTTCCTCAAGTGCTATTTTTATTACAGTTGCAAAGTTGCGCACTCTTCGGTGCGGAGTCTGTCATAGTGTGGCCAATGATCTTAGAGGCTGTCAACACAGGCCGAAGCACCCAAGCACCCAAGCAGATGTAGCCTATAAATAAAAGAAACGTCTCAATAGCAGCTAATTTAGCCGATTTTCGTATTTCTTGGTACACAAACGTCTGTCAAATGCCGCAGCTAATTTAAATAGCGCAGATTTGCCTCAGAATGGAGCAAGTAGCAACCTGCCACATTAGGGAGTGGCCAGCCCAGAGGGTGGCTCATCTAATATTCAGAATCCATTCATATATAATAATTTTATTATCGACTTTATGCACGCATCAAAACAAATAAACAATAAAAGTGAACAATCCGTCGGCACTCCGAATTTATTAGTATGCAAAGCATTTCTAATTCGAACGATTGTCAATGAATTGATAATGCCGACAACTGCATTGGCATGCGAGGCATCAACCCGTGGTCTATCAACCCATGGCCGGAGCCCTTTTCGCAATTGCAAGCGACAATCAGTTAAGCACCGCCAACGACAAATATGTGCAGTCCATAAAATCACATTTCATTGGAAATCTAACAAATTTATCGCACTCTCGCCATTATTCACTTCAGCGCGTAAATTAAGTGGTCGGTGTTGCTGTTGCTGTTGGCGTTGGCGTTGGTGTTTGTGTTGATGGTGTTTGGCTTGGTCAGCACACGCCTCGCTCTGCCCAAGCTCGAGCCCTGGATGAGGCTGCATACATATATGTATGTATGTATATATGTGGAATATGCTGGCGCCAGCAGCCTTTAACAGTTGTTCCTAGTGTAATTTAAATAAGGCTTTAACACAGTTTCAATTTAGATTCATACACGACCCTCAGACAGATGCGCATGTGGCATGCGGCTTTTGGCATGCAGACAGTGGCTTGCGCAGGGATCAGGCTGTGCCTAGGGATGTGTCAGACAAACCATTGACAAAAACTCGACTTTAATGTGTAATTTGTTGGATTGAATATAAATATTATGTTAGATATAAGGCTATTCCTTCAATCGGAGCATGGTAAATATTTATTTGCCTCATTTACAAACATCAACAAATTCGGAATTCACTCTTAGACAGAAAAATAGAGGAGGACTAAAGAACGTTGTTAGTTTTTCATTTCATCTACTGCAAACTTCATCATTTGAGACTGGAAAAGTTGCATAGATTTGCTGATGTTCAGCTGCCTTAGCCAATAGCCAGAAACTAATAATAATATAACTATTTCCCAAATGAAATACAGGAAATTATTTTACAATTTAAATAAGCCACATTGATAATAAAAACTAGAGGGATGGGCTAACTTCGGCCATGCTGAAGTTTGGTAATATCCTTGCAATTGTAAATGATATAGATATAGTTTTCTGTGGTTTGCCACGCCCCCAACAAGTGGATATATATAATAATGAGCAGGGCAACAGTAACCTATATATCAAATTTTGAAGCTGTACCTATAAAACTTTGGAAGATAGAGTTGTTTCCGATTTTCCACCTCCGAAAGAGGCGGATATATTTAATTTTAATAATTAAGTCGACATGGTCAAGCTAAACCTTTTTGTCATTTTTTGGGAAATTGTACAAGATACAGTTTTTTCCGATTTGCCATGCCCCTAATGGGCATAGATATACAGTATACATCTTTTTTTCTTGGGTGGCTGATAAAAATATATGTTTTAAGTTTCAAGTCTCTGGCTTCAACAGCTTTCAAAATATTGGAGAATTTATGTTAAGCACTATAGATTTTCCCGATTTGCCACTCCCCAAGTAGGCGTGGATATATAATCTTTGATCAATCTGAAGGGGAGGGCAAAAGTATATTACTTTCCAAATTTGGATCCTCTAGCTTCAAAACTGTAGAAGATATATTTTACCCCATTTGCACGCCCCCAAAGGGCGTAGCTATATATTCTCTTTTTGTATGGGGTGCAATTCAGGAGTATATATTCTAAATTTCAAATCTCTGACTTTAATACTGTCGAAGTTATCCCACTAAAACATTTCTCAAAACAGACGGGCAGACGGACAGACTGACATAGCTATACCAACTCAGCTCGTCTTCTTGATCAAGAATATATATATACTTTATATGGTCGGAGATGCTTCCTTCTCTACTTCTGACCAAAATTAATATATAATAATACATAATAAATTTCTACTAAACTCTAGATAAAGTACGCAATTCTGATGAGTCAAGTGAGTCCACTTCTATTTGGAAATGAAAATATAAAGTGCTTTTGATCTCATCCCCGGTGCAATAAAATTGTAGCATACGCCACTGTATTTCGATCCACATGTATACATATGTATACATGTACTCACATGCAAGCTTATAGTTGCTCATCATCAGGCACTTTCAATTAAAACATTTCATTCCCTCTGAGTATTGCCTTTGATTAAGCGAGTGAGCGGATGAGAAATCTTCACATGGTGTATCTGAATGGAGACACAAATATGGATATATACATAGATATGTACGCAGTAAGTCATATCAATATGTTTGTATGTCTTCGATTAATATAATTTAGGTGACATTGGGGCAGGAAAAGCTTAAAACATTTTGAAAATAGTTTTTTACTAGTCTAAGCTAATTGAAAATAAGCTATTATATATTATTTTCAACTTTAAAACGTGAAAAGAAAATAAACATGGATGTCGCTTTTCCGACATGATCAACGCTCCACTGTATTATTGTTTGTGTCTGTGGATGCCGCCGCAATAAGTCATCAGGCAGACTTGAGTCAATGAATAGCTAGCAGTGCGAACTTAAGCAGCTGATAAGAGGCTGCGATTGAAGTTGCGAGCGGGAAAAGGTCACCGGGCTGCCAGCCATTCGAACAGTGGTTGGTGGTGCTGATAAGGCACTGTTGACTTACCATGGGGAGCAGTGCTCGCTGCTGCTGGATCCAGGGCCAGCTTTGAATGGTCATCTGTGTCGCTGATATCCACATCGATCCAGTCGTAGCCCTCCTCCTCCTCCTCCTCTTGGCTTATGGTGGTGGGGCGACTGTTCTTGCCACGCCGCAACTGTGGCAGCAGTCGCGATTCTGCGATTTTGTTGCGCCGATGCGGATGCAGATCCGTGTGCATGTGCCCGTCCCTGCTGCCGTGGCTCGGTTCCTTCTGCTCCTTCTGCTCCAGTTTTAGGGCACTGACACTAAGTGTTATAAGTGCGATTCCGAGCAACAGCCAAGAGAGCCGCATTTTATGTACTTGCTTTTAAGTTGCGTTTTTAATTTTCACTACTGATAACAGAGTTTGTGGTAGCCCTTAACGTCCTTGTCGTAAGTGCATGGTGCGCGCATTTGCTTATCGGTCGAAGGAAACGGATGTCACCGAACAACAACAAATTCACTGGGCAGCGTCCATTCGATGGCATTCAATGCCGATGACTGGTTGGACAACGCGTCTGCTTACGTAAATGCGGTTTGTATACGTAATTTTTTCCGTACAGAAGACCGATACTCCGATATTTATATATATGTAAATATTCCGATGATGGGCCCACTCAATGGGGTTGCTGTCTGAAGTGATTTTGTGGTTCTAGATAGTGGATTAAATTTTGCGTCGATTAAATTTAATGCATGGGATGATGGCAACGTTAAGCATAGCATTGGACAAACAAATGTACTCGCATAAGCATGTTTGACTGGGTTGGGATCTCAAATGAAAATATAAACGCCTCTAAAAATACACCCCATCCCCCACAACCCCGCTCATCCCCTCACGCCCTGTCACACACTAATTAAGCCAATTGACCTCGCGTTTGGCCGTTTGCAAGTGTTGAAGAATAAAGTCGGACCACAAAGCGGCAGGCGGCCGGGCACTGCGGGGCTTTGCGGGGCGGGGCGTGGCGTAGCGGCAGTGTCGACAGCCACATTTTTATCAAAAGTGAAAAAAAAATAAAACAACATTTTTAAGAATATACATATAAAAATAATAATATGGAAACACAGCCGACATGTTTTGCGCCTTTAAAGAGAGAGACTGACAAACTGACAAACTGACATACTTCGTACTTAGTATGTACACACGGCTGCGCACTAATGATGAGGCTCGGTACTTCAATGCTGGCGGCATAACGCTTTGATGTCCTTCTAATTGCATATTTTACGGCGCAATGGAACCGCCCACTTACTAGATGCACACACTCACAGACACCCACACCCACTTACACACATACACACACAATCGCAAGTGCATTATATCCTGCTAAAGGGTTCCACTCTGCGAGAGTGTGTAAGTGGAGCTATTTGTTGTAAGCTCCCACACAAAGGCGACAGGATGCTGGCGATGAGTCGCTAACAAAGCACAGAGATCTCAAAAGTCAAAAGACAAAAGGAAAACGCACACAAAACTAGACAAATATTAACTCATATGCTGCCAACATACAGTGAAATGACATGGAGCAGGCTCCAGGGTGAGTCTCACTGTCATTCTCCCATGTCCCCTGTCCCTCATCCCCTGTCCCTGGCGGGCTCCAGCTTTGATTTGGTTATACCCATGTATCTGTGGAGCGAAACAATGCACACAAAGCAACTGTCACTACAAATGGCGCTACTTTTCGAAAGTTCGCGCGAGGATACACCATCAAAGCACAAGCACTTCATCAGGCGGGCTTTTGACATGCAGCCGCACAGTCACAACACTTTCAAGCACTTGCCCTTTGGCTTCCTCCTTTACGAAGCCTGGCTCCATAGTATTTGCTTACAGCACATATTTTCACATTTTTAAACAAATTTCGTTTTAGTATTATTTTTAAAAACCATTTAGCGATATTGAAAGTTTTTGAATTTTATTTTACCAAAACTTTGCCATTTGGCCGGCAATCTTCACTTCTCGAATGACAGAGAGCAGAGAGCATACACAACACCCGCGAGCGCGTTGGCTGACAGTCGACAACTGAATGGACTGGCTCTTAATCTTCGTGCGTACGCCGCGGCAAGCGCAGAGCAAACAGCATGTGCACAGTGGTGCGCAATCCGGCAAACAGTCAAACGAAATTCACTCAACAGTAGAATGTGTGTTCGTGACTCCTAGATTAAATTATTACCATATAAGATTTGTTCAATACTAAATTACCAAAATGCTGTTTGGTTGCTTATTGGGAAATATAAAGGTACATTGGGAAATATAAAAAAAAAACAGAAGAGTAGTGATAATCATAAATTTTATATTTCTCCGATAGCACTCCATATTTGAGTAATTAACTAATTAATTATTTTCTAATGTATATTGACTAAGAATATAAGTACTAATAATCTATTTTATTGCTCTCATTAATATAAATAATAACAATTACATTTTTGAGGTTTGTTCTTAAACCTTATTGTGACATTTATTCAGGAAGTTTTGAATGAAATATTATTTTTCACTTTTGTCCAATTTAATTTGACAAGTTTTCAAATCATATTGTTTGAATCGTATAATTAATTGAGTTCATTGAGTTATATATATTAATATTATATATAAAAGAATACTCAAACTTACATTACGAGTTTATTTCATATAATAATTAATTAATTAATTAATTAATAATTTTTTTTAATCTAATTGATTATTAAAATAAATAATATTTTGTTACTTAAAAAATTAACTTATTAAATTAAATGTTATGAAAAACTATTTTGATTGTTCAATAACTAGAACTAAACATCAAAATTGTCAAGTATAAAACGTCAATCATTTCCCATAAGAATATTCAGCAATCCTTAATATGATTAAGATAAATAATACATAAAGGTACAAATTTTGTACCACAAAGGTGCATCTGTATTTTACCCATTCTTATAGCCAAAGCACCATCTTTTAAGATATTTGCTGCCACCACTAAAGCAGTGTAATTAATTACTTTCCAAAATACTCGCTATGCATAAAGCGCTCCAGCTCCATCTATTGCGAAATTCATTTTTACTTAAATGCATTGCATTAAATTATTTTTGAAATTCCCGGCATGTATAAAGCGTCATCTAGTGGCAAGTTTGATCAAAATATTAAAGCAGTGCAATAAAGATTCTTAACATTTTTGGTTCTGTATAAATATCCAAAGCGGCAAGTTTCCGGTTTGTGTATAAGATAAAACAACACTGTACAGGAATTACAGGCAACTAAAATATTTCTGGCTCGCTCATTTTTTCAAGACTCTTTACTAGCAATGTTGAAAAAGTACTTGCCAGGAACATACACATGGCTGCATGGCTTGCCACACCAATTATTACTCATCACCCTCAGCGTGAGCTACACCACTGGTCGCCTCAGATACAAGATTTGTTAAGTCGGAAGAGGACGTTACGCAGGATATGGCATCAATCAAGAAATCCAAGGAACAAACATGCGTTAAATCGTGTTACCAAAGAAATAAAAGTGATGATACAGCAGGCAAGAAAAAGAGCAACAGAAAATTTTCTTGCTGCAAACATCAAGCAAAAGATGGCTGGTCTGCCACATCACTGCTATCATTAATTCAAGGCTTTAGTTTCAATTTCAGAAAATCCAGCAGACTTAGACGTATTGACACCAGCTCATTTCTTGAATGGCGGTCCTTCTACATGTTTTAGTGAGCCTAACATAACGAAGCTAAACTTCAACCGATTGGATGGGTGGCAACGCGAGCTATCTTCAGCAGGTGTTCTGATCGCGATGAAGGGAATTGACTTTTCTTGACTTTTCTTCAACAGCGATCGAAATGGCGAACTTCTCAACCTGGATTGACCATCAACTACGTAGTTCTCATTAAGGATAAGAATCTGCCGCCGCTGAAATGGCCATTGGCTCCTGAAAACGGCTACTGGAGAGACGAGACGGCCCATCAACAAGCTGTGTCTGCTGCCAACGGAGTAATTTGTTGAAATTACTATTTAAACGGGGGTATGTTGGGCGCATCACCAGCAGCACAGATGAGCGATCAGCTTAAAGAGGCCAAAACAATTGGAAGAGCAGCTGTTCATGTGGCTGCTGCTCTCTCTTAAGCTAATCGCTGCCTTTCGTGCTCCCCTCTATCGTCCTAATTCGCACTCTCAGTGCAGCTGCATTGCTAAGCCGGCATATATTTTAGGGTATAAACTGATATTTGGCGGACAGCACGACACTTGGTCGCTTGGTCGCTTGCTCGCATTATCATAATTCATATTTGGCGTACAGCACGACACCTTGGTCGCTTATTATTGAGTGCACGACATTCGGTCGCTTGCATACAGTGTTTAGTAATAGCAATTGTTATCTTGGTCGCTTGCACACAGTGTTAACATAATTCAATAAAGACATTAACTACAACAAAGTGACTTATAATTCAAAATTATAAAATATAAAGCCAATGAAAAAAGACCGACACAGAGGAAAATGCCCTTCTCCAGAAAGACAAGGCAGAGGAGTTTGCCAGGCACTTAGAACAAACATTTACACCATTCTATTTCTGCTCACCTAGTGGGGATGAGGAGGCTGCGAATTTTATAGATATTCCGTGTCGGATGGACCTGCCAACCCTTCACCCTGTTGAGCTGCACGAGGTAGTTGATGAGATATCTTCACTTAAACTAAATAAATATTCAAGATACGATAAAATAAATGCTCTCGTAATTCGAGCTCTTCCCAACAAAGCCAAAACCTGGAAAACCAGGCTTCATCATATCGCCCAATTAGCCTACTGACCATCTTTTATAAAATATTTGAAAAAATATTCCTGAAACGATTGTTCCTCTTGTTGGACGAGGATAACCTCAGTTCGGGCTTAGAAGATCGCACGGCACACCTGAACAATGTCATAGAGTTGAAAACAAAAAATACTGCTCGGCTGCTTTCCTTGATGTGCGGCAAGCATTTGACAAAGTATACCACCCAGGATTGCTTTATTTATTTTAAAAAAGTGCTCCTAACACCATACTTCCAAAATTAAAATCCTACCTAGATAACAGAAAATTGCATGTAACATGTGAAGGTATGGACTCTGATATATAAAGTGCCTTCCAACAATATTTGGAAGATCTGCAGTGTAAAGTGTGTAGGGGATAGGTCTCAATAGAAGTGTATTGGAACTCTACACACTTTACACTGCTTCCTTCCAACTATTGTTGATGACAGACTAATGATAGCCACATATGCTGATGACACTGCTCTTCTTGCCTCTGACACCAACCATACTTGGGCATCAAGAATACTACATAATATTACCAATTAAATATTATGGAACCATGGCTTAAACGTTGGAATATTTGTACATGAAAAATCAATGAAAAATCAACACACGTAACTTTTGCTCCTAGTCATGAAAGTTGTCCACGGGTCCAACTCAATGGTCAAAACATCACCACGAAAAGCTCAGCCTGAATGTAGACAGAAGACTGACATGGAACTTTCATCTTAAACATAAAAGAAAACAACTAAACCTAAAGTTGCTGAGACAGAACTCGGCTTTAAGCCTAAAAGACAAAATACTAATATACAACACACTACTAAAACCGATTTGGACTTACGGTATACAACTATGGGGCATACATCAAAAAGCAATAGATTTCAATCCAAATATCTCAGAATAATCGTGAACGCTCAGTGATACGTTTTAAATTAAGTTTTTTTTTTTTTGATTTATTATTGCTGCTTTTGTCTAGGACTCTATAGCGCATTTATATCTAGACCTTAACTTATGTTGGAGGTTGAACTCCTGTATATACCGCTTATGATACATTTATGTACTATAATAATAATTAAAATATTTACATATCGACTCTCCTGCGGTCCAGGGGGTGTAGCCTTTTCAATCTTCGCCTACTGTCGTTTGTAGCCAATTTAGCTGCGAGCTGATTTGGGTGCATTGCCAGCCCATCCGCGTACCTAGTGCTATGTCGCCCAATAAGATCAGCCACTGTGGGAATACCTAGATCTCGGTGTAGCACTGAGTTCCGCACAAAGCAGTGTGCTCCCGACATTCTTCTCATGGCTTTGTTCTGCATAGTTTGCCCTTTTTATTGAAAATGGGAAATCAAGGTATAATGTTTTTGCAAAAAGTATGTAACAGGCAGTAGGAGGCGTGGCAGACCCCATAAAGTATATATATTCTTGATCGGGGCGACGAGCTGAGTCGATTTGGCGCTGTCCGTCTGTCCGTCCGTTCTTCTGTTCGTCTGTCCGTCCGTCTGTCCGTATGTATGAACGCGTCGATCTCAGAACCTATAAAAGCTGGAGACTGAAATTTCAGGACATTTCAGGACTACAATGCAGACCAGTGTTGATTCTGGTAGCGCTCGAAGAACTTTTGCATCTATTAGATCATGTCGAGGTGCTTTTTTCTCCTTGACCCGCCTGATCTGTTCCAAAACCTCTACTTTTGTGCAGGCTCTGATCCTTTCTTCTCCAGGGAGAGGGGAGTATGTTAAAAATGAAGAATTCCACAGAGATTTCAATATACCAACGGATACAGACGAAATTTTTAAATTTAGTACAATACACTTAACTAGGCTAGAAACCACGAAAACAACTTAGCTTTTAATCTGTTAGACTCTACTATACACGTAAGAAGACTGAAACAAATTCACACTTTGGATCTTCTATTCAGGGCAATTTACCACATATATACTCTACAATAACATGTAAACAACTCCCTGTAATCCACCACACTCTACCACAAACAGTTCACACTGATACATAGCACTCACTTCTCAATTTAAATTCGCTTAATGTCTTCAAAGACAGTTTGCAAATAAAGACAACATAATACAAAAAAAATATGTTGAAACAAGTATTAAAGTTACAGTTATATATACAAAGCAGGCTTGAAAAGTTTAGACATAATGAACGAAATAGTATATTTCGAAATTAAATCTTATTTGAACACCTTTATATTTTACTACTTTGAAAACAAAAAAATATATATGTATAATTCGCAATAAAAAAAGGTTATGAATTTTAAAAACGACGTCAAAGAACATGGTTTGGGTAGGTTTCTTATAAGCTTACCTTTTGGTAAGCCTTTGTCAACTCAATATCAATGATAAATGAATTCGAATAGATAAAGGTTTTTTACTGGAGAGAAAACAGCACATATATATTAAAGGTCGCGAAGATGTCTTTATTAAGAACACTCAAACCCATGTTCGCGAACTCTATCAGCGCAAGCTCGCTGATGCATCTCGACGCGCCTCCGCTTTCCACAACGATGCCAAGTTGCGGAATACTAGTGTGCAAGTGGATGCTCTGCACAAAAAGATTGAAAATGAAATTGGTAAACTAAAGAATTTCCGTAAGACTTTTTTAAAAGACGCAGCTGAAAAGGCCAAAAGGAGAGTGCAGAGAATGACTGGACAACGAGAGGGATTCACTTGTGATGATAGTCCTACGGCCTCCAATTGGCACGACCTGCTAAGCTTGGAAATCGCATCACCCAAGATAGAAGAGACTCGAAATAGAATGCCATATTTTCGGACCACGGGCGTGGTATCTTCGCCCCGATCGAGCAACAGCGTGAAGCTCTATTCAAAGCCAATGCCAGCTGACGATAGCCATGTGGTCGAAGCATCCGACCAGCCGGTTACACGCATGTGCGGTGGGTGCAACTATGGATGCTGCGACAGTAGGACAGTCTCATTACCATACTCAGCTTATCAGAGAGACTACTGCCAGCCGGGTATATCATATCATAGTTGCATGTCGGACTGCCAACAATGCTATTCTTGCAACTCTAGCTATACAAACTATGATACGTCGGAAGCTGTGCCCTTCCCGTACTTGGCCAATACGTGCTATCAATATCATCCATCTGAGTTAGTTTGCCAACAAATAGACATGATAATGCCACAAAGAACAGTTTGCGAAGTAAAAAGCTGCAACTGTCCTAGGCAAACTTTTTTAAAGCGGACAACGGACTTGAATACGGCGGAATTCTGTTACAAGCGTTATCCGGAAGCGGTAGCAACTTCTAAACGGGGTGCGAATACTAAGGAAATTCAATTGTCTAAATTCCTAACCTCGCCACGACAGCCAAATCTCGAATTACTTAAAAACAAAAAAAAGCCCGAAGGAAAAGGGAAAGCCGAAAGCCCCCCAAAAAGCGCTGACAAAATAATGAAAGTTTCCTTTAGGCAGCAGAAAACACAAAAAAATGATACACAAATCAATAATCAATTAGCAAAGAACAAAGAAAAAATGACAATCAAAAATTACGTGGCTCCGAAAAAGATACCAGAGGATATAATTCAGATCAACATTGAGAAGTTGCGCATGCATCGCAAATATATGGAGATGTATAAGACGGAACAAAAAAAGACAGCCAAAAAGGATTCGAGCCAAAACATTTCGGAACTTGATACTTGCCCTACTTACACAAAACTACCCGAAAAGCAGGGCACGCGTGCTAAAACGTGTCCATCCTATATTAAAGGGACAGATTGTTCCGCAAGTCAAGACCAGACGACTCTTACTTCTATGAGTATTGTCGATGGAAATAAACACAGTGTACGACAAATCCATCCAGTAGAGCAAAAAAAAATGGAAACACAGAACAGACAAGAACTTAATGAAATCACTAGCGTTAAATGTAAAAGTTCTCAATCTAAGACACTCGACAATTTTCAAAGATGTACTTTGTCCGTTAAACGTAATGAAAGCTTGAAAACAGTTTCAATCCGTCAAACGGATAAGGCAATACGAGAATTCGCTGTACCTGGCTCAACCGGTTCGGATAGTCTCAACATTCTATTGAATCGACCACAGATATCAAACCACTCAATAAGTAACCAATTCTGTCAATCATCGCCCAATCAAATGTCATCTGATCAACCGCTTTCAACCAACAAATCACAGTACAAAATCCAAGAACCCCAAACGGACATCCAACGGAATCGTCCACATCTATCGAAACACTCAATGATTAACCAATATTGTCAAACGTCGCCCAGAAATCGTTTTCCACCTGCTCTAATAGTTCCGAGCTACAGATCCCAGCAATCCCAAATCCAAGAAACCCGAACGGATATTCGAGGTGATGAAGACGGGCAATTCGTAAGAGCGGGCCAGGAGAAGAAAATGCAATGTCCTGTGACACAGCAAAACTTGAAAATGTGTTGGAAAAAATCATCAACTTTTCGTGATCAAACTGCCATAAATAAATGGGATAGGGTAAGTAGTTTTGAAATTATAGAATCAGTTAAATACATTTCGAGCAATTTCTTACAACAAACAGCAATCATATGCAATTAAACAACAGAATCTTCCTTGCATTCGCTCTGCAAGAACTGTATTGAAGTTTAACAATGGCCCAGTCCATGGAGCTGTCGACTCGAGGGCAACCGCGTCAACAAGCCATGGAAGAAATTTTGTTCCATGGCATGAATTGAAAAGAAAGGAGGGAGACGAAAGGATGATGGAGCATTTTAACTGCAAGATCCAGCAAGAACAGCTCGACTCCCCGATTTCACATTGCGCAAGCGACCGATCCAAGATACCTATGTCATTAACCCCTATTCACAGTGATCGCAAGTATCTAGACCTCGGAAGCCAGAATAGTTTACCGGTAGCGTCAGGTAGTACAGAATACAAGAGTTTCACGGAACATAAGGAAATAAACAAACCGGCCACACGGGATAACTGTACAGAGTTTTTAAATACTGATACTGATATATATTCTGATACCGATATGTATATATCACTCCATAATATTTTGCCTGTGCCGAACAGAACAGTCGTTCATACAGATCAAGGTGTAATATGCTCCAATCTCTGCGATCTGCCAGGCACCTTTGGAAATAAAAGCAGCTATTCGACCAGCCAGCAACACTCTCTAACTGACAGAGGAGCCCCTAGGCAATCTCTTTGTGGAAAGCGTAGGCGTTCCGTGACATTCGAAGATGAAAGCGGTCTTAGCGGCCGCAGCGTCATTGACTGGGAGCTATTGCCCCAGCAAAGCAAGGAAAGAGGTGCAGCCGGTGCTCAAGAGCCAATTTGTGATAACGACAGTACAGATGATGACCAATTAGATTCTTTCAGTGAGTCCGATGTATGTCTGAATCGACATTTCAATTGCTTTTTATTTCTACTCTTCAGGATCAAGCAGCACAGCAAACACAGAGTTTACGTGCAATGAGTCCAACTTTGAGGATGACTATTCAACCTGCAATGAAAGCCACAGCAATCGCGATTATGTACCGCCTTTTACTGGATGTCCCTGCATGTACAATGAGTACCTGCGGTTGGTTGCCAAGTGTAAGCCATCAGATGACTTGTATAAGTGGAGCGTATCAGATTAAGCTGTTCTCCAATTTACATTCAATTACTTACTTATTTATTAAAATCGAATACATATTCCATAGATATAAAATACGTGCTTTTTTGTGTAAGACTTGCAAGGTTAATTTAATTCCAGTGCTTAAATATAAACTGAACATTTTTGTGGCTTTAGTGACTGAACCGTACTTAATACTAAACACAACATATAAGCTTAATCGTAAACAGTCTGAAAAATGTTACATAAATTAATTTGATAAATTTCTATATAAACAAGTAAGAACTCTCTAGTCGGTCTGCCCAACTACGAGATCCCCTGAACCTTTGTTCGAGTTTGAATGTTTACATACATACAAAAAGATTTGAATGCATCAGTAAAAACAAATTTGTTTTTGCACAAAAATGTTGACAACACCGGCGAGAATTAAACCGCTTGCAAACTATCATCTCTAACTGTATAACCACACTCTTCATGTTGTTCTCAGTGACAAAGACGCCACATAAAATTGCGATTTAACAAATAAAATTCAAAGAATGCACACATTTGAATGTATGTGTGGACACGTATAGACTGTGTGCACAGTGTGCACTGCATACGTATTAGCGCTCTATGTTACTAAACGGATTTTAAAAACATTTCTAGCATTGAATTCCTTCATTACAATTTAACTTAAAAAGTTTAAAAAAAAAATTTAAAATGAAAAAATTAATTTTGTAAAATTGAAGCTGGTATCCAAAATATAAAAAAAAATTAAAATGTACTCTTTTTACAAGCAGCAAAATGGAAAATTTGGTGACTGTAGCTAAAAAGATGTAAAAGATATGCTTCAAAAGCTGAATCTTGATGTAGTTTTTAATCGATATCAGTGAAACAGGAAAAGTTATCGAATCCTTCGTGCAAAATTTCAAGTCTCTAGCTCTTGTAGGTTCTAAGATCCACGCGTTCACACATACAGACGGAAGGACAGACAGACGGACACTAAATCGACTCAGCTCGTCGCCCTGATTAAGAATATATATACTTTGTGGGGTCTGCCACGCCTCCTTCTGGCTGTTACATACTTTTTGAAAAACCATTATACCCTGATTTCCCATTTTCTATGGGTTCAGGGTATAAAAATGTCTATTTTACAATTTATCTATTAGCAATCGAATAAATATTCTATAAGTGCCAACTACAGACAATCTTGTATTTCAAGAAGTTATACATAACCACTAATGCCTAAATAAGAAATATATATTTAAGTACTATTAAACAATACAATAGAATACTTCAAAAAATGTGAAAATATTGTAAAATTGCAAAACGAAAATTGAAATCAAATAAATAATCACTTGGGATTATTTTACATCGTTTGTGTTTGAACTCTGGGGCTTACTTCCCTTGTGCGCGCCTGGCAGAAGCGATCCTCGACTAAATTTTTACGTAGTTCCCGTGTTTGCTGCTCGTACTCATTGGCAAGGCGTTCCTGTTCGTTACAACGCTCCCGCTCTTCATGGAGTTCACTCTGTTTCCAATAAATAAAATTAACTATTTTTGTTTGTACAGTTTTTATGTTTAAATAGATACCAGTGTCTTGGCATGAAGGTGTTGAAGTCGCTCCATTTCGCGCTTTGCGCTTAGCTCTGCCTCATCTTGGCGCTGTCGTTCGCCGCGGATGCGCTCCAACATTTGCTCCGTAGTCTCAGTGGTGACATGATTCAATGCAGACTTTTGCTGGAGTTCAGCGCGCAGTTTTTCGCATTCTTTTTCCAGCTGTAATTGTGTTTTGTTATGGAATGGTATAAAGGCTGGTTGAACGCTGACCGTCACTTAAGCGGGCTAACTAATAGCGAATAATTACTCTAAATACATTTTTATAACTTTAGAAGCTCACGTTAGACAAATATACAAGGTGAAAACGACGAAGAAGATTATGAATTATGTATAATTAACTGGTAAGGGCATGTGTCCACTAATGTTCATGCCAGATATCCGTATTACATTCACAAAAGCTCACCTTCTTGCGAATTTCATTTAGTTCGTTTAGCTCAGCATTTAGCTTTTCTTTTTCTACATCCAATTTGTCACATAGCTCCTTCCGCACATCCAACTCTATCTTCTGCTCTCGTGTGTTCTCCAGCTCTCTCTCCAAACAGCGCTTAGAAGCGCGAGCGGCTGTCAGTTGCATCTCCAACTCATCAATTGTGCACTGCCGGCAATGAAGCTGATCCTTGAGCGAACGTACTTCACACTCCAGTTCGTAAATTTGACGCCTTTAAACATTTAAATTAGTCCTAATTAAACTAATCAACAGCATTTTAGTAACTGCACTCACTTGAACTCTGTCGCCTCAAACTCCAGACTTTGATTGTTGCCTTCCAAGAGTACTTGATCCTGTGTCAAGCTGTGATAGTGATCTAGCAATTCTTCACGCTCCTTTTCCTTTAAGACAAAGTATACCTAGCGCATTACCCCAAAATTCAATACATGCCTTATCAACTAGTTATTCAATATTTTTGAGCGATATACCTTTTCCATTAGCAAATCTTCGGCCCTTTTCACCTCCTGTACGTATTTGTGCAACTTCTGTTTCATGTTAGCCACCTGTTGTTCCGAGTCCTTAAGCTTATTTTGAAGCGTCCTCGATTCTCCTTGTGCATTGCTTAATTTGTCCGTAAGGCGCCTGTTAAGTAACAAACAAATTACATGCAGTATAATGATAAGTCACAAAAGCGCTAGCCAACTATGAGGCCACACAAAAGTTAAACAAAGAGTTGCCGATGACATGCATGCAGACCGGTCACACTAATGTCTGATGCAGTATAGTATTGCCCAAGATTAGTTATTTATACGTACCCGTTTTCCGCAATTGCTTCATCGCGGCTGACTTTTAGTGCCACAATTTGCTGCCGCAATGTTTTGCTTTCCGCTGACGTTTCATTCAATTCCGAGTCGCATTGTCGAGTTCTTGTGGTCAGCTTGCTGTAATCAGACACTTTTTAGTTTGAAAGTTGACTTCAAATACACACTGTCCCTAAGATTTTATTGCCCTCAGATATAATTAACTTGCAGCAGTGCACTACACACACGTTGCGTTCACGGCCTATTGTCTTGCCTTTGCCGTCGCGGGGTCAAATCAAAAGATTTAAGCAACAAACTCACTTATGACCAATCGTAGGAGAACCCGATTAGTTTATGCCTAATCAAAGAGCCATTCAAAGAGCGGGCAACGTATTCACAAGCTAGGCACGTACGCACATATCCGCAATTCGAATTAAAACTCAAGAACAAAGCGCGGCCCTGCAAACCGTCAGACTCATGCAGGCCCGGGTTGTTTCTGACCAGGCCAAGCCAAAGCCAACGGCGACGGCGACGACCATCAGTGTCAATCACTACCACCTGGCGGGTGTCATTCATACAAAGAACTTCAAGTAAAGCTCAAATGTGCTCGAAGAACCTCTAGGGCTGAACACACACGATGGCAAATAAAAGACATTGAAATTCCACTTAGCAGCACATCTGACTGAGTCATGTGGGTTTGTGAGGAGAGGAAATGCAGATATGTCCATTTCTGTTGAATCGAAGAGCAACGTCGCCAAGAGTAGCTATGCAAAGAGAATGTGAGAGAGAGCTAGAGAGAGTAAGACCTGGTCCGCTTACCTGGCCCGGTCTTACCGCTGGCAGCACCGCAGAGCCGCTCAGACGCCTGCTACCTGCACAGGCGAATGGTCGCTTTAAGTGGTCGAGTCTCGTATAGTTCACCGTTCTGCTACATGTGTGAATAAGCATTGAGCTCGAAACCAAAATCGGAATCGGATCGGACATTGGCGCTGCTGATTGCGGCTCGAGTGTGATCTCGTGTGATTGGGGGCGGATCGGAGCTCAACATAAAACTCAAATATAGCCCCGAGGTGAGAGTGCATATTAGGAAATTCGAGTAACCTTTGCTAAAAATTAGCATGCTGTTTATAAACTACATCCAAGCCAATCAGTTTTGGATACGCACACATATACATACACACACACACACACACACACACACTCACACACACACTAACACAGACATCATAACTTGAGAATCAAACAAAGTTAACATATCAGTAGTGATCTTTTGTTCAGGCAACAAATGCCTTTTTTATTCTCGGTGTTCTTTTTGACCAAATAAAAGAGAATACTCTGCTTTGCGGTATTAGGAAACCTGTTGCTGTTAGCTGTTACGACAGTCGAAGCCACCGAATCCAACAACAAACCCAAAACAAGTCAAAGCAGCGCAAGCTGCGGTTAGCCTAATGCATTATTTATAGCCTAGGCAGCAGCTGTTGTCTGTTGTCTGTTGCCTGATCGTTTGTTGGCTGTTGGTTATTGGTTATTCGCGGCAGAGCCCAGCCCCGGGGCAGACAGCGGTTTGAAAAAAGTGGGGAATTAGTGCAAAGTGTTGCACGTTTTTCCAGCACCGCTTCGCTGGTTGCTGGCTGCTTCTGCCACTAGTTTCGTCACAAGCCACATGCAAGTCCACAAAGCTCGGCGATTATGTAAATGTGCCTTCGATTTTAGGCACTCGTCCGTTGGACGATGGGCAACAGAAGATTTCTGCCAAGTGACCGCAACAAGGGCAGGGGCCAAATGCTATCAAGCCGCAAAAGAAGTCAAGATAAATGCGTATTTGGGTCATGGTTAACAGCGCACGACCGCATACTGGTTTTTACATTGCCGTGTGTTTTTTGTTATTTTTTTAAGTCGCGGAATCGGCAAAATCACTAAACAAAACGTCGGCCTGCAGTGAGCTAATATAAATTGGACCAACGTTAAACTCACACTCAAACAAATATCGCGCGAATTACTTTTAGGTGGGTCGCATCTCAATGCGTTCAGTATTCTGTCCCTACATCAAGGGCTCAGTAAAATTCATTTCAAACGCTATCGCCATCGCCCAAGGGCCATAAGCCAAGGGCCATGACCAAGTCACACAATTGAAAATCCATCAATCATGCGTTTTAATGAGCGAGCCAAACACGGCTTGAATAGGCGCCAGCGCAACGAGAGTAAAAGCGACATAAGTAAATTTAATCCGGTGCACAATTATTCGTACTTACAGATGCTAACGATGCGAGTGAAACGCCGGAAGTTGTTGGTCTGTTGGGCGGCCCTGCAGGCGTGCAGCAGCATATACACCTACTTGATGCTCTTGCTGACGCAACATCAAGCGTTGGGCGGCATTGTGCCGCCGCCCTGGAGTGACCCTGCAAAGAATCCTTGCGCCAGCATGGCGGGCGGCTGGCAACTGCTCTACTGGACACCGCTAAAGAAATGCTTTAAGATATTTACACTTGGCTACCCCTGTCCCGACACCATGGAACTGAGTCCCACACCAATAAGCGCTAAACGGAAAGATATTCCCGCTGCGGAGTGTCGCTGCCCCCCAGGTACGGCGCTTAGTGCTGTCACCAACGCGTGCCACAGTCTATACGAACGCGGCCCCTGTCAGCGTGGCGAGTACTTCCACCCCATTCCAGAGGAGGTTAAAAGGTAAGCACCTGTGATTCAGAAATGTTCGCACCGTCAGCCATTCTTATGCCTTTTCAGAGCCGACAATCGCTGGGGCAGCTGTAAACGTCCACTTCATTGTAATAGCGAGATGCTCTTCTGGCCAAAGGACGGCAAGTGTTACCCAAAACACTCCAAAGGTCCCTGCATTCGGGGCAAGCTGCTTGTACGCAATGAAGATGGTCTGGCCGAGTGCCGCTGTGAAGAACAAGGAGAGCTGCGACCATACTACTACACGGTAGAGGAATCGTGCTATGAGCACTACACTATAGGACCCTGCTCAACTCAGGGTCACTTATTTCTGCCCGGTGGCCGGTGCGACTGCCAGCGACATCTTCCTCACTATCACGCACCACACCAGATGTGTTACGAGCTAGGTAGGGTTTTACGCACCCAAACTACCGAAAGCATCTAAATTTAATGACAACATTTATTGCAGACACTATAGGCCCTTGTCCACCTGGACATGTCTTTCGCATACCAGATGATATTGAGGCAGGTCAAGAGCCGGCCACGCAGCTTATCTTACCACATGCTAAGTGCTTGTGTAAGGAGGGATATGTGCCGTGGATCGACGGAATTTGTTATCGCCTCTATACACGGGGACCTTGTGCCGCTGACGAGTTTGTGGTCAATCAAACCACCTGTATACGAAACTTATGCGGCAAAAATCGGCTTTACTTCCCAGCCGAAGATTCCTGCTACAGAATTGGCTCACAAGGACCGTGCTCTCTGCACCAGGTGGTGGTCTTTGATTTCACGGCACGACCATCGCTCGACGGAATCTCCTACAACGGCATATGTGGCTGCGCGGGAGTCATTACAAACCTGGACCAGCAGTGTTCGACCAGCAACGACCAGGTGAAGAGCATTTGCGAGGCCACACCCGGCATGGTGGAAATGAATGGACAGTGTTACAAACTGTACACGCGGGGACCTTGCGGTGCCGGGCAGTGGTTGGAGCCGCTGAAAACGCAAATAACCAACGATACCGCGCTCTTGGGCTATGCCAGCAAGGCCAAGTGTGTTTGCCGACCAGGCTACACGCCGGCCGAGACAGATCACGGCGGAACGCACAGTTGCAGCGCACCCAGCGTAAGCCTGGCGAGGTATTTAACCATCGAGCGTCACAACTCGAAGTTCCTCACTGAACCAAACCACCCACTTTCGTCCCCAGCAATAGTGCTGCTTTAATCTATCTATCCTATGTTGAGTGTCCCAATCGAAGACGAATAATGCTCTGATGTCTTATTATTTGTTATCAAACTGTCAGCGCATGTCTTTTCTATTTATCTATTTGTCTCTGTTTCTCCTGATCTAAAGGCCGGAGATCTGGACGCTCTAAGATGTCATAATAGATCCATCGATTTAATCGTTTCATTTACTTTTAGGTGGTTCTTAGATATATTTGGCTAACGTTCGCAGCCAAAGCTTGGCTTTAAAAGACGCCAGGGTGGGAGATTGTGCCATGAATGTATTACCCCAACAACTGTATAAATATTTAAGTGATCTGTATATAATATGAATAAATGTTTTTTTATATAAGTCTATATATGGCATGAAGCACGAGTCTGTGAAGATGGATGTGTATTTGATTACTTACTTAATTTGTGACTCCAGTTCCTTAACCGTTTGCTCCAATGCATTTCGTTTATCTTTACAATCTTTTATTTCGTACTCCAATTTATAGAGCCTCTCCGTTTTGTTATCCAATTGATTCTATGCATAATTGATGGATCAAAAAAGAAAAACATGCAGCCAACACACTCCAACTTACCACAAGCAAATCCTTTTCATGCTCTAAGGCAATGTAAGTTTGGCGTAGGGACCCGATTTCACTTCGCAATTGTGTAACCTCATTGCGGTTTGTTTCGCGACTGGAGTCCAAAGTACAGGCACGCACATCAGCCTTATGCACTTGACGCTCCGCTAATATAAGCTTACTTTGATAATCGGCTATAAAGCGTTCGTTTTGTTCGTTAATCAAGCTGTTAAAGATACAAATTATAAACTTTTTAGAGCATAGCAATTTGAAAACACTTACGTTATTTGTCCATTCTCCCTTCTCAAGTTATCTGTCTCAGCCTGAAGCGTCGCTAAACGTTGTTTCAGTTCAGCTACATCCTCCTTCAAGAGAGCATTATGTGTTTCAGTGGGCACACGGGCTGAGTTCAACTCCCGGTAATCACGTTCCAGCTGCCGTATACGATCCTGCAAGTCCTCATTACGAAGCCGCAGAGTTTGCAATTCCTCGGCGTGCAGTTGCACACTGCTTAACTGCTTTTCCCGCAGTGTATCTCGCTCGCAACGTATGCGTTCGAGCTCAACACGTGCACAGTCTCGTTCGCGCTCAACCCGTGCAATAGCAGCTTGGACGCAGTCGCTCCGATTACTATTGCTAAAAGAGCTGGGAGGTGATAAGTTGTCATAGTGGCCGCTCTTTCGGGGTGATAACTGCAGTTTAGCTGTGGACACCGTGCACAGCTCGGAACGCAAAACGTGTAACTCATCATCCTTTGATTTGATTTGAGAGTGTAGGAATGCTATCTCTGAATCCGAACCGGATTTGCTCATGAGGCGTAGATACTCCTTCTGGAAGAAGTCCCGCTCAGACTTAAGTCTAATTTTCTCTTCATCCAAGGTGACACTGCTTTGCTGCACCTGTTCCTGCAACTCCTTTTGTACAGCTGCCATTTTGGTTTCCATTTTGAGCAGCTTCTTTTTAAGTTTTTCATTAATCACTTGCAGCTCTTCTTCACGGCGGGTCAGCACATTGAGCCGTTCGTTAAGTATGCGTTTGTCATTGTGGACTGTGGATTTTTCGTACCCGGCGGACTGACGTTGGCCCTTGGATTTTTGAGCGTTGTGCTGGTACAATTGCTCTAGCTCGATTTGAAGCTGTCGCAGCTCTGATTCTTTTGCATCTATTTCTGAATTAGCTTGCTGCTCCACTTGCAAAGCGGCTTCCTTTAACTCGTACATATGTGTTTGCAACCTTTGTTTATCTTCCTCTATGCGCAACGCACGTTGCATAGCATCGTGCATCTTATCTTGATATTCTTTAACTTGAACCATCAACTCGCTTTTTTCGCGCTGCAGTAGGTCAATGTCTTGTGAGAGAGCTCCCACTTCTTTGTAGCAGCAGTCTTTGGCTAATGCCGCGGGCGGTCGGCCACCTGATAGCATGTCGTTCAATCGTCGAATCTCTCTGTTCCGCGATTCCACTTTCCTCTTATAAAACTCCAATTGCTCGCCGGCACTCGTTAGCTCATTATGTAGTCTGTCAATCTCTTCTGGCCCACTCGTTTGCGTGACGGTGACGCCATCCTTTGTGGTAGTTGTAGTCTTTTGAATCACTCCAGCAATACACTTTGTGCATTTCAATGAAGAGCTTGTTGCATTACCAATCGCGGCGGGCAGCACTTCTCCTGAGCGTACGGTAGTAATGAAAGGTCTTCTGGCTATAAGTGGATTGATTTTTATTTAGTGGCAACTGCAACTATAGGCTTTGTTATGTGTTACATACTCTGCTTCGATATCGTAGGTTGCGTTCGTTTGGCATTTGTTGCACTGATTAGTTGCTTTGATAAAAACGCATCGAGTTGACTTTGGAGTTCGACGTTATGGTTCTGTAAATGTTCATTGTCAGTTTGCAGACTGCGTATTAGGCGATCAGCCTCTGAAAGGACATTTTTATATTTATACAAAATACTATATAATTACCTACATACCACAAAGTCGGAGCTCATAGCCTTCTCGCTCTTTCAGAACCTGCAAGTGCAGCTCATTACACTCGGCCAGTAACCTCGAATTGTCGCACTTGTAGGGTTCAGCACCCAATTCCCAGCAGGTTTTCTCCTAAGAGATTAAGTCAACATCAGTTGTTCAGCTATATAAAGTTATATTTACTTACTTCTAAGAGATCAACAACTTGCCTTTTTGTATCACGAAGGCATTCTGTCGTTTTTATTAGATCGCCAAATATGGCTCCAACCAGCGGAATTGCTAATACTGGCAACGTCTGGTTGAAGCCCATTACATCGAGCTTTGCGCGTAGATCCTTAAAATCCCAATCGTTCATATTGACGTTTTAAATTATTCTTTTATTTACTACACTCGCGCGTTGTCTTCTTTTAGTTTTTAATTATTCGATTACTTTTCGATAGATTTTGCTCACACGACGGACTGTGGTGGTATACCGATATCAGATAAAATGCCATCAAATTATATAGTGGTGAGTTATGTATAACGTATAAAATTTAAATAAATTGTTCTTAACCCAAACTCAAAGTAAACAATCTCTCTTTTTAATTCGCGAAAAATATATTACCGTTGAAACAAAAAAAAATATATATTTAAAAGTCCCTGGATTATCTATATGCAGTGAAAATAACGGCTAAGCAATCAGTCGATTTTATAGATTCATCGAAGGGGATGTTCTCTGTGGAGCACAAAGGTATTTTCACAAATAGTTACCTTTACCAACTTTTTCGAATTACTATGAACTAAAATAGCGCAGTTTTTTCCAACGTAGTTAATATATAAAAATAAACAAATATTTTTGACTTTTTACAGCTTTGACAGATTCAAATGAAAAATTGTGTTTGTAAGAACTGTCTAAGGAATATGCAAGAAAATAAACAACAATGCTTCTGCCTACAGAAATCCACACCATATAAATCAGCAATTTCAAAAATCAATAATGTCACTTTTACTCAAATAGAAAATCAACATTGGTTACAATCGGACTTACTCAACAACAAAACATTGATAATTTTTGAACATGAATGGTGCATCAACGTCCGATATAAAATTACGTTCCGGTTTTTCTGATCCAAAGGGATTTGTGGTAGGCGGCAACACGACAGTTAAATGACGGTTAGACTGGCTGAGAAAATGACTCAAGTCCAGAGGTGCTTCGTATTTAGTATATGATGTAACAACAATAGGGCTTTTTAAACTCAATGACGCCCGAATCGTCTCTGGCCAGGTGTCTTCCAAAGCATATCCTGTAGCCCGATACAGACCAGAGTTGAAAAAACATACTGTAAATTAAAAGATGTTAAAAATATACTTTGTTGTATAATATATCTAAAATTAATATATATTTTTAATTTATTATTTATATTAAAAAAGACTTAAAAATAAAATATAAAATATAAAATATAAAATATAAAATATAAAATATAAAATATAAAATATAAAATATAAAATATAAAATATAAAATATAAAATATAAAATGTAAAATGTAAAATATAAAATATAAAATATAAAATATAAAATATAAAATATAAAATATAAAATATAAAATATAAAATATAAAATATAAAATATAAAATATAAAATATAAAATATAAAATATAAAATATAAAATATAAAATATAAAATATAAAATATAAAATATAAAATATAAAATATAAAATATAAAATATAAAATATAAAATATAAAATATAAAATATAAAATATAAAATATAAAATATAAAATATAAAATATAAAATATAAAATATAAAATATAAAATATAAAATATAAAATATAAAATATAAAATATAAAATATAAAATATAAAATATAAAATATAAAATATAAAATATAAAATATAAAATATAAAATATAAAATATAAAATATAAAATATAAAATATAAAATATAAAATATAAAATATAAAATATAAAATATAAAATATAAAATATAAAATATAAAATATAAAATATAAAATATAAAATATAAAATATAAAATATAAAATATAAAATATAAAATATAAAATATAAAATATAAAATATAAAATATAAAATATAAAATATAAAATATAAAATATAAAATATAAAATATAAAATATAAAATATAAAATATAAAATATAAAATATAAAATATAAAATATAAAATATAAAATATAAAATATAAAATATAAAATATAAAATACATGTAAAATACATGTAAAATATATTTAAAATATATTTAAAATATAAAAAATAAAATATAAAGTTTTATATTAGCTTTTACCTAAATCCGGGTTTTGGAAACCTGGATCCAAGACATATTTGTGATAAAGACTGTTCTCGAAATGATATTGTACCGTTCGTTGTGCTTTCCGACACAAACGACAACATCTGAAAGCGAAAAGAGTTGATAATTACTTTTTGTAAATTTAAAAAGTGAGTGTAGTCAACCTAATTCTGGATAGCTGATCGAAGGATATGTTATTCGGATTAAGTTCCGGGCCAACGAATACAATATTCAACGTTGCAACTGCTGGTAAAATGTGCAGCAAGAAAATCTCCCACTTTTGAAATACATCCACTTCAAACTCCATTTCCGCGCCGATCAGGTGAATTGTGAGGTGGTTGCCTGTCAGGCGTCCGCAAAGCTTAAGGGCAAAGAATGCTGTCAACGGTCCAGTGGATATCTGCGTCAGGGACGCAAATTCGCATTCGTCAACCACATCTATACAATGCCCGATTAGGTTTCAAGTACAAAGAACTACATTACGACATTAACTTACCGAAATTAAGCTTGCTTAGTATTTGCCTAGTATTGGAGCAAGAGACGGGAGTTTCCTGCAACACCTTGTCGGGCAGCGGGGGTTCCACACGTCCAAACTTCGCCTGGAACATCACAAATGCTTTGAAGAGCCTGAAAGCGCTGCACCATTCGACGTGGCTGGCCCTTAGATGATCCGGCTTATCCTTGCAGAAGGCAACCTCCCCACAATGCGCACATGCTGTTAGCTTCTTGCTTTTGTGCTCCCGGCACTTTGCATGGCCACAGATGAAGGGAAAGAGCAGTACTTCCTGTTCTGTGGGTGTTAGTGGTCGATTGATAGCCTGCTCCACTTGACGTATACACACAATGCGGTACGAGCGGAACTGTTCGGAGCTAAAGTCCCCGCACTTGTAGAATATGTCGTGGCCATGTCTTTCCACCAACTGGCGCAGGCCACAGCAGAGCTGGCGATGCGCCTGATCATCCCGCATGTGGAGCACAGTGCAGTAAAAGACCAATCCACAGCATTTGCATGGAATAGCCAGCCGACCACACAGATCCAACTTGCAATGCTGTAAATACCCATGATTTTTTTTGAATTGCCTAATATTCTGGATAAGCCACTTACGTTGCACAGCGATGCCATGAAATATTGCCGTGGCTTGTATATGTATTCCACGTACTCGGCCTCCTCGTCGGATGACTCAGCATCAGATAAGGGTGCGGTGCTGAACATTTCACCCAGCTGACTAAGCAGCGCTCCCTTGGCCGACTCGGCAGAACCTATAGAGGGTAGGCGAGGGTATGGTTATATAATTTTTCAAATATATAATTATTCAAATATATACACTATGTCTATGAATACCTTTTTTAAGTTTGCTTCCAATGCATTTTAGAAGATCATTTACTTCATCGCTTTTGTTGCACAACGGGACAGTTTTGGATATTGTAGCGGAGGCTT
Organism: Drosophila gaucha; assembly: GCA_035045545.1. NCBI lineage: Eukaryota > Metazoa > Arthropoda > Insecta > Diptera > Drosophilidae > Drosophila > Drosophila gaucha. The sequence continues at coordinate 453,786 of JAWNOY010000435.1, forward strand.
TAGCCTGCACAACTTTTGGTGGATTCGGCTGAGCAGAGCTATTCATTTTGGCCAGCAGTTTTTTGCGAAGAATCTTTTGTATTAGGTAAATGGCACCGGAGTCCGGTTCTACTTTAGCAGGCTCCTTCTGAGGCTGCTCCAAGTCGGGATTGGATGGAGGAAAATCCTCGCTTTTACCGTACTCGGCTTCGATTTGATTTGTTTGATTGCACTTGTTTCTGGGTCGATTACGTGCTCGTGTCTTCTTCTTGTGATTGGCATGCATGGCTGGTTGAATCTCTACGTTAAATTCACGTTGACGCGTCTTGTCGCGCAGAATTTATTCATTGGAATGAACAATGAACATAGAAACTGCCGGCCACGCAGAAGATCCACGATAATTAGCTAGTACAATTGTACACGGGCAGAGCCATTCAGCAGCTGTATAGCACAGCAGGCATATAGTCGTCTATTTGTGGACCTGGCTGGCACAGACAGCGACAGTCGTCATGGCTTCGTTAAGCATTATCATGAGCGTTTGATAAATTTCTGCGACGGACCAGAACAAGAGCAACATCTTTTTTGGCTGTGTACACAGTGTAGGACCACAATATGTACGATTATACGATTATACATATGTATGTCTATATATATATATATATATATATATATGCATATATACTCACTTGAACACAAGTACATGATGTTTGTGGTATACTATTCGAATCGTTGAATATAAACCGCTACTCTACTCTATTCAAAGTGTCATCCCAAAATAAACTTATTTTTGAAAGATCATATTGAGACATATTGGATGTCAACGTATTGTTTGAAATGATGTAAAACAGACACCTGTATCCAGTATATAAAAGCGTGTATTACACAATTATAATATGTATATGTATGCATACATTTTAATTATATAAAATTATATAAAATTTAATTTCTTTATTATTATTACTTATTGTTCACGAGAACATAAAACAGTGTTTTCGAGTTGACGAAAAATTGTTATCCTCAATAATGTTTTATCTAATCTTTATTTAATCAGCATCGAAACAATTCTAAATTAAATATATAAAAACATATTTTTTCAAGTGCATTTTTTTAAAGATTACATGTTTGATTCTGGCTTGAAAACTTTTGGACACATTCTTGATAATTAATAAAGAAATTAACATTTTTTTTTACCCTTCCAAAAGGGTATATTTATTTGGGCCAGAAGTTTGCAACGCACAGAAGGAAGCACCTCCGACTATATAAAGTATATATATTCTTGATCAGCAAGACGAGCTGAGTGGAAATAGCCATGTCCGTCTGTCCGTCCGTCTGGATCAAAGCAATTTTCTCCGAGACTATCAAAGCTACAGAGCTGAAATTTTGCACATAGTCTCTCCACTCCAATCTGCTGCAGGCATTGTATATTTTGGAATCATCCGGATCGGATGACTATATCCTATAGCTCCCATAGGACAGATCGGTTTTAAGAAAAGTTTTAGTGGGATAACTTCGATGTTATTAAAGTCAGAGACTTGAAATTTGGAATATATACTCCTGAGCTGCACCCAAATACAAAAAGATATAGATTATTTGCTACACCCTTTAGGGGCTTAGCAAATCGGGTAAAACTATACCTTCTACAGTTTTGAAGCTAGAGCATCCATTTGAAAAGTAATTTACTTTTGACCTCCCGTTTATATTGATCAAAAAGTTAAATATCCACGCCTACTTGCGGCGTGGCAACTCGGGAAAGTCTATATATTGCTTAACGTAAATCCTTCAATATTTTGGATGCTGTTAGAGCCAGATGCTTGAAACCTCAAACATATATTTGTTTCAACCACCCCTAGAAAAAAAGATATAGTATATATATCTACGCCCATTAAGGGAGTGGCAAATCGGAAAAAACTATATCTTCTACAATTTTACACCTAGAGTCCCAAAAATTGACGCAGACGTTAGGCTTCACCGTTTCGACAACATTATGAAAAATTCTATATATATCCGCCTTTATGGGGCGTGGCACATTGGAGAAAACTATACCTTCTCAATAGATTGACATAAAATTATATATGTCCACTAGTTGGGGGCTTGGCAAATCACAGAAAACTATATCTATATCATTTACAATTTCAATGGTATTACCAAACTTCGGAATGGCCGAAGTTAGCCCATCCCTCTAGTTTTTTTTACGATTCTCTGTATTAGTACATATTCCATTTCCCGTTACCAGGGCTTACGCTTCTTTATGCTGTAAAAATATAGTAATTCCTAGACCTTCCACAAAACACAAAAAAAAAACAAATATCTTTTTACTTTGTGAACTTTGTGTATAAAAATCATTTTTTAATATTTGAGGGTTTTTATACCCTGAACCCATTGAAAATGGGAATTCAGGGTATAATGGTTTTGTGACAATGTATGTAACAGGCAGAAGGATATATATTCTTGATCAGGACGACGAGCTGAGTCGATCTAGCCATGTCCGTCTGTCCGTCCGTATAAACGCAGTGATCTCGTAAACCACAAAAGCTAGAGACTTGAAATTTTAAATATATATTCGTGTATACCATACGCAGTATAAGTTTATTTTTTAACTCATCCTATTTCCTTATTATCGATAACAATCGATATTTTGACTTCGTTTTTAAGCTATAACTTTAAGACCATAATAGCTAGAGATACAAAATTTATTATGTAGGTTTCTGTAATGCAAATACAGATAATAAATTTTTAATTTTGGATACCTTCCCCCATTAGCCCCATAAGTGGAAAAAACGTATTTCAAATACTAGGGAGTTGGGATTTCGCATATAGACACCTTTAGATGTCAATAATATGTCCTGAAAATTTCATTAAGAAAGTAGATCTAGAACCGAAGTTATTTAACAATTTATTTCCCAGAATGCAGCCCAAGCGCAGCCGCTAAATTATCTACGCAGTAAGCGGCGCGCGTACTTGTGTATGTATACGTGTGCGTCTGTGTGTGCGCGCAGAGGCTAATATGTACAGATAAAAGATGTAAGCTAGATTGTTTAAAACACCGACTCGGACTTGGTTCAGGGGATCTCGTAGTCGGGCAGACCCGACTAGAGCGTTCTTACTTGTTTAAGTATATTTCCTGTGTTTAAATGGGAAATTTAATTCAAGCTATTTAATTTATAACGTTGAAGACATTAGGGGAATAAAGTTATATATTCGACTGATTCCTCCAATTGATCTATACGATATAGTGTTCCTATAACTACAAATATATACTAGGAGAATAGTGCAACTGAAATCATTTTTAACATTTTAGTTTCAATATTCTCCTAGAAGATAGATCAAATATCCCAAAAAAAAACAAAATTTGTGCACAATTATCTGTTATATGCATATGAAACATTATATATCAAAAATATTTTCTAATTAAAGCTAACATCCAACTATCATATCGAAACAAATATCCCAATCTCGGGTATTACTGATCTAGAATAGTTTTGGTTGCCCGGCAATGTTTTGATTTGATAGTTGGATATAATACCAATATTACGAGCTGTCTTTAATCCATTGACACAATATACACCACACACAATAAATAAAATACAAATCTCAAATAACGCCTTGAGCATGAGCAACATACAAAATTAAACTTCGCGGGTAACGAATGTATATTCGATATTTGGTATGTGTGCTTCTTATCGATAGCAGAAAATCGCCGAGCATACCGTATAATAGTTCACTGTTGCACAGTATGCCATATAGTTGGCTGTCCCATAAGTATATGTTTGTGTACCAACAAGACCAAAAATATCGAAAATCAAATGTACGTTGCCTGCGAAATTAAAGTATTTCTCATTTTTCAACACCCTAAGCTTGAGAATTAAATCAAAACTAGCCATAAAACAAGTAAGAACGCTCTAGTCTGGTCGGCCCGACTACGAGATCCCCTGAACCAGGTCCGAGGTGATGTTTTAAATAGTCACATGCACACAGAAGCACGCGCGCCGACTACTGCGTAGTTGCTTTGAATGTACAGTGACGAAGAAAATTATTGGCACAGCAAGCATTTTTAACTTTCTGGCCAACTTTTGACCCTTTAAATATCGATAAATAAGAAATAAAAAAATTATCAATTAGATTAAACTATTTATTATAAATTACCAGAATTTTTTTATTTTAAAAGTAACAACTAGTATTAATATTAAATTAAATTTAAAAAAAATGGTGTATTTCGCTGAACAAAATTATTGGCACACCCAAAGAAAAACTTAAAAATAAAATACAAAAAAAAATTGTTAATATTTTGTGCTCAAGCCTTTAGCCTTAATGACGGCTGATAAGCGAGCTGGCATTGAGTCTACTAATTTTTTTGTTGTTTCCTCCCCAATATTCTGCCATTCTTCAACTAGGGCTTGCTTTAAGTCGGCTTTTGTTGATATAGCCCTCTTTCTTACAAGCCTATCCAATTCTTCCCACAAATGCTCAATGGGATTGAGGTCTGGGGACTGCGGTAGGTTGGGCCGCACATGGGCGGCAATATAGGCAAGCCACATTTTTACGATGTGGGCAGAATGCTTGGGGTCGTTGTCGTGCTGAAATGTGAATGAATCGGGTAAGTTCAGTTTTTCGGCACTTTTTTTGAGGTTCTCCTTCAAAATATTAAGATAACCAGTCTTATCCATGATGCCGTCTATAAATACCGATTCACCCACACCTGAAGCAGACATGCAGCCCCACACCATAACACCTCCACCACCATGCTTAACTGTTGGTCTTATATTCAAATTTTCGAATTCAGTGTTAGGCTTTCTCCAAATAGTTTGGCGCCCATCCGATCGGAAGATATTGAACTTGCTTTCATCGGAAAACAACACCTGATGCCAGTAGTCCGGGGGCTTGCATATAAACTCCTTATCGTAACCCAAACGTCTTTTTTTATTGGAATTTGAGATGTAGGGTTTTCGTCTAGCCACGCACGCATGGTAATTGGCCTTGTGCAGTACTCTGCGGACAGTAATCGGATGAACATCCTTTCCAATTTCATTTTTTACATTAACAGCGATCTGTGTTGAGGATATATTGGGGTCCACTTTCACTTTTCGAACGATTTGGCTGCATTCGCGGCTGCTCAAAAACTTTGGGCGACCTGATCGTGCAAATGTAGGATTATTTTCCTTTGAGCTATGGATGTTTCTTTTTGCTTAGGTGCCATTATTAAAGCAAACAATAAATTAGGAGTGTTTCTAACTTAATTTAAAATCTCTAAATAAAAATAGAAGAAATTTTAAATAACGGGATATATCAGGATGCCAAATTGCCAAAAATAGAGTTGCCACATAGTTTAAATTATTAAGAAAAAACCTAAGTGGCTAAGTAACTGTGCCAATAATTTTGTTCAGCGAAATACACCACTTTTTAGACTCTGTTCCCAAAGGGAAAAAGAGTCTATTGCATTTGTGCAATGTCCGTCTTGCTGTCTGTCCGTCTGTCTGTATGAACGCGCAGCATTTGGACACTATAGAAGCTAGAGACTTGTAATTTGGAATATATACTCGTGTGTATCCGCGTCAGATCAAGTTTGAGTATTTTTCCGATACGCCCACAGGGGGCGTGGCAAATCGGGAAATGCTATATCTATTAAGACTAATACGCTGTTATTTTAGTCAATATTGCAGTCTAAGAAATAAGGTTTACAATATATATTCGTGTACACCACGCGGACGTTTTAAGATATAGATTATATATCTACGCCCATTGTGGGCGTGGCAAATCGGATAAAACTATATCTTCTACAGCTTTGAAGCTAGAGCATCCAAATTTGGCATGTGGGTTACTGTTGACCTTCCCTTAAGTTAGATCAAAAAGTTATATACCCACGCCCCCTGGGGGCGTACCAAATCGGGAATATATATATAGCGATTTGTATAAATCTTATAATATTTTGAGCGTATTAAGAGCTAGAGACTTGAAATTTGGAATACATGTGCAAGTAGATCACTCGGAATCAAAAATATATATTATAGATATTTACGCCCATTAAGGGCGTGGCAAATCGGATAAAACTGTATCTCCTACAGTTTTGGAGCTAGAGCGTCCAAATTTTGCATGTGGGATACTGTTGACCTCCTCTTAAGATAAGTCAAAAGTTATGTATCCACGTCTTCTGGGGGCGTGGCAAATCGAGAATTACTATATCTTTTACTAAAACCGTGATAATTTCGGCAATATTTCCGTCAGAGAGTTGGGACTTGGAATATATATACTAGTATCCTACCTCTACCCAAAAATGTATGTTATATATAGCTACGCCCATTTGGGGCGTGGCAAATAGGGTAAAACTGTATCTCCTACAGTCTTAGACGTAGAGCATCCAAATTTGACATGTGGGTTACTGTTCATGAAATTAAAATTTACGAAAAAAAAAAATAATAATAATCATAATGTAAGCCTCCGTAAAACAAATTCTAGTTGACCTAACTGGGGATTGAAGCAGGGTCTTCGCTACCACAACGCAAGTCTGTTTAACCAAATCAAAACACTTCCAAACTCAGTTTGGCACATAGCCACGCAAGAGGCGCCGTGGTGTTGTGGGTAGAGTGGTGGCATGCGAAGCGCGTGACCTAGGTTCGATTCCCAGCGCTGACGCGTGATATTATCATTTAATAAAATTTTTTTTTTTATTTTTTTTATAACTTCTATGTTATTTAATGGATTTGATAAAATTTTCAGCATAAATCCTTATATTTATTAAAACAAATTCTAGTTGACCTAACTGGGGCAAGTCTGTTTAACCAAATCAACACACCAAACTCAATTTGGCGCAAGAGACGCCGTGGTGTAGTGGGTAGAGTCGGTGGCATGCGAAGCGCGTGACCCAGGTTCTATTCCCATCGCTGCCGCGTGATATTATCATTTATTAAAATGTTTTTTTTTTTTTTATTATAACTTCTATGTTACTTAATGGATTTTGATAAAACTTTCTGCATAAATCCTTATATTTTATTAAAAATACGGTTTTACCTAAAAAATTTAAAAAAATGTAAATGTGGCTTTATTTGCAACTAAACTTTTTAGACTCTGTTCCCAAAGGGAAAAAGAGTCTATTGGATTTGTGCAATGTCCGTCTTGCTGTCTGTCCGTCTGTCCGTCTGTCTGTATGAACGCGCAGCATTTGGACACTATAGAAGCTAGAGACTTGTAATTTGGAATATATACTCGTGTGTACCCGCGTCAGATCAAGTTTGAGTATTTTTCCGATACGCCCACAGGGGGCGTGGCAAATCGGGAAATGCTATATCTATTAAGACTAAAACGCTGTTATTTTAGTCAATATTGAAGTCTAAGAAATGGGATTTAGAATATATATTCGTGTACACCACGCGGACGTTTTAAGATATAGATTATATATCTACGCCCATTGTGGGCGTGGCAAATCGGATAAAACTATATCTTCTACAGTTTTGAAGCTAGAGCATCCAAATTTGGCATGTGGGTTACTGTTGACCTTCCCTTAAGTTAGATCAAAAAGTTATATACCCACGCCCCCTGGGGGCGTACCAAATCGGGAATATATATATAGCGATTTGTATAAATATTATAATATTTTGAGCGTATTAAGAGCTAGAGACTTGAAATTTGGAATACATGTGCAAGTAGATCACTCGGAATCAAAAATATATATTATTGATATTTACGCCCATTAAGGGCGTGGCAAATCGGATAAAACTGTATCTCCTACAGTTTTGGAGCTAGAGCGTCCAAATTTTGCATGTGGGATACTGTTGACCTCCTCTTAAGATAAGTCAAAAGTTATGTATCCACGTCTTCTGGGGGCGTGGCAAATCGGGAATTACTATATCTTTTACTAAAACCGTGATAATTTCGGCAATATTTCCGTCAAAGAGTTGGGACTTGGAATATATATACTAGTATCCTACCTCTACCCAAAAATATATGTTATATATAGCTACGCCCATTTGGGGCTTAATAGGGTAAAACTGTATCTCCTACAGTCTTAGACGTAGAGCATAAAAATTTGACATGTGGGTTACTGTTCATGAAATTTAAATTTACGAAAAAAAAAAATAATTTATTGAGCCTACACATCTTTAACAGGAACAGAGTCTGACGCAGTCGGTGGCGCCCGACTGCAACGTTCTTACTTGTATTAAATTGATTTTGTGAAATGTGGAGCCAGTATCCAAAATATATAATAAAAACCAAAATAGTATTTTATTTTAAAAAAGCTATATGTAAAATTGTATGACTGTAGCTAAATTGATGTAAAAGACATGCTCAAAAAAGGAATCTCAATAATCTCGCATTCAAACATACGGAAAGACGGTCGGACGGTCTACATATTTATTGAGCCTACACACCTTTAACAGGAACAGAGTCTGACGCAGTCGGTGGCGCCCGACTGCAACGTTCTTACTTGTTTTAATTTGATTTAATATTAATACTAGTTGTAACTTTTTAGAAGAAAAAAAAATCAGTTTATTTATAATAAATACTTCAATCTAATTGGTAAATTTTTTTTAGCATTTATCTTTATTTAAAGGGTCAAAACGTGGCCACAAAGTTAAAAATGCTTGCTGTGCCAATAATTTTGTTCGTCACTGTGAGTGTGCACACGTATAGAGCAAACACTATGTCGTTGCCGCATGCTTTTGTCAATTGACAAAATGTTTGCTTTAATAACTTCTGAATGCAATCTGCATCGAATGCTTTTAATTTATTGAAAATACGGTTTTCACTCAAAAATTTGAAAAAATTAAATTGTGGTTTTAAGAATTTTTTTTTAAATAAATTTATTTTGTAAAATGTGGAGCCGGTATCAAAAATATAAAATGTATTTTATTTGCAAAAAGCTTATTGCAAAATTTGGTGACTGTAGCTAAAAAGATGAAAAATATATAACGTTGATGATAACTCGATAACGTTTTAAATCGATATCATTGTAACGGGATAATTTATCGAATATCTAAAACAAACTCAATATGCGCGCTGTATACACAGACCATCGTCCAAAATTTGAAGTCTCTAGCTCTTAAATGTTCTGAGATCGATGCGTTCATACATACGGACAGGGCCCAATTGGCTCAGCTTTTAGCCCTGAACAAGAATATATATACTTTATGGGGTCTGCCACGTCTCCTTCTGCCTGTTACATACCTTTTGCAAAACCAATGTACCCTGATTTCGCAAATACATACAAATTAAAGGGATAAAGTTATACGATTAATCGATTTGCCAAGCCCTAAATAAGCAGATATATAAATATTAATTAATTAGCAGGAGAGATGAAGGTTAATAAATTCTTCAATTATAAAAAAATTTTGGGACTCTAATTGTAGAATTATTGGAGAAACCGTATTTACCAATTTGTCACGCCGCACGACGCGTATATGTACATATATACATATATGACTTTTGGGGACTAACTATAATAGTTTTCACAAATGAGCTACGCCTCAAAGAGGCGGATTTATATCATTTTTGATAAATTTGTAGAACAGGTCAAGAGTAACGTATTTGTAAATTTTTAGGACTCCAGGTGTACAATTGTAGAAGTTATAGTTTCTACCGACTTATGTTACACACTATATACATTCCCGATTTGATACACCCCTAGCGGGCATGGATGTGTAACTTTTTCATCGATCTTAAGGGGATGCCAACAGTAGCCTAATTGCCAAATTTAGATGTTCTAGCTCTAAAGCTGTAGAAGATAAAGCTTTTCCCGATTCGCTACGCCTCCACAGGGCGTAGCTATATATATATGTATAAATACCTTTTTGTATTCTACATACTCGAGTATAAAATCAAGTCTTATACTTCAATAACCTTTTTATGCGGTGAATGACAATATACATTTAGTATTATCTTAATAAGAGCATGTAATTATGAAATGGGAGAGCTATGGCTAAGGTTTAAGAAATCCTGGCTAACAAGGAAAAACAAATCTCTTATTTTATCATTTTTGTTTGGTAAGGTTTTTCTAGTTTTCCATATCTTCTGATGCTGGTTAAATTTTATACCCTGAACCCATTGAAAATGGGAATTCAGGGTATAATGGTTTTGTGACAATGTATGTAACAGGCAGGAGGCGTGGCAGACCCCATAAAGTATATATATTCTTGATCAGGACGACGAGCTGAGTCGATCTAGCCATGTCCGTCTGTCCGTCCGTCTGTCCGTCCGTATGAACGCAGTGATCTCGTAAACCACAAAAGCTAGAGATTTGAGATTTCAGATATATATTCTTGTATACCATACGCAGTACAAGTTTATTTTTTTTTTCGATAACTCATCCTATTTCTTTATTATCGATAACAATCGATATTTTGACTTTGTTTTTAAGCTATAACTTTTAGACCATAATACCTAGAGACACCAAATTGACTATGTAGGTTGCTGTGATGTAAATACAGATAATAAACTTTTTAAATTTAGGATACCTCCCCCCATTAGCCCCATAAGTGGAAAAAACGTATTTCAAATACTAGGGAGTTGGGATTTCGTATATATACACCTCTAGATGTCAATATTATGTCCTGAAATTTCATTAAGAAAGTAGATCTAGAACCGAAGTTATTCAACAATGAATTTCTCATAATGCTGCCCAGAATGGAGCCCAAGCGCAGCCGCTATATCATCTACGCAGTAAGCGGCGCGCGTGCTTGTGTATGTATATGTGTGCGTGTGTGTGTGCACGCAGAAGGTAATATGTACCGGTAAAAGATATAAGATAGATTGTTTAAAACACCGTCTCGGACTTGGTTCAGGGGATCTCGTAGTCGGGCAGACCCGACTAGAGCGTTCTTACTTGTTTAACAATTGTTTAATACTTCAATGAAACAACTAATTCAGTTGTAAGTTGTAAGTTCTTAATCCTTTATAAGACTGAAAACAAAAAGATATTTCGAGATAAGTTCAATCATCGGACCAATTTAAAAGTGGTAAGACATTTTTTTTTACATTTAAAGTAAAATTATAATAGATGGATAATTGTAACATATATATATTTACGCGTTTTCCTTTTGAGGTCAATAAGTAATATATAATTTTAGTAAGAATTTTAAAACAATTGAGCTCAATGAGATATTCTAGATACACCACAAGCACCGGCCTCATCATTGTCAGAGATGTGATCACTGCCATTTATGCCATTTCCATTTCCATTAACCAGTACATTCGGGGAATCAGATTGATTATCCGTGCTGGTGCTAGTGTTCTTCTTAAGGCTTGGAATTTTAAGGTCTTCAATGCTGTGTGTTATGCCATTGACCATTTCGTCCTCATCAGAAGACGCATCAGAGAGTTGACGCGGTGACAAACGGCACCCACGTCCGATATAGGACTTCAATCTATCCTCGGCTGCTAAAATAAGACCCAGGAAAGGAGGCGAAGGCTTCAATGGCCTCGACAAGTACTCCGGATGATACTGGGTAGCCACAAAGTAGGGATGATCCCGCAGCTCGATAATCTCCATTCGATTCTGATCCACGTCTGTGCCCACGAAGTTCATTCCGTGGCTTTCCAGTTGCGATACATACTGGGGATTCACCTCGTACCGATGCCTGTGCCGTTCATCCACCGTCCTAGGATTGCCATAAAGCTGTCGAATCGTGCTCGGCTTATCGGCAAATATTGTTGTGCGCTTTCCCAAGCGCATTGTGCCACCCATTTGTCCTTTGTGATGTTCAGGCATGTCGATGACCAACGGATTGGCTGTGTCTGGATTTATCTCCGTGCTATTGGCATCCTTAAGGTTCGCCACATTGCGTGCGAATTCTATAACGGCCGCCTGCAGACCCAGACAAATACCGAAAAAGGGTTTCTTGTTTTCCCGTGCCCACTGGCAGGCGCGAATTTTACCTTCCATGCCGCGTGCCCCAAAGCCTCCGGGCACGAGTATGCCATTGCTTTCACACAACTTTTGCCACTCCTGGTGATACTTGGAAGGCTCTCGCTGCAGGGTCTCCTGCTCCAGCAAGCACGATTCGATAAAGACCAGGTTTGGCTTACGATTAACTGCCAGCGCAGCATGTTGTAGCGCTTTCACCACGGATGCATACGAGTCCGCAAACTTGGTGTACTTTCCCACTATAGCTATGTTGACTTCTCGACGGACAGTTTCTGTGCGTCGCGCTAGATCCCGCCAATGTTGCAAGCATCTGCAAGTTCAAAGGTAGAAACAGTCAAAATCTATCTTATCTTTAGCATACGCTCATCACTTACTTCGCCCGCTTGCTTATGTCTATATTAAGCTTAAGCCGCTCATTTAGGAACTCTATGACTCCATTCTGTTCCATCAAGATTGGCACATGGTATATGGAGCTTAGATCGTGTATGCATATAACTTGATCCGGGTCGACGTGGCAGAAATTACTAATCTTCTCTTTCACCTCTAGGCCGATCGGCTTCTCTGAGCGACATACAATCAGATCCGGACTTAAGCCACAGCCCCGAAGCTCCCGCACGGAACTCTGTGTAGGCTTTGTTTTTGGCTCGCCGGTTGCTTTGGGCAGCGGCACCAATGACACGTGCGCTAAGCAAAAATTCTCGCGTTTTACCCGAAATTGGAACTGTCGGAAGGCCTCGACAAATGGCATTCCTTCAATGTCCCCAATAGTGCCGCCAAGCTCCACGATGCACACCTGCGGCTCGGAGGATCCCTGTACAGGTGTTCGGGCGACGTTCTCCACCCATTCTTGTATAGCATCTGTTATATGCGGCACAACTGTAACATAAAATCATTAGCTCCACACTATGTATCAGTGTCAGTTACACGACTTACCCTGCACTGTTTTGCCAAGGTAGTCTCCTCTGCGCTCCTTTTCGATGACCAGCCGGTAAATTTTGCCCGTTGTTATGTTATTGTCCCGGTGCAGGGTTATATCAAGGAAGCGCTCGTAGTTACCCAGATCTAAATCAACCTCAGCTCCATCATCAAGGACATAGACCTCACCTGTGGAAAGAAAGAATTTTGAAGATTTTTTTTTAGCTATCCAAAAGACAATATTCAATTACACTGCGATATATATACGCATTGGGTTAAAGGCCCCATTTTACTGGCCATTTTCACAGCTTATTTATTAATAGATAACCATTGATCGTGACTTAATAGCTGACAAACAACGTTAACTGCATATGCTGCAGAATTAACCTGTCGCGGTTCAACAGTTCAAATAATAATAATCCCCAAATATTGTATATCGTTTAACTACCCTTCCCAGAATAAGTTTTAGTGTAAAAATAAACATTACAGTTTTTATTTGCAGATCTTTCAGCTTAGGCTAAATGGCGCGCACCAACACCCATTTTGGTGGCTGGGATGGTGGGAACGCTCAACTAGAAATGGATAAAGTCGCATGGCATAAATAACTATGGATTAGGTTTAATTCTTATAAACTAGATATTCGATACGGGATGCTTATGTACAGTCTTTATATTCATGGAAATTGGGTACAGGCGACTACTTGGACTCCTCGAGATCCTCCTTGTACAGCTCTTTAAATATGAGTTTCTGTATCTTGGTACGAATTCGCAACTTTTGTGCAGCCGTCAGCTGCTTCATGTACGGATGTAGGCTGAGCAAATAGTGATAATCGTCATCCTCTGGCACCAGCGGCGCATCCATTGTGGAGGAACCATTGAAATTGCTGTCTTCCGATAGGCGCGGCCGTTTCAGCTTCAACGCTGGAATCAGGCCATTGGCGTAAGAGTGTTGTGTGAAATTCAGATGATCGCTACCCCCGCTGATAGCACCTGCTCCAAAATCCTCCTTCGATCCGACCGCGTGATGCCCAACGGATAGTGTGGGCAGCGGATGATGCGCCTTGTTGTACAGCGGGGGCGGCGATACCGAACGTTTACCGCCCATTGCTCCCGAATTTCCTGATGTGTTGGAGGTGGTCGTGGCTGCAGCTAACACTGTACCTGCCAGCTGCGTCGCCGTGGCAACAGCACTGTGCGTTGTAGTGGTGGTCACCACCGGCGGAGGGGAACAATGGGCAGGTGTAGCAGGTGATGACCGATTTGTCAGTGTTGCCGTCACAATCGGAGTGGGAGTTGGACTTGATTTCTTGCTTAAGTCCTGCGCTTCTCTTTCCAATTCCAGCTCCAACAGCTGGGCGCGCAAGAGTCCCGCCTTTAGGAGTGCGTGCTGATGGGAAGCGGCAAACGCCTCCTCCTGCGCTCTGAGGGCGCCCGTGGCCAATGGTGTTGTGCTTATTTGAGTTTGTTGATGCGCCGCTGGTGGTGTGGGTAGACTATCCAAGCTGCCGTCGCTAACATCGCCCCCACCTTCCCCATCGATGTCGTCTTCGTCATAATCCTCATCACTGTCCTGCAGGCGACGTATTAGTCCATTGGTGAGATCTGGCTCGACTACGGTCTTCTCGCAGTCCTCGCTCTGCTGGTTGAAGTAATATGACTGATCTTGCTCGTTTTTGGGCAGACGATGGCGCATGTGGTCCGCTGCAGGAAATACGGATAAATGTCAACAAAAGTGCAACAAGGCGCGCTTTCCGTCGCACTACTCACTTAGAAAGAGCAAAGCGTAATAGTGCAACCACTTGGACTCGAAAGTGGCGGGATCCACCATAAAGTCGCCGTTGTCAGCGCGTGGAATGCGCTTGTACTCGACCCTGAAGTTGTCCCGAAGCCCCTTCCACTTAGCTTTGAGTACAATTTCTGGCAGAGAGACATCAAAATTAAATCAAATGCGCTACTCTCACATCCGCCAATAAAACAAGCAAGCTACTTCGACGGCACAACACCTCTTTTCTTATTGAGAATGGGCGAATAGGCAAACTAAGTCTTTCTCACTTTTTCGCCTCGCCCATAATTCGACGTCAAGCTGTGCCTCGAGAGTTACTTAGTCCATGGTGGCTGAACGCTGCTAGAGTCGTACTTACTCGGTAGCTTGTGTGTGCCGCTCAACTCGTCCCACATTTGTTCGAGGAAGGCCTTGTTGCAGTGGAAGTTGCGGTTCCATATTGCCGGCCTTTCCTCGATGTCGTGAATGAATTGCTCTACATTTAGAACAATTGTTGATTTTTTTGGCGCCATTTTTGCGGCCTCTTCGTAAGCTCTGTATTTTCGTTTTACTTTTCTCACACACGCCTGCTGTCTATTGTCGCCTGTCAACAAAGAATGCAACTCCAATTTCAAAACACAGCTCACCAACGCGCACACACATGTTTAGAGCCGACAGTTTACTCTCACTTTACAAAACCACACACATATATATATACATATGTACATATATTTTTGTTTTTGGTATAGTAGAAAGAGAAGTAACTGAAGCCCGGCTGCATTGAGTAGACAATGTAATCGTATTCTTAAAACGTTTATTCGTAATGCTTCTCACTAAGTTTATCGGTAAACAAGATTTTACTGTATTCTTATTAATGGGAGACTCAACGTAAATTTTCACTACCTTTTGTTTTGTCATTTACCGTTGCATAAAGAGAGAAAGAGAGAGAGGGAGAGAGAGAGAAAGACCGCGTACAGAGCACGTGCTTTTACATTGTGAGTAGAGTAATGAGTTTTAACAGTTATGTACATGATCAGGAAAGCTTTTTTCGTATTTTAAAACGTTTTCTTGTTATTGAGCTTTCATCAGTACCATTAGATATTTCGTATATGTACATAAATACATACATATGTACATATGTATATGAGCAGATTAATAAAAATTTGGAATACTTATAAGGTAATAATTATTGATGCTTGTTGGATGGCCAATGGGTAACTCATGCTGCAATGTTTTGTCTATGTAACAAAAAGTGCAATGGCAAAAGCTTATTTCATAAGTTTATATGTATATGTATGTATAGCGAAGTATATACACAAAAATGTATATATGTATGTACGTATGTTCTTGTGTGTGTATGTAAATGGCACAGCAACACCAACGAGGAGCTCGGTAGGCAGCAGAAACGACGAACTCAACAACACAACACAATAACTTCATTAAGATTCCGTGGCCTGCGACGCTGCCATTGCTGCAGCCAGTTTCAGTTGCTGCAGCTTTGGCGTGCCAACGAATTTGCAGCAGATGCAGCAGACGGCTGCTTCCATTGTGCCCGTGTCCCTCTCCTTCACAGTCATCCTCGTAGGCCTAGCAGCGACAGGAAATGCTGGTCCGTCGCCATCGCACAACGAAGCGGAGAAAGAAAGAAGCAAAATCAAATTATAAACACACGCCAGGCTGCGACAGCCATGCAGTGAGCGCCCCCTCTCCACTCTCTCTCTCTCTCTCTCTTCATCCCACCCCTCCTCTACCTATTCAACGGTCTCTGCTTTGCCCCATTCAAGCAAAACCCAAACTGCCGCACTTGTATGCATGTATGTGTGTGTGTGTGTATGTGTGTGAGTGACTCAGACTCAGCCGTAGCCAGTCAGTTAGTCAGTCATGCAAAAATGCTTGCAGCCGCTGCCATCGCAGTCGCCGCCACCGCGTGCACAGAGTGCGAAATACTAAAACAGCAGCAGCAGCGCGCGCAAAAGCAGTTAGCGGGTGGAGGGGCGCGACAGAGAGGGAGGCAGTTGGTGAAGTTCCAGCCAGCCAGCCAGCAAGCAAGCAAGCAAAAGCAATTTCTGGCGGCGCGAGTCTGCGGCAAGCTTGCTGCAGGCTGAACTGCTAAAAGGCAGGCCAGACGCCCGTCAGGCCGGGGCACCGGCAAGCAGCGAGTGGCGGCAAAAGGAACGGCGGCGACAACGGCGGCGCAGACAAATAATGCGTCACGTTGCGCAGTCGTTAAATTTTCGTTTTCGTCGTTGCCGTTTTTATGTGCGACAGCAGTAAGTTGTACGTAAGCGGGGGCTACGCAGGGTTTGGGATATTAGCTTTGGAATGAGCTGGGGCCAGCTGCTGCCGCTGCCGCGACTGTTGTGCTAGCTGCTTGCTTTTGCGTGATGCCAAGAAACTCGCAAGTTTAGCTGCCGACGCCAATAAAGTTATGAGCCAAGCGAGTGACAGACACAGTGAGGCCTCATTCGGATGGCTAGCTGGCCACAATAAAGTGCATGAGGTAGCGCAAAGGACTTGAGATTTATATCGATTATGTTTGCCAATTCGCCCTACAGACTGATTATTCCCTCTTCTAATCTGCAAGTTTTATTCAAATTCATGTCTCAGTATGAGTACTGTGAGTAACGGTTATATTAAGGCCTTAGATTCATTCGCTTTGTTTTTCTATTTTAATCATAAAGTATAAGATTACAATCTGTTTTTTTTTTATTTATTAAATGCACTTTAAAGGGCCACTCGGAGAGGTGGGAGATCGGAATGGGTATCTGCTAGGACATATACAAATATATGTGTGTGTGTGCGTATGTGAACATAAGTATTGGCCATGGGGGCAGGGGGGTGGTTGGCCAACTACAGTTTGAACAGTTGTTGCCGACTTTGTTGCTCTACAAAATCAATAAAACACGCACCGTATGAGAGTGTGTTCTTGTAGGTGCCGCCCCTTCCCTTCGTGGGTGTGTGTGTGTTAATGCTACACACATGCAAAAATTGCGCGCGAGCCACTAAGTGCGCGGAACTTGCGTGAGAGGTGGTGGGTGGTTGTGGCTGTGAGCGTCGTGCTTATAATATTTCGCTTTATGACAACGACGACAGTAGAACAGTTCGACGGGCCGACTGTCTGCTGACCACAGCACTCGAAAATCGGCCGTAAACACAAACTCAATCCGAGCCGAATCAAATTGAATCGAATAGAAACGGACCGAGCCCAAGCGAAGCGAAACAGAACGAAATGAGACGAAACGAAACAAGGCGAACCACTGCTGATTGCAGTCAGCTTACAACTGAAATTGAAAATTCAGCAGAGCAAAGTGCGAAGCACCGCCACCGCCGCCGCCATGGCCGGCGCAGCGCGAGCGTGGCGACCGCGACAGGCTGCAGTCAGAGCTAAAGCAGACAGAGCTGCCATAGCCCAAGCCCAAGCCCAAGCCCAAAAGCCAGCGAGCCAACAAAACGTGCCAACTAACAGAGCGGCAGCGGCAGCAGCAGCAGTGGCAGCAGCAGCAGCGGCAGGCAAAAAACAGAAACGCAAAAAACGCCAAGCAGGCAGGCAGGCAGAGCCATAGCTATAGCTATAGCCAGTGCCAGTGCCAAAACCACGCCACAAGCTTTTGCGACGACGACATGCGGAGGACATACATACATATAAACACTTGTGCATGTGAGTAAGAGAGTGTATATGTATATGCCTGTTTATATGCCTGTTTATGTGTGTGTGTGTGTGTGTGTGTGTGTGTATGCATGTATGTATGTTGATGTGTTTTGGGGGGCGCGCACAAACGCTAAAAACAGCCGCCGCCGCCGCCATCGCCTGTGTCAGCCCCCCGTTGCTGGCAGCCTGCTGCCAGTTGGCTCTGCCACCGTTGCTGCTGCTGCTTTTGGGCATTTATTGCGCGCGGCTTTTGCCGGCTAGTCAGGCACGCACACACATACATACTTACATACATATGGTCTCGCCATGTGTGTGTGTGTACAAATGTGTGAGAGGCGGGTGTACGTTGCCGGTGGCCTGGTCTGCTGCCGTTGCTGCTGTCGACGTCGTCGTTTTGCGCATGCAGCAGCAGCGGCAGCAACAACGACAATCAACGCGCGGAAGCGAGTGAACAAGCGAGCGAAAAGCATAAACCATGGAGATGGGAGGATTGTTAAAATCACGCGACAGGGGGCAAGCAGTCAGCCAGCCAGCCAGCCAGCCAAAGCCAGCTCACAAATCTGAAATGAATCGCCGGCTGGCGTTGACGTTGGCGAATGGTTTGGGCCTGTCGCTTGCACGCAGCAGACTTTAGGGAGCGAGCGGTAGACGGTGGTGCACATTTTTGTTAGCTGGTAGGCTGGCTTTCTGTTTGGCATTGACTGTTGCAAGCGTCAGGCGTTAATTGCCATTCCCCAATGAGGAAGTGGAAATTGTGGAAATGTGCAAGCAGCTGAGCAAATAAAATGAGCCGAAACGTTAGAAGATTCCAATTATATTTCGATTTTAACTTACATCATTATTGAGTGCTACATATATTATATATAAATATTATGTACATGTATATGTGTATATAGACATGTGCTACTTCTGTGATGCCATCAGACACTGGGCCACAAAAACATCCTGCAAAGCTGATATTGCTGCTGCCAACACGCCACAATAACAACAACATGATGAACGAAATTGTATTTTCCATTTAATTTTTTGCACATTGTTGTCGTCGTTGTCGCTGTCGTCTCTGCCGTTGGAAAACGTGTGTAAAACAGAATGCGCAAACAGAAAAAGCAACAAACCATATGCCATGGGCAATAGAGGAGGGAGAGAGAGCAACAGCTGCTAACAATGTTGACGCGTCGCTGATGGCGGCCCAAAACGAACGGCAAAATAAGCTGCGAGCCAGACTGAAGACGCTTTTCGAGCAAACGTACACGGGACGAAGGAATAAGCGCAAAAAGTAAAATATAAAACAAAACACACGAAAGCTTCAGCCATAAAACCACGCAGGCAAGGAGACAATGTTCTTGCGATGATGACGATGATTATGATTCTAACGAAAGCAATACAATTTTGCATTGCTCCTGCTGGGCCAGCAGGCTCGGCTCCCAATATGGCGTCCTCCTTGCCACAACTACCGTCCCAGCCCACTGTCCACATGCGACCCACTCTCGAAATTAACGCCAAACAAATGAAGCACAAAGCGCGCACACGCATGTGCCGCAAGCGGCTCACTGTCGGTGCTGGCGTCAACGCCTGCGTCGCAGTCAACGTCGACTGCACTGTAACCCCCAGCCAGAGCCTCATCCCTCATTCCTGCAGAAGCAAAGCTTGCACAATAAATGAGCAAAAGCTGCACCAAATGCAACTCAAACGACCCCAAAAACCGAAAGCGAGCCGCTGCCCCATGTGAAAAATGCAAATGACAGGCAGCAGACAGTAATTCGTGGTGGACACGAGCGTTGTGACTGCGCTTGCGGGTAGCGGTCTGCAGGTAGCGGGTGCACAACGTAACCAACTTAACCACCCACCATGGGTACCACCAAGGTGGTAGGCCACATGTGCAACATTTGCCCCCCTGCTTACAAAATTCCAAAAGTAAAAAAGCTTTACTATAGGGGTGCCCCATTAGAGATACGCCGTAAACAATAAAAAAGAATATATATATGTAAATGAATTATGTGTACATACATCATGCTTTCATTCTTATTTATTTTAAATGGTTTACAATATCATAACAAATGTCAACAAATTAATGAATCACAGCGCAGGTCCTCCTAATTATTGCGAAGCAGGTTGCACTCAGCTATCCCGTTTTTACTTGTGATTTGTCCAACTAATCTGATTTACTTATGTGTATGCACACTTTAAAGAGAAAGAGCGTAAGCTACCTGGGTAGAACTGTATTCGTAGTACCATATAACTAAGTTGTCATGTGAATAATTAAAATGAAAGCAACGGATCTCCGGATAGAGGATAAAGTCTGCTCTCTCCCTCGCTCTCCTGCACACACAAATAAAGCATCATAAAGCATTTGGCAGCTGTTGGCATAACCCACTCAACAAATAACCTCACTCAACAACACGCACAGCGAAACCAAGCGAGTGCAAAAATATACGAACAAGGCGCAGAGAAACTGAAACTTGAAAGAAAAAACTTTCGTTTTCAATGTCAAGCGCAAAAACGAAAAGAAAAAATAAGAGGCAAAAACAAAAGGAATGCATCGACAATCTCTGTGCCGTTAAAGACCTATTGGGGGTGTTTAATATACGTATGTATACACATGTATGTATATAAATATATTTATAAACATATACGCTGCTCGCCACCTGAATAGGACACCTCCTAACACTGTATTTAATCGCCCACTATTGCTAAACCCAACATAGGAGAGAGCTAATTTTAATTTTTCAAAGTTTTATTATTGTTACAATAAGAAAGATTTCATTTTTAATTGTTAACTAGTAAAAAATACTTACAACAATTTTCCAACATTTTAGGTGCTAATTTGCGACACTTGAATAGGACACGCACCGTATGACGTGAACCAATATTTTTAATTGATCGGTTTTATTTGAAAATTTTAATTATTTCATTTTAAAAAAATTACAAGAAATGGGTTATTGAAAATCCTTCAAAAAGGTAGAAAAATTTTCAAGCCAAGTCAACAAATATTGGAAAAATCACAGAAAAATTAAAAGAAAACATTTTTTTTTTTACCTCGACTTCGAAATGGCTACTCAATCTTCTCAATCGAACAAAATTAAGTTTTGAAGATCCAGATGACTATAGCTTCTATATTAAAGGTCTTCGGAAAGAAACACATCATTTGGACAGTAACAAAAAATGCAACAATATTCCAGAATACCAAGAAATACCCAAGCCATCGAATAAGATTTCACTTCATTATTTGACCGATTTGTATGTAACCCTTCCAAACCGTCTGTGTGAAGTTTTGGAACAGAAACTTTTGGAACAGGACAGAGCACATTATTTTAAAAAAATTGTTTATTCAAAAAATACTCCAATCAGCTTAAATTTAAGTATTAAGTATTTAATTCTTTAAAAACAAAATTTTTGTTCTACTCAAATTTGCACCAAATAAGTACATTGCCGAATTTGTGAAAAAAATATTTGTTATTACTTAAATAGTATTGAAAATAAGTCTTCCTTATTGTTTAGTAAAAATAATTAAAACTAGAGGGATGGGCTAACTTCGGCCATGCCGAAGTTTGGTAATATCCTTGCAATTGCAAAGGATATATGTATATACAGTTTTATCTGATTTGCCACACCCCCAACAATTGGACATATATAATTTTTGGGCAATCTATTAAGCAGGGCAACAGTAACCTACATATATATCAAATTTTGAAGCTGTACCTATAAGATGTTGGAAGATATGGTTTTCTCCGATTTGCCACGCCCCCAAGAGGCGGATATATATGAGTTTTCATAATTTTGTCGAAACACTGAAGCTTAACGTTTTTGTCAATTTTTGGATCTCTAGGTGTAAAATTGTAGAAGATATAGTTTTTTCCGATTTGCCACGCCCCTAATGGGCGTAGATATATATTCTTTATCTTTTTTCTAGGGGTATTGATGGATTTATGTTAAGCACTAAATAGACTTTCCCGATTTGCCACGCCCCATATATATAACTTTTTGATCAATCTGAAGGGGAGCCCAAAAGTATATTACTTTCCAAATTTGGGTGCTCCAGCTTCAAAACTGTAAAAGATATAGTTTTATCCTATTTGCCACGCCCCCAAAGGGCGTAGCTATATAATCTATATCTTTTTGTATTTAGGTGCAACTCAGGAGTATATATTCCAAATTTTAAGTCTCTGACTTTAATAACGTCGAAGTTATCCCACTAAAACATTTCTTAAAACCGATCTGTCCTATAGGAGCTATAGGACATAGTCATCCGATCCGGATGTTTCCGAGATATACAATGCCTGCAGCACATTCCAGCCTATGGGCAAAATTTCAGTTCTGTACCTCTTATAGTCTCGGAAGAGATTGCGTTGATCCAGACAGACAGACAGACGGATAGACAGACAGACGGACATGGCTATATCAACTCAGCTCGTCTTGCTGATCAAGAATATATACTTTATATGGTCGGAGATGCTTCCGTCTCTGCGTTGCAAACTTCTGTCCAAAATTAATATACCTTTTTTGCAAGGGTATAAAAAACTTTAGAAAAAACAAGTAAGAAAGCTCTAGTCGGGTCTGCCCGACTACGAGATCCCCTGAACCAAGTCCGAGCTGATGTTTTAAACAACTTAGCTTACATCTTTTATCTATACATATTACCTCTGCGCGCATATATACATGCACACATACACACAGGCACGCATATACACATGTACACATATACACAGGCACGCATATACACATGCACACATATACACTTGCACACATATACACATGCACACATATACATACCATGCACACAGAAGCACGCAAATTATCGCAAATTACTGCGCAAATTACTGCGTAGTTGATTTGAATGTATGTGTGCACACGTACAGGCTGCTGCCGCGTGCTTTTACATTTCACTAAATGTTTCCTTTAATAACTTCTGTATTACTTAACGGATTTGAATGCAATTGAGTGCTATTAATTTATTAAAAATACGGTTTTCACTAAAAAATTTTAAAAAATTAAATTGTGGCTTTGAAAATTTTTTTTTTTAATAAATTTTTTTTCTGAAATGTGGAGCCGGTATCCAAAGTATGAAAAAATAGAAAATGTATTTTATTTACAAAAAGCTAAAAACAAAATTTGGTAGCTGTAGCTAACGGAACTTTTTCATTTTTCTCATGTCTATATTCCATTTTA
Source organism: Drosophila gaucha (assembly GCA_035045545.1). Taxonomy (NCBI): domain Eukaryota; kingdom Metazoa; phylum Arthropoda; class Insecta; order Diptera; family Drosophilidae; genus Drosophila; species Drosophila gaucha. The sequence goes on from JAWNOY010000435.1 coordinate 477,107, forward strand.
CAAAAGCAAAGTCCAAGAGTTGAATCTATAAGAAGGAATATGCAATATTGCTGTTAGCATCTACTGCATTGTTTTTTTTTGTGAACACTGATTTAAATATTTTTTTTATACATTTTCTGAATTCAAACGGGGTTTTCTCACTATATAAATGGGTATATCGTCTATTGGCGTCGTTTTTCGTGTAGCAGCTCAATTTTCAGATTTCCTTTTATACCATTGTAGTGGATCAGCAAACTATATTTTTAATTTCCTAGATGCCTAGCACTTATTTATACACGATCCAGTGAATTTCCCATTTATTTTTTTTAATTCTTGTATATTATACTAACTAATGGCAATAATTTAAATTTTTTAATTAGGTTTTTTAAATTTTTTTTAACAAAAAAAAGTTGAAATTCCTATTTTAATGAACAACCCATTTCGGTGCATATGTCTAAAATCATCTATAAAAAAAATAGAATGCAAAACTAACGGGATTTTGTTGTTGACATTCCACTCTTCAAAAACTGTGAACACTTTTTCAGAAATAGGGTTCGAACCCTACTGAATTCGTATATAATACGATCAATTATCAAATAATTCGCTTGATCGCTTCAAATCTACGTTCAATAATAATAAAACATTATTAAAACAGATGGAATCTATTATTGAGAAACACACAGATGCACAGATACAGCTCCATTAATCAGTACACATAAGTTTTTTTTTGATACAGTACAAATTTTGCGACATTATTAAAAACTATAAGACATAACATGCGGAAACACGTGGGATAACGCTCGCATATAAGCATTTAATGTGAATATGTACATAAGTACATAAATATGTACATACACACACACACAATAGCTACCTTGAAATTTTGCAACGTTTTGTTACAAACCGAATAACTTTTTGGCAACAAGATTGTCAAAAACAGAAAAAGTCTTCTTTCTGTAGCGGAAGGCGACAAAATATTCTCACACGTGTACAAACAGATATATATACATACATATATATATATATTTATACACAATATACATATATGTATATATGTATGTACATATACTGTATATGCAAACAATTCGGATGAAGCTTAAAAATACTTAAGCGTTGTAGATGCATACATATATGTATGTATATGTTTGTGTTGCATACATATACATATGCTTATATCTAAATACTCTTACGAGATTTAATAGATAATAGATAAACTTACCATGCTCGTATGGCGAAAATGTACCCGCGTCAATGTTAATGTACGGATCAATTTTAATGGAAGTGACATCCAGTTTGCAGGACTTAAGGAGTGTGCCGAAAGACGACGCGATGACACCCTTGCCTACGCCGCTTATAACACCACCGGTGACCAAAATGTATTTCATATTATTCACTATCACGTGTAACCTATGTTATTTGAAATATTATTGTCCCGCCTGCCCACGTTGCTTTTTTAGTTTTTGCTCACTTAGAAACCTGCTTACTCGCTCACAGTCCAACAGTATGTTGTTAGTTTGTCACGTTGAATCTTTTATTTATTATTGATCACGTCTAATTTCAAGACACAAATAAAAACATTCTTTTACATACTTAATTAGATAGATGCGTTTAACGCGCAGTTCGGACTAGTCTTGTGCACGTGTATGGAAAAAATCGGCGTAACTATTAATATTATCGATAAGAAAAGCAGTACTGCATTTTTCAGGGTAAATCTTCGTTTTAGAACGGGAAATTTTCGTTTTAGCTACCGTAGGTAAAGAACGTCCGAATCACTTGGGGGTGGTGTTTTTTTCACTTAGTTTTTTACGAGGACTCCATTTCCGGCGGCGGAGGTTAACTTTTTTGTGTATTTTATTAAATATAAGGAATTTAAAGTTGCCGATAACTGACTGGCGGCAAGATTACGAACAGTCGTGCAGCTTCGATACCACTTTACGATGATTTTTTGTTCGATATGGACTATCGTCAACTCTTCGAGATGAGCGAATAACAGATGTTCTTAATCGATGAAAAGTATTCCGATTCCAGTATTTTTATTTGGCGCATTTGGTATATTTTATTTAAAGGCAGCATAGCCACATAAACATAATTGCAATTTATCATATGCATATCTAATAATACAATATTATAATGAATATATGTAAAATATTTATATGTACAAAAAGTTTATTTAGTATTAAGTTTAATTTTAAATATACTGAAATTAAACATCTTATATTATTCATGAGTTTGGGAGAACAAATATATCAGAATATTTATATTTCATACAGTCTAAACATCAAAGTGCATTGGCAAAATAAATTACTAAGAATATATTTTTACAATTTATTTAAATAAAAATTAAACTTGACAACACTGGTAAATGTTTATATATGTATGTAAACATGACATACAATGCAGAATACTCATAAAAGTGTGCGTGGCAAAACTCACACTTACTAGCCTTACACATCTGTTTTACGCATACAGTTGAACATTATTTGCAAATATGGGTTTCCCTAGCAAATGTGAGAGTAAGCTCGCAAGTATGATATGATCGAACTGCTCTCTCGCTACTGCACGTTACTCTAAAGAATGTGTACTTCCATGAATATTTGTATGGCTACATATAGCGGCTACAAGTCCTAATTTGACATCTATAACTATAATATCTAATGTTTTTCTATTTTTATTTTTGATATTTCTTTATTTAACTTAACTATAGTTCTGAAATTTTGCGCATAGGCTTCTTTCTACTGCAGTTATTGTATATCATTTGAATCGGATGACTATATCCTACAGCTCCCATAGAATAGATCGTCTAAAAAAATTGTTTTAGTTCAGAAAACATCCCCGAAATTGGTCTAAAACTTGATATTTGGAATATATACCAATGGGTCCCACCGCAATACAAAAAGATAAAGTATATGTAGATATATAACTAAGATCTTTGGGACGTAGTAAAAACTGTATTGTTTACAATTGTACAGGTGTACAAGAATTCCAAAAAATGAGAAATTCGTCAAGCTAGACCTCTTCTACAGATTTTTAAAAATGATATGTGCACATACATATATGTATATATTCGTCTATTTTGTGGATTGACAAATTGCAGAAAACTATATCACTATCCTTTAATTTTGCAACGGTATGCAAAAGCCCATCCCTCTACTTTTTTATTAACTCTCTCTTAACAAATGTTAATTTTAATAGAACTGCTGAAGAATTTTTAAATTATTTTATTAACTCCATTTTCTTTTTATATATTGGATGTATTCAAGCAGATGTAATTTACTTGAATTGATTGAAACATTTACTAAGTCAACCGACTTAAGGCTAAATTAGATCAATAAACTGATAACCAAAACAATTTACTCAGTATCAGTATTGTGATAAAAATATTTTGTCAAAAATATAATTTCCAATATCAAGCACGATTCTTAATTCAACATTTTCATTTAGTAAAATTGCTAAATTTCACAGAGAGTGCACACATAAGTCCTTTGTACATACATACATATGTACATTACCTGTTGGCTGTTGTAAATATTGTATATCTTAAACTATCTTAAAAATTACACTAAACTATTAGCAAATATTATTAAATTTGTATTTGAATGGATGTAACGCTGGAAAGATATGTTTAGAATTTAAATTGTATATTAAACACAATTTATGTGTAAAATGTACACATTAGTTGCTGTCTTCGGTTGATGGACTATTTGAGTACTTTATCCGAACTGTTCAAAGAGACTCTATTCGACTCCTTGGTCATTGCCGGAGATTTTATATTCTTTTTATACCCTGAACCCATTGAAAATGGGAATTCAGGGTATAATGGTTTTGTGACAATGTATGTAACAGGCAGAAGGAGGCGTGGCAGACCCCATAAAGTATATAAGTTAACTTATAAGTTACGCACATTATAATTTAGTCGCACAATACTTAGTTGCACTAAGCAACAGATATATTGCACAATACTTGGCATATTCCGCTGACGCATGAGTTCAGTGGCATGGTAACTCGATGCTTGCTTATGTCGCAAGCATTGTTATTGTTATCATTTATGCTGAGTCGGCTTGCCGGCTACAAACTTGCAGCATATTGTTCCCCGCTTTTAGCTTTAGGTTTAATTCCATCTTTATATTCAGTTCAGTTTTGTATTGACGCTTTAAGAATAAACGAGCATTACTCCGGCACGCTGCCGTAAAAGAAATTGTTTATATTTTACAATTCATTGCTGAGCCTCAAGGCCAGTGATTAGAAAAAGGGGGCGAAGTCAAACCCTCCAGCGTAATCGTCATAAGAAGATTATAATTACGCAATCAGCGCTGGACCAGCTTTCAACATCTAGTTCACCGCTGGACCAACCAAAATACGTAATTGGCGCCCAACACGATAGGATCTACACCCTTAGCGATAGTTATAGAGACTTAACTGTCCCAAATCATGTAAGTTCATTTTGAAATAAAAGAGTGAATGTGAATATCAAGTATAGTTCACAAATTTCTTTATATTAGGATACGTTTCTTGCACATGTGGGTTTATTAAAAAAAATAAAAACAAACCTTTTTTATAAATTTGTGCAGTTCAATTCTCATTTACATGAGCATACAAGTTAGTTAGCACATATAAAATCCACGTATAATAAAAGCTGTATTTATGAGCCGGTTTGACGCTCTGAGAGATATTAAAGTAGAGTGTAATAGTGACTCAGAGTGGGAAGAAAGTAGCCAACGCGGCTATAGCCAAGAATCATACCTTAGCGGTAGCCAAGACACTAACCTTAGCCAGTTTCCACACCCCGCCGATAGCCAGGTGCAAAACCCTAACATTATCAAAACACAAAACCAAGATCACCCAATCATGGACACGAACCAGATACAAGCCTCGATCCAAAGCGTGGTTACCCAAGCTTTGAACCAACAGGCAGAGATTTTTCAGTCACAGCTAAACGCCATGACAGAGAAAGTAAACAGCTTGTGCGTTGAAGCGCCACAAGTTGAAGTCTTTCAGAGAATTTCGGTCAATCCACAAATGAAATGCGATATTCCCCTCGATATTATAAAATCAATCCCTGAATTCAGTGGAGGTTCTGATGAATATGTAGCATGGAGGCAATCGGCTTGCGATGCCTATGAGCTATTTAAACCATTTAATGGCAGCTCTACATACTACCAAGCGGTCACAATTATCAGAAACAAGCTCCGAGGGGCAGCAAGGGCAGTATTAGTGTCACACAACACAGTGCTCAATTTCGATGCGATAATAGCTAGACTAGATTGCTCATACGCCGACAAAACGTCGCTACGCCTCTTAAGACAGGGACTTGAAATGGTCAGACAAGGCGATTCAAGCCTAATGGACTATTACGACGAGGTTGAGAAAAAGTTAACTTTGGTAACAAACAAAATCGTCATGACATATGAAACCGAGCAGGCCGCGCTGCTCAATGAATAAGTTAGGACAGATGCGCTTCATGCGTTCATTTCTGGCTTGAAAAAGCCTCTCAAAGTAATAGTTTTTCCGGCACAGCCGAAAGATTTACCGTCTGCCATGGCATTAGCCAGGGAAGCTGAGGCGAGCATTGAGCGAAGCATGTTTTCGGCATCGTATGCTAAGGCTATCGCCGAAAGAGAAAATACTAGGGAGGGAAACAGGAACCGCCCACAAAGCTCGAGACAAGGAAAGAACAACAAAGACGAGCGAGGCCAGGAAAAAAATCCCTATTATGTTAAGAAACAGCAGACCAGCAATGGTAGCCAGGAAATGAATAAATGGGAGGATTCGGGCCAAAATCCTGAACCGATGGAGGTTGACTCCTCATCCAAATTTAGGCATCGCACCAACTATGGGAAAACCCAAGCTGGGCCAGAACAAGCACAAAAGAGATCAAACATGTCCGATCGGGCTTCAGGCGCAAGACGCCAACGCTTGAACAACATTGTTCAGAGTGCCCCCCAAACTCAGGATCCCAATTACGAAAACGCAGCGGAGGCTGCTGTGGTCAACATTGAGGACGATTCTGAATCAATTTGTGACAACGATTCACTTAATTTTTTAGGGAACGCTCCCGGCTGCCATTCATCAAGCGGCAGCTGGGTGGTAGAGCAATAAAAATCCTGATAGACACAGGGGCGGCAAAAAATTACGTTAAGCCCGTAAAGGAGCTGGAAAAAGTAATGCCTGTCGATAACCCCTTTACTGTAAGCTCGATCCACGGCTCGAGCAAAATAAAAGAGAAGTGTCTCATGAAAATATTTGGGCATGTTACCCCATTTTTTTTGCTAGACACCCTCAGTTCATTCGATGCTATAATTGGCTTCGACCTGCTAACGCAGGCAGGAGTTGCATTGAATCTACAAAACAGTACGATCAGTTATAAAAATAAAACTGAGCAAATTCAATACCACACTTGTGACAACGTAAACTTTACTAATGTCAATGATATACTTGTACCAGACTCCATTAAAAGGGAGTTCAAAGACATGATATCAAAGAGGATAAGCGCATTTTCGACCTCTAACGAGGCACTGCCATTTAATACCTCAATTGTGGCTACCATTCGTACTATCGATAATGAACCAACATATTCGAAACTGTACCCATACCCTATGGGAGTTTCTGACTTTGTAAACGAGGAAATTAAGCAACTCCTCAAAGATGGCATTATAAGACCATCACGATCCCCATATAACAGCCCCCTATGGGTTGTCGATAAGAAAGGGACCGACGCCAATGGGAACAAAAGAAAGCGATTAGTGATCGACTTTAGGAAGCTAAATGAGCGAACTATTGCCGACAAATATCCCATGCCAAGTATTCCTAGGATTCTAGCGAATCTAGGTAAGGCAAAATTTTTCACTACCCTAGATTTAAAGTCAGGGTATCACCAGATTTACTTAGCGGAACAAGACCGCGAAAAAACCTCATTCTCAATAAATGGTGGCAAATACGAGTTCTGTCGGCTACCGTTCGGCTTGAAAAATGCAGGAAGCATTTTTCAAAGAGCCATTGACGATGTTCTGAGGGAACAAATAGGGAAAATATGCTATGTGTACGTAGACGACGTCATAATATTTTCCGAAAATGAAGCCGATCATGTTCGCCACATCGACACGGTATTGAAATGCCTGTGCGAGGCCAACATGAGAGTAGCACAAGAAAAAACCAGATTTTTTAAAGAAAGCGTAGAGTTTTTGGGATTTATAGTTACTAAAGGTGGCACCAAAACTGACCCCGAAAAGGTTAAAGCCATACAAGAATACCCCGAGCCAAGAAACCTATTTAGTCTTCGCTCATTTCTTGGCCTAGCTAGTTACTATAGAGGGTTTATCAGGGACTTTGCATCAATAGCAAGACCCCTAAACGACATCCTTAAGGGAGAGAATGGATCCGTCAGTAAATACAGATCCAAAAAAGTCGAAATAGAATTTAACGAGTCCCAACGCAATGCTTTTGAAAATCTGCGTAACATTTTGGCATCAGAGGATGTCATGCTCATGTACCCAGACTTCAAACAGCCTTTTGACTTGACTACTGACGCCTCAATGGATGGCATCGGCGCGGTCCTATCCCAAGGGGGTAGACCGATAACCATGATCTCTCGAGCTTTGAAACAAAGCGAGGCACACTATGCCACAAATGAAAGAGAGCTATTGGCCATCGTATGGGCACTTGGCAAATTACAAAATTACCTATACGGTACAAGGGAAATTAATATCTTCACCGATCATCAACCCCTTACCTTCTCTGTCTCAGACAGAAATACGAATGCCAAGATCAAAAGGTGGAAATCATTCATTGACGAACACAATGCAAAAATGTTCTACAAGCCAGGGAAAGAAAATTTAGTGGCTGATGCCTTATCAAGGCAAAATGTGAATGCCTTACAAAGTGAACCCCAATCTGACGCTGCCACTGTTCATAGCGAACTTTCATTGACCTACACGGTCGAAACAACTGAAAAGCCACTCAACTGCTTCAAAAACCAGATTATATTGGAAAAAGCACGTTTTGAATGGAAACAAGACTTTGAATGGAACAAGACTTTTTGGCTCAAAAATTCGTCACATTATTCACTTCACAGATAAGAATAATCTTATTGAAGTTCTGAAGCCACTCATAGTGCCAGACGCAGTAAATGCGATACATTGTGATTTGCCAATTTTAGCGTGCGTTCAGCACGACTTGGTATTAAATTTCCCGGCCACACAATTCTGGCACTGCAAAAACATGGTGGAAGATGTGACCAATAAAAACGATCAGCTAGAAATAATCGCGGTCGAACATAATCGAGCGCACAGAGCAGCACAGGAGAATGTGAAGCAGATTCTCCGTGAATACTACTTTCCAAACATGTCTAAAATGGCAAATGAGGCCGTCATAAATTGCAGAGTATGCACCAGGGCAAAATATAATAGGCATCCCGAAAAACAGGAAATGGGGGTGACTCCAATACCATCATATGCGGGCGAAATGCTGCATATCGACATTTATTCCACAGACAAGAAAATTTTTCTTACCTGTATCGACAAATTTTCCAAATTTGCAGTGGTGCAACCACTATTATCCCGGACAATAGTGAACATAAAAATGCCCATCATTCAATTAATAAATTTTTTCCCAGAAGTAAAAACAATATATTGTATAAAAACGGATACAACATTGACATTGTCAATGCACCCCCACTTCACAGCAGCTCGAATGGCCAAGTGGAACGTTTCCACAGCACATTGGGTGACATTGCTAGGGCTTTTAGAATGGACAAAGTGTCTTCGGACACGACAGAACTTATCATGAGGGCGACGGTAGCATTCAACCGATCTATTCACTCGGTCACAGACCAGAAGCCCATAGAAGTCATATATGCAGCATCTAAAGTTTTTAGACAAGCTATTAAAGATAAAGTAGCCAAAGCTCAGCAAGACAACCTCGCCAGGTGCAACCCGGACAGACAAAACAGAACATTTGATGTAGGCGAAAAAGTCCTCGTAAAAAACAATAAAAGATTGGGTAACAAGTTGACCCCATTGTTTAAAGAGGAAAAAATAGAAGCCGATTTGGGAACCTCGGTTCTCATTAAGGGGAGGGTGGTCCACAAGGACAACATCAAATAAAGGTCACACACACTTTTTAACACAAGCTAAAATTAAAATAAAATGCACTTCCTTGATTCCCCGCCTTTTCCACTCCCTTTACAGGATTTGCCTTGCGATCCTCCTGACATTAGGAGCAGCACATAGTCGGATCATCGACTACTCCCATGCCAACTATGTACCAATAATAGACGGGAAGGTATTGGTATGGGAACAACGAGACTTCCTCAGGCACTCCAGTAATTTAACCGAATTCACAAATATTGCAGACGAGACAGCAAAATTGTCAGGTTTATTTCCCCAATCGCACATGCGAAAATTGTTAGATGTAGACATAGAACACATTAGAAGCTTGTTGTCCGTAGTCAAAATTCACCATAGAATGGCACGAAGTTTAGATTTTTTAGGAACAGCTCTTAAAGTAATAGCAGGCACACCGGATGCCTCCGACTTTGAGAAAATTAGGTGGTCCGAGTCAAATTTAATTGAAGCTAATAACAAGCAAATAACGATCAATACAGAAACTCAGAGACAAATAAACAAGCTCACAGATACAGTAAACGAAATAATTAAAGCTAAGAAAAATGAATTCATTGATACACCACACTTGTATGAAACGCTATTGGCAAGAAACAGAATTTTGATTAACCAAATATCAGACTTGATACTCACAATCACATTGGCCAAAGCCGGCATTATAAATCCAACAATTTTTAACCATGATGATTTGAAGAATATTTTAAATAAACACCCCATAGAGATTCCCATAGTCAGTCTAACCGAAGCATCTAAAATCAAAATCTTACAGTCCGAAAATATAGTCCATATACTAATAGCGTACCCTAAGGTTAAATTTATTTGTAAGAAGGTTACAATTTTTCCGGTGGCGCACCAACATATCTCTCTGCAAATAGAAGAAAACACCGTAGCCGAATGCGAAAACGACATACTAGCAGTCAACGAGTGCGTGACAACAACATACGCCTCCATTTGTAAGCTAACAACGCAAAACACATGCGCGCGGGCATTACATGCTAGTAGCACTGCCTCCTGCCGTACGCAGCCAAGCCACTTACAGGCCGTATCACAAGTAGATGACGGCATCATCATAATCAACGAGAGCACAGCAAAGATCATCGTAGACGACGGTCCAGAAATATTAACCAATGGGACACACCTCGTCACCTTCCGTTTTTCCGCAATAATCAATGGGACAAAATATGTCAACCAGCGGGAGATGATCAGCAAGACTCCAGGCATAGCAGCATCGCCATTAGTGAATATCATTGGCCATGATCCGGTATTAAGTGTACCGTTGCTGCACAGAATGAACATCGACAACCTTCGTGCCATCCAGAACTTTAAGGAAGAATTGGAGTCATCCGAAACGCATGCAAACTGGCTAACAATCGGCATAACGCTAAGCATCGTAGGCAGCTGCTTCATCATAATTTACCATCTGTTTAAGCGTCGGCAGTCATCGAAGGAGCTTCAGAGTGCCATTAATAAATACAACGTGTCCGAGGACGGCCAATCTTAAGGGGGGAGTAGTTAACTTATAAGTTACGCACATTATAATTTAGTCGCACAATACTTAGTTGCACTAAGCAACAGATATATTGCACAATACTTGGCATATTCCGCTGACGCATGAGTTCAGTGGCATGGTAACTCGATGCTTGCTTATGTCGCAAGCATTGTTATTGTTATCATTTATGCTGAGTCGGCTTGCCGGCTACAAACTTGCAGCATATTGTTCCCCGCTTTTAGCTTTAGGTTTAATTCCATCTTTATATTCAGTTCAGTTTTGTATTGACGCTTTAAGAATAAACGAGCATTACTCCGGCACGCTGCCGTAAAAGAAATTGTTTATATTTTACAATTCATTGCTGAGCCTCAAGGCCAGTGATTAGAAAAAGGGGGCGAAGTCAAACCCTCCAGCGTAATCGTCATAAGAAGATTATAATTACGCAATGAGCGCTGGACCAGCTTTCAACATCTAGTTCACCGCTGGACCAACCAAAATACGTAATTTATATATTCTTGATCAGGACGACGAGCTGAGTCGATCTAGCCATGTCCGTCTGTCCGTCTGTCCGTCCGTATGAACGCAGTGATCTCGTAAACCACAAAAGCTAGAAATTTGAGATTTTAGATATATATTCTTGTATACCATACGCAGTACAAGTTTATTTTTTTTTTCGATAACTCATCCTATTTCCTTATTATCGATAACAATCGATATTTTGACTTTGTTTTTAAGCTATAACTTAAAGACCATAACAGATAGAGACACCAAATTGACTATGTAGGTTGCTGTGATGCAAATACAGATAATAAACTTTTTAAATTTTGGATACCTCCCCCATTAGCCCCATAAGTGGAAAAAACGTATTTCAAATACTAGGGAGTTGGGATTTCGTATATATACACCTCTAGATGTCAGTATTATGTCCTGAAAATTTCATTAAGAAAGTAGATCTAGAACCGAAGTTATTTAACAATGAATTTCTCATAATGCTGCCCAGAATGCAGCCCAAGCGTAGCCGCTAAATCATCTACGCAGTAAGCGGCGCGCGTGCTTGTGTATGTATATGTGTGCGTGTGTGTGTGCACGCAGACGGTAATATGTACCGGTAAAAGATATAAGCTAGATTGTTTAAAACACTGCCTCGGACTTGGTTCAGGGGATCTCGTAGTCGGGCAGACCCGACTAGAGCTTTCTTACTTGTTTATATTCGCATTCCTTAACAAATGGGTACAATTTAATTTCCTGGTTTAACATTTTGGTTGCCCATTTTACGTTTAGTTTTCGTTAGTTTGGCCTCCTAACGATTAGCTTTGGATTTTGCCAACATCAGCAGCAACTTCATTGGATGCATATTGGCGTTTCTTCTACAGGATAATGTGTTTGTGTTTGCGCCGCATCAGCACGGAGGGTAATGAAACAACAGACTTTGGGTGCATTAAAAGTGGCCTCCTTGTTGGTCATGGTCAAGTTATACAGCGTAAGCGTCCAGCTCATACGCTTAATGATCAGACGATGAGGAAAGGTTGCCTAATTTCCTGATCATCCATCTTAATGACACAGAGAGTCAGCACATCTTCAACAGAATACTAATACGATCTGTATAGGGTAGTAAAAGCAGAAAGTTTAACTTAGTTTAAACATAATTTACTTTACACTTACAATGAGTGAGCGGGTCTCTTAAGGGGAATATCCTGCTTGTCGTTGACACCAATATACGCTGCTGGTAGCCCTCATGGGCATAGGTCATTAGATAGGGCATTAGATATTATAGCTATTGATGTCAAATCAGGACTTGAAGCAATTATACATATGTACATACATACATACATATGTAGCCATACAAATATTCATGGAATTGCACACTCTTTAAAGTAACGTGCAGTAGCGAGAGAGCAGTTCGATCATATCATACTTGCGCGCTTACTCTCACATTTGCTTGGGAAACCTATATTTGCAAATAATGTTCAACTGTATGCGTATAACAGATGTGTAAGGCTAGTAAGTGTGAGTTTTGCCACGCATACTTTCATGAGTATTCTGCATTGTATGTACATGTTTACTTACATATACATATAAACATTTACCCGTGTTGTCAAGCTTAATTTTTATTTAAATAAATTGTAAAAATATATTCTTAATAATTTATTTTGCCAATGCACTTTGATGTTTAGACTGTATGAAATATAAATATTCTGATATATTTGTTCTCCCAAACTCATGAATAATATAAGATGTTTAATTTCAGTATATTTAAAATTTACTAAATAAACTTTTTGTACATATAAATATTTTACATATATTCATTATAATATTGTATTATTAGATATGCATATGATAAATTGCAATTATGTTTATGTGGCTATGCTGCCTTTAAATAAAATATACCAAATGCGCCAAATAAAAATACTGGAATCGGAATACTTTTCATCGACTAAGAACATCTGTTATTCGCTCATCTCGAAGAGTTGACGATAGTCCATATCTAACAAAAAATCATCGTAAAGTGGTATCGAAGCTGCACGACTGTTCGTAATAGTGCCGCCAGTCAGTTATCGGCAACTTTAAATTCCTTATATTTAATAAAATACACAAAAAAGTTAACCTCCGCCGCCGGAAATGGAGTCCTCTTAAAAAACTAAGTGAAACAAGTAAGAAAGCTCTAGTCGAGTCTGCCCGACTACGAGATCCCCTGAACCAAGTCCGAGGCAGTGTTTTAAACAATCTAGCTTATATCTTTTACCGGTACATATTACCCTCTGCGTGCACACACACACGCACACATATACATACACAAGCACGCGCGCCGCTTACTGCGTATATGATTTAGCGGCTACGCTTGGGCTGCATTCTGGGCAGCATTATGAGAAATTCATTGTTAAATAACTTCGGTTCTAGATCTATGATTATGGGGCTAATGGGGGGAGGTATCCAAAATTTAAAAAGTTTATTATCTGTATTTACATCACAGCAACCTACATAGTCAATTTGGTGTCTCTAGGTATTATGGTCTAAAAGTTATAGCTTAAAAACAAAGTCAAAATATCGATTGTTATCGATAATAAGGAAATAGGATGAGTTATCGAAAAAAAAAATAAACTTGTACTGCGTATGGTATACAAGAATATATATCTAAAATCTCAAATCTCTAGCTTTTGTGGTTTACGAGATCACTGCGTTCATACGGACGGACAGACGGACAGACGGACATGGCTAGATCGACTCAGCTCGTCGTCCTGATCAAGAATATATATACTTTATGGGGTCTGCCACGCCTCCTTATGCCTGTTACATACATTGTCACAAAACCATTATACCCTGAATTCCCATTTTCAATGGGTTCAGGGTATAAAAAACACCACCCCCAAGTGATTCGGACGTTCTTTACCTTCGGTAGCTAAACCGAAGATTTACCAATGAGATGAGCTAATAACAGATGTTCTTTATCAATGAAAAGTATTCCGATTCCAGTATTTATTTAAAGGCAGCATAGCCACATAAACATAATTGCAATTTATCATATGCATATCTAATAATACAATATTTTTTATGTAAAATATTTATATGTACAAAAAGTTTAATTAGTATTAAGTTAAATTTTAAATATACTGAAATTAAACATTTTATATTATTCATGAGTTTGGGAGAACAAATATATCAGAATATTTATATTTCATACAGTCTAAACATCAAAGTGCATTGGCAAAATAAATTATTAAGAATATATTTTTACCATTTATTTAAATAAAAATTAAGCTTGACAACACGGGTAAATGCTTATATATGTATGTGAACATGTACATGCAACGCAGAATACTCATGACAGTATGCGTGGCAAACCTCACACATAGATTTACGCATCTTTTAATACCCTGAACCCATTGAAAATGGGAAATCAGGGTATAATGGTTTTGCAAAAAGTATGTTACAGGCAGAAGGAGGCTGGAAGATCCCACAAAGTACATAGATTCTTGATCAGGGCGACGAGCTGAGTCGATTTGGCACTGTCCTTATGTATGAACGCGACGATCTCAGAACATATAAGAGCTAGAGACTTCAAATTTTGCATAATGGTCTGTGTATACAGCGCGGACATCAAATTTGTTTTAGATATTCGATCAATTTTAAAACGTTATCAAGATTTAAAACGTTATCAAGATTCAGTTTTTTGACCATATCTTTTACATATTTTTAGCTACAGCTACCAAATTTTGCTTTTAGCTGTTTGTAATTAAAATACATTTTCTATTTTTACATATTTTGGATACCAGCTCCACATTTCACAAAAAAAATTTATTAAAAAAAAAAAATTATCAAATCCACAATTTAATTTTTTCAAATTTTTTAGTGAAAACCGTATTTTCAATAAATTATTAGCATTCAATTCAGAAAATTGCATTCAAATCCGTTAAGTAATACAGAAGTTATTAAAGGAAACATTTAGTGAATTGTAAAAGCACGCGGCAGCAGCCTGTACGTGTGCACACATACATTCAAATCAACTACGCAGTAATCGGCGAGCGTGCTTCTGTGTGCATGGCATGTATATGTGTGCATGTGTATACAAATGTGTGCATGTGAATAAAAATGCGTGCATGTGTATATGTGTGCATGTGTAAATGTGTGCCTGTGTATATGTGTGCATGTGTATATGCGCAGAGGGTTATATGTATAGATAAAAGATGTAAGCTAGGTTGTTTAAAACATCAGCTCGGACTTGGTTCAGGGGATCTCGTAGTCGGGCAGAACCGACTAGAGCTTTCTTACTTGTTAAAAATGATATATGTACATACAGTGACGAACAAAATTATTGGCACAGCAAGCATTTTTAACTTTCTGGCCAACTTTTGACCCTTTAAATATCGATAAATAAGAAATAAAAAAATTATCAATTAGATTAAACTATTTATTATAAATTACCAGAATTTTTTTATTTTAAAAGTAACTAGTATTAATATTAAATTAAATTTAAAAAAAATGGTGTATTTCGCTGAACAAAATTATTGGCACACCCAAGAAAAAACTTTAAAAAAAAATACAAAAAAAAAATTGTTAATATTTTGTGCTCAAGCCTTTAGCCTTAATGACGGCTGATAAGCGAGCTGGCATTGAGTCTACTAATTTTTTTGTTGTTTGCTCCCCAATATTACCTCTGCGCGCATATACACATGCACACATACACACAGGCACGCATATACACATGCACACATATACACATGCACACATATACACGTGCACACATATACACATGAACACGTATACACATGCACACATTTGTATACACATGCACACATATACATACATGCCATGCACACAGAAGCACGCTCGCCGATTACTGCGTAGTTGATTTGAATGTATGTGTGCAAACGTACAGGCTGCTGCCGCGTGCTTTTATAATGTTTCCTTTAATAACTTCTGTATTACTTAACGGATTTGAATGCAATTCTGCAGGGAATGCTATTAATTTACAGAAAATACGGTTTTCACTAAAAAATTTGAAAAAATTAAATTGTGGCTTTGATAATTTTTTTTTTTAATAAATTTTTTTTGTGAAATGTGGAGCCGGTATCCAAAATATGAAAAAATAGAAAATGTATTTTATATACAAAAAGCTAAAAACAAAATTTGGTAGCTGTAGCTAAAAAGATGTAAAAGATATGGTCAGAAAACTGAATCTTGATAACGTATTTAATCGATATCAGTCAAACAGGAAAAGTTATCGAATATCAAAAACAAACTGCGCGCTGTATACATAGACCATCATGCAAAATTTTAAGTCTTTAGCTCTTATATGTTCTGAGATCGACGCGTTCATAAATACGGACAGACAGACGGACAGGGCCAAATCGACTCAGCTCGTCTCCCTGATCAAGAATATATATACTTTATGGGGTCTGCCACGCCTCCTTCTGCCTGTAACATACTTTTTGCAAAACCATTATACGCTGATTTCCCATTTTCAATGGGTTCAGGGTATAAAAATGAAATGTTGAAAATATGTTGGTTTAGCTCCTAAAATATTCGGTACTTCATGTTAAAGATTTTGTTAATGTACATTTCGACGATTATAAATTTTTTCAAAATAAAAAAAAATTAGCTTCTCATTTTTAAATATATATAGAACTAGCAATATGTTTATGGATGTCTGTTAAAATTTTCAAAATCAAATATTTTGTTTGAAAATTGTTTGTCCGAATTGTGTAAAATTTAAATTCTATCAAATTCAATTGCCTTCAATAATTCGAAATTTGAATGCTGCAAATAATGGAAGTTGCAAATCTAAACTTGATTTCTTAAATTAATAGTTTTCGTAAGAATATTTGTCTTATTACATTAAAAAAAAGAACTGGCGAAAGCTTTATTATTGTTTAAATTGAAGCAAAAATAGGCATTTTAAATGCATTTATAAATACACGGGCATCCGTATGTTCGAAATCTGAGTTAAAGGTATGGTCGAACATACAACATACACATATTCAATCAAATACATATATGCGTATGTGTATGTATGACAAATATAGTGTACAAAATATTTTCGCTACAAAATATTGTTCATTTCGTAGCCTCCTGCTGCTCAAAGGCTGGATATTGCTCTAAGACCTGCGCCCAGGTGAGTTTCGTCGTCGCTAAATCCTTAACCACACCGACAACAAGATCGAGTCCGATGCGAACCTGCTTCATGGTATTCCGGTCACGCAGAGTCACAGTGTGGGGCTCTTTCAAGGTGTCGAAGTCTACAGTGATACCATAGGGGATAGCAATCTCGTCGGTGCGCGCATAGCGACGTCCTATGGAGCCACTCGAATCGTCTACTTTGTGCGACAGCTCTGCCTTGGTCAACGAGGCTGACAGCTGTTGCGTATACGGCTGGAATTCGGCGTTGTTCGACAGAGGCAGTATGGAGCATTTAAGCGGAGCCACCAGAGGTGGCAACGTGAAGTAACATCGTTGTTCGTCGCCATCTCGGCATTGGAAACTGTGCTCGAGCAGGGCGTACATGACGCGGCCAATGCCGAAAGATGGCTCCACGACGCTCGGTATAAATTCCTCGACATGCCCAGTTTTGGTGGCATGTTTCACAGCGATTGTCTCTGTGCCGAGCTCATGAGTAGCCCCGTCAGCCAGCGTCAGTTTGTACTGGCCACCGGCTGCTAGCTGTGTCTCCACCTGCTTGATGTCATCGAGCGAAAGCTTGGCCAATGCATCCGTTATGGCCTTGGCTTCTTTTTTGAATGTTTTGCCAAGCGCCTGCTTGTTGGGCACAATCTCACTGACCTCCACGGTCTTCGGAGCCGGCAAACGCTTCTCGGCCACCAGGCGCACCCCGGTGGCGGCCGTGTGCTGACCCAGATCGTAGGCTGATCGGTCGGCACAGCCGACGCACTCTACCCATCCATACGAGGTCAGAATTTCTGCGTCCCAACAGTCACAGG
Organism: Drosophila gaucha; assembly: GCA_035045545.1. Taxonomy (NCBI): domain Eukaryota; kingdom Metazoa; phylum Arthropoda; class Insecta; order Diptera; family Drosophilidae; genus Drosophila; species Drosophila gaucha. Next base: position 495,124 of record JAWNOY010000435.1, read on the forward strand.
CATAGTGCGCCATCTCATTGCCCATGTGCTGGCGGAAGCGAAGGCACTCAGGCTTGATGCCAATCGCATGCAAGAACTGCTGAATCCGGGCCATGTAGTAGCCCAATGTTTCGTTGGCCACCAGTTTGCTGCTTACTGCCTCCCCAATGGTCGATGGCTGAGCTGATTTGCCATCCATCTGGTTACATGCTGAATACAGCGTTAGCTTCTCGCCGGCTACGTGGCTAAACTTGGGATGATCCTTGTGCGCAGGATCGCAAAAGTGCTCAATCTCCGCCATGGTGAACTCACGCACTCGTATCAGACCAGAGCGCGGAGAAATCTCGTTGCGGAATGAGTTGCCAATTTGGGCCACTGCGAAGGGCAGTTTCCCCTGGTTGAACTCCAGCAGGCGCTTGAAGTTCACAAATATACCCTGCGCAGTCTCCGGACGGAGGAAGCCCTTCACCAGACCAGTCGGTCCGATTTGAGTGGCAAACATTAGATTGAATTCAATGGGTTCCGTAAGATCGTTGCCAGTCAACGGCGATTTGATGCTGTACTTGGCCAGTACATCTGCGAGCTCCTGTTTGTTTAGGCCATCCAGCTTAATAATGATATCCTCGCACTCAGCCTGCAGCGCTGCAGTCGCATCTTTGGCTTTGGAAAGCTTTTCTAGCGCTTGCTTGATTAGATGGTCCAGTCGGAAGCATTCACCGGTCTTGACATCCTTCACCATCAGATCGGCAAATCGTTCCACATGCCCCGACGCCTTAAGGACTGGCTCGGGCGTCAATATTGAGCAGTCCACTTCCAGCATCTGCTCCTCCAAACTGAAGAACTGCCGCCACAAGGCTAATATGTTGGACTTAAGCGCGCAGCCCATGGGTCCAAAGTCATACTGGCCGGTGATGCCTCCATATATGGCAAAGGATTGATCGTAGAAGAAACGACGCTTTAGCAGATCTTCCATTTTCGCACGATCGAAGCTCACAACGCTTGGCGTCAGCGCCAATTCTTTCTCTTCCAGCACTTTCTTCCGCACCTTTAGCTCGGCCACGGCTTTTTTAACATCCAATTCGGGTGCTCCCTTTGCCTTCAGTTCACGGACCAAGTTGCCCTGCTCCTGCACTCGCTCGCGCAGCGGCGCCAGCTGCACTTCTATCTCGGGATTCGACATGATAAAGTCTGCTGCTGCTCGTAACTGAACACTTCGCTTCTGTTTCTTGCTGCCCCAAGAGTTAGCTGAGGAGGTGAAAGAGGTGGTGCAAAAAAATACTTTTGCTTGTGCTTTGTTGGCAAAGGTATCTCGCTCACGACAACTCCACGTTTTTGTGTGCGTTTTGTTTTGTTGAAAATGGTATAAAAGACCACTGGCGCTGCGCAAGTGTGTATGCGCTTTTAAAAACTGCAATGACATGTGTTATTTTTTATGCGCCCAACAGATAAATTTACATAATTTTAATTGACGGTTTTGGAATTCTTTAATACCTTTAGCTGCCTGTTCGGTGATTCACAATGGAAATGAAAGTGATGTGCAACACTGCATCTTCGGAAATAAAAAACTGCTCAAGAGCCGGCTATCGTAACGTGTGTGGGCTACATTGGGTGTGAGTTTCATATATTATTTTTCAATAGCATTTAATAGAAATATTATATGAACAGCATTATTTTAATAAATATAACTTAAATTTTGAATTTTTTATTGTAACCTACAATTTTGTGCAACACTGCCTTTCAGCGTATCTGCTCAACATAGATATTTCATAATCGATACGTCTTATGTGCAGCTGTTGTCATATCGATATATCGATAAGTAATTAAAAAATTCATTTTTGTTCTATACTGCTCATTAGAAGCATTTTTCTCGCATGTTTTATTAATATTATTTTGCTGAATTAGTTTTTTTTTTTTACCAAAAAAGCAACGTTCAAATATCATTTGCATACCGTTGGCGTTAATATTTAATACAAAAGCGACCTTCGACTTACTCGGTTTGTTGTGTTTGTGACTAAGGAAAGGTGACGACGGCGTCTCAACGACGACGACGACGCTATGCAACCGCATTACTGCATGACATAAAAACAAAATACGAGCAGCGCTTCTTGCAACACCTAAGGTAACTGTTGTTTACGGTATACGTTAATTTGGCTTAAATTCCACGTCTCTTTCTTCTTATTGCAGCATCTTTGTTTAGCAAACAGCTACAAATTAGGGCAGGGCAAGTCAAAAGCGGCCAATAGGTGAGTGCAATCGTCAAACACATATATAAATATACATATATAAATATACGAACGCTTTGCCTGTTATTTGTTTGAATGGTTTTGCTTTCTATTACTGTATTTAAACCAGTATACTCTGATTTCGCATTTTCAATGGTTTCAGGGTATACAAAAATATAAAATGCTAGCTTTAAACATATGTATATATGTAGTTCTTGTCAAATTCGGTAAATGTTAGCCATATCGCCCTGTACAGTTACCATTTCTTACCTCCATACGCCACACTCTTTAGAAATTAATAAATCCATCACTGTACATCAATATTACATGCAATGTACACATGTGTTAAAAGTTACATGGGACATTCATACATACAAATATTTGTACATACATACTTACATGTCCATGCTGTGGTGGTGTGGTGGCGCGGTGATGTGTTGGTGTGGTTGTAGCAATTTAAGCAGCAGGCAGTTGTGCGTTCTACTCTCGTACAAAGTCAAATAAGCTAGTGCACGTCTCTAACAAACAAACAAATATAAAACCCCAGACAAATCCAATGCTAACTCTTAACTAAAACCAATATAAAAAAGGGGCTAAAAGCTGGCGACAATCATTGAAGGCTGCTTATGTCTTTCTAGGATCTATCACACGCACCGCTCACCGCAACCACCGTTAGCCCAATCAGTACAAAGAATGTAAATGAAAGCAGAGGGCAACAGCAACAAGAACAACTGGAGCAGAAGCCCTGGCGATGCAACTGAAAGGGCTAAAGACCAAGAATATGGCCAGTCTGAAAGATGATGAACCAGGAGCCAACAATCGGCAAAACAACAATAACAATAACAACAATAGTACGAGCAGCAATCCAAGCACCAGCAACAACAATAACAATAATAATAATAATAATAATAATGAGGATGCGGCAAGCAAACGCGAGTCATTGGAGGCGCGCAAACAAACTTTGGAGCAGCGGCTAAGTGAAAAAAGCTGGCTTTTGCAGCAAATACAAAAGCAGGAGGCAGCTATTATGCATGGCAATTACGAACAATTGACCATCAATGAGTTCTTCGCCCAGCTGGCGCAGCAGTACAAGCATGAACAGCAATTGCAGGCGTTGGCTAAGGACAGCGGCGCCTTGCTACGACGTAAGCAGAGCACCAGCAGTCGAATTGAGGGTCAGCCAGGCGGTAGTCAAACCTATAGCACCGGCAGCAACAACAACAACAGTCGCCACTCGGAGACGCATTCGAACCGTAGCTCAGAGTACGATAACTATCAGCCTGCTGGCTCCAATGGTGATATGCTGGTCATAGGCGTTGCTCAGCATCAAGCGCAGCAGCATCCTCACGTAAAGAGTGCACTGAAGAAACGTCCAACACCTACACCGACAGCACAGATACAAATGCAGTACATTGCACAGAGGCAGCAGCAACAGCAAATGCCACAGCAGGTACACGGTATGATGCAGCAACATCATCACATGGATGCCTATGCACAGCAGCATGCCAACTATCTGCAACTGCAACAGGAGCAGCAGCCAAAGCAACGCCAGAAGGATGTTATATCAATGTACTCGGCGAACTCGTCCAATGTGGCCACTCTGCGGCAGCAGCATGTGGCTCCGCAGCAACAACCCATTATAGTGCAGTGTGACAAGTACTATCTGTCGCCCACGCATCAGAATTACAGCGAGGGCGGCTTCATCAAGTCCAGTCAAAATATCAAGAAGTATGTGTCGCCGCTCGCTTCGCCGAGTGCCATTAGCTACGAGCAGAGCTCGCTGCATCATCATCAGCGTCAACTGGACGCCATCTCATTGGCGCCCAGCTATATGTCCGTAGAAGTGGAGAGCGTGGAAAGGAATCAGCAGCAGCAACAGCAGCAGTATCGTTGGCGTTCACAGTCCCATATTGCAGCATTGACCCCGCCTCATCCGCATCAGAATCAGAGCATGACTGCCGCGTTGGCAACCGAGCCAAAGTCGCATTCCAGCGATATGCTAGCAGCGCCGCTGCCGCGCTATGCTAGCAAACCAAAGCCACTCGATGAGATATCATTGTGCTCAGCGTCTGCCAGTGGGACGACCATAGAAAAGAAACTTAAGCCCAAACAGTGGCTGGAATCATCGCTCGATGGGCCCGCAGTTGTGCGTCAAATTGAATCCACATCTCACAGTCCCGTCAGCAGCAGTGGCAGCGGCGCCGCTGCTTCTGCGGCAGCAGCCAGCAAGCCGCGGACCAAGCTCTCCTCGCAGTCAATGTCGGTGTCGAGTCGCCTTTATTCCATGTCCGCACAGCGCGGTGCACAAAACTTTGCGCCTAATAACTATCCGGTTGTTGTCAGTTCGAAGGCTCTGCAGCATGCAGATGAAAGATTTGCGAAACTGAGTCAGTCCACCTCCTATCTGAATGCCATGGAGCAGACGGTAGGCATATCTGCATCTTATCCACTTGAACCACTCGAAATACCGCCTTTTAGGCATCTACCGCCCAAGCCAAATCAAAATCAACAGCCAACGCCGCCGCCCAGGCCTCCGCCAGTTGCCAATAACAATAACAGTAATAGCAACAGCAACAATATAATTGGAAATGCATTGCAGAATGCTCTGGTATCGCCGCCAGTGGCCGTTGCTACGGCCACAGCCGCAGCTGGCTTGTCACCTGAGATTCGCATTGAATCGCCAAAAAATATGACCATCGTGCAGCAGGCCACTTTTCAGCCATACAAGGAGGTGACCAAGCCCTTCGAAATGTCCGACTTCTACAAATACTCGACGAAGTTTAAACAGAAAGAAGGTGGGCGACCCGAATGACAAGAACTTAGCTCTTCAAATGATTTCGGTTTTTTAATTCAGATATGCATATATAGTTTTAGTTATCGTCAAAACCCTTTTGATATTTGTTTGTATCGGAAATTGTGGCTTCCTCTCGATTTTGTTTGGGGCAAGCGCAAATTTGACGAATAAGTAAATTGACAGCGACAAGAACATTCGAATGCTAATCGATGACTGTTATCAAATGGAATGCATAAGCTTCCATATTAAAGCCCAACTGACAATATTAAACAAACGAATTGTATATTGACTCAACGCCTTCGTGATTTGCCTTTTTCAAAAATTTTTATACTATATTTACTGATTTTGCATTTACAAAACGGAACTGACTCGAAATAATTGTAGAAATACTGATAGTAATTGTTAAAAATTGATTGTACAAAATTATTTGTACACTGAGTTGAATATACACTAATATATATGTATACATATAAATCTTTTTTTTCTATATAGAAAATAATAAAAACGCAAATATTTTATATTAATTTTTCACTGATTTGGCAGAAAACAAGGATTCATTTTAAAAGTTTTTAGTTGATTTGATTTAAAATTACAAAATACAAATACAAAACCCTTCCCACTTGAAATCGATAATAATCAACAACAATAGCTTGAATATAAACTTATTAATAGCATCGCCTTTTGTAACTTACTTGAAAAATTCCCAATGAAAATAGGTATAATGTATGTGTGTTTTAACGAGATGGAAGACCCCAAAATGAATATCTATTCTTGATCACAAAGATCAGAGTCGATTTAGCACAAAAGGGTAAAAACTTGAAAATTGAAATATGTTACTCTTTATAATCGATCAAAATAGATAAATGCACCCAAAATTGAAAAAGGTATTTCAAATAGTAGAGATTTTGACTTTACCATGTACACACATGCGGCTGAGGCTTGCCATTTGGAATTTGTTAAATAAGCCCCCAGATAATAATGTTAAAATTATACTATACAACTAAGCTCATTGATGCGTATCAAAAAGGGAATTTCAGAGTAGGGATCACCAAACATACCTTTAAATGATGTTGTGAGCCTATATGTTAGTGGTTTGCTCGAAAATATCGATATTAGATTAAATTTGGATGTTATTTGAAAAGTTCGCGATTGTAACTTTATTCCTTGTGTTATCTTAATTTTGTAAAACATACCTTTTGTAGAGTTTTGGAGACAAGTTGAACTTTACAGTAACTCAAATCAAGTCACTTGTAAAACAATTTTCACAAGAATCTTAAAAAATAAGTTATTAAATCGAATTGAATGAGAAACCAATGTTAGTCATAGCCGATTTTAGTCAATTTTTGTATTTTTTGTTGAAAATTTCTCGAACATGACTCCTAAACTTCAGATTGATTCCTGAAACGAGCACCAATCAGGCAGGTAGCCTGAATAGCTACAGTAAAATCTCTATAAGATATATATATATATATACAATATATATACATTATATGCATTTAGGATAAACTCCATTAAATGTTTAAAATATTTTGAATCTCTTTAAGATCTTGTTGTTGCTCTATATATTTTACTACTCAATTATTTAATTCACCCAGACCCTAAAATTTGTTTATTTCTTTTGCATTCAATTTGTATATATGTAGATATATTTGAATATATTTGAGCTCTAGACACACATATGTTCAGTGTGTGTATATATATAGAAGATAGTTTGGTCTGCTTGAGTGAGCATTAATTTGGGTTCGTCTCTCTTTCGAAATACCGTGAACCAAAAATAAAAGAATCATTCTCTTAACATGGGCCAGATCGGTTCAGTTGCATTGGACGCGCTGTGTTACGTGCTGCTGTTCTGATCGGTTGCACTTTGCTTTAATGCACTTTCTGGTGCTGGAGTATATAGTATTTCAGAGGAGCCGGAAGAGCCACGAGATGACGGTCTAAAGTTTCGCGTTTTTAGTTTTCGTCTTTGTCTGTGTTTTAGTTTAGTTCAGTCAAAAGTCAATTGTGAGGAGACTTGTGTTCAAAATTTTACGTAAATCTATCTCCTACATAACCTCTCTGTGTGTTTAAATTGAATCAAATAAAACAAAAACAGAAATAGAAAACAGAACGCGGCACGCGGCTCGCTTTCGAAGCCAACTCAAATCAAGCAACCAGAAGAACAAGAGCAACACAGCATCTAGTTTACGATTCTGTAGTAGAAAAATTAATATGCATAATTGACAGTCGCAAATGTTTCCCGAACATTTTTGGCGGCCAACTGTGCGCATTGTGGACATTGATCATGAATTTGAACAAAATCAATCGAATGAAGTAAAATTTTAGCATCATGAATCTTAACACAATATATGATTGGGTATGTCACACAAAACATTGTATGTATCCATAATAATAATCTGGAATTCTAATATTTTTTAATTATAAGGCCCCTTAAACTTAATATGCTGCCTATAGAACCAGCAAGCTGATATCTGAAACGAATCAGAAAAGGCAAATAAATTTGTTTTCGTATTTTCCTCTGTATTTTAAGTAAATCTTGATTTCAACTCAGCGTTGAAGATTCAATTGAAAATGGGGTTTTCGCCGACTCGTATAAAGTATATATATTCTGGACCAGGTCGATAAACGGAGTCGATCTAGCCATATCCGCGTGTCCATGTGTATGAACGCTTTAATCTCAGCAACTACAAAGCTAAAGACTATATTTATTCTTGGATAAAGTTTATCATTTTGTTTCGGTATTTCTTGATATTTCGGTTTTAAAGCAATTTTTAAATTTTGTAGATTATAATATTGGATGTACAGATTATAAATAATTACGCTTTTAGATACTCCCATACTTAAGTATAAACAATTATTTCAAAAATTAGAGTCTTGGACTTTGAATTGAATCACAAATAGATCGCTCACAGATGCCCTGCAAATATCATTAAGATACAACATTAACTTTTCCCAGAGGGGTGGCTGTATTTATATGTGAGTGTGTATTTTGCGTAAGTGTGTGTGTAATACAGATGGCCGTCGGGATCGGGATTTTGGAGAATCCCGCGGGTCCTGAAAAATATCGGGCTTGGGCGGGACGTGAAAGATTCTGAAAAAGTTCGGGACGGTCGGGATAAGTGCTTGATCCCGAAATTCCCCGCGGGTCGCGATAATAAAATTATTAATCCATAAAATTACTTGTATTTATCAAAGAACAGGATTAATTCTTATATAAATCATATTAAATTTAAAAGAACTTCAAATGTTTTATTATTTTGACAATAATGAAATGAATTGCCTGTCCCTTGAATTCTTGTTCGATGAATCGAATGTGTAATTCGTAAAAAATATAATTAACCTTGCCATTATGAATTATTGGGATTCGACAGTAGTTGGATAGAATAGATTTGTTAACTGTCACAATATCTCAACAATTAACTTATTGACGGTTCTTAATGGAGTTATAGTTATGTAAATGAAGAAAAGGTAAAAAAATTTAGTTTGTCAAGAAAATGTTGTTCTTTTGATCGACAATTTCTATGGTATCTATTTCTATGATATATTACTGAAGATTGAATCGATTTTAAAATTTGTAGTTTCCGCACAAAGAGGGACCATTACAATTGGCTTGAGGCTAGCAGAATAATTTATATATCTAGTTTATCTATGAGCTAAATCTATTTGGAGATGTCTGCTGCTCCGAGTTCCACAAATATCAATTATTCAAATTCGTATGGATTTTATTTAATTTATGCTAATGTTGCAATAAATTAAATTTGTGAATTAAGATTTTGAATCGACAAAATATGTTTTCGCAGGCTCACTAAGTGTGCATAAGGTCGAGTCATGGAGAACGTGGTCCCAGCTGCACGTGCTTACAAGAACTCGAAATAAATAAAGGCACCTTTTGACATTTCACTCCGAAGAGCAAAGCAGTGCAAGGCTCTCAAATATACATTCAAGTTTTTCGCGTTATCAACTGGCATCTGGGTTGCAGATAGCGGGCAGCATGTTGATGGCGCTCTCCTTCTCTTTTATTTTTCTCTTTCCCTTTCTCGCTCTCGCTTTCGGTCTGACTGGTTTCGCGTTGCCCGCCAACATGTTGCTCACAGAGAGGCGATTTACGTTCCACATTTTGTTTATAAATAAAAGAAATGGGAGCGTATTTCGTGCACGGAACCGCTTCGAACCGTTGCAAATTTTGTTCGCTCTCTGGCTGTTGTGATTTCTTTGCATTGACTGCCTTTGACAGAGTGCCTGACTTGAATTGGGAATCGAGCGACGCCGACGTCGTAGAATTTTATTTATAAAAGAACTTCCATTGCAGGCGGTCGTCGTAGTCGGTAGTTCAGTTCGTCGAACGTATCGAAAGATAAAAGGCGAGTGTGTGTGTGAAGTTGTAGTAAAAACTAAAATGCATAAATTCCATCAACATAATAATAGCTACAAAGTGACAACAAAGCTTTATGACTCGAACCATTAACTTGAACACTTCGAGTAATGCGACCTTAACCATGAGTAAAATACATGTGAGTAGAGTTAGCCCAAAAGATTACTTGCGTCTGTAAGCCTAGTAACCAGCTAAGGGCTTGAGGCTTCTAGTTCGAAATGCTTAGTCGCTTGTGAGGAAATCAGATCTCATCAATAGCCTCTGCTTATTGGGAGTGGCTTATTCGTTCTTATTATTATTATTGTTGGTTGAAATTTCAACCGACATCTATATGAGCCAAATGTGTGTCACACCCCAATAAGAGATATTTACAGCCGTCTCATAGACTACCGCAACCGCGAAACGAAATCAAATTTGGCCCTCGAAAAATTCGCGTAGGAGCAGGACGAAATTGTGTACGACACGCACATATAAGAAAAAGAAAAGTTTTATCGGGAACTAATGTAACCATGGTGATGGCGAAAACTGTTATCCCGATACTGTTAAAGGACCCAAATTAATTTGCATATTGCTGACAAGTTCAAGGACATCCAACAGGAACGTCCAAGTCGACGTTATTTGAATTTGCCCCTCACCCTAGTGCATTTGTAAAGTTTTATACAATTTGACCCACATGCGCAGTTCGGAATTCTCAGACATTTGCAAAAGCAATGAGCGCAACGATCTCAATTAATGCCGAACATACATTATAATCTAATTGGATCTCCAGCAATACGACGAATGCTTCTGATTACCTCACCTAGATCTGTCAAGTGGACAGCGTCTTAATTGGTGCCTATATATAGATGTAAAAATAAACAAAACCATCTGCAACTTTAATAAGTTGCAGGCCGTGATCGTTGAGTTTATTACAAAACTTAGAGAATGCCTCAGATATATTTTGATTCTAATTATAAAAGGGCGGTCGGCTGCCAGGCAGCCAGGCAGTTAGGCAGGCAACCTGATCCGATGGCCAGTGGCACAGCTGCAATCCATCATCTAGCGCCTGACTCAGCCACACCAATTGCCGTTTGGCATTCGCGAGGGCATTATATACACTTGAGCTGCAAAGCATTTAGTGTCAGAGATGCGGGTCAATTGGCTGAAGATGCCAGCGATTGCCTAATCAATGCTGATCCACTGATCAGCGATCTTTCTTTCTGAGTGCCATAGGCCCAAAATCTTGTCGTAACCCCATAATCCCGACATGGCGTCTGCCGCTGTTGTGACAACGTCGCTGAAAATGAGGTGACATCATTAAGAAAATGAAAATGAAAATAAAAATCGAAATGAGTTTATTGTGGCGTCAGACCAAAAGTGTCACTGCCAACTCGGCCAAGAAGAAATCTGTGAATTATGCACAATTTACATACCAATCATATGTATACATATATATATATATATATAGGTAACATGTATATGCAAATGATTGTACATAAGAAATAAACTATCATTGAGTACAAATTTTTAGCAGAGAGTCAACTAATGCACAGCTTCATTTCAGATCACATCGCTGCTCCGTGCGGGCAGCGGCCGCGCCTTCTACAAGGCAATCGAGGCGCCAGAGGAACCAGCTGCACCGCCCACACTTATCAACTCAGCACAGCAGCCACATATAGAGCCAGCAGCCAGTTGCAACTATAATATACAGAATGTGGAAGTTGAGTTTATACCAACATTAAATTTTGTGTTTCAAGCATCGGCAACAGTCAGCAACAAGCCATCGGACAGAGAGCAAGCACAAGAGCAAGGGCGACAGCAACATGTTGCTGACAAGGCCTGCGATAATATTGACTGCTCAGTTGCCAAATCTGATGATAACGAATCGACGAATACATATATAATCTCCAGAAGTAGCTTTACGACTGCCACAAGCTCAAGCAGCACTCCGTACGCGGTCACTTCGACAGACACTGCCGAGCTACTACGGCAGCAAAATAATCTAAGTCTCACCGAGGACGAACAGACAATTTCGTCATTCAGCATCGAACAGCCGACAAGTTCCATCTCCATCGAAATGGCCGAGCAACAGAAGCACACAACAACAACAACAGCAACAACAAGCGAGGCAACAAGCAGCGGCTATGTGGCACCAAGAGCATCTACACTAACCACAACCACAACGACAACCAGCAGCAGCATAGAAGAGGATATCGAGGAAGCGATTGAAGTTAGCGAGGTGGAGGAACAACTCCACTCGAATATCGATTCGCTATCCGAGGTAGCTGCAAAGACGCCATCTAAGCGCGATGAACTACAACTACAGCAGAGTGCCAAATCTGGAAGCAGCGAAGAGGCTGCAGAGTTTCGCATTGACGATGCTCAACTTTCAGGTGGCCAACTGGCTCAGCATTTTCTGGTTGATGAGGAAAGTGATGATGATGTTGACGTTGACGATGCCGACCCAACTAGTCCAAAGGATGAAGCAACTCCGACCGACGATGACTTTGATATTAGCCTTCCATTGGAGGGGCCTAAACCAGTGCACTCTCGTCACGAAGATAACGTAGACGAGTCCTTCCACAGACACGACGAGGGCGAGAGTCTCAGCAACCAAAGCACCACAGACGACGTGTCTGACTTTGTGGACGAGCCGCATCAGACCACGGATTCAGCACTGGAAGCCCAAAATGTTCAGACAGGCAGTGCCCCTGCTAGTACAATGGCTTCGGCACTCTCGGAGGTTGCCGAACACGAGTCAAAGCTGGAGGAGAGTGAGTTGGATGTAGATAATGATCAACACAGTGAACAGGATCACTCGATGGAAGAAATAGTAGCTACTAATGAGTCTATAGAAATAACCTACGATGCAGATGAAGCAGCTGCCAGCAACTCGCTGTTAAGTGCATCGCAAAAATTAGAAATTGTCACCGACTTGGATGTTGTAGAGCCACCACAAACACATTCTGTAGAACAGTTCAAACTGCCGCCAATGCAAAGACCTCAAATAGTGGATCACAAAGCTTCAAATATCCTGGAAATTCTTCACATACACCCAGAGCCACTAGATCGGATAATGACGGACATTGATGACGATGACGATGAAGACGAGGAGTCCTCCATGCAGCTATTGAAGCTGCGTTTGATGGCCATGAATCAGCAGACGCAGTCGGATAGTGGTGCCAAAGTCTCGCCCACAGAGTCACCCGCTTCACAAGAGGCTGGAAACGTGGAACTTAAGCAAATGGAACGTGTCCCGCTGACAGAGTTCAGCAAAGATGTGCTGGAAGACATAACCGAAGAAAGTGAGCGTCTTTTATCATTGACCACCACGGCAGAGGAGCCGAAATCGCTGTCCACGGAGGATTCAAAAACTTTACATGAATGCAAGGTCGGCAGTAATTCAAGTTTGGTGAGTTTAAACATGCTGAAACAGCTGGAGGCCAAGGTTAAGGATCTACACTCACAGCTTGAAAGCAAGGACAACTGCCTGGCTTCGCTGAATCTGCAACTAGAAGCTGCTCGTCGTGAATCGAGCGCGGGTCCGGCATCTACGCGGGACAGCAGCTCGTTGGTGACTAATTCTACGGAGTATCGCACCTTCCAAGAGGAGTTTGGAGCGCCGGTAAGACTTGATAATAAAGCCATCATTGCCAGCTGTACTTAATAATTATTTCCCCTACTCTACAGACGCTTGATATCTATGTGGAGCTGTCATGGCGCGACGACAAGATCGCAAAGCTCACGGATTCACTGCAGCACTCTTTGAATGTCCGTGGCCAACTGCAATCCGATTCAGATAGGCTGGGCGACGAGGTCCAATCATTACGGAGGCAGTTGCGCGAGGCCATCGATGCAGTCAAACGGGTCGGCGGCTGGTCTGATCAGCAGGTTAATGTCGGACAGCGCATATCTGAGATATCCATGGACTTGATCAGCGAAAGTGACGACGATCTGGAACGTAACTTTTTCACCGACCACGAGGGGGATCGGGTGTCCCGCAGCTCACGTGAGCGACAGCCCTCGGTGCCAATCGATGACCTGGGCGTGGAGCCTTTACCTCCAGAATGGCCGCCCGCATTCAGCAAACAAATCGAACAATTCCAAAAATGTCTGCTGCCCGGCGAGGTGCGCCCCTTTCTTTTGGTGCAGCGTAAGTTTGATGACTATCTGTCGCAGCAGTTAGCCCAGGTCCGGGATCAGTGTGCGCAAGAGCTCAAGATCAGTCGAGATCAATGGGAGAGTGAGAAATTGATTAGCGACCAGGCACAGCAGGTGGCACACGCTAACCAAATGGAGGAGCTACGCAAATACTTTGAGGATCGTTGTGCTAATCTAGAGAAACAGTTTTCCGACGATGTGTTCTCGCATAAGTCTCAGCATTTGGGGGGCGACAGCTCCTCCGAGTGCTCGGAAGCAGAGCAACTACCCGACGAGGCTGCCTCAAAGGAATCTTCTCCACGCAAGCGTAAACGCGCTGAACTACTGCTCAGTCCCAGCCATCGCCAAATAACGCCCAGCGGCCTAGATTCCAAGGAAACTAAAGACAATGTGCGTAAGCAGTCAGCTAAAGTAAAATGAAAAAACAAATATAGAAATTGTAAACTAATTTCAGATATCACAAGAAATCGCGGATCTGAAAATGTTCTATCAATCGCATATCGATGAGCTGAAGCGCTCTCACGTTGATCAGGTTTGCAAACTAAGAGAACGTCTAAGGTTCTACGAGCGACACCAAGCAGATGACGATTACTTGGTAAGTCATCTAGGCTTACGTTTCATGTATTCGCATATGTATAGGAGGTATGGTTATATCTAAATAACTAACTAGTCGCATACAAATGCGGTTGAATCTTGCATATTTTCATTATCTGTGCCCTCCAGTTGACCAACTGCTAACTGCATGTTCTTTCTTGTTCGTTTACTTTTATAACCCAATAAACAACTAAATCCCAATGTAACTACCTGGCAACAACCACAACTAACCTGCACAGCCAACAAAACACAAATTGCCGACTACCTGCCAAAAAGCAAGCCAAGATATAATAGAGGCGGAGCCAACACCTGCTCAAAATCCAAACCATTCGCTAATTATCATAGATGAGGATGAGCTAAACTTGAATAACGAATCGCAGGTGATTCAACGCATTATCGAGGAGTATGAGCGTCGCCTGCAGGAGCAACTGGCGCTGGCACGCCAGGACATTGCCACCGAGCTCGAACAGCAGATACAGGTGAGGTATGGAGCGCATGCAGGCATGGGACGCTCTTTCACAACTTTACTACACTAATTGCACTTCCGTAAATATATTCTGCATGCTGTGTGATTCACCAAGCTCCGTCTCTAATTCTCGAAACCAAAATTGTTTCTGTGCATTCGTTCAATGAACATTTTTGGCTCCGGCTTTTACGACACGCACCGCACGTGAAATCGTGCAAAATGTTGATAGGACGCTAAAATAAACTTGTTGAAGTACTCTTGTTAGGAGTGCCCGACTAGTAGATACTCTTAACCTAGTGCTGTGCTGCCATTGTAAATATACTTTTATAGTTTCCTTCTATGCAAACATACTCAATCAAGCAGGGTACCTTATTAAAGAGTGGGAAAAGTGCAAAGGAAAATATATATTCTGGATCTCTGCATGATATAGAGATAGAGAGCTCATTCAATCTTTGCTTTTTAACTCTGCGATAAATGCTACAAAATTATCAACTTCACAGGCCAACATAATTTAATGAAATTAAGTAACCAAGAAACAAGCAAATAGTTTGCAGTGGTTTTTGACAAGGAGAATCCGAAATGAAATCAAGTTCTATAGAGTTTCTATCGTAAAGGCTCAAAGAAACAGGAAAATTAAAAGATTTTTTTTCGTTAAGACATCTGAAAGGGGCACACATTTTCTCTAAATCAGTTTTTTATTTTTAAAATATTTATTTTTTGACTTTGAAATGTGGTCTGTTGCATTTATTGAACAGCTGCACTGCACCTTCTCTCATACTCTATATGTGTATGTATACTATAGGTAAAGATCATTTCAGTTAGCTAATACAAAATTTGTATTGAAAGAACAATTTTCTCTTTTCCTTTACCCGTCATTCAATTTATATTTAATTGAAATAAATCTGCTCTTGAAGTAGCTATTTTTAATACCAAAGTCAACGATCCCAGTCGAAGGAGACGTGTGTTCCTCCCCTGAGGTTGCTTCCAGGCAAACGTTCGTTGTTCGTTAAAAGCGGATTCCTTGCAACAAATATAAAATGATTGATATAAATAGTTAAAAGTTAAAATAGTGTTAAAAGTAGGTGGAGAATGCATTACAACTATATTTAGCATATTTTCAAAAAAATATTTTTTTTAAGATTGAGTACATGCATACATGCATACATATGTACATACATACATGCATTAACATGCAAGCGTACTATTTGTTTGTGTGCCAACTGCATTTTACCAGGGATTTATTTTTATGTTTTTGGTTGCAAGATACATACATATGTATGTATACATACGATCTTGTATGTTTCTTTAAACATATGGTCGTATACATTTGTTGATGAATACCAGTTTACCGTATAAACTAATCATGTGGTTCGCGTTTGCGTCCATAAACATAAGTCTGTAAGCATCCACTTCATAAAAATGGAAGATTTCCCTAATCCAATAAAGCCCGGCCGGAAGTGCAGAGGGTAGTCCGGCTCAGAATAAATTAACTCCGCCTAATAACTCGTCGGTATATTTGGAAGTGTGGACGAACGAGTAAAATTACACTGTTAAATGTACACAAACACACATGTATATATGTATTTATGTGTGTACACACACATGCAGGGAAGTGCAATAACACAGTGGACGTGGCTGTTCAAAATTAACGAACATAAATTTAAATTAGTGCAACACGCACACAAACAGACCACAGAGAAAACAAGCAGTTCAGTTTGCACTGCTTTGTTTACATTAGGCAAATGCTCTCTCACAGCCTCTCTCTCACTCATACTCTCTCTTTATTCCGTGCCGACGATCTCTATTAAATGGCCTGTTGCTCGAAGTGCTTGCTCAGTCTTTTCTGTTACTTCAAGGCGGACATGTGTGATTTATCATTGTGTGCCAAGTGCCGAATTATAGATACATATATACGTATATATAAACAGAAGTGTGCATATCTACACAAACATGTATGTGTATAAGTGAATTAATATAAAAACATGTGCGTTCAAGAGATGTTCAAGTATTGTGAATAACTATATACGAAAAGAGACGTTAAATCAACACAGGCGCAAAAATATATATAAAAGCCATTGTGACCAAGTGATATACATTTAAATAAGTGTGCGTATATATGAAGTCTACAAATAAATAAATATATGAACACGCGAAAAACCCATTAATCAAATCAAAAGTGTGAGTGAATTGGCGTGTATTTGATCATTCAAGAATCAGTTACAATTCAAGTCAGCTTAACGGTTTTTTGGCTGGCGTCTTTCTGAAAAATAGTAGCATACATACATGCATACAAGAGGATTTTTTGGATACGAGAGAGCTTGTAAAAAAGTAATAAAACATGAGAATAAGCATTAGTTAATAAGACGTATTTAAGAACATAGCAGTCGTATATAGCTCACTGTGTAATACTTTGATACTTTGATTGTCAATACATTGTATTGACAGCTGCACTTCGTTAAAATAATCATTCATGACTATTTGATTCAAAAAATCTAAATATGACTTTAATTTTAATACTCCATCAAATTCAGTCGCAATGTGTGTCTTTCTGTTTGTCTAGAGGAATTATAGTACTATTAATGCCGTGTAACGTATGTACACATATCTCCCACAGTCCTTAAGCTAGCAACACAAAATTAAGCAGGTAGTTAACTTCTTCCATAGATCGATTTTTTAATTACACCCTTTGGGTGCACTATTCGCAAATATCTGAACTTTAGAGATAGTATTTACAATCTTTTAAGACACATTGTATCTGAAGAGCTTCAAAAATTCCTGATACGACCACAGGATTAGAAAAACTGATTTATAAAAAATATATATTTTGACCGTGAACGACTATTACGGAGTCTGTTCCGTCCGACCCAAACTTGCTTGCTTATTATATTTGATTTAAAATGAATACATCGTTTTATGTAAAATGTATTATTGAGAATATAAAATGTATATTTATAAATTTGTGTACACATGTAAAAATATATGTATATATGTACATATATATTCTTATTAACCACAAAAGTCTTATTAATATGTATATCCACTCATAAAATTCCTTGATGCGAACATATGTGTGTATGTTGATAGACTGAAAAGTAAATACTAAGGCTTTGACATATTCCAAGAAAAGTCGTTGCCCTTTTCCAAAAACCATAAACACTTTTCCTCTCAATAGTCCCAGTCGTAGCATGTGATGTTATTTTTGTGTGAGGCGCAAAAATTTGGTTGATTTGGATGGTGCCTATTTTGGAAAGTTGTTCTATTTTTGATGCGACACTCGGCTCGGGATACTCACTCCCCATGTGCATTTGAATCTTTCCTTCTAGGAAGCGAAATTCATTCGTGCTAACCCAACCCACTGATACTGATATCGATTTTCATATTAGCAAAAATTTCTAATTGATTTTTAATTAAAATGGTTAGACGCCCATCAAATTAAGCAATTTGTAAGTCAATTAATAGCTGGGGTTGCTTTCCTCTATATAAAGCCAGCTAATCTGGCTGTTCAATCTAAGTAAAAATAATAACAACCATGAGTTCAGACAACACTAAAGGTTCGCGATTTCTGGTGCGCAATCTTAAGTTCTGCAGACTTTGGCCCAACCACGGGTCATCTCCGTCCACGTTCACGCCATGGACCGAGTTGCTCAAGTCATTTGCTATACACTTGTTTGTGACCTTTACTTTCACGGCCTTGATGTGGATAGAGGCTTTGAGCAGCAACGACTTTGAGCACTGCACAGATGTGCTGTTCATCACGCTGACTATGACAAGTCTGGTGGCGAAGATTATCAACAACTGGTACCATGCTCAGATAGCTCGCGATTTACTTGAAGAGTGGAGCATTAGTCCACAGTTTGAAGTTCGGCCTGGTCTGGAGCGGGATATGTGGGAGCGTGAACAGCTTAGGTTCTCGCGTGTCTCCCTCTTGTACATGTTCTGCAGTCTCGGCGTGGTGCCCTGCATCTTCATATCCTCGGCGTACAACTTTCCCAATGAGTTGCCATTTTGGGTGTGGGTGCCCTTTGACTGGCAAAAGAAAAGCACATTTTGGTATCTTTTCGCCTATCAATTGTTTGCTGTGCCGTTTACGTGTCTCGCCAACGTATCATCGGATCTGCTGAATTGCTACCTAATGCTCTACATTTCGTTGTCTCTTCGGATGCTGGGCATGCGTCTGGCTGTCCTAGCTCCAACTGGCCATCACGACTCTGAGCGTCAGCTGCGTGCCCAATTGTTGGAGGTTATTGCGCTTCATAGGCGCGTCAAGGTCCAGGCCAAGATGATTCAGGTGTTCATTTCGAAAAGTACGCTAATTCAGATCTTGCTAAGCGCCATAATATTGTGTCTCTCCATCTACCGCTTACAGATGGTAAGTGAACAGTTGTTTAGGTACTCATGTGACATCGTGTGATATTCAACTTGTTTGTTCCTCGCCAGTTGAATGTATTGCAGGCACCGAGCATTTTCGTGGCTATGGCGCAGTATTTATTCTCGATGACCATGCAAATCTTTTTGCCCAGCATTTATGGGAATGATATTACCCACAACTCAGAGCAACTGCCCACTGCTCTCTATAGTTCTGCTTGGCCAGATATGTCGAAGCGCATGCGTCGCCTGATACTCTGCTTTATGATCTCCCTCAACCGTCCTATTGTACTGCGAGCCGGTGCCTTTTTTGAGGTGGGCCTCCCACTTTTCACTAAGGTACACATTTAATTCATAAACTAGGCAAAGAATCTTTATTCTTTCTATCGCTATCTTTATTACAGACCATGAACCAGGCTTATAGCCTTTTGGCCTTGCTCCTCAACGTCAACGACAATTAAAAAGCGGCAACGATATTCAATTTAAGCAATTAATATTTGTAGCAACTAACTTGCACTTAACTTTGTAGTTTCAAAGAAAAAAAATGGTAGATTGCGTTACTCTCTTTTTTCAAATGCATTTGTATCATCAGAAATATCAAGTTTGCGGACAACAAAATATAAGTTAACAAGTAAAAGCGATCTAGTCGGGACTGCCCGATTACGAGATCCGATTCACAAAATTATTTCTTTAATAACTGTGTTACTAAACGGATGTTAATGAAATTTTCAGCATTGAATCGTTTTATTTTATTCGAAATTCGGCTTTACTTAAAAAATAAAAGAGTTAAATTGTGGTCTTATTTGCAACTGAACTTAAATTAAATTTATTTTGCAAAATTTGGACCCGGTATCCAAAATATAAAAAAAATGTATTTTATATACAACAAGTAAGTTCGAGTTTGCAGTTTTACATATGTACATACAGATCTGATTGCAACAGTAAACAAAAAAAAAATTTGCTTTTAAAAAAAACAAGTAAGAAAGCTTTAGTCGAGTCTGCCCGAACACGAGTTCCCCTGAACCAAGTCCGAGCTGATGTTTAAAACAACCTAGCTTACATCTTTTATCTATACATATTACCTCTGCGCGCATATACACATGCACACATACACACAGGCACGCATATACACATGCACACATATACACATGCACACATATACACATGCACACATATACACGTGCACACATATACACATGAACACGTATACACATGCACACATTTGTATACACATGCACACATATACATACATGCCATGCACACAGAAGCACGCTCGCCGATTACTGCGTAGTTGATTTGAATGTATGTGTGCACACGTACAGGCTGCTGCCGCGTGCTTTTATAATGTTTCCTTTAATAACTTCTGTATTACTTAACGGATTTGAATGCAATTCTGCAGGGAATGCTATTAATTTACAGAAAATACGGTTTTCACTAAAAAATTTGAAAAAATTAAATTGTGGCTTTGATAATTTTTTTTTTGAATAAATTTTTTTTGTGAAATGTGGAGCCGGTATCCGAAATATGAAAAAATAGAAAATGTATTTTATATACAAAAAGCTAAAAACAAAATTTGGTAGCTGTAGCTAAAAAGATGTAAAAGATATGGTCAGAAAACTGAATCTTGATAACGTATTTAATCGATATCAGTCAAACAGGAAAAGTTATCGAATATCAAAAACAAACTCGATATGCGCGCTGTATACATAGACCATCGTGCAAAATTTGAAGTCTCTAGCTCTTATATGTTCTGAGATCGACGCGTTCATACATACGGACAGACGGACGGACGGACAGACAGACGGACAGGTCTAAATCGACTCAGCTCATCGCCCTGATCAAGAATATATATACTTTAGGGAGTCTGCCACGCCTCCTTCTGCCTGTTACATACTTTTTGCAAAACCATTATACCCTGATTTCCCATTTTCAATGGGTTCAGGGTATAAAAACTGGCGCCTTTTTAATCTCCTTATGGGGCGAGAGCCGGACAGTTTTTTTGCGAGTCGGTTTCCGTGTACTTTTATCTGGTCATTGTAGCGGCTGGAAAAGAGTGCAATCTGGTCCTCTACTGGCAGCAGGTTGAGATCCTTGTGGAGACAAGAGTTACGTACAAACCAGGGGCAGCCAGTTATTTGCCTCATGGCCTTATTTTGTAACACTTGTATTTTATATCGGTTGCTCTTGGCGGCTGTACCCCACATTTGTACACCGTACTTCTAGATCGGCGTGATTATACTCGATGAGAAAAATGAGTATATTGGTTTTGCGCAATCGGCGAGTTGCTGTCCGTCCGTCCCTTCTATATACTATATAGTGATAGTGTCAAAAGTTTTCGGAAACGCATAGTGACACGTGTTAAATCGAGAATTTTTGTAAACTGCTAAATGAAAATGCTAAGCTTACATACCCACGTCCAAAACAGAGTTTTTCTTGACATCTTTTATAGATAGACAAAAAATTATATTTTATAAACACCTTTTCAAGACATGGCAAATGGCAAAATACTATATATTTCAAAGCCTTAAAGCTAGGATCAGTATGTGGATCCCAACTGACCTACAGATAGGTTTGCTTTTGTAATATCATTAGATATTTTTGAACGAATCGTTTTTTTGCAACGTTTAACTTCTGTTCACGTTGTATCTAATTCATTGTTGCATGTTGTATCTAATTCTAAACGATCATTTTTAAAAACTGCAAATTTTCATATAATAATGTATATATATTTGAAGCCACATTAATTTGCTTGTAAGTCCAGGTTGGTCCAGTCCAATTTATTTTACTTGATAGTATTTAATAGAGCACAAGTCATGTTTGTGAAGTATGAACATTTATACAAATGTTGATTTAAGATTTATTTATCATATCATTCAATTATTATGCAACCAACTAAAAATAGTTTTTCTATTATGCAAATAACGCGTTTAATGCGTTTCATGCGTTGTATCCAAACTTTTTAAAATTAGACAAATATATATTTTACGTATACTTTGTGATAACGCATCGGCTAAAACAGTGAAACTATTCGATTCTCTCTCTCTCTCGCTCTCTGTTCTCTACTATATACCCATAACGAATTGATAAGAAAGGATATGATGTGTCATGCTGTATGGGTTATATACATACCAAAATAATAATATTAAAACATTATTCCTACTTGGTACAGGGTATCTCCTAGTTTACAGCACACAAGAAAAGTAGGTATGCTAGGAAATCAAAATAAATATAAAAGTTAATCAGAATGATGCCGCTCTGGAAGTTATTAATCAGCTAAGAGCACGACCCCAATGCAAGCGATAAGGCATTCAATGCAGCAAATTCTGATCTACTTGTAATTACATTTATATAAATGAAACTCATAAAAAATAGAAAAAACAAGTAAGAAAGCTCTAGTCGGGTCTGCCCGACTACGAGATCCCCTGAACCAAGTCCGAGCTGATTAAAACAACCTAGCTTACATCTTTTATCTATACATATTACCTCTGCGCGCATATACACATGCACACATACACACAGGCACGCATATATCCATGCACACATATACACATGTACACATATACACATGCACATATATACACATGCACACATTTGTATACACATGAACACATATACATACCATGCACACAGAAGCACGCGCGCCGATTACTGCGTAGTTGATTTGAGTGTATGTGTGCACTCGTACAGGCTGCTGCAGCGTGCTTTTACAATGTTTCCTTTAATAACTTCTGTATTACTTAACGGATTTGAACGCAATTTTCTGCATTGAATGCTATTAATTTATTGAAAATACGGTTTTCACTAAAAAATTTGAAAAATTAAATTGTGGCTTTGATAATTTTTTTTTTTTTAAATTTTTTTTTGTGAAATGTGGAGCCGGTATCCAAAATATGAAAAAATAGAAAATGTATTTTATTTACAAAAAGCTAAAAACAAAATTTGGTAGCTGTAGCTAAAAATATGTAAAAGATATGGTCAAAAAACTGAATCTTGATAACGTTTTAAATCGATAACATTGAAACGGAAAAATTTATCGAATACCTAAAACAAACTCGATATTTTCGCTGTATACACAGACCATCATGCAAAATTTGAAGTCTAGTGAAGAGCTAGTCTTATAGGTTCTGAGATCGACGCGTTCATACATACGGACAGACGGACAGACAGACGGACAGGGCCAAATCGACTCAGATCGTCGCCCTGATCAAGAATATATATACTTTATGGGGTCTGCCACGCCTCCTTCTGCCTGTTACATACTTTTTGCAAAACCAATATACCCTGATTTCCCATTTTCAATGGGTTCAGGGTATAAAAATTGAAAAAGTATGTTGATGCAGCTGGTGCACAAATTCATACAATTTTCTTTGCCTTCATTGTGAAATGTTTATTAAGATTTATGTGGCACCCTTGCCACTTCAGTTATCAAGCCAGCGTAGATGCAACGTCGCGTCTTGTCGATGATGTTAAACAACAAAAAGCGGCAGACACCCACACGACTTGCTTTCTGGTTCGATCTGGGATGTAAGACAAAAAAAATAAAACTCTTTAATGCATACGTTAAAAGGCAATTCTTTGCAGCGAACATGTAAATATTTTGCTTTCACATGACTACAAACAATAAATATTTATGTCCTGTTGCGATGAAAAGCAGCTTTTGGAAGACTTTGGAAGATTTGTGTTTAGCCTGCCTGCTAATACATCAATTTGGCCTTACATATGTCCAATATGTCTGCAACTGGCTGCTTTTGTTTGTTTACTTTATTAATGTCCTCTTCAAATTCGTCTTTCAGAGTTTGTTGTCGGAGAGCGCAGTTGACGATCAGCACTGGCCCAAGGAACTGATACTGTTGCGAGAAAAGTTTACGGCCAAGAGTCAATTGGAAATAACTCAGTTGAATATAAAACATGCCGATGAGGTGAGTTACTCAAATCGACATTTTAAGCCTTCCTTCCCTCACAGTTTTAATCCCAATAGATGTCACGCATGAAACTGGAATATGAGAAACTGCTCAACCGCAAAAACAAACGGCATTTGACGTTCGATTCGGGACGTGACCTGGAGCACATAATAACTGAGCGAGATGGATTGCGGCAACTATCGAAGAGTTTCCGCAGCGTACTATGTCGATTGGCCAAGTGTGTGGCCAATTGCGAGGGTGACCTCAATGCCACTTTGTCAGAGGAAATGCAACGGATACTGGTGCAAAATCGCAGTCAGGAAGGCGGTGAGGATGTGGAGCATACGCTTAGTAGCTCCTTGCTGCAGGGCTCGTTCAATAATACGAAACACTTGCGCCTGGTCCCGGATGTACACAGTCTTTTGGAGGTGGTTGAGGACCCCAGTCTAGTGCAGTTCATCGATAGCAAAAACAACGAAGATCAAAATGATTACTTTGATCTGGGCGATTGCCTCGACCGCCTAAAATCAGAGGCTGCCTACCTACTGCAGCTATCTGAGGACCTGGATAGGCAGCGTGCCAATGAATCTGTGGACCGGCAGGATGAGCCAGAGAAACAGGAGCACGAATTGTGCTGCGAAGCTGAGGATGGCCTCAAGACAACAGCCCCACCGCCACCAACTCAGCAACAGTTGCTCCACGAGCTTTTGCGCACCAACTCGCTAAACGATCAGCATCTGGGCGTGGCACATCAGCGCAAGACCAGCAATGGAGCACAGACGACCAAGCCACATAGTTCGCTGCCGCTTGATCTGCAACAACATGCGGGCAACGCTTCGGAGCTCAGTTTTCAACTAGTAGAGCTAAAGAACAGACTTATAAAATCGGAAACAGATCGACAGAATCTGCAACAGCAGCTGACTCATACCATAGATCGCAATGCAGAGCTGGGCCAGGAGCTGCAGGCATTGCGAGATCAGCTGTCGCAGTTGAATTCGCTAAACCATACGGACTATGCCGAAGGTTACGGCCTTGGAGATATGAAGAGCCCGCAAGCTCTGGATCAGTCGTCGGCCAGCTTTGTGCAACTCCAGGAAAGGGCACGCCATTTGTTGACCTCGCCCACACAACAGCAGTCCCAGGAGCCGGGCAATGCAACGGTTGTATTACTCCAGATGATAGAGGACTTCTGCCGCGAGGGCGATAAGGTGGTAGAGTCTGGCAAGAAGGACCGCGAGGATCTGCAGTCACAGGTGAGTTTCGCTTTAAATATGTTGCCACATATATATATTTATATGTGAATCGATACCATGTCGAGTGCCTAACGCATGATCAGTAGATTGCCGTTGAGCGCGTCTAGTCGTAAGCCAAGTATAAGCTTAGGTTATATTACCTCCCATCCATGCTACACCATAACCACAGATCGATACCGCCGACAAGCAACTGAAGGCCACTCGGCTGTTCCTGGAAGAACAGGCCGCCGAGCGTGAACAGGAACGTGATGAGTTCCAGCGCGAGATCGAGCGTTTAAAACTGCAGCTCCGTGAAAAGGAAAAGGAACGCAGCTCTTTTGCCAATGCCTCTGAGGAGGTGAGTGCCCTCTTCTGCCAAGGGTCTTTCAGTCATATATATTATTCCTATGATTTGGAATTGGTTAAATGTTATTTTGTTTTTCGTTGGCTTATTTATGGATGATATATTATTTTTCTTCTTCTGGACTATTGTCTAATAATATTTGTAGATTATATTTTAAAATTATACGCTATAGACTAGGTCATCTTCTACCTCCTCTGCACTGGTTCTTAAATCAAAACTTTAAATTGCATAAAAACATTGTTATCTATTTATTACTTTACCATATATATAAATATGCACACAAATTACACCAATTGGCAGAAAAAAGTTTCTTTGTTTGGGCTACTTTATAAAAGTTGTTGGAAACAATTGACTGCTGTCGATGTTTTGAAATAGAAAAAGCTCTGTTATGCGTTATTCAAAATACAACCTAATCATAAGCATTGGGGCCCCCCTGGTTTCATTTTGTTTTTACTATCGAAGTCAAGGGCAGCATGATTGTCTGGTATATAAACTCATTTACACACAAGTATATATATATATACAAATATGTATATATACTTATTTGTATCTTTCGTAAGCATGTGCTGATGTATTTATAGATAAAACAATTTCGTAGAACGGCAGTCATTTAAATTTATTCCATTTGCAAAATGTTTTACCTCACACTAACATTAAATACATAAAATACAGTTAAGGCTTTAATTTCATAATTCTAATTGTAACTCTGTGCATGCACTCACATTAATAACAACAATCTAATCTATTCCCAATGTACTTAAACAAAAATAACTGCACCTGAAATTCAATTGCACCACCCAAATTTAAGTTAAGGGGAGTGAAGGAGACGCATGTAAGTTGCCATCTACTTGTAACCACGGAAAAAGATCCACGCACCAACTAGTTTTATTAGATACACAAGTAACTTTCAATTAGATCTAGAAGTTTATGGAATATCTGTGTGATCCCTCTCAACAGTATGCCATGCTGGAGGCGCACTTGCGGGAGGTAACCCAACAGATGGCTGAGTCCAGTGGAAAGCGGGACAAATTGGAGGTGGAGTTGAAGGCGTCCATAGACAAGATCTTTGTGCTACGCGAGATTATTTCGGAGTTGGAAACACAGGTGCAGACCAAGGCGCTTAATGAACAGGTGCTGGATGAGAAGGCTAAGCAGCTGGAGGACTATGTAAAAATACAAATGCACTCTAATGACGCGCTCACACAGGAGGTGCACAGCCTCAAGGCGGACATCGGTGAGGGTTATCAGACACGCATCCGCCAGCTGGAGGACAAGCTGCAGCAGGGGCTGCCGTCTGCCGAACATAGCTTGGTGCTCAATCAGGTGGCCGACCAATTGCTTCTGATTGAAACAACTCTGGATCAAAAGACCAAAACACTGGAATCACTTCACAACTCCAACACGACCTCCAACTCATGCAGCCTCAGCGCCACAGAGGATGTCTCCGCCCACGGTTGCAATAGGCAGCCAACAGCCGCACACACGACCGAATGTTCACCCAAGCACTCGCTGACAGTGGAGAGTGTGCACCGTGTGGTCGAGAAGCTGGACAAGCATACGCGCGTGGAAGAAGCGGCTATCAAACGTATACGTGATCTGGAAATGCAAGTCACCCAAATGCGCAGCGGCTGTGTGGTGAGTACACATGCATATGTTAATCTACAGAGCTTTTGTGGTGATGTATGGATATGGGTTGTTGTCTTCACTAACACTTAATTCGAATGTTAAGCGGCATTAGCCAAGATGGGATTGTTTTGAAAAAAATGAGTCTAGTTATCTGTGGACAAAAATTCTTCTTAATAGCTGCTACGGTTTATTCAAGTGCATGAAAGTTATTGTATTTGATGGATATTTACAACTTGTCATAATCACAATATATTCATAAAGTTCCACAGTTCAAGATGCACTGTGCTATGGTAAAAGTTGTTCCCCACTCTACTACCATCGTACAGTTTTAGACGTACTGTGCTATTACAGTTTCGAGGCATCAGAGAATCCAAAAGCGTAAATTTGAATGCCGCTGCTCGAACTCGATCGCTCAGTTGCCTGCAGAGTGTCTCCCGCATCGCACATTGACATAACTGTGTTGTGTTGTTTTTTTTTAACGGATTTCTTTTGAATCATTTGATTAGCAGAGAAATAAATTAAATTTGCCTAATAAACATTAATAAAAATGCTAAAGTGATATGTTGTTGGGTTCAAAAGATG
Source organism: Drosophila gaucha (assembly GCA_035045545.1). Classification (NCBI taxonomy): domain Eukaryota; kingdom Metazoa; phylum Arthropoda; class Insecta; order Diptera; family Drosophilidae; genus Drosophila; species Drosophila gaucha. The sequence goes on from JAWNOY010000435.1 coordinate 522,761, forward strand.
TGCCCAACTTCACAATGGCGCCCATTCGAGTGAGTTACTATATAAGTTCGAGTGCATAGTCTGGTTTTTGTACTCAGATAGAAAGAACCGTAGACAAGTGACACACAATTGAAACTCAATTGGTATGCGAACCATTTGTTAATAAACATATGCATACATGAGCACATACATACAAATATGTATGTATCTATGCCTGCATATGTTAAATACAATGGAATTTGACAAGGTTAGCTAAGTACACAAGCAAATCGTTCTTGCATAGAAATCCGTCAAATACACCTGATATAATTTCCTGCCTATTTATTAGCTTATATTTAATTTAACTGTGACGAAAGGTTGCGTAGAATATGGCACAAGCTCGGTCAAAAATAGGCGCAGTCGTCATCACTTGGTATCTCCATTTATTTTCCCCAGTTTGTGCCACTTAAGTAGCACAGAGGTGCAGCTACAGCCCTATATCTTTAAAATAAATCTTTTGAGGCCCGTTTCGGTACCTGGTTGCTGCTGTTAATTTTCCTGGCTAACGCACATGCACTTTGTTTACATTATGAACTGCGCCACAAGAACCTCATTGAAAGACGAGCTGGCGCTAGTAAAGGACAGAAGCTGCTTCAATAAAGTTCTTTGTTGTGGCACTTTGGGTAGGGGTAGCGGTGGGGCAGGAGCGACATTGATCGCATCAGCTGTGGGCAGCGGCTTTGAGTAATACAGATGCGTATTCCAGTATCATTTGTGTTGCTTCGTTTGAATGCGGTCAATTTATCTTAATTGAAGTTGGGAAGGGTTGGGACGGTTGCAGTTCAGATCAATGGGACGGTCGTTGACTGCTGCATCAGAATGTAGAGTTTTAAAATTTGACCTCCACTTTTGCAATTACAGGAATTACAGCACGAGCGAGATTCGCTTCAGGGCCGCATTGATGAGCAGACACATCGGATTTCAACGCTGCAGAAGCGCCTGGAGGAGCAGCGACAGCGTGCCGAGCAACTCCATCGATCAGGCACCTCCGATCTCAACACACGTGTTCATGAGCTTCAGAACGAGGTGCGCAATCTTGGCGAGCAGCTGTCAGCACGCGATAAACAAATGGCATCAATGCAGCAGCAACTGCAGCGCAGCAAGGACGAGATAGTGCGTCTTGAAGCTGAGCTTGCTGCTCGCACGCATCCGGATCGCAGTTTGGTTGAACGTTTAGAAACAGAAGTGCTGCAGAAGAGCAACGAGTTGCAAAAGCTCAGGGAGACAATGCGCACGGAAATGATCAATCGCCTCGCAATACCCGATCTGATGGAAACTGTGCTGGCTGATAAGAACGACGAGATCGACCACTTGCAGGAGCAATTGCAAGCAAAAGAGCGCGAGCTGCAAGCGGCAAAGGATGTCAGCCAGGCTTCCTCCCCGGCTGCTGGCAAACAGGATACGAGTGCTAAGCACAGCGCTCGTACACTTAGCGATATTGGCTCGATCACCGAGTTCCCTGAGCCGGATGTCGAACGACGCGCAACGTGTCGCAGTCTCAATGCTCCACTTCAGCTGCCCGAGGCTGCGGGCGTCTTCTTCCATCAGACAATGGTAAGTGGTGTTTTGAGGGTTGATGTACAGTTATTTGAATAACAATCGATTTCTTGAAGGAAACTTCTAAGGAAGCTGTGGCGAATCTCACGTACAAGCGCACCGACGACTTGAGTGGATTTGTGGTGGCCCATCCTGTCAATACTTTCGAGCACCCGCACTACTTTCAGGATCAAAATGCACTCGGCCTGACCGCTCAAATCAGTGGGGATCTGACACCCGGTTTGGTGCCGCGACAGATAAATTTCTCGAATTTAACAGAGGACTCCAAGCTTAAAACTCCCAGTTTATTAATGCAGACACCTGAGTTGCCTAAGGCAATGCCATCCCCGGAACTGCAGCAACTGAAGCAAAGGCTTTCAGCTCTAGAAGAAGAGAAAAAACAACAAAAAACCGAAATGGAGGAGAATCTTTTACAATTGCAGCAGCAACTCTCCCTTGAGAAGGAACAGGTAGAGCGGCAACAAAAGCTGCTTCGGGACCACGAGGAAAGTGAGAAAAAATATAGGCTTCGTGTAGATTCGCTGGAGGATAAGATTCTGCACAATGCCGCCCAAGAGGCCGCGGATCGAGAGACGCTGCGAAAAGAGCTGAACTTAGTAAGTGCAGCACATGCACAATGCGAGCAACATTATAAGGATGCGACAGCAGCTCGAAAGCGAGAGGTGGAGACTCTTAATGCAGAGATTAAGGCTAAGACGGAGCGGAATCGAGAGCTGGGTGACAGATTGCAATTGGCGCAGCAGCGGAGTGAGGAGCTACAGCGACAAGTGCACTCCTTGGAACGTGACCTGGAGCGACTGAAAAATAGCGAGCAGAGCTCCAAGCAGTATTCTGTTGATGAAATCGCCCAACAAGTGGAAAAAGAGTTAAACTACTCGGCCCAACTCGACTCGAACATACTTAAAGCCATTGAAAGTGAAGAGGAGAACAATTTGGACAAGCTGCACCAAAAGGAAGTACAGACTGATGCTAATCCTTCGCCCGGCAATGGCAATGGACACGGCACCGACGACGAGAATTTTACTGGTGAACGCGAGCTGCTTAACCAACTGGAGGCAGTTAAGGCTCAACTATCCGTAGAGCGGGAGCAAACTGAAACTCTGAGCAAAGAGCTCCTTGGTGAGAAACAGCATTCGCAGGAAATCCAGGAACAGGACGTGCTTATCATCGAGGCAATGCGTAAGCGCCTAGAAGCTGTCCTTGAGGCTGAAGACGAGTTACACAAACAATTGGACATGGAGCGCGAGCGGTGCGATAGGCTGCAAACGCAGCTTACTTCACTGCAGCGGGCAGAAAGCCGGCGTAGCAGCCTACTGTTGAAATCACCCACAGACTCACCCCGCAAATCACCTCGGGCAGATTTTGAGTCTGAGCTGTGCGATAGGTTGCGCACTGAATTGAAGTTGTTGACTGCCCAAAATGAGCGGGAGAGAGAACGATCAGCGGATGCCCAACGCAGCAGCGAGCGGGAGCGCCAACGCTATGAAAAAGAGCTCCAAGAGCGTGTGGCGTATTGTGAGCGTCTCAAGCAGGAGATGGAGAAGTTGGCACGCGACAAGGAATCTGCCGAAGTGGAGCTGGAGCATTTCAACGAACGCCTGACACTGCAAGCCAACGAAATTGAGAGCCTGGAGGCTCGTATGGTCACACTGCAAGAATCAGAGACGCGTCGCGCAAACACGCGAGCTCGCCAGCATCAGGAAGAAGCCAAATTGCAGGCAGAAATTCATGAACTAAGAACAAAGCTACTGACGGCTGAATCCACAAAGGACAATCTGGAGCAGAAGATTAACCAACTGCGCTTCGATGTGGCCCGCTCAGCTCAGCGTGAGTCCAAGTTGTCGGAGGCGCTAGCGCAAGCCAACGATCGTCTGGCTCATAGCACGGATGATACAGTGCCCGCACAGTTCCTGCAAAAAATGAAGGAAATCAATACGCTACTGGCGGAGAACACCCAGGAGAATCGACAAATGGCCGAAACCGTGCAGTACCTGGTCGGCGAGCGAATTGCGCTGCAAAAGAAGTGCGAGGAGCTAGGTGGCAATGGAGGAGCGCATGTCAGTGAGCTCGAGGAACGATGCCGACAGCTGCTTGGCCGCTATTTGCGCGTCGAGAGTCATCGCAAAGCGCTCGTCTATCAGAAGCGCTACCTCAAGCTTACTCTGGAGGGCTATCAGGCGAGTGAGCAGCTGGCGCTACAAAACATTGCTGGCGGCCCTGGGCTAAAAATAGACCAGCCGAGACTCACTAAGAAGAAATTGTTCAAGTAAGTTTCATAGGATACATTTGTCTAAATGCCCTCTCTAATTAATCAACGTGCATCCCCTTAGGACTGTCGCTTTGGCCATTATCGCCATACAACGCATCAAGTACATTGGGCGCATTTGGCACACTGGCAAACGGATTGTGAGCAAATCGGTATTTACAATAACTCAGCAAAGGTAAGAAGAGTCATCATTGGAAAGCTTTAAGGAGAGCGTTCCTTTCCTCAACCTAAGCATTGCATAACTGCTCTCATTGTTTTTTACCCCGTGTAGCACTAAGCTGCCTCTAGTGACAGTCAATATGAGCGTAAAATTAAGCAAAGGCGATTCCGCCCATAAATAGATACTGAGAGGCCTGGTGCCAAAAGGTCTGCTCCATCAACTTGATAGCACTCAGTTTCACTTACCACCAGCAAAATTTTGTTATAGTATTATCAAAAAATAGCAATATTATGAAGTATCTACTAAAAACCTAGTTCATATTGATCATACGTTTTGTAATTCGATTCCACTTTAATTGACTCTTTCACTTTTTTGCACTACTTGCCATGTATGCATACTAATGTGATTTTTGTTCCAGAGGTCCGTGCCTCAACCTAAATGTGCCGCCATCTGCTCACCCCGTGGGTCAACAGAATGCTAACCTAAACAACAACATGCCCACCAATTCTAGCAATGCAGGACGTTTGAGCTACGCCCCCGCCTCCCCGTCCGTCGCACCTGCCGTGAACTTTAGCGCCTTGCAGCCCATCGTGTTGGCCCAGGACTACACCTTGCAGACGTCGGCGCCTTTTAACAATAATAACAACAGCAACAACAACAACCATAACAAGATAGAAGGGGCGCTGCCCTCGCTGACAAGTCTGGACTGGACGACGACACAAAAGGCGAAAAGGGTGCATTCGCGGCATCATTAGCAAACGCATAGAAAACATACAAAAAAAGCATGCTCAAAATATGTTCTATGGGAACCCCATTTGTAAGACAGCCATTAATAATAGATGATGTGTAATACAGCGGCCTATATTAGTGTTAATGTTATATTCCTGCTAACTGTACGTTTTAAAAATGTTGTGTAGTTATGAATTACTTGTAAGTACCGTGTTAAGAGCCAAAAATCCTCAACAAACCCAGCATCAAACACGAATGTTAATATACCAATAATGTACCACTTAACTATTATTTAAATTTTAACAATATTATCTTTTAGCTCTGGTTTTATCTCACTCCCAGTATTTGTATGTGTAGATCCTTTAGTTTTATTTAATTACTCACCTAAGACATCTCCATTTCAACTACCTTAATTTCGTTTAATTTGTAATTTGCTGATTAAGCTGACGACTTATGCACACCTTATAAGGTATCAGTTATTTTATCATTTCAATTTGTCCTCGTTTGGCATGAAGACAATGAAACATATTTCGAATGTGCCTTAGTTGTGCGAGAAGGGCTAATGAAGCATTTAATATTAAACTTGTAAAACAAATTCATGAGACGTTTTAATAAAAAGAACACGTTAAAAAATAAAAATTTGATTTGTTGAATGGCAGGAAGGAATAGACACGTGTCTTTATGTATATATAGTATGTACATATGTATTGATGTTATAATGCACATGCAACAGGTCGGATCGGGATTGAAAAGTGACTGAAGTATACTTTTCGGGGCTGGGCTTGACAGCGTCAAGCGTCAAGCGTCGAAGGCAACCACAAAGCAAATGCCGTGGGGACGACCGTCAATCCAAATTAACTCCCTAACGCTGATTGCTGCATAGACAGTCGAGACAATTACGTTTCAGCCTCGTTATCAACACATCAACAGCACGAAGCACACGCCGGCCATGTCCGTAATCTCTGACTGATAACAGGCGAAAGCTTTCGCCCAGCGAAGGCTGAAGGCCCCAAGGAGCTTTTTGCGAGCAACACAAATGCGCTGGTGACAGCATTTCTAGCATATGGCAGCAATCTATTCCGCAGCGTCTACCATTAGATATCCTGACGTTGTGGCAAGCGGTTGGAATCTGGCATGCAAGACGGTAGCTGCTGCTGCTTCCATTTCATTTGTGCATCGAGCAACTTCAATTAAACAGACAGGAGAAACTCTGATAAGCTTTGAACAATTTATTTGAGATATAAAGGTGAAATTTTTGTGTGCTATTCCATCGGGGGAGACTTATAAATAAATAAAACAATTCTGTAACGCGCTATAAAATAAAGTATAAAAATAATTACCATAATATGTTTTAGTATCACTTGAAGGAATCACATAAAATATTCAGTGAAAAACTATTTCTTATTTAAATACTCGAATTAAAGTCCAAAACTACGTTCTGCATTTTTATATTTAGTCGAGGGTAAGTTGCATATATCAAAATTGAAAAACAAGTGAAGTTCATAATTTATGCATGAGCGCTCTCTATCATAATTTGTAAGTTAACATTCAATAGAATGAAAGTAAACCATTAAAGGAATGAGTTTCCATCTTTAGTCGATGCTTTGCTTTCTAATAATATAATGGATTTTTATTTGTCCCTTGGGAAAAGGAAAACAAAAGTGTCATTTAATGCTGCTGCTCTGCTTGTTGAATGAAACTCGACCAAAATAAACGTATGTAGCATGTGTAAGGCTACATCTAGACCGCCCGCACGCTTCTCTCTTGTGTGCTGGGCCTGGGCAGATGTTGTTAAGATTGCTGCGATTGCTTTTCTAGCGGGCAGCAACGGCGGCAATTGCCGCTGGCCTTGGCACAAAGCAATCCCAGTAACAGGACCTGGAGGAGGACACAGCAGTCAGCCACTCCTCAGATGAAAACACTGGCAAGTCTTATTGACTCCACTTGGGTAGCACTGGGTAGCACTTGGGCTTGGGCTTAGACTTTGGCCTGGTATGGATTTCTATGTGCACAATTTCTTGAGTGGGCAGCATTTTTTCTTGGGCTCTTCGCAGAAGTATGTGTATAGTTATAGCCACTGCACTCATACACACCAACACACTCATTGGAATCCTTGATAAGATAGCCACGCTATCATCGGGCATTATGTATTCAACGTTTCCATAATTTTGTTCTGTTTCGACAATGGCGTAACGCCATGCAGATCATTCGGCTGCTACGCCTACTGTCTATAAATATATATATATATATATGTATATTGTCTAAATCACTTTAATGACGTCAATCAGCAATTATATCCATACCATCCCGATATATACGCCATTGGCCTACTTATCTTGCGCTGGCGCTGACTCTGATAATCAAAGTAAACAAATTAATTAAAGTTTATTAATTAGTTTATCACAGCACAGACACTGACGCATGCTTTACTTTAGATCCCTGATTTTTTGTGGACATAGGGAATTGTGCGGATCGCCTTGCAATTCGCGGCTAGGAAAGCAACTGTATTTTAACTTTTGAAATATACTCGCGTATCAGATCAAGAAGTAATATAATATTTTGTAATATTAAACTATATCCGAAGTAGTTTTAGAGGAAAGGTCATAAAATCACATCAATAAGTTCTCTGATCAATATCTCAAAAAATACTGTGGGTCTTTATTTATTAGGATATGGATAAAGATTACAAAATAGAAAGATCAAAAAATTTAAAGTTGTTAACTGAACTGTGAACGAGTAACGACTGCAATATAATGTTTAGATTTTCTTATAGGTTTTTTTTCGCCCAAATCAAATAACACAGGCCAACAGAATTTACTAACTACTAATTAAAACATACGTTTCCAAAGGTTATTGACGTTCGTGGCAGGAATCTGTACCCAGAGTAGGCCTATCGTGCTCGTATCGCCTTACACTCCTCCTCTCGCCCAATCATTTGTCTCTTTCTTTAGGGAAGAGAACAGATCCCCTGAACATTTGTTCGAGTTTGCATTTTTACATATATACAGACAGATAATAATATGAAGGCAACAAAAAAAAATGAAAAAAATGTGGCCATAGCGGGACCGAACCTACAAATCCTAGCTTGCAAGCCACCATCTCTAACCATAACACAACACTCTTCATATTGTTCTCAGTGAAAAAGACACCACTAAAGTAGCAGCGGCAAGAATTGCGATTAAACTGAAATTGCGATTTAACAAATAAAATTCAACCCTGATATCCCATTTTCAATGGGTTCAGGGTATAAAATCAAAAAAAAATTGTTTAAATTTAAAAAAAAATTTTTAATGGTTTATTTGGGAGAACCAAATATTTCTTTAATTTAGAGAGAATCAATTGTACTTGGGAAATCGGAAGTCTGACGCTATTCTTTTTTCATAATCGGAGTTAGCAAGTCAAAAACTTTCTGAAACGTTTAGTCTTTTTTCTTAGTTGATGAATTTCATCTAATTTTGTTGGCTAGTGTAATAAAATAATAATGTAGCGCCTATGCTTGCGCATGAATCATAAGCCCTGAAGATTAAATTGTAAACATATTGTACGCCATCGTCAAACATAACCGAGCTATAAAGTTTCCCTGCGAAACCGAATTGCAAGCATTATAAAAATGCCCTAACGAAAAAAAGTTTATTTGTGGTTCGAGTATTCAACTGTTTCTTAACTTTGCAGTTGGATCTAATTAGTATACGTAAGTCAGCACATAAACATAGCTCTTATTTGCGCAGCTTTTTTTTTTGCAAATTATTAGACTTGTTTTTAGACTCTTTTCCAGTTTACACAATAGAGCACCTGTCCTAATGATAATCTACCAAAATCATTATTAACTTTCTTCAAGCTAAGCAAATACGTGAGACGCTTCAGAGTCCAACGTTGACGCTCGAATAATATGCACGTTTTTATGATAACAATTGGTTGGATGACATTAGTTAAATCAATATCAATGGCAAAAAGATCTGCTGTTTTTGTGATAAAAGCAGCCAAGAGTACAAATCGAAATCAGTTGAAGACAGAATTCGAAATCCAAAATGTGTTGGCTCAAATCGTTTGTATTCATCAGCCTTATGGCTTTGGTGGTGTCAGAGATACCGGATGTCATCGTACGTGCACCACTTATCCGCCAGCCTCTAATTAAGCTAGCCGTTGAACCATCGCTGGCCAGCGAACCTGTCGCCATAGCAGCAGAGGAAGTGGCGCCCGTTGCAGCTGGTCGCCGTATAATGCCCTTTGTTGGCCCCCAGTACTGGCCGCAATACAGTGCCCAGAACTATGATCCTTATGGCCCATACGGATTCAACCCATACCCATGGGGCGGATATGGACAGATGAGGCCCAGACGCATGCCTCGCCGTTATTGGGGTCGTCGTGTGGTTGTATCTGCCAGCACAGTTGCTCCTGTCACTGATGTCGAAACAATCCCTGAAGTGGTCCAAAATCCAGATGTTGAAAATGAGGCTCCTCAGGCTGCCTAAGGGCTTCCGGATGCATGGTGAAAGATGGACTTATCATAATTTTACCATATGGAAATTGGGTTTCAATAAACAACACTCTAACTGCAGTAAAACATTGATCTGCTCAGTTAAATTCAGAGTTCGCTAGACTTTTGCATAAACAATAAAATATTGTTTATCTTATCGAATAATTTATATATGCTCTATGCTCGCTGAAATATCAAAGAGAACGTAAACAGAGAGTCAGTCAGCCATCAAAGTCAATTGCAGAGCTCCCAACTCTGCCATATGGCGCAATATTGGAAAATCCAATCAAAATGTTAATTCGACGACAGGCCAGGCACGCTTTATGCTAAGCCCGCGAAAAAAACCTGTTGGCATTGTTATGTAAAGTTCGATGGCTGTGTAACCCACCGGCTCTTACTGGACTGGACTACATGCTCCATTCTTTTACTTTTCTTTTAGTACGTTTCATTGCTCTGGCAGGGCAGGGAGTTCGATCTGTGAACCTTGCTCTATGTTCTATGCGTGCGGATTTTCAAATCAATTTTATGTAGATGTGGGCTTTGCAAATGTACCTAAGTGAAGCAATCCAGGGCTGGATAGCACTCAAAATATATAGTATATCTCAATGGTTTCAATTCCATGTAGTGATTTAGAATTTGTGAAAATGCGACTAGCGTTAAAATATTTTAAGTTTCATTCTGACTGACCTCTGACTTCTAACTAATTCTGCCTGAATCATGTCTGTAAAGCAGTATTGCCAGCTACGGGACACAAAAAAGGACAATCGGCTGAAAAAAGGAGAAAAGGGCTAACTCTTTTTTAAAAAACTACAGAAAACAAGACAGTAATTTTTAAGTTTAATCTAAACATTTAATATATATACAGAGTATATATATATAGAGTATATTGGATTATACAATGTCTTGCTGTCTGTCCGTCTGTCCGTTTGGAATATATACTAGTGTGTATCCGCGTCAGATCCAGCTTAAGTGTTTTTCCTTCTTTTTCCTTCTTTTTTACTTCTGACGTTCCCTTAAGTTAAATCAAAAAGTTATATACCCACGACCCCTGGGGGAGTGCCAAATCGGGCCAAATTTGGAATATATACACTAGTATCCTACCTCTACCAAAAAAGATATATTATAAATAGCTACGCCCATTTGGGGTGTGGCAAATAGGGTAAAACTGTATCTCCTACAGTCTTAGAGGTAGATCATCCAAATTTAACATGTGGGTTACTGTTCATAAAATTGAAATTTTGGAAAAAAAAAATAAAAATAATAATCAATATGTAAGCCACCGTAAGACAAATTTTATTGATCTCACCGGACATCGAACCTCGGTCTTCTCTACCACAACGCAAGTCTGTTTCACCAAATCACACATATATTCAATTTCGCGCATCGTCGTATAACAGACGCAGTGGTGTAGTTGGTAGAGTCGGTAGCATGCGAAGCGTGTGACCCAGGTTCGACTCCGATCTCTGCCGAGTGATATTGCTAATTTTTTTTTTTATTTTTTTTTATAACTTCTGTATTACTTAACGGATTTTGATAAAAAATGAAAAAAAAAAAGTAAATTTTATTGAGCCTACATTCCGTCGGTTGCGCCCGACTGCAACGTTCTTACTTGATTGAGTTAAAATTCTAGCCCGACAGAAAAAACTATCATCTGATTCGTAGTATCCTTTCAAAATAATCTTATATCTTTCTTAATAGCACTGTGTTATCAAAAGTTATATAGTTGAGTTTTAATCACTAGATAAAAGATAAGCATGTCCTGAACAGGACAAGTCTTAATAGTCGTTTTGGTCAAGAATACGAATATGTTACACTATTACATCTATAACCATAAGTCGCAAAATTAATCAATTTTTCGGAAAAGTGGAAAGGTGGAAAAGTGATCGATTCAAAACGAACTTGATCAGCGCGAGCTATAGGTGCATTCGAGTCTCTATTTTTTTATAGAACAGACAGATGTATCTACGTAACATCTAGCCCTGATCGAGGTGGTGGTTGGTTCTGATCAAGAATATGTATTTATTTAGGGGTCCACCACGAGTCGCTCTGCCAGTTTTATAATTTACCAACAAATACAATACTCTTAATTTCTATTTCAGTGCATTAAACACAACACACTCAAGAAAATACTATCTTTTTTACCAATTTACAAAAGAAAATAAATGTAGTTGGTTTTGGAATGCTTAACACTATGTTCACATTAGTAATATCTAAGCTTTAAACTGTTGTTCATAACCCAGCCGCAAAGCATATAAGAAAAATATTTATAATTATATTATTGTTGTTTCTTCGAAAATATGCTGCGAGAATTAGATACATTAGGTACATTTTATATATGAATGCGCTTAAATGTATGCTACGCCTTATGAGTAATATTGCAAAGATAACAATTTTTCCGGCATAAGCTCATAATTCGATAGCTAGGAAGCAATTTAAAAGATAAGAAGAGATAAATTCGAGTACAATTTCAAAATTTTTATATAGCACCCACAAAAGAATACTTTTTTTATATATAAAACAAAAGCAATAATTAAAGTTAATAACTAACTTGATTAACTTCAGAGAGTTTAATTAAATTTAAGCAAGAATTTAATTATTCCTCATCTGTATATATTATAGAAAAACTTAAATTTCCATTTATTGTAACTTTAATTATCTCAGAGCTTGATTTAACTACTACATTTACAGCTTTATGGAAGAGAGATATAGTAAAATAAACGTTAAGGTAGTTTTGCGCAATTGAGACTAAATATTGTCAAAATAAGGATTTGCCTGTGTAGCTTCCTTAATCTAGGTAATCAAGTAAAAACGCTTTAGTCGGGACTGCCCGACTATGAGATCCTCTGAACCTTTGTTCGAGTTTGCATTTGTACATATATACAAAACGATATAAATGCAACAGTAAAATAATATTTGTTTTTGAACAATAAATGTTGACAGCAGCGGGAATTGAACCTACGAGTCCCCGCTTGCAAGCTACCATATCTAACAAACTCTTCATAATGTTCTCGGTGACAAAGACGCAACTAAAGTAGCAGCGGCGAGAATTACAATGAAACTGAAACTGCGATTGAACAAACAAAATTCAAAGAATAAGTAATACACACGTATGTATATGACTGTGTGCACAGTGTGCACTGCACACGTATTGGCGCTCGCTGCCGCGTTTTTTTGCAGATTGACAAAATGTTTTGTTAAATAACTTCTATGATAATAAACGGATTTAAATAAAATTTTCAACATTGAATTCTTTCATTTTACTAAAAATACGGCTTTAATTAAAAAATAAAAAATAAATAAATTGTGGACTTGATAATTGTTTGTTTCAAAAAATTCATTTTGTAAAATGTGGAGCCGGTATCCAAAATATAAAAAAATAGAAAGTGTATTTTACTTACAGAAATTTAAATGCAAAGTTTGGTGACTGTAGCTAAAAAGATGTAAAACTGAATCTTAATAACGTTTTTAATCGATATCAGTAAAACAAGAAAAGTTATCGAATATCTAAAACAAACTCAATATGCGCGCTACATACATGGACCTTCGTGCAAAATTTCAGTCTCTAGCTCTTATAGGTTCTGAGATCGACGCGTTCATACATACGGACAGACAGACGGACAGACTGACGGACAGACAGACGGACAGGGCCAAATCGACTCAGCTCGTCGCCCTGATCAAGAATATATATACTTTGTGGGGTCTGCCGCGCCCCCTTCTCCCTGTGACATACTTTTTACAAAAACCATTATACCCTGATTTTCTATTTTCAATGGGTTCAGGTTATAAAAATAAAAGTAATATTGTCCTATTCGAACGTCTATAGGTTCATTTGACTAGGTGTTCGCATACATGGGTGCGTAATTCCAGAAATCTGACTATATATATATGCTGTCCCAAATAAATAACATTCCATAATATCAAAAAGTATCGATGTCGACTATGTCGAGCTGTTCGTATGCATGAACGAGAAGATGCAGAATATTCGATTCTCTCGGATTTAATTCGTTATTTTCATAATATTAAAAAGTATGGATTTTGAGACTATATCGAGTTGTCCGTCTGTCTATCTAGCTGTCCTAATATACATACATGATCACTTAGATCCAGAAAATTAGACTTGAAATTCGATACATATAGTTTCGTTTCATTACCATAATATCCCACTGACGCGTTCTCCATTTTCAATTTTGATTCATTCAAGGAAAATTGAGCTCAATCGCAAGGTCTGTTAATTGAGCGAGGGTACACAGTCGTCAAGGCCTTCTTTGCATTAAAAGCTGCAAAAAGCTCAACATAATTTATTTGCTTTCAAATTAAAAACATTGGTTATGAACATAACAAATATTTTTAGTAAACCTTCATTTATTACCAATTGTGCAAACTTAGCCAAGTTCTTAGAAAAGTAATGCATATGAGAAGCATGCCAAAACCCCAAATGTGTAGTTGAAGCCAGCAAATATTTATCGAAAACCCAAAATTCGTGTCCGACTTGACTCCAATCATGATGCCATCTGTTATTAAGCAAACAATAACAACTAAATTAAATAACGCCCAGATATAGACAGCTACAGCTATTTCGATTTGTACGTATAAAAACTTGCCAGACAGAGCCCGGAGATCAGTTCAATAAGAAACCATCCAACATGCGTACCATTTTGCTGCTTGCCCTTTTCGGCTTTGTGCTCTTGTCTACAATATCTGCAAGTGACGAAGCCGAGCAGGAGGAAACAATCAATGAAGACGAAAACGAAGTCGTGAATTCCAAAGAGGAGGAGAGCGAAGATACTGAAGATAATGAGAATGATACGGATGAGAATGAGAATGAAGAGGGCGAATCCAAAGAGGGAGATGGCGCTGATGAAACTGAGTCTGTAGAAGCTGAACCAGAAAAAGACGAAGAAGTAGAAGAAGAAGATGGAAACGAAACTGAAGAGGAAAAACCAGAATAAATTACTTTCCACTTATTATATATAATATATCGCAATATCCATCTGAGCAATTGAAACACAGCACGTTCAACAGTAAAAATTAAATAAAAACACAATTCGCACGCACTTTTAGTTCGAAATATAATTGAATATGTTGGGTGATTGATATGTTCCTTGACTCCTTGATTACAGTTACAATCTGAGACTGAGGTTACAAATATGCTATAATGCCAAAAGAGTTCGGGTTGACTCTCTCTCTGGTTTTCAAGAGTGTTTGATCTATTTCAACAGCTGTTCTGTTCGACTGTTTGAAACTCATTTGATCAGTTTTCATTGAAACGTCGCGATGCAAAGGCCAATTATAACGCTGATCTTTTGCTTGGGGCTCATTTTGGGCTACTCGAGTTCTGACATCGACAAAGATTTGGATAACGAGGAGAACTTTGATTATGAGAATGAAAACGATGACGATAATGAAATCTTTGACTATGCAAGCGAAGACGATGATGCCCTCGGGAGTAACGACAACGCTTCAAGTTTTGAAACTGAATTTGAGACTGTGGTGTCACACAATTTTCTAAGATATCCTCCAGAGAAGATTCATTTAAGGAAGTATTCGCGATTTGCTGTACTCAAGCGTGAAAGGCTACAAATCGCTCAGAACATATTTTAGGATGACTGAGAAAAAACTGACGTGTCTTTCTCTCTGTTAAATGTTTATTTCAGTACACTCAAAAGTAAAACCAAATTTTTTGGTTTGCACAGTTGTAGATGAGTAAATAGTCGATTTACCAATGTACTACTTAATTATAAGAAATAAAATTCTTTTTTTATTTTTGGAAAAGCAATACATAAATATTTTGTTGATGAAAATGAAAACTAAACTAGAACAATTTAAAAAAAAAATAATTTTAAATGTTTTTCACTTATATATGAGCATAAATGTTTTTTATACCCTTGCTGAGTTGATATAGCCATGTCCGTCTGTCCGTCTGTCCATCTGTCTGGATCAACGCAATCTCCTCAGATACTTTTAGAGCTACAGAGCTGAAATTTTGATCATAGGCTCCAATTTACTGCACGCATTGTATATCTCGGAATCATCCGGATCGGACGACTATATCCTATATCTCGGACGGTTTTAAGAAATGTTTTAGTGCCTTAGACTTTAAAATTGGAATATATACGCATGAATCGCATCCCCATACAAAACATATATAGCTACGCCCTTTGGGAGCTTGGCAAATCACAAAAAACTATAGTTATATCTGTCACAATTGTAAGGGTATTACCAAACTTCGGCTTGACCGAAGTTAGCCCATCCCTCTAGTTATACCCTAAATCCATTGAAAATGGGAAATCAGGGTATAATGGTTTTGCAAAAAGTATGTAACAGGCAGAAGGAGGCGTGGCAAACACAAAGTATATATATTCTAGATCAGGGCGACGAGCTTAGTCGATTTAGCCCTGTCCGTCTGTGTATCCGTCCGTCTGTCTGTCCGTCTGGGGGTAGTTGGGCTGTTTGGTTAAAATCATTCAGTCAAGTCGACTCGTAGACAAATTTGTCGCACAGTGGATGTGGCCTCCTCGTGGTTACCCCTGGGTTATCGGTCAGTGTGTGTCTGACCCATAAGCTAATGCGAGCGGCGAAATTGGGTCACCAACCCGTTACTGTTTTGGAGTTTAAATTGGAAGTATCCTTTTGGTTTACGCGGTCTGACCAGAGGCCTTAAAGCTGGTACCACGGGTAATCAGGAGCCAACGGAACTTGTTCCGTCCTGGTTAATGGTTGCGGCCCTTCGGGGAGTATCGTGGTGGTTGTGGTTTAATACCCAAATGCGGGTAGAGAATGAGTCTCGGCGTGGCGTTGCGCTAAGAATCAACCGGGTGCCGTTGCCCAAAAAGCGGAAGAGGTAAGGTAGGCCTCGCACCAAACCAAGGTACCGGAGGAATAAATATTCCAAGGGGGCGCTTATTGACGCTTAATTCAATTCAGTAATAAGCTTACCGTGAGATTGAGCCAACATGCCAGGTGCTCACGATAAACCAATTATATAATGTCTGTCCGTCTGTCCGTATGTATGAACGCGTCGATCTCAGAACCTATAAGAGCTAGGGACTTGAAATTTTCTGTCTGTCCGTCCGTCTGTCTGTCCGTATGTTCTCGGTGTCGACAGCAGTGGGAATTGAACCTACGAGTCCCCGCTTGCAAGCCACCTTCTCTAACCATAACACAACACTCTTCATAATGTTCTCGGTGACAAAGACGCAACTAAAGTAGCAGCAGCGAGAATTACAATGAAACTGAAATTACGATTGAACAAACTAAATTCAAATAATAACGCACACATTTGAATGCAAGTGTATAGACTGTGTGCACAGTGTGCATTGCACACAGATTGAGAAAATGTTTTGTTCAATCACTTCTATGTTACTAAACGGATTTTAATAACATTTTTATACCCTGAACCCATTGAATGGGAAATCCCGACTAGAGCAATCTTACTTGTTTTTATTACAGACAATAATTTCCCAATTAAAACTGTTGATATTACGGAGTTTAGAATTGGGAATTTGTTCTAGAGTAAATAGTGTCTATAATTTGTGGGATGAAGCATTTGATGTCAGTTATGTCGACTTATGCGTCGAACGGTGGAGAGGTCTTTAGCTAATTGATTATGGCGTAGAGGTAGATTTCCGCAGTGTCTCACAAATCTGTCTAATTTTTATACCCTTGCAAAAATTTTGGTTATGTCTATGCTTCGCATAGAAGGAAGCATCTGCTACTATATAAAGTATATATATTCTTGATAAACACGGCGAGCTGAGTTGATGTAACCATGAGTGTCTATACGTGTGTCTAGATCAAAGCAATCTGATCGCTTAAAAAATTAATTTAGTTGGGAAGCTTCTAGATCGATGAAAAGCGTACATAAATATTCATGCCAACTACGGTCTTGGTAAACCGAGATTGTCTATATAGGGTTTAAAACCTTTAATATTTTGGGAGCAATAGAGCCAGAGACTTGAAAATTAAAAGATATACATATTTGTATGGACCGCTCCTAAAAAAGATATGTTTTATATCGCGAAGCGCAACAGCAGCATGGCAAAAAATATGTATTTCTACAAATTGTAGCTAGTCTCAAAAATGAACAAATACGTTAAATTAACTTTTTCTTAAAGCTTAGCCAAAATTTTGTATATCCACTTCTTTGGTGCGTGGCAAATCGGAGAAATCTATATATATCCTTTAAAATTGCAAGGATATTAAAAACCAAGCAAGTCAAGTTTAGTCAGGTCTGCCCGACACGGAGATCCCCTGAACCAAGTCCGATGTGGTGTTTTAAACAATCTAACATATGCGCGCACATATACACATGCACACACAAGCACGCACGCCGATTACTGCGTAGTTTATTTAGCGGCTGCGCTTGGGCTGCATTCTGGGCGGCACTATGACAAATTAATTATTAAATAACGTCGGTTCTAGATGTAGTTTCTCAATTTTTAGCACATAATATTGACGTCGAAATGTGTGTATATACAAAAGCTCAAAAACTCATTTGAAATACGTTTTTTTTTAATTTTGGGGGAAATGTTGAGTAGTATCCAAAGCCAGAAATATTTAAATTGTGTATTTGTTTTATTTATCTTTCTTTCACCTTTAATTTAAGATCTAGCAAAACTAATCGAACTGAGGCATCAACAGAAATCAAAAGGATTATTGTGAGAGCTAAAATGGTAATGGTAAGTTCGGCGGTGCTGGGTGCCGCGGCTGGCACTGGGCTGGCGCTTCTTCTGGCCGTAACTATCGTCATGTACCGTTATTATCTGCTACGTAGGCGCGGTAAGGTGAGTAATGTAGAGTATCTTTTATTAATTTTGTTATTAATTTATTCGGACTCGTTATGCTTAACTTAGGAGTGGGACGAATTGGATCGCTGGGAGGAGACACGCATCATGCGCAAACTGCAGATGAAGGTAAGATTCTTGTTTGTTAAAATGTTAATTTATATAAGAGGCGCACGCATCAATCACCCTTTTAATGTATTTACATACATACATATACATATATAAGTATTCAGCCCACATGTTTATTTGTGCAATTACCGTTTTGCATTCACTGATTCACTGGTTTTAATGCACACAGTTTTGGTTGCGCATCTTTAAAATGGGTTGTGTATTGGCTAAATTCCCTTCCAGGGAAATTTAGCTGCTATAAAATGCGATAATTTTGGACATCTCTTTATTTTTGACATTAAAAATTGTTTCCGAATACTTGGTTTTTGTAGACGACTTAAAAATTTTCAAACGCATCTCATCCCCATTGGATGTAAGGGCTCTACAAATTGATTTATTGACTCTGTCTGAGTGTTACCAATTACCACTAAATTTAGCTAAATGCTTCCTCCTTACTTTTAGCAAGAGTTCCTACCGTTTGCTATCATCTTAGTCCATATATGGTCAAAGGCTTCATCTTAAAAATGAAGCTCTTGACCCAAATGCCCCAGTCTTTTAAATAAAGTTCATTTTAACATGCCCAATAGATCATTGCGCTTCGTTCGTCCTTTTGCATTAGAGATTTCGAGGACTATTTATGCAAGCAATTAACCCCTAAATAGAAACATGGAGAAAATAGGTGGCTTATTTTGGGTTAGTTCCCTATCATTTGTATTAGAATTAATTAAGTTTAATAATATATTATACCTGTAAGCACGCACAAGTGTAAAGGTATAGTAAAAGGAAAATAAATAAATAAATAAATTTGCAATGGATATTTAAAAAGTTATACAAAGATATTTTTAAAACAAGTAAGAAAGCTCTAGTCGGGTCTGCCCGACTACGAGATCCCCTGAACCAAGTCCGAGGCAGTGTTTTAAACAATCTAGCTTATATCTTTTACCGGTACATATTACCATCTGCGTGCACACACACACGCACACATATACATACACAAGCACGCGCGCCGCTTACTGCGTAGATGATTTAGCGGCTACGCTTGGGCTGCATTCTGGGCAGCATTATGAGAAATTCATTGTTAAATAACTTCGGTTCTAGATCTACTTTCTTAATGAAATTTTCAGGACATAATATTGACATCTAGTGGTGTATATGTACGAAATCCCAACTCCCTAGTATTTGAAATACGTTTTTTCCACATATGGGGCTAATGGGGGGAGGTATCCAAAATTTAAAAAGTTTATTATCTGTATTTACATCACAGCAACCTACATAGTCAATTTGGTGTCTCTAGGTATTATGGTCTAAAAGTTATAGCTTAAAAACAAAGTCAAAATATCGATTGTTATCGATAATAAGGAAATAGGATGAGTTATCGAAAAAAAAAATAAACTTGTACTGCGTATGGTATACAAGAATATATATCTAAAATCTCAAATCTCTAGCTTTTGTGGTTTACGAGATCACTGCGTTCATACGGACGGACAGACGGACAGACGGACAGACGGACAGACGGACAGACGGACGGACGGACAGACGGACAGACGGACATGGCTAGATCGACTCAGCTCGTCGTCCTGATCAAGAATATATATACTTTATGGGGTCTGCCACGCCTCCTTCTGCCTGTTACATACATTGTCACAAAACCATTATACCCTGAATTCCCATTTTCAATGGGTTCAGGGTATAACAAGTAAGAAAGCTCTAGTCGGGTCTGCCCGACTACGAGATCCCCTGAACCAAGTCCGAGCTGATGTTTTAAACAACCTAGCTTACATCTTTTATCTATGTATACATATTACCACACATACACACAGGCACACATATACACATGCACACATTTGTATACACATGCACACATATACATACCATGCACACAGAAACGCGCAGATTACTGCGAAGTTGATTTGAATGTATGTGTGCACACGTACAGGCTGCTGCCGCGTGCTTGTACAATGTTTCCTTTAATAACTTCTGTATTACTTAACGGATTTGAATGCAATTTTCTGTATTAAATGCTATTAATTTATTGAAAATACGGTTTTCACTAAAAAATTTGAAAAAATAAAATTGTGGCTTTGATAATCTTTTTTTTTTTTTTAATTTTTTTTTGTGAAATGTGGAGCCGGTATTCAAAAATATAAAAATAGAAAATGTATTTTATTTACAAAAAGCTAAAAACAAAATTTGGTAGCTCTAGCTAAAAATATGTAAATGATATGGTCAAAAAACTGAATCTTGATAACGTTTTAAATAGATAACACTGAAACGGAAAAATTTATCGAATATCTAAAACAAACTCGATATTTTCGCGGTATACACAGACCATCATGCAAAATTTGAAGTCTCTAGCTCTTATATGTTCTGAGATCGACGCGTTCATACATACGGACAGACGGACAGACGGACAGACAGACGGACAGGGCCAAATCGACTCAGCTCGTCGCCCTGATCAAGAATATATATACTTTATGGGGTCTGCCACGCCTCCTTCTGCCTGTTACATAATTTTTGAAAAACCATTATACCCTGATTTCCCATTTTCAATGGAAATTATTTCATTAAAATTATCAAAGCCACAATTTAATTTTTTCAAATTTTTTAGTGAAAACCGTATTTTCAATAAATTAATAGCATTTAATGCAGAAATTTGCATTCAAATCCGTTAAGTAATACAGAAGTTATTAAAGGAAACATTGTAAAAGCACGCGGCAGCAGCCTGTACGTGTGCACACATACATTCAAATCGACTACGCATTAATCGGCGAGCGTGCTTCTGTGTGCATGGCATGTATGTATATGTGTGCATGTGTATACGTGTTCATGTGTATATGTGTGCACGTGTATATGTGTGCATGTGTATATGTGTGCATGTGTATATGTGTGCATGTGTATATGCGTGCCTGTGTGTATGTGCGCATGTGTATATGCGCGCAGAGGTAATATGTATAGATAAAATATGTAAGCTAGGTTGTTTAAAACATCAGCTCGGACTTGGTTCAGGGGATCTCGTAGTCGGGCAGACCCGACTAGAGCTTTCTTACTTGTTATACCCTGAACCCATTGAAAATGGGAAATCAGGGTATAATGGTTTTGCAAAAAGTATGTAACAGGCAGAAGGAGGCGTGGCAGACCCCACAAAGTATATATATTCTTGATCAGGGTGACGAGCTGAGTCGATTTAGCCCTGTCCGTCTGTCTGTCCGTCCGTCTGTCCGTCTGTCCGTCCGTCTGTCTGTCCGTATGTATGAACGCGTCGATCTCAGAACCTATAAGAGCTAGAGACTTCAAATTTTGCATGATGGTCTGTGTATACAGCGAAAATATCGAGTTTGTTTTAGATATTCGATAAATTTTTCCGTTTCAATGTTAGCGATTTAAAACGTTATCAAGATTCAGTTTTTTGACCATATCTTTTACACATTTTTAGCTACAGCTACCAAATTTTGTTTTTAGCTTTTTGTAAATAAAATACATTTTCTATTTTTTCATATTTTGGATACCGGCTCCACATTTCACAAAAAAAATTTATTAAAAAAAAAATTATCAAAGCCACAATTTAATTTTTTCAAATTTTTTAGTGAAAACCGTATTTTCAGTAAGTACGCTCTAGTCGGGTCGGCCCGACTACGAAATCCCCTGAACCAGGTCCGAGGTGATGTTTTTAACAACCTAGCTTACACATTTTATCTATACATATTACCCTCTGCGCGCATATATACATGCACACATATACACATGCACACACACACAAGTACGCGCCGATTACTGCGTAGTTGATTTGAATGTATGTGTGCACACGTATAGAGCAAATGCAAATGCTATGTTGCTGCCGCGTGTTTTTGTCAATTGACAAAATGTTTTCTTTAATAACTTCTGTATTACTTAACGGATTTAAATGCAATTTTCTGCATTTTATAGAAAATACGGTTTTGGCTTGAAAATTAAAAAAAATGTAATTGTGGATTTGATAATGAAATTTTTGTTGAAAAATTTCATTTTGTAAAATTTAGAGCCGGTATCTAAAATATAAAAAAAGAAAATGTATTTTATTTACAAAAAGCTTAATGCAAAGTTTAATAACTGTAGCTAAAAAGATGTAAAAGATATGTTCAAAAAACTGAATCCCGATAACGTTTTAAGTCGATATCATTGAAACAGGAAAATTTATATATAATTATACAGACCATCGTGCAAAATTAGAAGTCCCTAGCTCTTATATGTTCTGAGATCGACGCGTTCATACATACGGACAGCCGGACAGACAGAAGGACAGGGCCAAAGCTCGTCGCCCTGATCAAGAATATATATTCTTTATGGGGTCTGCCACGCCCCCTTCTGCCTGTTACATACTTTTTGCAAAACTATTATACCCTGATTTCCCATTTTCAATGGGTTCAGGATATAGAAAAATTAAACTACAATAAATGGAATTATTTAAGTATCACAATTTATTTTGTATATTCCCAATATGAGAACTATTTCAATAAAAACCACTTTTAGGCACGACGTGTCGATTATTTGGCTTAAATTTAAGCTTCCACTTTAATGTTTACATATTTATTTATCCGGTGCTAACTGAAAAAATCCTTTTCAGAATCATATAAAATAACTCTAGTTTCTAATTCAATGTTGTTTCAGAGTTAGGTATTACCGACGGTATATCAATCCAAGTAGAATAAAACAAGTAAAAACGCTCTAGTCGGAACTGCCCGACTACGAGCTAATTCTATGTTACTTAACGGTTTTTTAAGAAATTTTCAGCATTGGTTCTAAGATCGACGTTTTCACCAATATGTTCATACGGATACAGACAGGCGGATGGAGGGACAAACGGACTGACGGGCAGACAGATGGACAAGGCTAAATCGACTCAGCTCGTCGTCCTGATCAAGAATATATTTACTTCATACGCTCTCTTTGACGTATTCTCTAAAATTTAGCTGACTGTGGACTCTTATTTACCCTTATAACGCGAATAAAATCGAAAAAGAAATCGAGCTCATCCGAATCAAATTTTTGATTATATGAACTTTGACCCTTCTATTAAACCCATAGCTTATAATTAGGATGAAGTCAGTTACATTTTCCATTTTCTCCAAAACATCATTTAATGAAATCAATATTCTTTCAGCTGTGTGGTTTAGCAAATCCTGCAGAGAAACCTTTGCCACAGTTGCGGAAATGCTAATCCCTGACGGTCTGCACTGCAAGTTTGTAGTTTTTATTAAGTCGTATCCAGAACATATGTAGATCGCAGCCGTGCGCCTTGTAGAGTTCTGTTAAATTGATATATTCTTGCTTCGTGAGGTTGTTCTCCAATAAGAAAGCTAATGCTTCATTATTAAAGATGCGATATTTCGTTATTTCGAGATTCTCAACATTTTCCTCTGCCATGATGTTTGCAATACCCCGACCATTTTATCATCATTCCTTTTAAGATGCAGATGCAGAGGCAGAGGCGGCATGCAAAAGTAAGGCATTACAAAAATTAAAGATATTATGTTTAATCTGGAGATTTGTTAAGAGTAGTAAGTAAGTAAACAGTTGGGATTTTAGGATTTAGCTTATAGCTGTTAAACCTCATAAAGTTTCTCTCTAACTGTAGTTCAAAAGAAAATATTTTCTATTTATCTATAGGCTTTGGTCTTTCTCTCTAGGCTCTAGTTGTCTTTTTAGTTCACAATTTGGTTTTAACCAAACTTTTATTTTCGACAGCCATGTTTGTCAATATAGAAATCATAAACAACGATAAGAACCACAAAGAGATACGAATGTAACAACTGCTGCGAATCCCAAAAGGGTGCCTTGCCTGTTAATTGATAATGCAGCCGTGTGTATTATGTATTATTTTGTATTATATTTATTCATTCCACTTCTGGGGTTGTTTCGATATCATCATGAACACACTCCGTAGAACGTGCCGCCTCTTGCGCAGAATCCAGCGACTGTTGGAAAGAATGCGCGCGCTTTTCCATGTCCCTCATCCTAGACATGGAAACACTTTTTGATTTTAAATATTCATTTTATTGACTGGATGTGGCAGTTGACTTGGCTAAGTGATGGAGAGGGATGTTGAGTGGATCGTGTGGCCTGTTTGTTATATTTGTGTTTATTTGTATACATAATTTGATTAGTGGTTAAATATACGAGTGCCGGTCCATTGTAAGGGCGAAATGTGTTTGTTCCGAATGCGAGCTGACGAGGCTTTCAATTGTTTGGATCCTTACACCCTGCCTTTGCCTCTTCATAAAAGCCACAATATTGACCACAACAAAACACTTCTGACCGTCGCATCGACCTTGACCACGAAGGCCGCTATAAAAAGAAAATGTTCAGCTAGAATAGCTGCTCTTCATAGAAGATAGAATTCCTGACTGTCCACCATTAC
Organism: Drosophila gaucha; assembly: GCA_035045545.1. Classification (NCBI taxonomy): domain Eukaryota; kingdom Metazoa; phylum Arthropoda; class Insecta; order Diptera; family Drosophilidae; genus Drosophila; species Drosophila gaucha. The sequence goes on from JAWNOY010000435.1 coordinate 547,253, forward strand.
CTGGCCTGGCACACAAAGGACATTAGGTACTACACAAAGTGAGGCCTACACAAAGACATCTGCAGATCACTGCAAGTGCTCGCAGTTCGCAGTTCGAAATGCAGAACAATTGTTGCATTGTTTGCGACCTTTGTGCTGCACTGACTTTCATTCATGAATGACGCATGGAGCATGCATTGTTGTCCCAGTCCTTTGGTCGAATGGCATCAAATATTAAACGGGCGGTAAAAGACTTTGAAATATATTTCTATAGCCAACAGTGTTGACGCTAACTCATAGAAGAATCGTAAAGTCCTTCACCTATTTAGTAGCAAACGACATTCCAAACAAACAGACCGACCGCACGCACTCATCTATTGCCGGAGGTCTGATGACTCAGAAACACGCAACCAAATTCCCAATTATTCCGTGGTGCAAAGCTCATTTATAATTTATTCATAAGCACACTATAATATGAGGCTACTTGAGCGATAATGAAGTCATATTTGTTAAGCCAACATGCCGTACATAAAAGTGTTTCTCTCCAACTTTTTGTCCATGAAGAGCCCCTCAGCTAAACAAACCCTCAGAAGTAAATGCTAGAGCCGCTGACTGTTTGGCAAAGTAGCAACAATGGCAACTACAGCAATCAGTCAAATGCAAATGTCACAACCAATTAATGTCAATAAACGCTGTAGCATAGAATGGAAACAACTGAAGTCTCATAAGCCAAGCGGGGTGCAGTAGATCCCATCTTGGTGGTGCTGGTGGTGGTGGTTCTTTGCGTTCACCCCTTGACTGGCGAATCCGGTTTGCTATAGAATCGTATCTCTCTCTCTTTCTGTCTATATATATATATATATATATATATATCCAAGTGCATGAATGCATATACATAAAGTTTCTTTCAGCTTTCATTTGTTAGGCGTTTATCCGAGTTTTGTTCACAATTAAAATGATATTGTGAGCATCAGCGGTTCGAAGGGGAGGTTCTTTAAGCTCTGCTCCGACATGGCTGCGCTCTTAAACATGTTGACCTATACCTCGAAACAAGAATTTCTCAGTGCACGTGTCCAAAAAAAACTATCGATCCTTAAATTGACTTTCTTCTTCTCAGAAAAACAGAGTGCCTCAACAGCACGATCTATTCAATTAACAATGTTCGACTTAAATCGAGCGTATAAACGGAGCATATACAAAAAATTGATGTGGTCAAAGGTGAGCAGCACAAAGTGCTCAAGTGGCCCATAAAGAAACAATAACAAATAACAAAACCTGGGCCAGATATTGAGCACGAGACCGACGCAACGCCTACGCAAGGCAGTTGCAGAAAATCTGGTGCAAAAACAAAATACAAATCGCTGCTGCAGCTGCGGCCCAGATTGCAAAGAAATTTTACATGGGATTACAATAAGGAAAGTACGCCAATTAAGCAGAAGCCAAAACTAACAACAATGCCCCCAAAAATCTAACGATAAGTCATACTCGGACCCTAAAGCTATGCAACTGCAGTCAACAATGCAATCTCAAATATCCCTTCAGAGTGGGAGAACAATTAACGTTCGTAATTGTGTGGACTTTTATAGCCACTTAACATATGATAAAATATCATTGAAGCAGCACACAAAAACACACACAAAGCAGCACCCGGGCAGACACCTTGGCATTACACACACATACAGCGGGACAATGGTGTGAAAAGGACAATTATAGCAAATCCTTAAAGCCAGTTAACAAATGATAAAACTGCCGCCAAATATTTCTCTGTAACGTAGCCCAAAAGTAAAACTCTCTCTGCCTTGCTCTCCCTCTCTGTCTCTCTTTCTACCTCTCTCTCTATCTCTCTCTCTCTCTCTCTCTCTCTCTCTCTATGTCTATCTGTGTCTTTTTAAGGCGACGCAATGTCTGGCAGGGCACAAAGACGCAATGGGCATCGGGTCTAGGGTCTAGGCCGTGAATGAATCGACGACTCGACCTGAATGAGCCAAGTTTGTGTGTGTAGTATGTAAGGGCATTGTTAACCGATTTGGCAGACGCACACAGAGATAATGCAACCATAAAAACATGTTAAGGTGCTCACAGATCGATCGATAATACGACAAATAGACAAATTGTCGGGATCAAAGGACAGCATGAAATTTTCACAATTCAGTGTTCATGGCGATCTGATCATTTGAACTTTACCCTTAACTTAAATTATATCTGAAAATATTACATTTGTCTAATTAACTACAAAAATATCCTCCACCCTTCAAATGCCTAACCCAAGTCTACGAAACTAGCCGATAAGAGTTGGGAATCGAATCGTAAGATGTTGCTTGACTATCAAACGTTGAATTTTACTTAACATTTTGTTTAAGTTTTTATCTGAATATATATAAATTACAAAATATTTCAAAATCAAATTGAGAAATTTTTTTTTTTTTTTTTTTTTTGGTTTTTGTGTTTAATTACAATCTGTTTGACAATAAATAATTTGTGTTACGTAGGGACTGATTGACCGTTATACGATTTTGTATGTTTGCGCTTGGATTAATGGACATATATCAGTCCACTGGCGGCAGGAAAGGCAGGTCCAGTGGGTGTCTTCTTTTTAAGCGCCTGGTGTGGGTGCTGTTGTCAAGAAGACTTATAGCTAGCATGTTTACGTGGTTTTCTAGCCTTTGGTGGTACCTTAGGCTTAGTCTGCGTACTTCATCGTAAGGTCTCTGAGAAATGACTATGCATATAAAGGTTTGGGTATATTAATATAAGGAACTCGGTTTACAAGACGAACTTAGTCAGAAAATTTTTTCCAAGCTGCGAACTTAAGCATCTAAAATTGAAACAAGTAAGAATGCCCTAGTCGGGTCTGCCCGACTAGGAGATCCCCTGAACCAAATCCGAGGTGGTGTTTTAATCAAGCTAGCTTAAGTCTTTTATCTATACATATTACCCTTTGCGCGCACACACACAGAGGTATCCAAAATTTTTTATCGATAGTATGAAAATGAGATGAGTTATTGAAAAAAAAATAACTTGTACTGTGTATGGTATGCAAGAATATATATTTCAAATTTCAAATCTCTAGCTTTTGTGGCTTTCGAGATCCCTGCGTTCATACTGATGGGCAGACGGACAGACGGACATGGCTAGATCGACTCAGCTCGGCGTCCTGATCAAGAATATATATACTTTATGCGGTCTGCCACTTCTCCTTCTGCCTGTTACATAATTTTTGCAAACCATTTTACACTGATTTCCCATTTTCAATGGGTTTAGGGTATAAAAAGGAATTGCTCTATAAACAAATGGAGATATAATTGAACGGCAAACCGAAATACCAACAGTTAAAAACAAGTTTAAAAAATGTAAAATATATATGTCTGATAGTTGAAAATTTGAATAAAATACCTATTTCATGGATATGGAAAACTAAATCCCTTCTCGAAGTTAGTCTAAATTGTGTTTTTAAAAGCATTGTATTTATAGTTGATAGGATGCTAGGCATCATTAGAAAATACCAACATTAAGCCAATACACACTTACTCACACACACACACAGACAAACGATATACCTGCCATTGTGAACGATCTATGCATTAGGGGCGGAGCTTCAATGGCTACAGTTGCTGCTATTAGGCGAAGACAAGCTGTAAATGGTGGCTTAATGGTCAAAGAAAAAAAGCAAACAACCCTCGAAGAAGAAGTCAACAAAGGCAAAGGCAGTTCATGCTACAGCCAAGGGTGGTGCAAAAACAACCCCTCAATTACCGGTGTCTATATAAAGTGAACAGCACAGCCAGAGAGCTAACCAGTAACGCTCAAACTGCGATCGTGTCAGGATCTCGCACCGAATTGAAAAGCCGCATTAACGATTCACAACTTCTAGCAAAAAATGTCACGTTCCTTTCTTATGGACTCACTGCTCAGCGATATGCCAGCGCTCAACAAGAACAAGGAACCACTTGGATCACCCAAAGCTAATGCAACGGCTGCCGCTGTGGCTGCCACAGCTGCCGCAGCCGCAATGCTGCCCGGCATACCCATGCTTCCATATCCGGCCAGTTACGTAGGCAGCTACCTGTTCTCGCTCGGTATCCAGCAACAGCAACAACAACAGCAACAACAGCATCAAGTAGCCGCAGCAGCTGCTGCCCACGCCTCTCTCTATCACCCGTATGCTCAGCTATTTGCATCCAAGCGGAAGTCCAACGGGTTTGGCAGTTATGATGACTGCTATCCATCTCCGCCGCTCTCGGCTAATGCCATAGCCCATGGCTCCAATGCTCAACTGACTCTGCCAGCAGTTCCGCAGACGGGTGTCTACGGGCAGAGTCTCCATGAAGCTGGTGCCTTCTGTACTTCGCCATCGGCGTCCTCAAGCACCTCTTTGGACTATGGCACTCCTGATGAGCCGCAAATGAAACGTTTCAAGCACGAGTCCTCCTGCTCGCCTGCCAGCTCTCCCATTAAATCTCAGGGGCCAGCTTCCAGCGTCGGATTGGAGATCACCCCGTTGATCAGCGACTATGCCGACTCCAGCAAACGCATCCGCACTGCCTTTACCAGCACCCAACTGCTGGAGCTTGAACGAGAGTTCTCCCACAATGCCTATCTGTCGCGCCTGCGCCGCATCGAGATTGCCAACCGGCTGCGGCTATCAGAGAAACAAGTGAAGATTTGGTTCCAGAATCGTCGTGTAAAGCAGAAGAAAGGCGGCTCCGAAAGCCCCACCTTCAATTTATCAGCCAACTCGAGCAGCCCTCAGACGTCACCCACAGCCAAATGCTGTGCGTAAAATGAATTGTTTATTCGATTTTAAATAGTTTTTGTACAATTATTAATTAATTAGTTTTCTTTTTAAGATAGTTATTATGTGTATATGTTGTGTAGTCTAAAATAAAATACCCATTTGATATGAAGATAGAAACTGTGTTTTTTTATACACTGAACCCAACAAACATGGTAAATCAAAAATCAATGAGTGAAACAAGCGTGGCCGATCCCATAAGGTACATTTATTCTTAATCAGAATCAACAGAGAAGTCAATCTAGCCCTATTCATTCCGATGGTTCTACAAGAGCTAAATACAATTATTTTTTCCATTTCCATGAATTGGTTATAAATCGTTATTAAACTATTATTATTTGGGAATATCTCGAATGTTCCCAGACCTACAGTCACCAAAATATACATCTAAAGTGTACACAGATAACGAAATTTGTATACCCTTGCAAAAAGGGTATATTAATTTTGGTCAGGAGTTTGCAACGCAGAGAAGGAAGCATCTCCGACCATATAAAGTATATATATTCTTGATCAGCAAGACGAGCTGAGTTGATATAGCCATGTCCGACTGTCCGTCTGTCTGGATCAACGCAATCTCCTCCGAGACTATAAGAGCTACAGAGCTGAAATTTTGCACATAGGCTGGAATGTGCTGCAGGCATTGTATATTTTGGAATCATCCGGATCGGATGACTATATCCTATAGCTCCCATAGGACAGATCGGTTTTAAGAAATGTTTTAGTGGCATAACTTCGACGTTATTAAAGTCAGAGACTTGATATTTGGAATATGTACTCCTGATATGCACCCAAATACAAAAAGATATAGATTATATATCTACGCCCTTTGGGGGCGTGGCAAATCGGATAAAACTATATCTTCTACAGTTTTGAAGCTAGAGCATCCAAATTTGGAAAGTAATATACTTTTGGCCTTCCCTTCAGATTGATCAAAAAATTATATATCCACGCCTACTTGGGGCGTGGCAAATCGGGAAAGTCTATATAGTGCTTAACATAAATCCTTCAATATTTTGGATGCTGTTAAAGCCAGAGACTTGAAACTTAAAACATATATTTGTATCAACCACCCCTAGAAAAAAAGATAAAGAATATATATCTACGCCCATTAGGGGCGTGGCAAATCGGAAAAAACTATATCTTCTACAATTTTACACCTAGAGTTGCAAAAATTGGCACAGACGTCAGGCTTGACCGTTTCGACAAAATTATGAAAATCGGAGAAAACTATATCTTCCAAAGTCTTATAGGTAGAGCTTCAAAATTTGATATATAGGTTACTGTTGCCCTGCTTAATAGATTGCCCAAAAATGATATATATCCAATTGTTGGGGGCGTGGCAAATCAGAGAAATCTATATCCTTTACAATTGCAAGGGTATTACCAAACTTCGGCATGGCCGAAGTTAGCCCATCCCTCTAGTTATTTTTTATATTCATATAAAAAAAAGACAATTTTGACTATTAAAAGATGTGCTCTTAGATATGTACGCTTGTTGGTGGTATATTTATAAGCAAAGGCGGCATGAATTTTATTACTCTTTCTAGAACTTTAGTTTGCTTTGAATTATTCTAGTAGGCTTAGGATCATAACTCTTCATCAGTTTCAACCAAATACATCAAAATCTACAAAAACCCTCAAAAACGATTCAGCAGCTGAAAAAAATAACATACATTTTGAAAATTCATCGTTCAATCGTGATGTCGAATTTTTACAAGGAGCTGAAATCTGAGTGGGCGAAGGCCTCGCCTAATTTATCGCACTGCGCCCAGCTCTTGGACTCACTGAAATTGGAGATGGTTCGCGTCGGCTTTGTGGGCTTATTGGACGAGGGAGAAGGAAAAGTAGAGCCCCAGCAGAAACAGCAAATGCAGACGTCTCGGGAAATGCTGGAAATAGCAATTGAGCATAGCATCAGGGTCAAGGATAACGCCGCCTTTGAGCGATATATGACACAGCTAAAGATGTATTACTTCGATTATGACAAGTATCTGGACTCCTCGCCGCAGATGCACAAATTCATAGGCCTCCACTTGCTCTATTTGCTGGCCACCAATCGCATCTCCGACTTTCACATTGAGCTAGAACGTTTGCCGTCGGCTCTGCTTCTGCAGAACCCTTTCATTTCGCCGGTGCTTGCCCTGGAGAACTACTTCATGGAGGGGCGCTATAACAAAATATTGCAGGCCAAGAAGTCGATGCCCTCGGAATTATATGCTGATTTTATGGATCTGCTAGTGAATACCGCCCGGGAAGAGATAGCCTCATGCATGGAGAAGTCCTATGGCAAGATCGCACAAAAACAGGCCGCATTGCGTTTGGGTCTCAAGCTCGGAGGCACTGAGATGCAGGCTCTAATTACAAAACGGAAATGGACCCTCGATGAGGATGGAAATTTCAACTATGCTGACCTACACACAAGGCAAAAGGAGAAAGTTCCGGCCAAGGATATCGCTGTCCACACATTGACATACGCGCAGGAGCTGGAGAAAATTGTTTGAAGTTGTAACAAATAAAGCGTTTCCGTTAATCCAATCAGCCAGAAAATGATTGCCTGAGACATAGTTGCCTTTTGTCCAAAATTTGTCAGATTACATTTTCACACATCTCAACTTAAGAATATTTTCGCATAAATTCTGCGAAAATTGGGTACGTCCTGCCTTTAAGTCGACAGGCGTAGTGAATGATGAATAAAGCCATCGTTAGGGGAGGCTATTTGAATTTGAATGTTAATGTATGTATCTGTATAGGATTGATATTTAGATCACTTTAGTAGTTGGTCAAAAATGGTTTTACTTAAGCGTAGAATTTTGGGCTCATTCGTTTGGCTACTCCATCAGTCCAATTGTGTGGTGCATGAAGCTAACCGCAATAATGGCGAAAAAGAAAGTTGCATTATCATTCCAATCACAATTAATCAAGTAAAATTCTGCGATATCATGGTCCCGTTTTAGAAAGATACTTGAAAATGTCAAGGCTAATTACCAAATTGAGCGCAAATTCCAATCATAGGTTTTGCGAAACATTTTTAGTTCCACTATCACAGAGAAAGTGCGTTAACTCAGATGCTTATCGTTGTAGGGTACAAATTATCAAATGCTATTTTCTGAAGAGTAGCGGCCAAAACGAATCAGGCGCAACAAAACTCCTTCGGGCCTTCAGGCCTTAGATCCTTCGGCTGATTCAGACAAAGTCAACAACAATTGACATCGATTCTTGAATGAGCACGGCAAACGTATTCTACTCTTCATTGTGGGCACTTTCAAATTGAATGAGAGAGAGAGAATGAGGGGTGCGGTGCTAATAAACGCAATTGCACCTACGCCCCTACGGGTCAGCAGTCGGGCAGAATGGCCCAGTCGGTGGCTTTAAACAGAATTCTGCATTCCATTCACTGTGCGCATTCTTGAAAATTCGTCTCAGGTAGTATTTGTCTATTGCACGATCGTTATCAATGACGTACACAAAAGTTTCCTTACTGTTTTTCAAGTGTGCGCCCACTTGAGTTGAAGATCGAACTCTTGAGACTGAAGTGCTCAGGTAGGTGGTGGCGACTCCTGTTGTGTATGCAGTTTTCTTTTTGCACATTCATTGAATGTGTATTCTCCAAGTTTTACTCTATATGCTAGTTTGTCAATATAAACAATGTAGAGGAGCTAGAATCGATCAGAATTAAATATAACACTACAAATGACCAGTAGATCTACATAATAAAGTAGTATAGTTAAGCAAAAATTACAGATGATTTGTTAAAGCAAAACAAATTATTAAAGACATTTTTAACAAGTAAGAAAGCTCTAGTCGGGTCTGCCCGACTACGAGATCCCCTGAACCAAGTCCGAGCTGATGTTTTAAACAACCTAGCTTACATCTTTTATCTATACATATTACCTCTGCGCGCATATACACATGCACACATACACACAGGCACACAGACACGTGCACACATATACACATGCACACAGAAGCACGCTCGCCGATTACTGCGTAGTTGATTTGAATGTATGTGTGCACACGTACAGGCTGCTGCCGCGTGCTTATACAATGTTTCCTTTAATAACTTCTGTATTACTTAACGGATTTGAATGCAATTTTCTGCATTGAATGCTATTAATTTATTAAAAATACGGTTTTCACTAAAAAAATTTGAAAAAATTAAATTGTGGCTTTGATAATTTTTTTTTTTAATAAATTTTTTTTGTGAAATGTGGAGCCGGTATCCAAAATATGAAAAAATAGAAAATGTATTTTATTTACAGAAAGCTAAAAACAAAATTTGGTAGCTGTAGCTAAAAATATGTAAAAGATATGGTCAAAAAACTGAATCTTGATAACGTTTTATATCGATAACATTGAAACGGAAAAATTTATCGAATATCTAAAACAAACTCGATATTTTCGCTGTATACACAGACCATCATGCAAAATTTGAAGTCTCTAGCTCTTATAGGTTCTGAGATCGACGCGTTCATACATACGGACAGACGGACAGACGGACAGACGGACAGACGGACAGACGGACGGACGGACGGACAGACAGACGGACAGGGCTAAATCGACTCAGCTCGTCACCCTGATCAAGAATATATATACTTTGTGGGGTCTGCCACGCCTCCTTCTGCCTGTTACATACTTTTTGCAAAACCATTATACCCTGATTTCCCATTTTCAATGGGTTCAGGGTATAAAAAAGAGCATTTCAAAAATTTTTTAAAACAATTTTATTTGATTTTGCTTTTAAAGAAATTTTGATATTTTACCAACTGCAATTGAAGTTTTGCATAGTTTCCGTAGTATGGGTAACCTGGTCTTCTGCCTACTTCAACACCCGCTGGGCCTTAATACAACGATTGCACTCTGAGAAACTCTATGTGCAATACGAAAAGCACGCGCAATTTATGAATGAATAGAAATTCAACTGCGAAGCCTCTTTACTCTCAAGTACTGTTGGGCATCCTCGAGATGTTTGTCCAATTTCTCGCACATTTCATGAATGAAACATACTCGGAGACTTAGAGGGTGTTTAGCTACGCTGCCTCTTGGCCTCTTCGCAACTCTTGAGAGCTGGGAAATTCCGCTATCTTGTTAAAAGATCATTAGCCGGCACGTTGCAGCCGAAAATTCCATTGAAATTTCCTTGGTCAGGTGAGGTACCTGACTGCAGACCGTAATGCATTTGCCAGGTGCAGAGGTTGCACTTGTCTAGACTCTAGACAGTCTGTCGCCGGGGAGTTCGTAGGCGAGTGTCCTGCAGCGCAACCGCTGTGGTCTCAAGTGTTTAATTTTCAGTGTTGCCTCGATCTCGATGCTATTTATTTTGAACTAGATATTCGACCTTGATATTATCTTGGGACCAACTAAATTAACATTATATTGGAATTATACGAACAGTTTGCTAAAGTAGCCAAGGCGAAAGATCCTCCCTAGAATTCTGGGAAAACAACTGTCTTGTTTGTTGCTCGTTAATGAGAAAAAATAAATAGACTATATAAACTTAAAGTCCGCTTTAAAGATGTAGAAATCCGATTTTGCCGAAGTCCTCCTGGAATTGGTTTTTATATTTCGAAAAGTTTATATAGGAAGAGTCGGAATAATAAAATTATAACTTGAACAATTTTGCAGTCTTTCTTATAGTTTTAATATTCTCCTAACATATCCAAACTAGTATCGAATTTGATCAACTATGTATATCAGTATTAATATTTTTCAAATAGGATAAAGGTATAAACTATCAACTAAACTATCAAATAGCAATCGGCATTATGGCCTTCGACTTAAGTAATACAATTTTATACAATTTTATCAGTCAAGTAAAGATATATATGTATTATATTATATAAGAATATATGTATTAAAGAAGCAACAAAATTAACCTTTATATTTATCTGATTGGATGGTTTTCTGCAGATATCATTATTTGATTTGAATAACTTTCCATTTTACTGAGGGATCGTTCAGAAATTATATATTTTATCTCAAAGTGGGAATTCTGCTCTTAGATTATACCGGAGAGTAAGGAAACTATCAAAAGGGGAAATATGGTTTTATTCATGTTGAGGGAAATCGTAAGTCTTATCCGTTAATCTCAAGTGCTGAGCCACATGCCTTGATTTATATGCACTGCTAGCGCAGGTAATCTGAACTTCTGTCAGCTGTGTTTTGCTCCTCTCGGAGTATCTTACTTCATAATGCTTTTAAGCACTCTAAGCTTCCACGCAGAGAACGCTTACAACTAGGACGAAGCTTTTTTGTAATGGACTGCTGTAAAGTAAAGTTCAAGTAATTGAGTTAAATAAAAGCTCAATATATAAACTAGAGGAATGGGCTAACTTCGGCCGTGTCGAAGTTTGGTAATACATTTGTAATTGTAGAGGATATATATATATTTTTTCCCTGGTTTGCCATGAAGAGCTCAAGATTAATGTATTTGAAAAATTTTGAAGTGAGGTGTAAATTTGTAGAATATAGAGTTTTTACCGATTTGCCCTGCCTCCAAAATGCAGATATATAATTTTTGGTCAATATATTAGGTAGGGCAACAGTAATGTATATGTAAAATTTTGGGATCTAGCTATTATATACTTTATTCTAATTTGCCATGCCCAAAGAGGTGGATATATAATTTTTATGTTTTTGTTGAAGCGTTCAATCTTAACGTATTTGTCAATTTTAGAGTCTCTAGATTTAAAACTGTAGAAGATACAGTTTTACCCGATTTGCCACTCCTATATATATATGAGATATATAATTTTTTGACAAGTATTAAAGGAAGATTAACTGAAGTCTACTTGCCGAATTTGGGTATTATAGCTTCAAAATTGTAGAATATACAGTATTACAGGATTTGCCACGCCCTAAATGGGCGTAGCTATATATACTATGTATTTTGAAATGGGGGTGGGGTTCACGAATATATATTTCAAATTTCAAGTCTAAGGCTTCAATAGCGCCGAAGTTATTCCACTAATAATCTAGACATTTCTTAAAACCGTTCTGTCCTATGGGAGATATAGTCCATCTATCTATCTATATCTATAGCTTCAATAGTATGAAAGCATCAATCTCAGAACCTATAAAAGCTAGAGCCTTGAAATTTTGCACTAAGGTCCATGTACTAAGGCGCATATCGAGTTTTTTTTGATATTCGATAACTTTTTCTGTTTCACTGATATCGATTAAAAACGTTATCAAGATTCAGTTTTTTAGCATATTTAGCATAGATGGAAAACCATCTTTTTAGCTGCAGTCACCAAATTTTGCATTTGGCTGCTTGTAAATAGAGTACATTTTACATTTTTTTTATATTTCGAATAACGGCTCCACATTTTACAAAATCAATTTTTTCACAAAAAAAAAGTTTCGAAGCCACAATTTAATTTTTATACCCTGAATTCCCATTTTCAATGGGTTACAATGAATTTCCATTTTCAATGGGTTCAGGGTATAATGGTTTTGTGACAATGTATGTAACAGGCAGAAGGAGGCGCGGCAGACCCCATAAAGTATATATATTCTTGATCAGGACGACGAGCTGAGTCGATCTAGCCATGTCCGTCTGTCCGTCCGTATGAACGCAGTGATCTCGTAAACCACAAAAGCTAGAGATTTTAAATTTTAGATATATATTTATGTATACCATACGCAGTACAAGTTTATTTTTTTTTTCGATAACTCATCCTATTTCCTTATTATCGATAACAATCGATATTTTGACTTTATTTTTAAGCTATAACTTAAAGACCATAATAGCTAGAGATACCAAATTGACTATGTAGGTTTCTGTGATGCCAATACAGATAATAAACTTTTGAAATGTTGGATATCTCCCCCATTAGCCCCATAAGTGGAAAAAACGTATTTCAAATACTAGGGATTTGGGATTTTGCATATATACACCTCTAGATGTCAATATTATGTCCTGAAAATTTCATTAAGAAAGTAGATCTAGAACCGAAGTTATTTAACAATCAATTTCTCATAATGCTGCCCAGAATGCAGCCCAAGCGCAGCCGCTTAATCATCTACGCAGTAAGCGGCGCGCATGCTAGTACGTGCATGTACATGTGTGCGTGTATGTGTGCGCACAGAGGGTTATATGTATAGATAAAATATGTAAGCTAGATTGTTTAAAATACCACCTCGGACTTGGTTTAGAAGATCTCCTAGTCGGGCAGACCCGACTAGAGCATTCTTACTTGTTGTTTACTGTTGCATTCATATCTTTCTGTATGTATGTAAAAATGCAAACTCGAACAAAGGTTCAGGGGATCTCGTAGTCGGGCAGCCCCACTAGAGCGATTTTACTTGTTTTAAATGATTTATTTAATATATTTAGAAGTAGAACTGATTAATTATTAGTTCAACAATGAAGTATTTAATCTTCGATTTGCTCTTCCTGCTCTTAAGAATGTGAAAGGATCAATGACGAACATAATTTTACTTCAAATTGTTTGAATTCGAATGCTTCTCACGTCAGCGACATTCTGACTGACAACACATTCAATTTGTTTTCTTACTTAACAAATGAACTTCTTTCATAGTCCCTAACTACATGCGCACGGTGACTTCAGTGGATGCCACCCACAAGGCATCTCCAGCAGAGACACAGACACATTCTCATTTTAGTGGCGCCTAGGAAAGATTGGCGCCTGTTTACCGACTCATTGTGTAACATATACATTCATTTAGTATATATAATTTATGCCAATTCTTACATCAGTTTTCTGTTGACCTTGGCCAGTACTGTGTTCAAGTCGATCTAATTTCGATTATTCGGTTATAGCATCTGATGTTCTACTCACTTGGCGTTGATGGAGTCGTGTTTGAGTGCCAGCTGTATTTCTTAAGATAAAAATAAAACAAGTAAGAACGCTCTAGTCGGGTCTGCCCGACTAGAAGATCCCCTGAACCAAGTCCGAGGTGGTGTTTTAACCAATCTAGCTTACATCTTTTATCTATACATATTACCCTCTGCGCGCACATACACACGCACATATATCCATGCACACACAAGCACTCGCGCCGCTTAATGCATAAATGATTAAGCGGCTGCGCTTGGGTTGCATTCTGGGCAGCATTGTGACAAATTGATTGTTAAATAACTTCGGTTCTAGATCTAGTTTCTTAATGAAATTTCAGGACATAATATTGACATCCAAAGGTGTATATATGCGAAATCTCAACTCCCTAGTATATGAAATACGTTTTTTTAAATTTTGGGGCTAATATGCGGAGGTATCCAAAATTTAAGAATTTTATTATCTGTATTTGCATCACAGAAACCTACATAGTCAATTTGGTATCTCTAGCTATTATAGTCTTTATGTTATAGCTTAAAAACAAGGTCAAATTATCGATTGTTATCGATAATAAGGAAATTGGATGAGTTATCGAAAAAAAAAATTTGTTCTGCGTATACATGAATATATATCTAAAATTTCAAATCTCTAGCTTTTGAGGTTTACGAGATCACTGCGTTCATACGGACGGACAGACGGACAGACGGACGGACAGACGGACGGACGGACAGACGGACAGACGGACATGGCTAGATCGACTCAGCTCGTCGTCCTGATCAAGAATATATATACTTTATGGGGTCTGCCACGCCTCCTTCTGCCTGTTACATACATTGTCAGAAAACCATTATACCCTGAACCCATTGAAAATGGGATTTCATGATATACTCTCATATGTGTTAATGTACATGCAAACTATTTGGCTGAGTTACATTAAGGAGCTCTGTGAAAGCGTTGAACATAATTTGAAACATGCGACGCTAATAATCGGTTACGAACTACACTCTATGGCCAATTTTAATACCCTTGCAAAAAGGGTATGTGAATTTTATTGAGCAGTTTGAAACATTTTGAAGGAATTGCTCCGACTTTATAGAGTATGGTATATCAATTTCTTAAACATATCTTTATCTTTTACACGGAATGATTGGAAGAAACGTAATTTCCCTCAGGCATATTAAATTATTTTAATTCTTATAGTAGTAAATAGTATCTTAAATTTAAAATTTACTCAATTCTTAATATAACCGCACTAAAGCTGCATTATTCAGAGAAACAATGCAATGTTCATGCTTGTACATATTCATGTTCACATTCATGTACATATACAAATATGAACATTATTGCGAGTTGAGCACGCAACACAGACAAGTTAAGCGCATACTCACAAACATACATACATTTATGTAGCTGTGTATATACATTGGTACCTCAAAATACACCAATATGCATGTACTTGTGTGTCCCTATCTTTAGCTTTATCTAAGTTTGCGTTGACGGTAAAGTTGCACACAAACACACGAAAGCGCTTTCATCACTGTCAAAGCTTTCGCAGCTTTTTCGAACATCAGCCATTTTAATTTATTGTAACTAAAATTGACAGGAAAAAAAATTATAAAATGATGCTCAACATAGAACTTTGGCTGAGATTTACGAGATTTACGATACAAGCTGTTAGAGTTGCCTTAAATACAAAAGTAATACATAAATAATATACATATGGCTTTACAAGCCTAGGGAAATGACCATTTACTTAGGCGAATTAAAAAAATTTTTATGAAATACATAATTATCAAGCGAATATCTCTTTTTGTTGTATTTCCTTCGGCATTGCAAAAATGTCCCCCTGAAAGATGTACATATGTATGTACATATATAACTAAAATTGAGATTGAGAGCAAGTGCAACAGCTGATTGGGCAACAAGTTACGAAAAAGCTGCAAATTCGTAGTTCAATGCCACGAAACTTTTGCCGAACAATGTCGTCGTGTATTGTCGGCCTCGTGATTTTCGACCTCGACCAACTCGAATTTTGCAACTTGTTGTGCGTGGCCACGTCCTCGTCCTTGTCGTGGCTAAGAAGGCAGAAAATCAAAGTCAGTTGTTCGCGCGCAGGCCTTATGTGTGGAACGTTGCAATTTCGTGTCCCGAGTTCGCATTCGAATCTAAATCCGAGTCCCGAGTGAAATTAATAAAAATTAAACGCAGTAAAAACTAATTGATGCTTGTCCAATACGAATGTTTGTGTTTTATTCATTTCAATAAATCATACACTCGCTGAAAAGCTGTTTTGCGTAGCTTTTTGTCTTACATAGTATATAATCTGAAGAGATATCATATTTTGATTAAAAGCCAGCGCCCAAGTAGGTATCAAAAGTTTCCTCTTGTCAGCCAGTCAGCCAGCCAGAAAGGTGTTTTTTTATGGATTTTCCTGCGTCGCCTTTGTGGCTGCGTCGAAACTGTTGCTTTGTTGTTCCCCATTATTGAAGCTGGTGGCTTTTAGGTGTACACAACGTAGAGCTGAGCTGTACATAAGGCATACCTAAAAGGTTCTGAGTATTTCTTATATACAAACTGATTAAGCTGCCACTCAAAAGGAAAACTTCATAATATTAAGTTACCTATATACCCATGTATAATATATATGCTTAGGTACTAAATACATTATACATGTATGCATTTCGAAAAGTGTATAAAGCTAAATCATGTGTCCGTATTGTGAACTTGCATACTAATCAAATTATGTACATTAAGACGTTATAATTAGTAGATAACTTCTTGCACTAAAGGGCATTAAGCTAGTTGCAGCAACGAGTCCTGACGCTTATACATATACATTAGATTGCCATTGATTATATATACATATAAACAAGGGTCTTAGATCTTAGGAATTTTGATGAAATTCTTTGCTGTCAGCCTTTTGCCAAAATGGGCGGGCTGTGCATATCAAACAATTCAGCCACGAAATTCAAAGATGTGAAAATTTTCTTTGGTCCCTTCTGTTCGCTTAGCCTTTTTATACCCTGAACCCATTGAAAATGGGAAATCAGGGTATAATGGTTTTGCAAAAAGTATGTAACAGGCAGAAGGAGGCGTGGCAGACCCCTTAAAGTATATATATTCTTGATCAGGGCGACGAGCTGAGTCGATTTGGCCCTGTCCGTCTGTCTGTCCGTCCGTCCGTCCGTCCGTCCGTCCGTCTGTCCGTATGTATGAACGCGTCGATCTCAGAACATATAAGAGCTAGAGACTTCAAATTTTGCATGATGGTCTGTGTATACAGCGCGCATATCGAGTTTGTTTTAGATATTCGATAAATTTTTCCGTTTCAATGATATCGATTTAAAACGTTATCAAGATTCAGTTTTTTGACCATATCTTTTACATATTTTTAGCTACAGCTACCAAATTTTGTTTTTAGCTTTTTGAAAATAAAATACATTATCTATTTTTTTTATTTTGGATACCGGCTCCACATTTTACAAAAAAAATTTATTAAAAAAAAAAATTATCAAAGCCACAAATTTTTTTTTAAAATTTTTAAGTGAAAACCGTATTTTCAATAAATTAATAGCACTCAATGCAGAAAATTGCATTCAAATCCGTTAAGTAATACAGAAGTTATTAAAGGAAACATTGTAAAAGCACGCGGCAGCAGCCTGTACGTGTGCACACATACATTCAAATGAACTACACAGTAATCGGGGCGCGTGCTTCTGTGTGCATGGTATATGTGTGCTTGTGTATACAAATGTGTGCATGTGTATATGCGCGCAGAGGTAATATGTATAGATAAAAGATGTAAGCTAAGTTGTTTAAAACAACAGCTCGGACTTGGTTCAGGGGATCTCGTAGTCGGGCTGAGACCCGACTAGAGCTTTCTTACTTGTTTCCAGATATATTATTATCTTTCGATGATGGAACCTTGTGAAAGATGTATTATCATCATAAATTTGTACTACATTAGGCATGCTTTTAACTGAATTTAAAGGAGCAGTAAAACTGATTGCCAGCACTGCTCGCAGGACTCATTGGGATCCATATGTGTGTATATACAGCAACCCAGGCAACAAGAGGCAAGCCAAGCCACCATAAAGCAAAGTTAATATAATTATTTTTAGATAACAAACCAGGCGAGTGCACAATTTTGCGCAGGCCTCCCTCAATATTGACTGTGTTGAAGCAGCAAAAGTGCGTGAAACGCACGACGAGGTGTGCCCCAGACTTGCCTGAATATAGAACGTGTTTGGCTGTGTGTATGTTTAGATATGTGAGTGTGTTTATTGTTGTTCGCGCTTAAAGTTGACTTTAAGTTTGTTCAAAAGTCGCCCAGAAAAGGCTTTTCATGGTAGTGACGTCCCTTAGTAATACAAACATATGTATTTATGAAAACAAATTGTTGATATACCATATAGCAGAGACACTAATCAACATTCGAATCCTGCACACCTTATCCCCACCATGCATGTGTGTGTGTGTTTGCTGCCACAATCTGTCACAATTACAGTTGCTACGTGATACTCGTGAAATCCTGGACAAATGTGGTTTACATACCCTATAAACAAATGTGTGCAAGATGTGCCCAATTCTATATATAAACCATATCTAAATTCCAACTAGGCTTACCAGATGAGAATATACGTTAAAAAGCATATTTATAAATTATTTAAACATAGCTAGTATCTAAAAGTAGAGTTAATGAGTGCATATGCGTATGACATAGATAATGGGTATCTCTTAGTTAGTCCATTTCTAGTTTCGATAAAGCATTTGCTTCATAAACTATTTAGGAAAAGTACCTTGAGTAAAGATTTAAATGAGTCTTTACGCATTCAATATACAGATTGGGTATCTTCTAGTCAGGCCAATTGCAACTTTCAACACTTGGCTTTGCAATCCTCTCGTAAATTTCAATTTGCCAAGTAAGTGCGGAGAGCATACAAACGCAAATGCACAACTAACTATATAGTCGGATTTGTTTGTATCCACACATGTGATTTGTATCTGACATTTATATGTATACAGACATACATACATACATATGTACTCAATTGTATATAGAATACCGTATTCAGCCTGTCTCTCAAACGTAAGCTGCACTGTGTTATTCTATGCGGTCAGTCGTTGCATTTCCGCTTAGCTCTCAAAGCTCATGCTTTATTTCAATTATTTTTTTGCAGTCCTGTAAATATTTATTAGTGGATTTTGTTTCGATAGAGATTTGGGTCAGTTAGTGCTGCTTGATTTAACTTTAAGCAAGCACATTTCGGATTACAGATAAGCATTTTCTGTATCCATGTGTTCTTTTTTTCACGCATGGCAAATGCAGAACTTACTGTTAATTAAGACCACAATAAATAAACAATAACAATGTCCTGTGAGATGTGAGATGAATTCGATGAATGCAACACATTCGTATTCATATGCAAATGTAATTAAAATCCATGGAGAAAATAAATACAAAAGTCAATTGGCGATACAATTCAGGGCTGAAAGCAAAATGCAAAAGAAGACTTCTCATATAAGCGCTAAGAAGTAAAATATGTTGATTCTGCGTTCTTTAAGATAAGGGTTCGCTTTATCTGCTCTCAGCCAAATATATGGCAAATTTAAATGTTAATTTACTTTTATAAATAAAGAAAGCAAAAAATAAAGAAATAATATCATTTATGTATTTTTTAAGTCTATCTAGAGATCTCGTTCGTTCGCGAAACATGTCAGATACAGTTGGAGAGATCAGACAGATCGATTGAATTAGAAAATTGTGTCTTACAGTCGAAAACTTTTTTTGAGCTCTATTAACATTAAGTCGTATTTGAAGATCAGCTGACCAAGTATTGGCACACAATGCTTAAAAGCGAGGATTGAATCCCCAATCAAAGAAAGTAAAACTTAGTATTTTATGGAATTTTTTATACCCTTGCGGAATCATCTGGATCGGACGACTATGTCTTATAGCTCCCATAAGAGTTAGTTATATCGGTTTTAAGAAATGTTTTAGTTGAGAAAACTTCGGTGCTATTAAAGTCTGAAACTTCAAATTTGGAATATATATTCGAAAATACCACCCCCATACAAAAAGATGTAGTATATATAACTACGCCCATTACGGGCGTGGTAAATTGGCAAAAAGTGTACCTTCTACAATTTTACACCTAGAGATCTAAAAATAAGGATATCAGAGATAAATAAGAGAAAACTATACCATTTACAATTACAAGGGTATTTCCAAACTTCGGCATGGCCGAAGTTATCCCATCACTCTAGATTTGTTTTTTATACCCAGAACCCATCGAAACTGGGAAATGTAACAGGCAGAAGGAGCAGTGGCTGACCCCATAAAGCTGAATCGATTTGGCCCTGTCCATCTGTCAGTCCGTCTATCCGTTTGTCCGTCTGTCCGTCTGTCCGTATCCATATCGTATGAACGAATCAATCTCAGAACCTATAAGAGCTAGAGACTTGAAATTACACGAAGGTGCTTGTATACAACGAGCATATCGACTTTGTTTGTGATATTCGATAACTTTTCCTGTTTCCATGATATCGATTAAAACGTTATCGAGATTCAGATGTTGGAATATATCTTGTACAGCTTTTCAGCTAAGGTCACCAAATTTTTTTTGGATTTAGATTCTTATATTTAAAATTCAAGTTTTACAAAATCAATTTAATTAAAGTTCACTTGCAAATAAAGCCATATTTTAAATTTTTTGCAAAGGTAAAAAAAAATTATTTTTGAAATAAAAACGTTAACAGCAGCGGGACTTGAACCTGCGACTACTCGCTTGCAAGGCACCATCTCTAACTATAACACCACGCTCATTATATTGGTCCCTGTGACAAGGACACAACTAAATAGCAGCGGCGAGAATTACAATTAAACTGAAATTGCGATTTAACAAATAAAATTCAAAGAATAATGCACACATTAAAATGTATGTGTGCACACGTATAAACTATGTGCACAGTGTGCACTGCACACGTATTGCCTGCTGCCGCGTTCTTCTGCCGATTGACAAAATGTTTTGTTTAATACCTTCTATGTTACTAAACGGATTTCAATAACAATTTCAGAATTGAATTCTTTCATTTTACTAAAAATACGATTTTAATTAAAAAACTAGAGGGATGGGCTAACTTCGGCCATGCCGAAGTTTGGTAATACCCTTGCAATTGTAAAGGATATAGATACAGTTTGTTCTGATTTGCCACGCCCCCAACAATTAGATATATATAATTTTTGGGCAATCTATTAAGCAGGGCAACAGTAACCTATATATCAAATTTTGAAGCTCTACCTATAAGACTTTGGAAGATATAGTTTTCTCCGATTTGCCACGCCCCCAAGAGGCGGATATATATGATTTTTCATAATTTTGTCGAAACGGTCAAGCCTAACGTCTGTCTCAATTTTTGGAGCTCTAGGTGTAAAATTGTAGAAGATATAGTTTTATCCGATTTGCCACGCCCCTTATGGGCGTATATATATATTCTTTATCTTTTTTTCTAGGGGTGGTTGATACAAATATATGTTTTAAGTTTCAAGTCTCTGGCTTTAACAGCATCCAAAATATTGGAATATTTCTGTTAAGCACTATATAGACTTTCCCGATTTGCCACGCCCCAAGTAGGCGTGGATATATAATTTTTTGATCAATCTGAAGGGCAGGCCAAAACTATATATTACTTTCGAAATTTGGATGCTCTAGCTTCAAAACTGTAGAATATATAGTTTTATTCGATTTGCCACGCCCCCAAAAGGCGTAGATATAAAATCTATATATTTTTGTATTTTGGTACAACTCAGGAGTATATATTCCAAATTTCAAGTCTCTGACTTTAATAACGTCGAAGTTATCCCACTAAAACATTTCTTAAAACCGATCTGTCCTATGGGAGCTATAGGATATAGTCATCCGATCCGGATGATTCCGAGATATACAATGCCTGCAGCACATTCCAGCCTATGTGCAAAATTTCAGCTCTGTAGCTCTTATAGTCTCGGAGGAGATTGCGTTGATCCAGACAGACGGACAGACAGACATGGCTATATCAACTCAGCTCGTCTTGCTGATCAAGAATATATATACTTTATATGGTCGGAGATGCTTCCTTCTCTGCGTTGCAAACTCCTGACCAAAATTAATATACCCTTTTTGCAAGGGTATAACTAGAGGGATCGGCTAACTTCGGCCATGCCGAAGTTTTGTTATAAACTTGCAATTGTAAAGGATATAGATATAGTTTTCTGTGATTTACCACGCCACCAACAAGTGGATACGTATATGTTTTTCAATCTAATGAGCAGGGCAACTGTAACCTATATATCAAATTTTGATGCTGTACCTATAAAACTTTGGAAGACACAGTTTTTTCCGATTTGCCACTCCCCAAAGAGGCGGATATATATATATTTTCATAATTTTGCCACGCCCCTAATGGGCGTAGATATATATTCTTTATTTTTCTCTATTTTTTTCTAGGGGTGGTTGATACCAATATATGTTTCAAGTTTCAAGTCTCTGGCTTTAACAGCATCCAAAATATTGGAGGATTTATGTTAAGCACTATATAGACTTTCTCGATTTGCCACGCCCCAAGTAGGCGTGGATATATAACTTTTTCATCGATCTGAAGGGGAGGCCAAAAGTATATTACTTTCCAAATTTGAATGCTCTAGCTTCAAAACTGTAGAAGATATAGTTTTACCCGATTTGCCACGCGCCACAGGGCGTAGCTTCATACTCTATATCTTTTTTATAGGGGTGCAATTCAGGAGTATATATTCCAAATTTCAAGTCTCTGACTTTAATAACGTCGAAGTTATGCCACTAAAACATTTCTTAAAACCGATCTGTCCTATGGGAGCTACAGGATATAGTTTTCCGATCCGGATGATTTCGAAATATACAATGCCTGCAGTAGATTGGAGCCTATGTGCAAAATTTCAGCTCTGTAGTTCTAATAGTCCCGGAGAAGATTGCGTTGATCCGGGCAGACAGACAGACGGATATGGCTATATCAAAAAAAATTATATTGGACTGATAATTTTTTTTTAAATAATTGATTTTTTATAATGTGGAGCCGGTATTCAATATATAAAAACAAGTAAGAAAGCTCTAGTCGGGTCTGCCCGACTACGAGATCCCCTGAACCAAGTCCGAGCTGATCTTTTAAACAACCTAGCTTACATCTTTTATCTATACATATTACCTCTGCGCGCATATACACATGCACACATACACACAGGCACACAGACACGTGCACACATATACACATGCACACAGAAGCACGCTCGCCGATTACTGCGTAGTTGATTTGAATGTATGTGTGCACACGTACAGGCTGCTGCAGCGTGCTTTTACAATGTTTCCTTTAATAACTTCTGTATTACTTAACGGATTTGAATGCAATTTTCTGCATTGAATGCTATTAATTTATTGAAAATACGGTTTTCACTAAAAAATTTGAAAAAATTAAATTGTGGCTTTGATAATTTTTTTTTTTTAATAAATTTTTTTTGTGAAATGTGGAGCCGGTTTCCAAAATATGAAAAAATAGAAAATGTATTTTATTTACAGAAAACTAAAAACAAAATTTGGTAGCTGTAGCTAAAAATATGTAAAAGATATGGTCAAAAAACTGAATCTTGATAACGTTTTAAATCGATAACATTGAAACGGAAAAATTTATCGAATATCTAAAACAAACTCGATATTTTTGCTGTATACACAGACCATCATGCAAAATTTGAAGTCTCTAGCTCTTATATGTTCTGAGATCGACGCGTTCATACATACGGACAGACGGACAGACGGACAGACGGACAGACGGACAGACGGACGGACGGACGGACAGACAGACGGACAGGGCTAAATCGACTCAGCTCGTCACCCTGATCAAGAATATATATACTTTGTGGGGTCTGCCACGCCTCCTTCTGCCTGTTACATACTTTTTGCAAAACCATTATACCCTGATTTCCCATTTTCAATGGGTTCAGGGTATAAAAATAGAAAGTGTATTTTATTTACAAAAGGTCATATGCAAAGTTTGGTGACTGTAGCTAAAAAGATGTAAAAGATATTATCCAAAAACTGAATCTTGATAACGTTTGTAATCGATATCAGTGAAACAGGAAATATCTAATATCTAAAACAAACTCGATATGCGTGCTGTATACTTGGCCCTCGTTCAAGTCTCTAGCTCTTATAGATTCTGAGATCGACGCGTTCATACATAAGGACAGACAGACGGACAGGGCTAAATCGACTCAGCTCGTCGCCCTGATCAAGAATATATATACTTTGTGGGGTCTGCCACTCCTCCTTCTGCCTGTTACATACTTTTTGCAAAACCATTATACTCTGATTTCCCATTTTCAATGGGTTCTGGGTATAAAAAGTTTTTTGTCTGCATGTTTGTAAAAATGCAAGCTCGAAGCAACGTTTAGGAAATCTTGCAGTCGGGCAGTCCCGACTAGAGCGTTTTTACTTGTTATACCCTGAACCCATTGAAAATGGGAAATCAGGGTATAATGGTTTTGCAAAAAGTAGTGGCAGACCCCACAAAGTATATATATTTTTGATCAGGGTGACGAGCTGAGTCGATTTAGCCCTGTCCGTCTGTCTGTCCGTCCGTCCGTCCGTCTGTCCGTCTGTCCGTCTGTCCGTCTGTCCGTATGTATGAATGCGTCGATCTCAGAACCTATAAGAGCTAGAGACTTCAAATTTTGCATGATGGTCTGTGTATACAGCGAAAATATCGAGTTTGTTTTAGATATTCGATAAATTTTTCCGTTTCAATGTTATCGATTTAAAACGTTATCAAGATTCAGTTTTTTGACCATATCTTTTACATATTTTTAGCTACAGCTACCAAATTTTGTTTTTAGCTTTTTATAAATAAAATACATTTTCTATTTTTTCATATTTTGGATACCGGCTCCACATTTTACAAAAAAAATTTATTAAAAAAAAATTATCAAAGCCACAATTTAATTTTTTCAAATTTTTTAGTGAAAACCGTATTTTCAA
This sequence comes from Drosophila gaucha, assembly GCA_035045545.1. NCBI lineage: Eukaryota > Metazoa > Arthropoda > Insecta > Diptera > Drosophilidae > Drosophila > Drosophila gaucha. The sequence goes on from JAWNOY010000435.1 coordinate 571,861, forward strand.
TAAATTAATAGCATTCAATGCAGAAAATTGCATTCAAATCCGTTAAGTAATACAGAAGTTATTAAAGGAAACATTGTAAAAGCACGCTGCAGCAGCCTGTACGTGTGCACACATACATTCAAATCAACTACGCAGTAATCTGCGCGCGTTTCTGTGTGCATGGTATGTATATGTGTGCATGTGTATACAAATGTGTGCATGTGTATATGTGTGCATGCGTATATGCGCGCAGAGGTAATATGTATAGATAAAATATGTAAGCTAGGTTGTTTAAAACATCAGCTCGGACTTGGTTCAGGGGATCTCGTAGTCGGGCAGACCCGACTAGAGCTTTCTTACTTGTTTTATTTATTAATTGTTAAGAATCAGTGTCAAAGTATCTCGTTAACATACAATTTATCTTAAGTTTAAAAACCGGCACTAAGTATATACTGAGTCTTGCCACTATGTTTTAGCAGATTCTGCCAGGGCCAACCATAATATTTATATTTTTCAGCCCCCTGGAGGATTTGAAGAAACTTTACCTATTTGATCACCTTCAGCTTACTCGAACAATACTATTTGAGAGAGATATTAGGGCTTATGTAAAGGAAAATATATTATAATCTCTAACAGCAGATCTCCTAGTGGTTAATTGGCATATTGCGAAATATTCAAGGTTAAGAATGTATTGCTTGTAAAAGTTGTCATCAAAGTGGGAATTAAACCCATAGCAAAATAGGAAAAAAGAATCAGTAATCTCAGTTACTATTTGTTAAGATCTTTTTATTGCTAACAAGATTGACGCATGGCCAGACAAATGCATCAATCAGTCCTTGCTGCTGGCAAGGATATCTGCCATAGTACTTTTGTGAATTCGCATGTGTGTGTGCACAACAACAACAAAAAGATAATAATGGAGTAGGCAATCGGATAATGGCAATGCATCAGTGCAAATATATACACGTTTTACCGGTTGATACAATAGCATTTATTTGTGAAAGGAAAGGGTTAAATAGCCAAAACTGTCGAAGGTCGCTGGTCTTTGATGTAGACCCTATCGATGCATTTGGCATTTCATTTTGCCCGCCATTATTCGCAACAATGTAGAATTTGATTTGTTTTGATCTAAACCGCAAGAACTGCCTCCCAAAACAGATTCGAGTACGTTCTGTAAGCTTCAAAGACGTAGGTTGAATTAAAAATATTATTTAAATCAGAGAGTAATATAATAAGATAGATCTGCAAGGCTTTGTTTGTCACCTATTTTTCACAGGTGAGAATAAAATTTTGAATGTAATTATTACACAATTTTTCAGCTTGTCATTACATTACATAGTAAAATACTTTGATCAAAACACAAACTGGTATTAAACGCATTCCATCAAATCCCTTGTTCGAATGCGTGTGTGTGGCCCCGGGGTTATATAGCAAATTGATATAGAACTAGGAGCAGCTCGGCACAATGAAAAGCTATCATTGCTACCGCATTGCATTCTGGCAGCCGCACAATTTCCATTGTATTGGTGATTAATTTCTAGCCGCCGGGTCTGGCTGAACTACAGCTTGAATGCTTTGTAAACATGTTGACAGACAGACAGCCAAGCGGGCTGTATTGACGTTTGATGAGCGGATTATCAGCGTATGCTTCAAATGTCTAAGACCCAGGTCAACAAGTGTTGCCCCTTTCCCACCATTTGCTCCGCGACTCGTTGCAATTGCGCAATTCGAGCTCCAATACAAATAAAATAAAGTCCTGTACACATACAAAATGGCAAAATAAGATCTAGAGAGAGAGAGGGAGAGAGAGAGATATATTGAGATATATATATATATATATATATATATATATATATATACAACTTGACTATCTATGGCGGAAGCAATTTTTACTGCGATAATTTATGACCTGGCTTATGCGAAACGTAGTATGATTTTGATACCCTGAACCCATTGAAAATGGGAGATCATGTATACAGAGCGCATATCAAGTTTGATTTAGATATTGGATAACTTTTCATTTAACTGTTTGTAAATAAAATACATTTTCTATTTTTCTATATTTTGGATACCTGCTCCACATTTTACAAAATCAATTTTTTTCCAACAAAAAATTATCAAAGCCACAATTCAATTTTTTTTAGATTTTTAATTAAAATCGTATTTTCAGTAAAATGAAAGAATTCAATGCTAAAAATGTTTTATAAATCACTTTAGTAACATAGAAGGTATTAAACAAAACATTTTGTCAGTCGGCAGCGAGCGCCAATACGTGTGCAGTGCACACTGTGCACACAGTCTATACGTGTGATATAGCCATGTCCGTCTGTCTGTCTGTCTGTCTGTCCGTTTGTCTGGATCAACGCAATCTCCTCCGAGACTATAAGATCTACAGAGCTGAAATTTTACACATAGGCTCTAATCTACTGCAGGCATTGTATATCTCAAAATCATCCGGATCGGAAGACTATAACCTATACCTCCCATAGGACAGATCGGTTTTAAGAAATGTTTTAGTGGGATAACTTAGACGTTATTAAAATCAGAGACTTGAAATTTGGATTATATATTCCTGAATTGCACCCCCATACGAAAAGATTGAGTATATAGCTACGCCCTTTGGGGGCATGGCAAATCGGGTAAAACTATATTGTCTACAGTTTTGAAGCTAGAGCATCCAAATTTGGAAAGTAATAAACTTTTGGCCTCCCCTTCAGATTGATCAAAAATTTATATATCCACGCCTAGTTGGGGCATGGAAAATGGGGAAAGTCTATATAGTGCTTAACATAAATCCTCCAATATTTTGGATGCTGTTAGAGCCAGAGACTTGAAACTTAGTCCCTCCAGTTTACTGTTGTATTCATATCTTTCTGTATGTATGTAAACATGCAAACTCGAATAAAGGTTCAGGGGATTTCGTAGTCGGGCAGTCCCGACTAAAGCGTTTTTACTTATTATTTGGAATGATTTATAGGACAGATGTAAGCTAAAGTTAAGGCCAAAGCTTTGAAATAATCCCAATTGAAGTAGAGTGACACGTCTTCTCTTTTTTTATGAACCTTGTTTTTTTTGACACTTTGGCCTCAATTTTCCTGATTGAAACAGTTTTCAGATTGAGCATATACAGCTAAATTATTTTGGAATCAAATCACTCTCTTGCAATAAATAAATTTAATATTTGTACATTCCAATATATAATAAACAGAAAGAATTTAAAATTCTGTTTAATATCCATCCCTAGTTCATAATGTCTATGCGTCAATATATAAATATATGAATTATATATATGTAATAATAATTTATAATAATAGTAATTAATTTACTCTCGACTACATAACTCATCTACTGGCGATAATTCTAGATTCTATTCAGGTCATATAATACATGTGCTATATGATCCCTACTTTGTCTATTCAGCTATCTCTCAGTTTTCGGTATATGTTCACTTTGTATGTGCGTGTGTGTGCGATTGTGTGTGTGTAGGTAAGCGTATAATGAGCTTCTGTTTTTGCATTTTAATTTCCGGCCAAGTCTTTCGGGCCTGTTTGGAATGCATTGGCATTTGCCAGATTTTACAGCATTGTACTATTGTAGTCAAATCGTTTGTGGCACAATTATTTAAATGAGATTACATGGAATTACAGAACGGAAGTGACCCGATTAGTATTATCTCGGGAGTTTGGCTGATGCCATTTGCTCTTTTTTCTAGTAACCTGTTCATTGTTAGGCCACTTTGTAGGCTCCGGTGTCAAACGTTGGCGAACCAAATTCTTTTTCTTTTCTTTAGTTTGTATTCATATTTTTGGTTAATTGTTTTGTTCATTTCTATGTCGAATCAGTAGTCGCTTTTAAAGTTATAGGAGGAATTATACATCGCATACTAAACTGATCGGTACCCTTCGCAAGAAGAAATTGAATACAAAATTAACATATGCAAAACTTCAACTTAGCATTGCGACTATATTTCTAAGGTTACGAGCTCAACTATTGTAGTCGTTCACAAAGTCAGTTGCCGTATTTAAAGACTAGAAGATATAAGATTGTGTGTACTACCAAAAAAATTTGGTAAAATTAAGCTAGACTAACTAATTAATAAAGGATATTAATATTTTGGAGCTAGAATTTAATATTCCATGTTGACCACTGTTTATTAATAGTCTCAAGTCGGAAAGCGGTTATATATTCCCACAGGTTTGATCGATTTTTTCATTTAACTGCAACGTTCATGATCCAAACATTGTTAGAAAACTTATTTATGCTTTTTGGAATAAGCTATCTCCAGTTGGAAATTATTGAAAATGAATGTATTTTAGAAAATAATATGCATAAAGGTAAACTGTAAACTGAAGATTCGAAATAAATATGTAGGACTTGACATCAGCAGGCCGTTCGCTTCATTTTGGACATATATTATATATACGTCTATATATATATATGTTTATGTGACTTTCAACTACTTTTGCTTACACGGTCCATCCTTGCACGGATTACGACATCCGCCTTTTTTGTTTTCCTGCTTTTCCTTTGGACACTTATTCTTTTCCATCTCTAAAAAAAGATTAGCTTTTCGATACATAATTTGGTATCTCTCATACGCATACGTACTCTTAAAGCATCCTTCGAAGAACTGGCTACCTCCTGCACAGCTTCCCTTTTTCCATGCGCCATCATCCACGTTCTTCTTCTTACTCATATCGCGGACCTGAACGAAATACGGTAATTTGATGGCACGGTGTCTTATGGCAGAGGAAATGCCGGTGATGCCACTTGCCACACGATTTAGAAAACGTAGAGTCATGGTGAATAAAAAAAGGGGAAAAGAGAAACAGCGGACCTGCTGATTTTAAACTAGAAATTTAGATGTAGTCACATGAGATTATCGGAATAAACTGACCCAAATACCTAAAAATTAACAGAACTGTAGTGTTCGGTGAAGTGTTTTTCATCGCCTTCTATCAAATCTTAAATGAAAAGTTTCCGTTACAATTAGATACAAAAAGAACACACATTTTTTTTCTAATATTATATGGGATATCGATGGGAGAACTGAATAATGACCATTCGGATTCATTAACTCACAGCTTATTTGTGCATTCGCTATATATCTTACCATATATAGTATATATATATATATAAAATATGTATATAACATCAATTTTCCACTGAAACTATTGCCGGAATATTATTTGCCATGCTTGGAATTGTAAAACGTCTTCAATACACTGCAATATAATATACAATTTTACTGAGTGATAACAAGATGTGCATTGAGAGTTTTAATGCATTACAAAACGACGAAAGATTTGAAGTGGTAACAATGAAAATGCCATTAATCAAGGCTTAACAAATTAAACTAAGTGGAAAATTTTAATTTGATATTACGCTTGAGCTTGTATCCGTAGGCGAGCCCTCGGCTCGAAGTACCAACTACCCTCGACTATTCCTATATAGGGGCGCCTTTTTCCGGGGGTTGACATTCATATGCGAATGATAGCTGCAAAATGTCAAACTATTAAAACGCCTTTTCGATGCAATTTTACGCCATGACATGGACAAGCAGGGTAAGGCCAGATTTCTCCTTTTTTTGGGTTTGTTTTTCCACATTTTTCTGCCGCAATTCGCAGAGACTTTCCCCCACTCCACATTAATGGCACATAAGCATATGTGTGTGTGGCTGGGTGTGTGGCTAGGTGTCATCGTTCTTCGCTGGCGTTGAAAAATGGGTTTGGCCGTCGTCCCTTTAATTATAGTTTAGGTGTCAATTAACAACGGTGCGGTTGGCTGCCTCCCAATGATACGAAGTTTATGTATTAGCTGAAAGAGCTGATAATCCTGGATTTGATTATGCAGCATTTGTGAACGAAAACAAGAGCCAATGCAGCGATTGACAATGGCTCATTATAATTGTGTAAAACTAAACTTTTGATTTTACACGAAAACTGAATGTGTTTTTATACAGTCACACATTTTCTGCACATTTGTGCGTCTCTAAAGCTTTTAGGCGAAAACTGCATACGGAGTGCGTGCAGAACGTTATATATAGAGATCAAGAAACCTGTAAGTCACACACAAACATTTGCACGTATATGAAGCACACGAATTGCTGCTTATGTATGTGTACACATTATGCTCTCCGCTGTGCTAGAGAAAACGTATTTTTATGATCCTGAACTAATTCGGGGGTTGGTCTTTATTTTTTTTTCTTTTCTGTCTCGCTCTCCCTCTCTTTCGGTGTTTTGGTGTCATTTGCTACACGTGCTTAAATTCATTTAATTTATTTAATACTTGAAAATACATTTATTGTTTACATTTGAATTGCACAAGAAATATACTCTCCGTCCCTTTTCCCTTCATGCGACATAATCGCCAACCCTCCAGTTTGTCATTGAGGGAACAACTTGAACTATGGGATTGGGTGTGACTACAAATGAATTCTTATTGCGCGTTCGATACGCTGCGTAACGAGTAGGTCCTGGTATCGCCACTTGGGGATTGATTCCGATTCATTTGCTGAAGATGGCTTTCACAGGCACATCAATTGAATGGCCTTGGAAGGTTGAAGTATGAGTGGAATAGCAACTAACTATAGGTATATATACTTTATATTTATAGCCACGGCCCATAATTAAGCTCACCTTACGCTACAAGGCAACTAGCCTGGTCATTGGATCTGCCTGATTGAACGACACGTGCTCTAAAAGCACGCTTTCAGTGCGGTTTCCATGGTTACTTACAGCCAGGTAATACTCAGCCATAATTAATACCATAGCAAGGCAACAAGACTCAACCGTACGCTTGTCCGGCTGTGGCTATTTTAACCTGGATGTGAATTGTGATTGCGGTATCAGCATGTAACGAGTAACAAGAAGCATACTCCATGTACCATGTGCCATGCACACGTATGTATACCTGTATGTGTACTTGTAAATGGTTGTGAGGGCTGGGTGCCAGTCAGGGTGTTAGTCTAAGCGGATTAATGTCCGATGTATTGTACAATGCTTGTGTGTGGTTGGTAATCGGAAAATGTCCAAACCATATTCATAGTCTAGTTAATGGGGCAGATAGACTGGACCAACATCGGTAAAATCGAATACAACAGTGTCGACACAGCATCGCAGTAATACCTTACCATTCCTTCTAAAACTAACACTTCCGAGTATCTTATCCGTGAACTATTCAACCTCTATTCTCCCTGTGGTTGGTAATCGGACAATGTCCAAGCTATTTTCATAGTCTTAGTTAATGGGACAGATGGGGTGACAAGGATCCATGAACCATTCCCCTGAGACTAATACTTGAACAATTCCTTCTTCATTCCTCTCAAAACTAAGACTTCCGAGTATTGAATACGTGAACTAACAGCAAAGTGAAAATCAAATCAAATTTAGCGTAAAATCTAAGTTCACCTACAAATATGAGTGGTCTGGGTCCAGCAGCCTGTTGGCTGGCACACAAGCGAATCGAGTCCTGGTCCCGCATGGCCAAGGAGCGCGTTGGTGCCGTTCGCCGCGTTACACTTGACCGCAACTCGGCTGACGAAAGTAGCGGTAGTGGCAGTGGCAGTGGCAGTGGAGGCAGCAATGGTTGCATCCAAGTACTGCCAGGGAGTGAGGGTGCGACATCCACGACGCCGCCACCGCCGCAGCCGATGACGCCGCCGCCGTCGGCCTCATCGGTGACCTCGACCACCAGCGGCATTGGCAGTGTGTCGGCCGGTAGTGGCAGCGATAGCTGTGACTTGCCCACGGACTCAGAGGTGCTTTGCCCAAAATCGCACCCCCAAATCAGAAATGTAAATATTTGAATTCTTACTTTTCCAGGAAGTCAATATTGCGAAGGAATCCCACCCAATACAACCGGCCTCGCAGTTTCATGGCATTCCTTGCGTTCCCAACCATCCGATTCCAGCTGACATCTTACGTGGTCCCCCCGAGGTATTTCACAGCCCCTTGCACTTGCACCACCAGAGCCGTTCTTTTCCACCGCGTCTGCAGCGGACGCCCTCGATTTCCAGCCAGAGCAGTGTGGACAGCGCTCCGTCCAGGCAGTCGGTAAGTTCACTGCTCAAAACCTCTCTTTTTCTATCAAAATACTGACGAGTTGTCAACTATTAGGGGCATCGCGGCTCCTCACCCCAAATAAGGACTTTTGGACCTGACGGACGAAGCTCTCTACCGAGTGAGGCAGCATTTCCCCACCATCTGGCCCGTTCGCCTAGTCCCATGCGAACAATTTCTCTTGATGCGCGCTGCTGTAGCCCGGCTTCGGCTGATGCAAGTGTATTGCGGACCCCAAGTCCCTCCCAGAGTAGCTTGGCCTCTTTATCGGGTGGGGTCGGCGTTGGATCTGCCCCGAACATGGTTATGACTGGTGGAGTTGGATCTGTTGTCTGCAAGGGCGTGAGCGTGGGCGTGACTACCGGTCGATGTCTGTCACCATTGCTGATACCTCCACGTCCTCAGCCCGGCATCGATCCAACTGTGGGCCCTGCATCGCCACTAGGTGCTCTGCAACCGGACCTATATCGAATGCCAGATGGACCGATCTATCTCACAGCTCCCGGAACTAGCCATGCCGTCGGTCGTTTGCATTTGCGTGTCAAATATGATTACCACCTATTCGATTTAACGGTTCATCTGATTGAAGGTCTGTTAATGATTTAAACAATAAATGTTGAAGAGTTTAATGAGTCTGGAATTTGTTTACAGCCCACAATCTAAGTCCCATTGAGGAGGGAGGCTTTCGAGATCCTTATGTACGCCTGATGCTTCAGCCAGATGTAGATAGTCGCAAACGTCAAACTCATATACACCGCGGCGAATCGAATCCATATTTTAATCAGCATTTCAAGTTCCCGGTATCACGTGATCAGTTGCAGGGCAAAGAGTTAGTCCTGCAGGTACTCGATTATGACAGATACTCGCACAACGACATTATTGGCGAAGTACGTATTTCGGTTGGTGGTCTAGATCTATCGAAATCCGTTGAAGTAAGCATTATACTTAACAATTTTGTAAAGCCTTTGAGTCTTATTAACTGTAACCTAATTTAGATATGGGGCGACTTGCTACGCACCAAGAAGCCTAAAGAAGATCGTCCAGAACTGTTGTGCTCCCTAAACTATTTACCACAGGCTGAGCGCCTGACCATTGTAATAATGAAGGCTAGAAATTTGGATACTGTGCAAGAACCCTATGTCAAGGTAGGTGAACTATTTGACTGACAGTTAGATATAATTTGTTGACTGACTAATGCAACTCACAACTGCAACAGATATACCTAATACAAAACGGAAAGCGTATAAAGAAGAAAAAGACAAGCATTACAAAATCTGATGATCTAAGCAATCCCATTTGGAACGAGGCATTCACATTCAATCTACAATCGAATTATTTACACAATGCCGCTATTGAGGTGAGTTTGCATTTGTCGGTATTAAATAATTACCAATATCTTGATTTAATGTATGCAGATCTATGTGGTCGGTGCGGGTAGCGAAGCAACGGAAATTGGCTGCTTCGGACTTGGCCCACAGGAAAATGGAACTGGCTGCCAACATTGGCACGACATGATTAACAATGCGCGGAAGCCCACAGCCATGTGGCACTACATCCGCTAAGGGTGTCCTAAATATAAATCTGCTTCACTATGGAAAACGAAAACACTTTCAAACCATCCTTGGAGCTGCTTTTAAAGTACAAAATTCTACTTAAAACATGAGCTGAACGCCAAGCTGGAGAATATCTGAAGCATTTGGCATAACACTTGTAAACAGTGGCATTTTTTGCTAATACATACAATTTTAAAGGCTTTTTTTCTATGTTGTCCAAAACTTATCCCTATTACTATTCATACATATATACATACATAATTATATGTACATATACTTAACGAGAAATGCACAAGCTCAATCAAAAAGTTCCTATGCTACGCACACGAAACGAGCAACCGACATTAATTCAATCCATGTTCAGGACTCAATTTAAAGAAAAGGATACGAGTAAGGACCCGAGCTGAGTGGAAGAATGAGGCATGTCAACCGAGTTGTTGACATTTTAGTTGGCTTTGACGAAGAGTATTCAAGTGTGCATTTTTTTTAATAATTATGAATATGAAAACATTTCAACGGCATTTCGTTATGTCGTAAATGGTCGTCAATCACCGCCCCTTGAAATTTGCTTAGACCGCAGCAGCAAGACTGACGGACTCTTTGTATTCGCGACAGTTGACAAATTGCTCCTGTTGTCCTTTTTAAAGCGTCAGTATGGGTCGCATAGTATGTGTGAGCGTGTGCGTGTGAGTGCCTGAGTGTTTGTGCGTCATTGAGTGTCAATAGTTGTCAGCCCAGAGTGGAAGTGGGCAAACTATGTACTATCACTAACCAAACAACAACCAATAGTTACGACAGCTTCAAGAAACTTTTTTAACACAAACATTTTGTTTGCTCGGCTACCTTGTTCTTTTTTGCTTACTCTCACTGCTCTCTCAAATGTATGTGTGTGTGTGTACGTATGTGTGCACAAGAGAGATTATTGAAAAATTGTTAAACGTCTTTATTAGAGGCTGCACGCCTTCGTAACTACAACTGCTTCTACATGTATTAGCAGTGCTGTCCTTGTATGCGTATACCGTGCTACCTGCAAAATATTTGGCCATCTGGACTAAACCCATTTATGTTGTGTGGGTTAGTGGTTCTGTCCAATAAATGACTTAATGCTAATTGCTTTTTTAACTTCCAGTGGTAAAATGCGTGCGTCTACAGCAAAAGATTTACGAATTTTTATGAATATAGCATATACAACGATAATAACTTATATTCTTTACTGTTTGTCGATGTTAACTATTGTACATACATACATATGTACATGCTAGCAAATGTACTTGCATACAGTCACATATGTGTGTAGTATATAAGAAGATTATTGAACTATTTTCACTATACTTCAACAATATAATCATTCTATTTTTGATGTTGTATTACATATGCAGGGCAAGCCAACTGTAAAATATATACTATCTATAAGAAATAAATAAATATATAGATGTTATATAAATATATTGAATATGCTACACTTATTATCTTACTGCAACTGCTAGTAAAAGCGAAAAACTAATTTGTATTTAAAAGACTTGGAGAAAATGCGCATCCTAAAATATATAAATATATACATACATTATATTGTAATCTAATACTTTTCTAATGTCATTTTGAATATGTATTTGTAATTAAAAATTAAATGTTTTCAGTTCTCGATATCCCCATGTAAATTATGATCTATGTACATATGTGCATATATATACTTATACATATATCTATATACATATATATATATTTATATACAATATATGTTGTTGATATATGATCAAATTATTCAAGATATATAAAATATTAATAAATTATTGACAAAGAAAAACTCATAAGCTGAAATACCTCCGACCTACCTAAAACTGTATTTGTTAAATAACTCTGGTAAAACAAAAAAAACACAAGTTTGGTCCTCGCATGATCGATCTACATATGTCAGTGTATATTCAAAGTGCGTACATTAATATCTGTATGCACACATACATACATATGCGTATATAGAAACATTATATTATTGTTATATAAAAGAAAATATTACAGATGTGCTTAAATCAAAGAAAAAGTTTGCATAGGAGTTCACTATCGTCCTCTGCATTTAAAAAGCCAATTTTTACATATTCAAAAATATTTACCTATCCACATTGAGATGTGTAAAACTTATTTGTGAACAATATATATATATATATTAATTATTCAGTGAATAAATACACACACAAAAACATTTGAAACATGGTTTTCATTTTTAATGAAGTCTTTCCTCTATATTAAAATGATATATATTAGTACATTTTACAAATTTAAAATAAGTAAATAATTTGTTAGTGCTCGGTTTTGAGAGGTGCGAACGGACATGGCGAAACTATAAAGCTCCATTTATATTTCGCAAATACCGGCAGTATTTTTGTAGCCATTGAACTGCTTGTTGCTTGACTTAACTGCACTGCTTGCCCAGGCAAAATGTTAAGGTAATACACAGTGCTTGTCAAACTCCGCAGACACTTGCTAGCGAACGTTCGTTCATATTATCGGCAAATTTGTTGGCACGAATTCTCTCGTAACACAAAACAAAATACAAATAAAAAATAGGATTATACTCAGCTTAATTTGAATTCGCTCTCTTTTGCTGCCGCTGTGAAACAAACCAACAACCCTGTCTGTCCCAATCAGCTGTGCGCATGCGAATTTACGTCCGTTAAATGTTTTGCAAGCGCAGTCGCAATGCCGCCGCCGCGAATGGATCTACAATAGCGCGCGTAGCTTTTGAGTCGTTACTGAGGAGATTTTTGAATATTGCGTGAACAGAATTCTAATATATTAGCAACTTGATATTGACCGGTGCCGATTGTCCGACTGCCCTTTGGCTAATTGTGCATAGTAAAAGTGATTGATGAGAAAGCCAATTGATGCTTCGGTGATACATGCGTATCATGCTCTCATGCATGTGCCGCTCGCTCTGTTCACTGCTCTCCTCTCTCCATTGAGGCTGTGCCCGTGCTGTGGTTTTGTTGCTGTTCTTTGAGCGAACGACGCAGCGCGTAGGCGGCCAAAGTGGCAGTTATGGCCATAAATACAAATATGTACGTACCCGCCAGCAGGTATTGAATAAAAAAAATGAATGTTATTGAATGTCATTTATATAAATATGATCAGAAACTGTGGCAGTCGCAGTACCACCAACCAAATAGATGTGCAATACACACGACTGACAAAAGTTCTGGCCAACCTACGGACTGCAAAGCCACTGCTGATTACTGCTGATGGTGATGTAAGCACCTCTGCCGTCCAATTTCGAAAATGTAAATAGTAACTGGGTAGCTGGCTCTATAGTCAACTACGAACCAAATGACAGCATATTTTCTAAACTCGCCCACCCACTATCAATACTCGGCTTTATTCACCTAAAAATGCAAGCGAGTGTACTCACATTTGTGCAATACACTGCATCATACACTCATTGCCAACTGGAGTACAGCTACAGATGATGTCTAGACAATTTATGCCTAGTAGACAACAAAGATCTTTCCACATTACACCTACAATAAAAATTGTCATAAGAAATATTGACTAATTGATTTAATGGTCTACAAATTATTCTAATTGCGTTCAAAAATTTGTTGTGTATAAATATAAATGAATTTGTTATGAATTACTGTTTTTTTTTAAATTATAAAAACAAAGAGTTTAGTAGTCTGGCCGACTTCGGAATACCTTGTAATTTGCTTCTGCACTAGCATTGACAATATACGAATATGTTGGAGATTAGAAGAAAAAGTACTTGACGCAGGCCGAAAAGAAAGAATTTTGACAAGTATGGTGCTTCTCTTCATTAATACATACACTTATTGTTGATATAATAATATTTAAGAGACAATACCAACAAATAAAACCTCGCATAAACTCGTTCAAAAGCATTTAGGCTAATTTAAACTAGGGAGATGGGCTAACTTCAGGCGTGCCGCAGTATTTTAATACCATTGAAATTTAAATAAAAATACATATATAGTTTTCTTTGATTTGTCCCAGAATTTCCAAATTTCAATAATGTACTTTTAAGGCTCTAGGAGGAGATTGCATTGATCCAGGCAGACGGACAGTCATCGCTGTATGCTCTGCTCGTAGCTCTGATCAAGAAGCCATCTCCGTCTGACTGGCATAGTGTATTTTGGAATCATCTTGATCGGACGACTATATCCTATAACTCCCATAGGAAAGATCGGTCTTAATACATATTTAAATAGGAACAAGTAAGAAAGCTCTAGTCGGGTCTGCCCGACTACGAGATCCCCTGAACCAAGTCCGAGCTGATGTTTTAAACAACCTAGCTTACATCTTTTATCTATACATATTACCTCTGCGCGCATATACACATGCACACATACACACAGGCACACAGTCACACAGACACGTGCACACATATACACATGCACACAGAAGCACGCTCGCCGATTACTGCGTAGTTGATTTGAATGTATGTGTGCACACGTACAGGCTGCTGCAGCGTGCTTTTACAATGTTTCCTTTAATAACTTCTGTATTACTTAACGGATTTGAATGTAATTTTCTGCATTGAATGGTATTAATTTATTGAAAATACGGTTTTCACTAAAAAATTTGAAAAAATTAAATTGTGGCTTTGATAATTTTTTTTTTTAATAAATTTTTTTTGTGAAATGTGGAGCCGGTATCCAAAATATGAAAAAATAGAAAATGTATTTTATTTACAAAAAGCTAAAAACAAAATTTGGTAGCTGTAGCTAAAAATATGTAAAAGATATGGTCAAAAAACTGAATCTTGATAACGTTTTAAATCGATAACATTGAAACGGAAAAATTTATCGAATATCTAAAACAAACTCGATATTTTCGCTGTATACACAGACCATCATGCAAAATTTGAAGTCTCTAGCTCTTATAGGTTCTGAGATCGACGCGTTCATACATACGGACAGACAGACGGACGGACAGACAGACGGACGGACAGACGGACAGACGGACGGACAGACAGACGGACAGGGCTAAATCGACTCAGCTCGTCACCCTGATCAAGAATATATATACTTTGTGGGGTCTGCCACTCCTCCTTCTGCCTGTTACATACTTTTTGCAAAACCATTATACCCTGATTTCCCATTTTCAATGGGTTCAGGGTATAAAAAGCTCGGCACTATTAAAGTCTAAGATTTGAAATTTTGACTATATACTCGGGAATGCCACCCACAAATAAAAACATAAAGAGTATAGCTGCGGACAAGTTGCACGGACGGACAATCCACATAAATGAGTATAAGAATAACATCAAATTTTTTTATTTATTTATTTATTGCAATTGTAAAGGATATAGATATAGTTTTCGCTGAATTTCCACGCCACTAACAAGTGGATATATATAATTTTCGGGCAATCTATTGAGCAGGGCAACAGTAGCTTATACATCAAATTTTGAAGCTGTACCTATAAAACTTTGAAAGATATAGTTTTCTCCGATTTGCCATGCCCCAAAGTGGCGGATATATATAACTTTTCATCATTTTGTTGAAATGCTCAAGCTTAACCTTTTTGTCAATTTTTGGGACTCTAGGTGTAAAATTGTAGAAGATACAGTTTTTTCCGATTTGCCACGAAGCTAATATCTTTATCTTTTTTTCTAGGGTTGGTTGATACAAATATATGTTTAAAGTTTCAAGTCTCTGGCTTTAACAGCATCCAAAATATTGGAAGATTTATGTTAAGTACTATATAGACATTCCCGATTTGCCACGCCCCAAGTAGGCGTGGATATATAATTTTTTGATCAATCTGAAGGGAAGGCCAACAGTATATTACTTTTCAAATTTGGATGCTCTAGCTTTAAAAATGTAGAAGATATAGTTTTATCCGATTTGCCACGCCCCCAAAAGGCGTAGATATATAATCTATATCTTTTTGTATGGAGGCGCAATTCAGGAGTATATATTCCTAACTTCAAGTCTCTGACGTTAATAACGTCGAAGTTATCCCACTAATACATTTCTTAAAACCGATCTGTCCTATGGGAGCTATAGGATATAATCTTCCGATCCGGATGATTCCGAGATATACAATGGCTGCAGCAGATTCCAGCCTATGTGCAAAATTTCAGCTCTGTAGCTCTTATAGTCTAGGAGGAGATTTCTTTGATCCAGACAGACGGACAGACGGACATGGCAATATCAATTCAACTCGTCTTGCTGATCAAGAATATATATACTTTATATGGTCGGAGATGCTTCCTTCTCTGCCTTGCAAACTTCTGACCAAAATTAATATACCCTTTTTGCACGGGTATACAAATAAGTTAACAAAATCCGAAACTCTCAGTCCCCATTATATTTTATTATTCTTCTTTATTTGTATATATTAGTTATATGGCATTTTTCGTGTTGCGGTAGGTCCCTGTATCGGAATAAACGTAAAGCATTTTGCCGCTATTAAAATTAGAGATTTCAATTTAAAATAAATAGTCGTGTGTTCCTTCAAAATTACCGTTTTAGAAATATATTTTGTAGAGTATTAAGTCTCGATAGAAGACAGTTTATTCCTGACTGATTTTAAGCCAAGGCATATATATATATACATATATCTAGGAATGTTTGTAATCTGAAAACACAATATACAAACACTAATCAGTTTTAAAATGAGTTATGTAGGTATTGACTGCGTTATAAATCTGAGTGTGTTATATGTAATTCCTTTGCCCAATATCAAGTATACGACTTCGATGTATTTTCGTATTAAATAAAACCACTATGACCCATATTTTCAAACACACACTCGCATACTGCCATAAATATGTATTTATATTTACATATGGATTCATCCCGAAATAAACGAACAGAGTCATCTATTTTGAGGGCATTTTTCCTTTTCGGAAATTAATAAGCCGCCAGATACAGTAATGCACTAATACACCTACGCTACAGATACACCCAGCCAGAGGCAAGGCAAAACTTAGATGCGCCAACTTGAAGTCTCGCACATGTCTATTAATAATAGCGATCAACTGAGCGAGCACCTATGCGTAGAATCAAGAACTTGGGAAGCTCGCACACACCTTGAATGCTGCAGCTTGGATATTGACCGAATATGTTATGCCCTACAAGAAATAAATATATTGAATTGTATTTGGGTGACTTACTTCGCAAAATCTCAGATTCATTCCAATATTACAATGAAGCGGCATCAGCCGACCTGTAAATAAAAACAAATAGTTCATGAATGAAACTGAAAATTGAGGCATAATGAAACTTTTACGAAATCTTATTCTGTTTGTCCGGCGTGTTTTTATAGCGTTGGCTGGTTTATGGCCGCAAAGCAACGCAACGGAACGCAACGCGGCAACAAGTTGAAATTTTCTAAAAACGAATACACGAAATATCTTCGTGTTTGGCGTTAAATACAGACGGGCACGACAACGCACCGCAGCCCCGATGATGAATACAAAAAAGAGCGGAGCAGAAGAATTTAATTTGATTTTCATTTGGGCTGCTCGGCGCTATTTTCTTCGTCTATTGTGTGCGGGGCGTGCTTGCTCTCCTACTTCGGCCCCACCTCTGTCTGCGTCTGCGTCTCCGGCTGCGGTCCATCTAAGGAGCATATTTTGAAAATGATGCTTTTCGTGACTTTCCCGCAACTAGTTGAGTTTTGGATGTCAACACGATGTACACGCGCGAGTTGGCGATGCAGCAATCCAATCCAGTTCGATAGACAACGCGTGAATTGAACGCAAAAAAAACTCGGCTCTTCCCTTAAAGGTGCTAGACTAGACAGTCAATCAGGCAGAGAGTCTGGCCCAAAGATAAAGTCTTAAAACAAAACAAAAGTTTAAAGGTAAAAAAATATGTTTAATGTGAGCATAGTCATTGTTATGACTAAACTAATCTTATCAATGTCCAAAGCAAAAGACACGACCCTTACCACTTAATTCTGTGCTCACATAAGTATCTTCTAAAGTTTGTCTGCGTTTAAGCCTTTTATGGGCATATACTTTCGCCAAGGGAATCGAATTTCATGTACAAAAACAAATTTCTGCGTTCTCTCAAATAAGCATATCTGTGTGTGAGTATCTGTGTGTGTGCGTGCGTGTATGTGAGATACAGCGCCACTTGCCAGTTCGCAGAGAATTTAAATAGAATTCCCGTGTTGCCACCGCCACCGCCGATAGAGACGGATCCGGATACGATCGGACAACGAAGACGACGACCGGCGTGTGAAAAATGTGAATTGTGAAATGTGTGTCTATTAAACATAATTGCAATTATGCCATATTGGGATTGCAGTAAATGTAATAAGTTTTTTTTTTATTATTTCATTGTAGAGCGTAACATGGAGGATCTCATGCGTGAGAAGGCTATCGCCTATAATGCTTGTGAGCAGATCAACAACAACGGTAACACTAAAAACAACAACAAAGCACAAATGTGCTCGACAAAATCACACAAGCTACCTCAACTGCCGCCACACGGCTTGGTTGCCACAATTCTGCCATGCATCAAGCTAGATCCGGATGGAGGTCAGACTCTGGAAACAGAGCGCTGGCAGCACACAACAGGGACTGATCATATGCGCCTGGAGCACGTGAATGCCAATAAGCTTTTGCTACAGGGCTCGGATGATCCACTGATCTCGCACGGAGCCAGCAATGATCCGCACGATGAAGATCAGGACTATCCATTCAAAACGCTGCTGGCTCGTAGAACGGAGGAGCAGCAATCAATGAAGAACGGAGCATGCAGCTCACTGACAAAGCAACAGTTGAAGGCCAATCTCATGAATGCTCGGAAAGCCCATAGACAGCCGGTGCAGGAAATGTCGGTGCCGACGCAAAGAATATCGCGACAGACCAAATCAAAAAAACGCTCAACATCCAATACCGGTGCGATAAAATTGCGGTTCCATCATCAGGCCCTCCCGGCAGAGTATGCTGCTCACTATGAGGCAACGCAGAGGCGACATTTGTCCAACGCTCGACCTACCCCATTAACAACGCCCGCCTTTAAGGCCACACATCCACCGCAGCACCAGTCACACGAGAACGTGCGAAGCTGGCTGAGAAAGATAGCCGAGATTCAGAGAAGTGCGGAAAGGCAGCAACAGGCGCAGGAATCCTGTAAGGAGCTACGATCAGAGTCCCGATCAGAGTCGAGACCAGAAGCTACCACAACACAACCGTTGCAGCCAGCGAGCGACGTGTCGAGCTCCAAGCGCGGCAACACCATCAAGTATGCCGATCTGCCCTACATGGGCGAAATCACCTTGGACAACTATAAGCCCCGACGTGGACGCAAGCCAAAGAAGGCTGACATTTGTCATTTGATCTACAAGAACTATGGTACCATCGTCCCAACCAGCGTGCCGACCACGTCAGCTGAGCACTTCCCAGTCGTTGAATCGAAGCTACGAGAGTGTGCCACCACATCGGCGCTCGTACAGCGAGTTGTGCCTAGCACCGCGTCTGCCGCTCCGGTAGAGGAGCCACTGAATCTCTGCTTGCGTGATCAGTCTGGTGATCGCTATTCAATCTCAAGCGGCGACAGTGACAAACCGTCAACGATTACAAATGCATCAACAACGGAATGTGGCAGCTCCTCGCAGCGGGCGACGCCATTTACAGACGATCAATCAAGAACTATTCAGCCAATGTTAATTAAATTTGCAAGAGAAGAGGAGCCCAGGGTAGCTGGGAAATTATTACTACAGCCTGTGGGATTGTACTACCAGCAGCTCATGGAAACCTGCCGATTGGGCGTGCAAGTGGAGACCATTGAAAAAGACAATCAAATATCATTAAAGATTCCCATACCAAGTGGGTTCTTTGACACCACCACCAATGCACTCGAGAAGCGGGATCCGCTGGAGCTGTCAAGTGATACAGTAACGCCACTTGCGACGCACAAGCGTAAGCGATCGGCCATCTTTATACCACCCATGCCGGCCGAACACAGTGGCAGCCCTTCCACTGAGGTCAGCATTTGCAAATTCAAGTTCACGGGCGGGGCTAAGCCTTCGCTGGAAGAAAAGAAGATGTTGTCGGTGGATGCGGAGGGCAATTATCGATATTACAATGGTACCGGCGACAGAACTCTGCGTGGCTACGAGTTTATATCCCGGGAGCAGCAGCAACAACAGCAGCAGCAGCTGGCACCTGCTACATCTAATGTCAACAATGATAAACTTTATATTGATATACCACCACCCTCAACGGATCTCAGCCTGGAACTGTTGCACATACCACCCGAATCTCCGACATCTTCTCTTCTGTTGCTCAGCAGCCTGGTGCCCGTAGCATCGCAGAGTCCTTCTAGTTACTCCAACTCCCATAGTCCCATGCGACTCGCTACACCACATCCAGAGGATTGCCATAAACAACTGGATACGAGCGAGCAGCTACACGAATCACATGTGAGCCCAAGGCTCGTGACATCGTCGGCGGGAAAGCGGGGGCGTTCGTCACGCCGCTCCAAACAGCGCGAAAAACTTGAAAAGACATTTAAGGAGAAAGGATTTCTAATACAAACCCAACAACTGCAATCAGCCGAGGGCGCCACATATTGCAAATTTAGACAGCTAAAGAAGTTCACGCGGTACCTGTTCCGCAACTGGAAGGATCACATACCGGAAAGTGATCTATGCAAGCAGCATCATGGCAAAGATGCTGTCGCTCGCGATCAGCACACCGTTCTCGAGAATATGCTGGCCGGGCCAATTAGTCTAGATAATTTTCCTACCGTGCAGGCTACTGCAAATCAGGCTACGTAGAGGGACTCGTATGAGCTTTATATAATTTACTACGAATATGAATACACTGCCAAAGATTGATAGATTTAAGAAATTGTCTAAGAAACGAAAAGTTTGCCAAGACAGCAATTATCATCATACAATGTTGATTCCGTCCAAGCTGGCTTACTTATGTAGTAGATAGCCACGCCTCTAGTCGTTCAGCAATTTAAGCAATGTTATTGTTAACAAGAAAGTAAAAATCTAACAAAAATAATAGTTATTAACAGTAAGTTCTATTAAATCTGAACATAAATCAATGAAATAAATACTTCAAAAATGTTGGACTTTTGTAAAAATGCGTTATATACTTTAAATATCGGTCTAATAACATACAAAATAGTGTTAGTAAAAATAAACTCGGATGTTGTGCGTTGGGTCAGACTTTGGATTGCTTTCCAGGTCAATAATATGTATGCTCTTTCAAATACTTCAGTGTTTTTTTGCGTTATGGAAGACGTTAATGCTCAAGTCCTCTTATATTAATTTAAAAAAAGTTCGAAATTTCAAAAATAGTTATTTGTAAATATTAGTTTTGCATTTAGCAGCCTGCTTTGTTAATACGTTTTTGTTTGGTCGTTTGGTAATTACCATAAATTGCTTAAAGGTTGGCTAACATCGATGGCCAAGTTAAATTCTCCAAATACAGCTCTATGTCTGTAAGTCTGTATGTTCGCCTTTGACTTTTGTAAGGTCGAAAGGTGGATCAAATTTGGGGTCAGTGTCGAGTGAGTACTTAAAACTAGATTAACAATACATTACGCATAAGTATGTTTGCTATCCACTTCGATATCGATTAATTAGAGCTCAACGAGCCATCGTGATCTTTGATCGCCACTGTGTTCGGGGATATTACAGGCACTACCATATTAATCGGGCATACTAAATCTGTCCAATCGACCTCATTTTGCCCCTTTGCGCTCTTGCGTCGTTTAAGTGTAAATTGTGAGCGTTTTGGTGGCTTCAGTTTTGCAGTGATCGTGAGTGGCAGATAGCCAGGAGCAGCTTCGGCATCGCGTTTGCAGTGTATAATTGAACGTCCAACCAATTCCTTAAAGTGCATTGCCAAATGGCGACGAAGCAGTGATTTACTCGGCGGTATTGACAGTAAATCAGCTAACAGGTCAGCATTGAATCGTTCCTCATACAGCATCAGTGCGCCATGGACCCCAGCCCCACGCAGATTGGGCGCATATTCAGACAGATCAATGGTTTTCAACCATTCCATTACTCGATGTGCTGTCCACAAGTCAACGCTCTCCTTATCGCGATTACTGGCTTCGTCGCTCTGCTCAGTCACCTTTGTTGAACGACGAATCAGACTTTCGGCGTCCCAGCGCATGCTGCGCATGCACAGAATACCACATCGCAATGATGCGATGTGTAGGCAAGAGCTCACATGCAATTGCGACAAATCCTCAAGTGTTAAGCGATGCAACATGCGGCCATCGACCTTCGCCTGCAGAAAGTAATCCTTGTATTGAGGCAAGCCAATGTCATCTAACCAACGTAGCACCCAGCCAACATCCAATTTCGCTGCCTTGATTGTCAGCTCGTCAAACTCCTTTTGCGTTATGTCATCAATTGCCAACATGATTTTCTTCCGATGAAGAACGGATTTCAAATGAAGTTCACGTTCGATATCGATCGGCGAAGCGGTAAAGAAACATACTGTTGGATCTGCTTTAAGCCATTTTCTGTAAGAAATAGAACAATCATGCAAAACAAAAAATTATTATCATATATTAAATATCTCCTATTTTGTTATGGACGAAATGTATGTAATCTAACGCTTTTATTCTCAACAATGGGTTCAGGGTAACATATCAACGATTAATAGCGACGGGAAAAGCTTTATTTTCAGCCCCTTTACAGTTGGAAACCCTAAATTTAACACGTGAATTTCTGTTGAGCTCCTGCAAATGTGAAAAACACTGAAACTTTCTTGAAAATACCAAATTGATTAATTTTAAACGAGTATTATGTAGTCGGTTACACTCGACTGCAACATTCTTACTTGTTCAATATGATAGGGTAGCAGACCCACGCAAACTCACCTACAGTTGTCCTGATAGCATCCAAGACCCATGTGCGCCAACCAGTTGCACACTTCTTGTGCGTTCCAGCTGCTGTAATGTTTTTCTACATCTGCGAAAATTGGAGTCTGTGCGCTCCATTCAATGCGACCGCCTGCAGTTGCACGCGAGCCACCTCGTCGAAATTCATCTGGTTCGGCTTGTTCCAAAGCGGTCAGTTCGCAGTTGCTGCTGTTGCTGCGTCGCAGTTTGCCTAAAATATTGCGCAATCCGCGTGCAGAACGCTCACGTAGCTTGGGAGAGGGTGTGGATTGTGTTTGGGATCGAAAACTTGAATACATGGACATTGCGTCTTCAGTTGGGCCAGCACTATCGCTGAGCACACTGTCGTCAATTAGAATTTGTTCGTTGGAGGCGAACGCTACATTACGTTGTTTCCCGCTACTGTTGGCATTGACATCTAGGGTATGGTTATTGTTATTGTTGTTGGTCGATTGCAGTCGCTGCACCTGCTTACTGGCAGCACCATGCGACCGGGGCAAGCTGTGGAATTGTGGTTTAATCTGGTGTCGTAAGGCGGAGGGTGGAGTTTTGGGTGCTAGACGCCCATCAGCCGTGGTCTTTTGATTTAAATTGCCCATGCTGCCGTAGGGCATACCGCAATTGGTGGCATTCAGCTCGTTTTCGCACTCAAGTGCAGTGCGATGCAGCTTCAACTCACTTAAGGCAGTCATTAACTCAAGCTGTTGTGTTTCTAGAGCAGATCGCGAAATCATTTGGCGCTGCAGTTGCTCTTCTTTGCTGCAAAGCTGCTGCGATTTCTCCGTCAAAAGGCCCTCTAACTCAATTATTCTGTCTGCTTGCTCTGAAACGCGCTCCGCCAGCATTTGGTATTGTAAGGCCAATCCTTCCTTGTCGCGCTGCAATCGACGCATCCGTTCGTCAGAGTCTTGGCGTGGTATATGCGTTTCCAGCCAATCGCTTATAATTGCTGCGGTTACTGGATCAGGGGCTGGCGCTGCCAATCCAACCTACAGAAGCGACGCAATAAATTAAGAGCTACTAATATTTACTCGATTTCTGACTCACCTGTTGCAGTGCTAAAGCCAGGGTCTTAGCTGTGGACAACACATTTGTGGCCGAAATTAAATTGCGTTCACAGAAGCTGGTCAACGAAGCCGTAGTTGCAGTTCCTGGCTGCGTCTGCGATTGACCGCTGACTGCTGCAGTTGCTGAATTGGATATTATGCCATCCATCTGCTGCAATGCTGCCTCAAGCATTTTGCTCGCCTCTGTTGCTGTGGCCGTCATGATACATACAATTATTTGTGGGCAAAGCTTTGACAGTAATCCGTATCCGGTGTTTGATGTGTACGTAAAATTTTTAATTCGTGCGCTAGTGCATTGTTACATAAGCACCTTCAATAAAAGCATGACATTTTTTACGTATTTGTGTTCCAATTATGTATTTATAATTGTAATAATACCACAAAAAAACTAAAATAACAGAAAAAGCAACAAATGAAAATTTTTGCTATTGGAGACACATGCTAATAGTACCATTGACGCTATCGATAGTATCAAATGTTTGCTATCGATAGTTGCAGCCGTACATAATGGAATGAAACAATAATTCAAACATGCGTCGGAATATGTTATCAATCAATTTCAAATCAAATCAATCGAAATATTATTTAGTATTTTTATGGCAAGAATCTAGAGTAGTTCGATATATATCGATATGTCGTGACACTGCCATTCAGTGTTACATTCCTAGTAATATTAATAACCAAAACAAATATATAAATCATATTTATTATTTGGGACCAGCAGCAATGAATCGCTTTGTATATGAAGAGGCCCGTTTAGTAGAAAGCGAGTCCTTCGTAAGCCGCGATCGCAACGTCAAAATCTACGATGGAGACCAAAAGGTGGATCACATCACCATCCAAATGTCGACTAACTTTTATTCAACCTCTGCCTACGTCTTTTTTTAGACGGAATTTGAAGATGGGGAAGTGGTGCTCACCACCCACAGATTGTTTTGGGGTCGTCCTGGTGAAATAGCACGAGCAGCCGTAACTCTTTGTCTGCCACTTAGTTATGTTATCTCTATCAGTGAGGAAACAACAGCATCCAATTTTTTTGGACGCAAGACCCGGATAATAATGCACTTGCGTCCGCCCAACGTAGATAAGGCTCCTGGTCCACTAGATACGAGTAGGGCTGCGCACATTAAGCTATCTGGCAAGAACGGACTAAGCGTGGAATTCCACAGCGCACTCCGAGAGACTTTAAACGCGCGCGTGTGGGCCATATCATTGACGAACGAGACGATTGTAAAAGGAGCCGAATCGATGTTAAGTGTAAGCGACAAGCTAGCTAGGATTCAGAAACGCACAGGAATTGGTGGAATAGAACGTCACCTGGAAGCAAAGGCCAAGGCAACTGACGAGAATATAGCACTTGCGTTTCAAGATCTAAGTGTTCTTATGGCTATGGCAAAGGACATGGTGGGCTTATCCAAAAACATAAGCGGAAAAATACGTGAACAAAGAGGAGAAATATCCGATGACGAAACGGTACGCTTCAAATCATATCTGCTCAGCTTGGGCATAGACGATCCGGTGACACGAGACAATTTTACTAGCAATACAGAATACTTCAATAAATTGGCTCAGCAAATATGCGAAATGCTGCTCGATCCAATTGAAGTGAGTGTAAATAGTAGTCCTTATGCATTGTATTATTTATGTTTATCTTATATGTTTTATTTATTGTGTAGGAGCACGGAGGCATGATGTCCCTGGCTGATGTGTATTGCCGTGTGAATCGCGCGCGCGGCCTTGAACTTCTTTCACCGGAGGACTTACTTCATGCTTGCGAACGTCTTAGTGGACCCATTAAACTACGTCGATTCCCCAGTGGTGCTATGGTTCTCCAGCTAGAGTCCCACGATGACGAGGTCATTTCCATTGACACTTTAGAGAAAGTGCGCGCTGCGGAATCTTTAGCGGTGGAGGAGCTGGCTAAACAACTTGGCATATCGCTGTTGTTAGCTAAGGAGCGACTGTTGGTAGCAGAGCGACTGGGAAAAGTTTGTCGTGATGAGTCCGTGGAGGGACTGCGATTCTATCCGAATCTATTGCTTCGTGATATTGACTAGTTGTATATGCTAAACATGTAAAATGCTTATAAATGCAAAATGTATTATTACTTGGGATGTGTTCTGTTTTAAGTTAACGCGGCTTCGATTCGAAGTTGTATTCAGATAAACACAGAGCATTTGTACATTCACACAACAAGACTGTTTAATATTTGATTTATTAGAAGTCCTTCTTAGATGTATTTGCTTACTATCCACATTTGTGAGTAGCTTTTGTCTGCGCTTAGCTTCAGTTCTCCCGAAAGTCTTTAAACATCATCAGTTTTATGTTTACTTTAAATGAAAAGATTCTACTTCAGGTATTTAGATAAGCAGTTATTGAATTGAAATTACATTTATATTATTAGATATTTAATAATTATGTTGATTTTTAAGATTGCTCTCGAACTACTTTTTTCTTTTAATTTTTAATTCACTTTTACTTTGAAAACACAGACTCGTGCGTATTTTCGGCCTTGTCTACCTGTTTTATCATAACATTTATAATTTTTTTTTAGGTAGTACCATGTTTTCTTTCTTAAATCACATTTATTATAACATTGAGTAAATTATTTTTGAGTGTATGTGTGTGTATAGCTGGGTAACTCTGGTTTTTGTTTTTAAATTAATTGTTAGGGTAATTTGTATTATATAGGCATTTTTGTTTTAGTTGTACAGAAAAGCATACTTTGTCATATAGTTACAATTACAGCAAGAGATGTAACAAAATTAAAAAAAAGATCTTAAATAAATAAGTTCATGCTACAAAAACCAATTCTTTAGTCATATACAATAAATAGCGACAATTTATCAGCTCGAAACTGCTCCTCAGTTACCTGTCTGCCATCTTTATAACATCGTAACTAATAGTACACTTTTCCAATTGTTGCTATTATAAATACATTTTGTAAAAATATGATTTTTTGACTTTTGTGTATCTTCTCTTTTTAGTTTGTTGCAAATTGTGAGTTATTGGAAGTACGAGTACTAAATTGATTTTTTATAGTTTTTCTTGTTGTTGGTTTTCAATACAAACTAAATATGTTTTATTTTATTAAAATTAGGTTAAGCATTTAAATAATTAGCAATAATAATAATTACAATAATATTAATAATAGTACAATATGCATATGTATATTTATAATATATTTATATGAACCATTATAACTGTTCATACCTTCTTCGTAACTAATTCAAATCGTAATAGTTAGCCGTATATTATTCTGTGTTTTACAATCAATTTTACATTTTACATTGTGTTTTCTCTTATTATTGCTTTTTGTTTTGTTTTCATTTGCATTTCGGGGGGAGGAGGCTTTTTTGCCTTATAGCTTATGCTTAAAATTAGCACGCACGCTTACATTGCTAGTCTTAGAGTGTAACAAATTTGAGTTGGAGAGCCAAACTAATAGACATTGTTGAAATGGCTTTTCGGCGCACGTAGCAAATATGAAACAATTAATATGTACATTTAGATAAATATATATATATATATATTAATATATATATATATATATATATATATATAATATATATATATATATATATATATATATGTATATTAATAAGAGCTTTACATTTAATTCGTTTTGCAGTTTAGCAGAAATTACTGCAAGGGGCACACAAAAACACAAACTCAGTCATCATCATCATCGCCATCTCCATCGGCTTCGCCATGAGCATCATCTAAACCGCCTAAGTTACAGACGGTAACCAAACTTAGTTGGAATATTGGTTTAATTTGATCTCATATGGCTTGAGCAGCCCATACAATTTACACTTACAGTTATACACATCAAAATATATGTCGATATATGAATATACAATGGTATGCAACGAAGTGCTATTTAAATTGTGAACATAAACTATAATATCATGCAAATACATAACGCGTAGCCTTATTACTTGTCTCCTCTCCTCAATTAAGAAAAATGAATTACTCTGTGCCCATTGCTCAAACTGAAAAGTACTGAAAAGTAGCGATTTTACTTGGTTGCATCGGTGGTGGAGCGCCGTCGATTGACGGCCGCCTGTTGCTGTTGCTGCTGTTTGGCCGCTGCTAGAGCCGTTAGGGTGCGCTGATTTATGACGCTGGCATTTGGAGGTGCAGTGCGTCCAGCGATTTGTATTTGCTGTAACTGTTGGTGTTGCACCTGACTGGGACTAGGCAGCGTCTGGGAAGCAGCCGTGGCGGTGCTCTGGTTGAGTATTCGATGCTGTTGTTGATGTGTTTGCTGTGTCGGTGCTTTCACTGTCTTCAGTTGCATCTTCTGCGTAGACATCACAATCGGCGTGGCATTGATATTCGTGCTATTTGTAATGGCATTGCCTATACAAAAACGGAATATGATTATAAATTTATTTAGGCAGATATTAACACAAACTTACTATTGACAGACGTTGTCGCAATTTTTAGCGTCGAGCCGCCAATTTGACGCTGGGTAAGCAGCTGTCGACTACTAGCCAACTGCTTAGTGCCCACAACCTGGACGTTGCGCGCTCTCGGCTGGATAGCAGCGGTTGCTGAAGTCGCTACAACACCTACACCACCACCGCTTGAGGTACGTATTGTTTGAGGATTTAGTTTTTGTACTCCGGCACCGACTAGTTGAGCTGTAAGCAGAAAGCAGAACGGGTGTGCGGGGATATTTTTTGTTGTTGTTGTTTTAGGTTACAATGAATCTGTTGGTCAGAGACGCTAACTAACCGCCACCAGAGGCCCGGATAAGACCCAGAGTTAGGCGGTGCATGTGTCAAACTGATGACATTGGTTAAACACAAAACACATAAACAGTTTAGTTGCATGAGTATCGGAACGAGTTGTTAAGAGGTTTGTGTGTAAACAAGAAACGAAACGAAAGTAGAAACAGGAATAGAAACAGAAACAGAAAAGAACAAAATTAAGCATGTTCAATAAATAAATATAAAAATTATATATAAAAAAACATATTTTAATATAATATACGAGTATCAATTACAATAGTAACAAGTATTCAAGCAAGCCACTTCGGGGGTCATCCAAGCAGACACCCTGAAGCACGCCGCATGTGCCGTTGCTAGCTGGATCACTTACCGATAGGAAGCGTGAGCATAGCTGTCGTAGCTCCAGTTCCGCTGCCATTCCCTCCGCCTCCAGTTGTTCCTCCTCCGCCAGAAGCATTGTTTGTTATGACTACCGTTTGGCTACCAGCCACCGACGACGGCAAGCTGACGATGGTCCCTGTGGGCGGGGCATGTTGTTGCTGTTGCTGTTGGGGCGACGTTTGTGTCGTTTGCAACGTGATCGTGTGTGACATCTGCTGTTGCTGCGTCGACACAGGCACGGAGACCAACACGCTGCGCTGTTGCGTTTGCGCAGTCGCCAATGACCCACTCGACGTACCCCCACCTGTCGTGCTCTGCTGTTGCGTCTGCTGATGCTGAACCTGCACTGGCGTCTGTAGACTGTTGCCGGAGAACTGCAGCGAAATGGGCTGCGTAAAGCCCGGAATCTGCACCTGAACATTCTGGAGACCAGCGAAATTCGCCATGGCGCCCTGCAGCTGGGACAGATTAATGCCCTGCAGATTTAACGTCGCTGTCGTCTGCTGCTGCTGCTGGGGAGAGGCCGACGGCTGCGGATGCGGACTAGACATTGGTGAGTGTATCGATGATGTGGCGGGCGAGTGCACAAGTGTCTTGGTGATGAACTGCTGCTGTTGTTGGTTCGATTGTGCCGAAGCCGCTTGTTGAGGGGACATGTGCGGCATGGCTACAGCTGACACGGAGGACACATTTGAAGTAACACTGCTGAGTCTTTCAAGTAACACCTGATTCTGGTGCGTTTGGGACGACTGCGAATGATCTGAACCAGACGGCGAGGGCGTGGCAGCATTTGTAAGTAATGCGTTAAGTGTTCCACTGCCACCGCCTGATGCAGACGATAAGTTCGTCGGTACTGCAAATCCACTAGCATTTGAGGCATTAGAATCGCTGCCAGGCGAGGGTGCTGCCATACCCACCACAATGGCATTTGGTGGCGCAGTGGTGCTATCTCTTCGCAGTGAGCTCAGTATGCGCTGCTGCTGCTGCTGTCCAGTATTGAGTATTTTAAGGCTGCCACAAACCCCGCCTGTGCTGACCGTGTAGGCGCCATAACCAGTTGGGGGATTCGTCATTACGGCCGGCGGCGATGCCAGCTGGGAGGCAAGTGCTGACATGGATACGCGCACCGCCTGACTGCCATCGCCAGCCTGCTGTTGACACTGACCCTGCGACTGGTTAATGTTGACGGCTATAAGATTACCCGCCGAGTTAGTACGAAACGTGGTTCCACTAGTTGCGCCAACTATATTGATTTTGCGGTTCGAATTTAACAGGCTCTGCAGAACCTCGCTTGACGGCTGTTTCCGTTGCGTATTTACAAGTGTTGGCGTTCCGCGAGTCGTCTGTACATAGGTTGCAGTACCTGCATCCACAGTGGCAGGACCCTGTTGTTGATGCTGCACCAATGTCAACGTTTGCTGCTGGCCCGTCGAGGACGTAGTAAACGTCCCACTGGCGACTGGCGTGCTGGTCATAGCCGCTGGAGCACTATTGAGCAGATTTAGTATAGATGCATTGCTCGAGTTTTTTAGAGTTGTTGCAGAATTTCCACTGTTATTGCTGCTAATGTTGATAATTGGGGTCGAGTTGGTGTTGCTGGTGTTCGTGCCGCTGGCTGATGGTTACAAAAGGAACAAAATATATGTATAAATATATAAATAAAAATGTACCGTACTATAAATGAGAGACTCACAGTGTTGATGTTCTTGTTGTTGATGATGCTGCTGTTGCTGTTGCTGGTACTGGTTAGCAGAGTTCATGATGCTGGTGACTATGGCATTGATCGCAGGATTTGGATGCATGGCCGTGTTGTTATTATTATTGTTGTTGTTGTTGATGATAGTATTGTTATTTGTGGCAGTTATTTGTTGTTGCTGCTGTTGTTGTTGCTTCTGCAGCAATTGATGTGTGGTAACAATGGGCGAAACCTTCAGTTGCGATTGCTAAAAGCAATAAAATTGAATTTATCAAAGAGCTCTAATCTTAACGTTTGAAACTATTTCGAAATATATGGTGTTTATGAAAAAGGGGAAATTCTATTCTGAAATACTATTATATTTAGCACAAATCAAGCACAATCAATCAAGAAATATGAATCTTTTGTTTTCGTGGCTATAAAGTTTTTGGGATATTGATTGATTTTAACAGATAATATTTAAATACAAACTGGACAAATATCGTTCAGTCTTTACTCGCTATATACTTACGAGAATTGGCACATTGGAGTTGAGCTGAGCACGCAATGCGGAATTGGCACCTATGGCCGTATTCAATTGGGCTGGAGTCACTTTTTGCTGTTGCATGTTGGCTGGTTGTATAGTGATGCCCGAGTGTTGTATCGTGGTGTTTAACTGTTGCTGTTGCTGCGGCTGCTGTTGTTGCAAAAGTACTAGGGACCCGTTGCCCAGGTTCACTTGATGAGTGGTACTGGTGGATGCGTTACCGCTAGCTGTAAGCAGTTGTATATGCGGGTGCTGTTGTTGCTGCTGCTGCTGCTGCGTCGGCTGCTGCAAAATGTTGCTATTGCCACTGCCAAGTTGCGTCTGTTGCTGTTGTTGAATTTGCAATGAACCATCCACATTGAATTGAGTAGTGGCAAGCGGCTGCTGTTGCTGGCGAAACGTTTGTTGTAGACTCGTCACCTTAGTAACAATTGCCGGTTGCCGAGATAGGGTAACGTTTGGATGCGTTTGCGCTACGTGATGCACTGTAGCGGGTAGCTGTTGCGGCTGCTGAGTAAACTGAGGTTGTCGTTGCTGATGTTGTTGTTGCTGGTGTTGCTGTTGTTGCTGGTGTTGTTGTTGCTGCTGTTGTTGTTGTTGTTGCTGCTGCTGCTGTTGTTGTTGTTGCTGCTGTTGTTGTTGCTGCTGTTGTTGATGTTGCTGCTGTTGCAGTAACAATCGCTGCTCATTTGTAAGTCCAGTGTGGGTAACAATTGGCACATGTCCGGGTATCAGGTGCGTGATCTTTACAGCCTTACGTCCCTCTTCAGTAAATATTTCTCG
Source organism: Drosophila gaucha (assembly GCA_035045545.1). Lineage (NCBI taxonomy): Eukaryota > Metazoa > Arthropoda > Insecta > Diptera > Drosophilidae > Drosophila > Drosophila gaucha. The sequence goes on from JAWNOY010000435.1 coordinate 603,490, forward strand.
AAATTGCTGAATATAGCGATTAGCATGGACACGGGTACCCAGCGCAAATCGACACGATTCACCATTACGCTCGCCCTCGCGATAGTCACGATCGACGTACAGCTCGCCGAGATATTCAGCATCAGAGGGACGCTGAAAAATAGACAGCTTGATGTGGTATAGAGCACGCCGGCCCTCGCTCGCTTCACGTTCCGTCTCCAGCACATATTCCTCAATGAGCTGCGGCTGAAAGTTGTGCCGGCAGTTTGCCTGGCAGCCTTCCTTGCAAGCATCGCTGAATTCGTTCAGTGGCTCAAAAGTCTTGGCGTACTTCTCCACGCTGATCACGTGCTCGGGCACCTTTAGCTTGGCTGGATAGTCGAGGGTGGGTGGTCTAATAGGTCTGATAACTTCGTGCGGCCGCCGTGGCACCTTTGAGGTGAATGAAGAGAGCATGGCACCCACCAACGGATTGTTGCTGGGCGCTGTCGCGGGGGTTGCGTTCGCTGTGCTGTTGCTGGAGGTTCGCGGGCGCTGACGCAGTCGTGTTAGATAGTCACAGAGCTCGAGACCTTGGTGATGCGTGAACTGATCCAGCTTGCGCTTGCGATTGATGGCCACCTGGGTGAACTTTTTCATCTGGCGGCGCATTTCGTGCGAGTTGAAGCGTTGACGCTCATGCTGTGCATTAATGGATTGGCGACCTATGCTTGGATCGGGCTCCAGACAGAGTGGCTCGGCCGTGGCCAGCACCAGTTGGCTTTCGATCGCTAGTCGGTCCTCTGGCGTTGAACCAGCCCAGCCCAACGAGCTGCCCAGCTGCTGCACGTCCGCGAACAGTGTCACATTGCTGGGCCGCAGCAGGATGTGCTTCATATCACAGATATTTGTTGAGGTGGCAAACGTCTGGCGGAAATCGCGAATTTGCGCAATAACGCAGCCAGCATAAAAGACGCTGGGTTTGGCGTACACCCGCGATCCCTCACTTCCATCTTGTGGGGAGCTCAGGCTGACCGTTTCGGCGCTTAGCAAATCCATTAGGAATTCAGGCAGAATTTCGCGGTCAATGCACTGCAAAAGCAGATCATTTTCATAGGGCCAACGCAGTACCTCAACCAGACCGTAGCCAGATGACACAGGCGCTGACGCTGTGTCTCCAACTGATGCATCGCTTTCGGTCAGTCTCGACTTCGTCCTGAATGGGTTGCTACTAGCGTCGCTATCGGCGTGAGCTTTGCTACGACTAGTCATGCTCTTGTCTGCCAAATTATCGCTACCGTGGTTTCCATGAGGGTGAGCGGGGTCCGTGACGGTCCATTCGTTTGTGAGCGGATTGAGCATTACTTGTTCATCGTAGTGCAGTGCCAGGGAGTAGCCTTTATTTCCTGGATACAAGTTGACTACAATGGTGTTTAATCGCTCGCACTCTACAAGTCGATCCAGAATGAAGGAGCGACTACGCTGTTTCAGCTGCACGTGATAAATTACATAAGTGAATGAGTTCTATAGTTTGATTAGTTGTCTGTAATCTTACCCCAGTTTCCGCGAAATGATTCAAATCGTTACTTAGCAATTGCAGATACAACTCCTTGATTTTATCGTGGATATTAAAGAACTTTGTTGTCGTTTCCCGTTTGTTGTGCACTGAGTTGGATGAGGAGGTGCTGCTGGCATTGTTAATAGTATTATTGAAGCCAGCTCCGGTGCCAGCACGCGGTGATGCAGACGTTAGAGCTGTGCTGCGACTAGAGGAACTGCACTCCTTGTTGTTGCTACTGCTGCCTTTCGATCGTTTGCTTGGCGACGATGTGGGCGATGACAGGACATTTTGGTGGTTGTGCGACTGAGGCTGATGGATGTGCAGGTGATGATGGTGGTGTTGATTATGACTGCTGCCACTGCCGGACGAAGCATTTGAGTTGCTGGAGGGGGGCCGTCTATCGACCTTCTTGGTATTGCTGTGAGATTGCAGTTGCTGTTGTTGCTGTTGCAGGTGCTGAAAAATATGTGAAGTGGTGGCGGTGGTGTTATTGCTGTTTAAGCTGGAATTGACACCAGGTGGCGTGGACAACAACAGGTCAGGAACTACCGGTGAAGGCGAAGTGATCGAGTTCAAATTGGACAGCGTCGTTGTTGATGAGGAGCATGATGAAGGGGACGGCGCTATCGCAATCCCCGTGCACTGCAGTCCGCTCGATGTTGTAGCTGAAGCTGTGGCCTGAAGTGGCTGCTCCGTGAGTATGACAATGTTGCCACCAGCAGGGAGTTCAGTAGGCGACTCGTCGTCATCGAATATGCAGATTGGCGGTTGCGCAGGTATTTGAGGTATCGCCTGCAGTAGTGATCGTACGCTGACGGTGACCGGGGCAGTCGACACTTGCTGTTGCTGGCTGTTGTTGATGCCAAGCGTGGGCGAGCATGCGGCCTGCAGCACAGTGTGCAGCTGATGGTAAGATTGCTGCTGATGTGGCTGGTTCTGTGGCTGCGGGGAGCCTTGTGAGCTCTGCGTCGCTTGGTAGACAAATTGCTGTTGAACAGCCGAGCCAACGGCATGCGCCAGGCCCTGGGAGCTCGCATTCAGTGGGTTATCGCCTTTTAGCTTCTTAAGCGTGTCATTTATGATAAACTGAATATTACAAACAGAATTTGACATATATTTTGAAATATTTACAACTAATCGTTTTCTGATACTCACATCTGCTTCTTGGCATGATGAGTCCAAGCTTTGCATTGTGCCAGTGAGGAGTGCAAGTCGTTGTTGCAGTCCCAGTCCCAGTTCCAGTTCCAATAGCACAGCCGAGTTTCAATTCAATTACCAACGACGACGACATTCAAATCATGGAGCGAAAACTGTACGAGAACAGTAGTTAGGCGCCTCCCCAGGACCAGTTCAGTTGTTTTCATCGCTCCTCCTTGCGCTCGCAGGTGTCTGCCAGTCGAGTAACAACTACTCAACAACAACAACGCGTTATTTCTATTTCGATTCTGTTTAAAATACAATTTCTATTCGGGGGCAAGCATTGTCATTTGAAATTGCGCCTTTTTGCACAGGAGTCTTTTAATATTGTTATTGTTTAATTTTTTTTGCGCTTTTCCTTCCCCCAAATATAATTTCTTCACTCTTTTTCTGTGGCTGCTGCTTTGCGTGACATTTTCTCTTCGTCTTCGCCCCTCTTTCGCCTTAGGTCTTTTTGGCTTTTTACACACACACAACACAAAAACTGCAACTTTTAAGCGTTATGTACGCACACGTTTTTCTTTTAAACTCTTAAATAAGTAGCTTAATTGTAATGTTTTTTATTTGTTTAATGTTTTTTTATGTTTTATGCAGAAAGTTTAGTTTTGCAATGGTACGTTCTCGCCGAATACGCGTACACACTGGCAGCCAATAATTATGTTATCGATATCGATAAATTCACAATATGGGCTCTGAATGATGTGAACAATTTTGAATTAAAAAGTAAGAAAAAAAATATTCAAAATAATATTTACAGTCCTTATTAATTCTAAAAATTTCTAAAGCAGTAAATTATTCCTATAATTTATTATTATCAAATAGCAACAAAATTCAATAAATTTTTTTATGTTGGGTAACACTGTCAAACAATAGTTGAATACGATAGTTGAGTAGGTCGTTATGTGCAAGACAGTGTTGCCAGAAAGTCCAAAATTATACAAACAGTTTATAGAGTAAGCACGCGGGATTTCAAAAGATTAAAAAATAAATACTTAAAAAAAACATTAGAAAAGTACTTTATTTTAATGTTTATTGTAAGAGTCACTTAAGCAATAATAGAGTGCTATTAGAGAGTACTGTGTATTTGTCACTCGATTGATTTAAGTTTTATAGGATTCATTTGGATAAACATAAGATTACAATAAATTCATAATTTAGAATTATGAAATAAACATACGTAATTTTACATATATTTATGCACAAATTTTAATACATATTAAGGATTAGTCTATCTATGCAACTATGTATGCATTATGAATACCAATTTTGTCACATGTACGTATACGCTTTTCCATATCTATATATTCAATAATAAAATCATAAGAAACTTGTAATACACTCGCATTTGAAGAATTTTCACATCGTCGTCATGAGATCTATAAAAATCAATTGTGTAGTTTACAGGTAGAACAGCTTTAGAGTTGGTCTTCACTCCTTGTGGGCCTGTAACTTTTTCCAAGTATCGCCCAGTGCCTTGGCAAAGTGATCGTCCACAGATGCCTCAGTCTTGGTGAATATCGAAATGTTTGTGGATGAGGTAGGCGAAGCAGGCGGCGTATGCGATGATGCAGCGGCTAGTCCCGGTTCGGCTTTCACACGTATTATAGCTGGCATTGTGGGCGGCGTTGGCGTCGAAGCCATTACACTCCCATACGCTGGTGGTGGTGTATTACATCTGGGTGGAGTATGATGAGGTGTGTCCAAAGCTCTTTCCCTCTTGGTTACCGGGGCATCTAATATTTGGCTGGCGCCAAGCGGCGGCGAACACGACAAAGCGGAAGCTGCTCTAACGGGCGGCGACGACAGGGACAGTGGCTCTTCCTGGGGCGGAGGCAGTTCGTGCTGTGGCGATATCGGTGCGGACTGCAACGTGGGTGAATGCACGATGGGCAAGCCCAGTTTAGACAGGGGCAATGGCGTGTTACTTTGCTGGTAAGTTGTTGTTGTTGGTTGTTGCCGATAGCCTTGTGGCGAGATCTGCTGCATGGGTGTTCCACTCCCAGCCACCGGCTGCAACTGAGTCTGTGGCTGTGGTTGTTGTGGCTGTGGCGACGGTGTGGGCGAGTTGGATGTTGGCGATTTCAACAGCGCCGCATAGCCAGGGCCTAAAGAGCGCCGGAAATGCTCGTCGATGTCACAAATAGAATCGGACTCTGCAAAAATTGATGATGAAACGAACATTACATATCGAATCACACGCAAATCCACAGCGCTTGAAACTTACCCGTACTGCGATGGTCATGTTCATGGCTGGAGTGAGAGTGAAGATGGTGGTGGTTATGGTGCGCATGCTCCGGCTGGTCCCGTTTAGGCGGTGCTTGGGTTATAACGCTCGGCCGGCTGGCTGCGTAACAGTGGCTGCTGGATCCTCCGCCCAGAGGCTCGCGGTACGGTGGAGGTGGTGAAGCGCGTTGATGCTTCACAGTACTAGACGTAACGGACATGTCAATGGGGCTGTCCATGTCAGGTTCCCTCTCCCTCTCCCTGTCGCTGCCTGCATCGTGAACTTGATATTCCGCGGCGGCGGCTCGTTGGCGACGCTCGCGACGCCACTTGGTGGTTGGAAGCTCTTTTGATGTCAGTCGCGTTTCTGAAATGATTAAGAAACTGGGCTTCAAAACGAGTTTTTCGCATAGGGTTAACATTTCGATATTGATATTGGTTTTGTTTTTTTGGCTAGGCAAATTACAATAACAACAAATTCGATTATTTGAATAATGGCTTTGTGGCTCGAGACCGCCTTCTAATCCTTTGATTTGCTTCATTGTGGTTTTCTTCGTGTCTCTGTCATGAATTTTGATTATGAACGGCAATAAAGTGGGCGTAATGATTCACATGGAGTTGGATGGTTCTGCCGGCGACGCAGCCACGTTCAAGTTTGTTGCCTAAGTCTTTCATTTTTTTTTCAATGAATTTCCGCTCAAAAACTGAACGGAGCTTTCGAGTGTCATGCCAACTTAAACGAAGGCAACGGTGACAGACTCAGACTCAGACTCAATTCCAGACCCGGTCAGGAGGTGGGCAAAACAAAAAATTATGCATAAAAGCCTAACAACAACAATAGCGAATACACCATAAAACAAAAAAAGAAAAAAACAAACACTATTGAAACTCCGAGTCACAAAAGTTGGTTAAGAAAACTAGTTTTTCTACGATCACGAGAATGTGTCAGTGTATGCGAGCATGAAGCGTTTACACTGAGCAAAACGGTGGGCCCCTCGTCTGGACAAAGGCACCCGGCATCTAAAATGAATATTGTTCGAGTTTTTGCGTGGGAAGTGGGAAGGTGTGCGTGGGCATCTACCAGATTGGCAATACAACCACCGTAAAGTAAATACCCTCACTTTTCCATGTGCACTCCAAATGACGTACAGTGCAGTTTCTGTTTCAGATTTGTTTTTTTTTTTTGGTCGCTGCTCCTCAGGAAACCAAGCTAAAAGAAAAAACTTCAAAATTACGTACAGCAGGCCACTCGAAAACGCGTCTTGGAGCCCAAATTAAAGGGGCAGCCAAACCCGTCAAACAACTTCTGCACATTTCGAGCAGCGATGCCTGCCAAGTTCTCTCCTCTCGGCCAAGGAGTCGAGCGCATGAATGAATGAATGAATGAAGGAGTTGGTGGCGTTGGTGGAGGCGGCTGTTTTTGTGCATGTGGCTCTGACTGTTGCTGTTGCTGTGGCGGAACCAGTTGTTGTGGTCCTGTTTTTGGCAACGTCACCGCTGGCTGCAATTTATTATTATTTTCTGTGCCTGCGTCACGAAAGGTGCCACAAACTGGTTGCTCTCCGGAGTTTCATGGAGTAAGCCAAGAGCAAAACACAAAAAAAATATATCTGACGTACAAGAATAACACCAACAAAAGCAGTGAGACTGGCTTCTGGTTGCAGCGGAAGATGATGGGGATGATGATAATAATAAAGAAACATTCAAATTTTATTGCACATTTCCGGTCGTCGCTGAAAGGCAACTTTGTCCGGTTTTTGCAGTGGGGGATCATCATTTGGGTCTTTCATTCTTTCAGTATTCTGTGTGCAGCATTATTTATACATATTGCATTTACAAACATGTTGTTGCTGTTGTTTGACTGTTTGTTTGTCGGTTCTTGTTGCTCTTTGTCTCCTCCGATGATCTCTAATCAAACAAAAGACACAGAAGCTAAATAAATTCAACGACCCAAGCTAATGGAAGCAAGGAAAGTGCCTGATCAATGATGGAGCTCTCATGGCTAAACTTTTGCTTAATCACCCAAACAATCCACTCGCGGAGCAGATCCTATCAAAAATCGCTAACCAGTCGCTCAGTCGATTTGCTCTACTCTCGCACTGCAAACAGCAAATAGAAAAACAACATTTGTTGCTTATGCAAACACGTTTTTTTTGCAATTGTTGTTGCTGCGACTGCTGTTGTTGTTTTCGTTGGAGTTGTTGTTCTTGCTGTAGCTTAAGTTTGTATACTTATTTTCATCGCCACCGCCACCGCCACCGCCGCCGTCGCTGTCGGTATCGTCGTAGTCGTCGTCGCAGGCGTTTCTTATTATTTTTATTATTTTTTGCGCCGGCTTGTGAGTCATGCTCGTGCTCGACTTGATTGCAAATCTGGTTTTAATATGTCAACAAATTAAAAAAAATAAAATAAAAGAACAAGAAAGAACAAATATCTTTGACTCGTCGAAGATTAAATACCCTTACTTGTTTTTATTCCAAAAGTTAAGAATTCCAAGTCATTATTTCCATATATTTTCTGTTTTGATCGATCGGTCGAAATAATAGAATTTATATTTAAACACTTTAAGCCATATGTTTGCATAGTACTTCAAATATACAAACATACGTAGTACATCGAGAGATGCTCGTGATGCTTATGAATGATATCTTTCAAGAATATGATTGGGAACAATAAGTAAGTTTTACATACAAAGACACTTTTCCGGTCAACTCATTCTATAGAGTTGTAATATCAAAAAGTTGTTTTATAAAAGATGCCTTATAAAATTATTATCTCCGATGTGCAATTAACCAGCAAGGCAAGGTTTAATGAAGAATAAAAATTTTAATTTATGGGAAACTTAAATTTTCATTGAGTCTATCACAGCCCAATGGAAAAAGTCAAATCTTGATAAGAAGGTAAAGGTCTTACATAAAAACTAAAAGTAAATTTCTTTGGTAAAGATATTGTAAAACACAAGAGTTTTTGTTTTTAAAAATGTGCTACATATATGATAAAGAAGTCCGCTCCAGACGACTTTGAGGAGATACGAAATGGCTGTCAGTTTCAAACTTCAGCGATTAGTTGGCACAGACAGATATAAATGAGAATAAATATATACCCTTGATTTATGCAATATAGGGGAGTAGACATTTGCATATATGCGTTACACACTGCGTGACATAATTTACAAATACCTTCTAGAGCGTACTAAAACTGAAAAAAAAACAAAATTGGGTAAAGTAGGCGCTGCCACAGTTGGGTCGTATTTGTTGTTGGTTTTGAGTTTGTCCAAGCGCTAGTTTCATTTGAGAGCGACGCCGCAGCTGCAGTCGCAGTCGCTGCCGAAGTCGCGACGTTGCAGCCGGCGTCTGTGATTGTGCCAAGTAATTGAAAGCATTTGTGTGATTTGTGCAATGTGAGTGCAGTGCAGTGCATGGCGGAGCTGGCGACGATGACGCCGACGGCGGAAGCAGACCGCAGATCAGAGCCAATCGAACGTGGCCAGCGACCAATGTCAGGCATTAGCAAGCGTAGTAAAAGTGTTTCCAATTTCATTACCAATTTCGCGCTAATAGCCAAATGAAATAGCCACTTCGCTCGGAGAGACGTCATCAGCGCTTGCGTAACAAATTTGTAGCGACACGTTTTCACTTCGTCACCAACCAATGAAGTGATCAGCACTCATGAGACGCATGAGGAGCACGACCTAGCCACGCTTGACCAGTAACTGATCTTGAACAACCTATAGACTATATACTCCGGCCATTCCCATTCATTAAAATGGGCACGTAGCCAAACTTTCTGAATGACAACTCTTCACGTGAGGAACTCGTGCAAAGGGCGAGTCAACAAGCGATATCCAAATGTTGCCTTAGTTCGTGCTTTATCTATAGATTTTCTATGCTACTCAGTATTCTTTCGCGCTCTCCCTTTTTCTCGGTCTCTCGGTCTCTCTTTTCGTTTAGTCGTTTCCTTGTCTCTGTCTCGAATTTTGGCAGAAACAAGTATGTGACAAATTTGGTTTTTGGCAAACGGTGCTGGAGGTCAGCTGGGTTCTACTTTTTTGTATTTTATAATTTCTAAATTTCATATTCAATATTCCCCAATGAAACACGAACCTTTGTCTAACTGCTGTTGTTGTTGTTGCTGCTGCTTGTAGAGCTGGTGATGCATTGCTGCTGCCTGTTGCAGATCCCGCCACGGTTGCCACAGCAAGCTGCTGGCCATATTGGAGTTGTTCTGATGCAGCTGTTGTAGTGGGCTGCCCGTTCCTGGTTGCTGCTGATGAGCAGCTCCTGGCAGCTGATGCTGATTAAAAAACAACGGCGACTGCGAAGGTAGCTCCGCCTGGCCCTGTTGATAGGCAGCCGCAGCGAATCTCTGCTGCAGCTGCTGCTGCGTGGCCGCAAGCGCTGCTACGTGCGCTAACGAGGCCGGAAAGTGGCGTGTCGCTGAGAAGGCCGTGGTGGTAGCAGCAGCAGCCTCCTTGCCAACTGCCGTGGGCGAGCTGGCCGTAGAACTTGACGCAGATGAGGACGAAACACTGGCCGAGGTGGAGACTTCACCTATGGAAGGCTGCTGCGAGACAGCAGCAGCAGCTGCCAGTCGCCCGATTTCCTTGATATGATTGATGAATGAGGAGTTCTGCTCAAAGGCGTTCAATATACACAGATATTCCATAGCTATCGGTTAGTTATCTCTTCGATAATATACACATACATACATGTATATATATGTGTGTATCTGTACACTTAGTTTATCGGCGGTGTCTTCTGTTCATATGCTAGATCCAGATCACATTACGTGCTGATGTAGCCACAGTTCACACTTCTCTATAGAGATCTCTTTGCGTCTCACTTGATGTCCTGGCCACAATCACAATCACAACAATAACAATAATCGCAATCCCATTGAAAGTCTCACCCACGACCGAAACGGGGAGCAGCCGGAGCTGGAGTTGAAGTTGGAGCTAATATCGCTGACAAGCAACGTTTGTCTGCTGTCGATTGTCGATCGACGGAAAGCGGCGCGTTTTTTCTTTCTTTCTTTATTTTCTTTTGATTTTTGTAAGTGACTTTTAGCTTACTTTTTCCGTTTTACGTTTTCGCTCGTTTTATTGTTGCTTTAGTTTATGATTACTTTTTGCGCTCTGTGCCGCTTCAGATACACACACACACGCACACATACACAAACAGAAACTGTCGCTGCTATAGATACAGATACGATCTGTGTTTGTCGTCTTGCGCGACTTGGCGACTCAGTCTCGGGTTACAATCCAGATCCCCGTTCACGTTCCCGTACCCATTCCCGTTTCAATCTCCGCTTTCGTCACAGTCTATGCCACTGCTGCAGCAACGGCAACGGCAACGGCGGCGCTTCAAGTCGACATTTAGCGAAATATAAATAACACGCTTTTTATATGTTTTTCTGAGTAATAATTTGCATAGAAATCGACAGAGACGACGACAGCGACGGCGACGGCGACGTCGATTCGCTCGCTGAACTTGAGCGCCAGTTTCGCTTTCAGCTCTGGCTACCGATACGACGACCGCGAACGAGCAAACGACGAGTTCGACGAATGTGGCTTTAGTTGCAGTTGATGTTGTTGCTGCTCTTGCGTCTGCTTCTTATTTTTTTTTAGCTGTACTCAAGCTTTGTCGCTGGGTCTGCCAGTGCCTCACGATCAGCTCTTCGTAGCTCGACGGACAAACTTGAACTGATCGCCGAACAGCAAACGGCGAGTGCGATTGCGAGTACGACTTGAAGACGGCGAGCTTTTGGGCTCGTAAAGCTTTGCTGTCGTTTCACTCGCTTAAACTTACTTGCGGGACGTTCTTGTTGTTGTTTTTGTTGTCGTTGCTGTTGTTGTTTTTGTAATCTGTGACTATGAGCGTCGTGACTTCGCCTTCCAGCTCAAACCCTCTCTCCAAGCACTCTCGCTCTCTCGTCTCGCCGCGTTCCGTGTAGTCTTTTGGCCTTAAAAGCCATTTGCACTTGCGACAGTTGGCACTCATATTGTTTTTGTTGTTGTTTACGTTTACTTTGTTTTTTTATTTTACTTTTTACCAATTTCCGTTTTGGCTATTGACGGTCTGGTGCTATTGTCTCGTTAGGTGCTTTCTTTGCAGTTGGCTTCGCTTGAGTTTAGTGCAAAGAAGAGAGTGAGCGCTATCCGCAGGATGACAAATGCCGCACCCCGCAGCACCCAATCCTTTGCCCTTTTACCCAATTGCAGATAATTGACAAATTTGGAGAACAAACGCTACGATGCAACAGTTTGGGTTGGGCTGACGTTGCAAGTAGAGTCATCGTTGGACAACGCTGCCCCAGCGCAGTGCGTGGGCGACTTTTGGGCCTGATCGTAGTTTATTATAAAGCTTACACACATATATAAATATGTATGTATATATACATATGTATGTATTGATTCTCATTTGCGAAAAAAAAATGGGTGAGACTTTTTGGAAAATGTTCAGCAAGCAACAATTTCATTCGTTATTAAGAGCACCCAATAAACAGTTGCTTTTGAATATAACATTACATTTTCGTTTGTGAAGATAATGTTTTATATCTGAAATATCCTAATTGAAGACAGTTGAACATTCTGTTGCTGTTCTTGTTAAAGGTTTTTATCAATGCGAGCCACTGAAAAAATTATATAGAAAACTGATTTATGTTGTTTTTTTTTCAGCAAGTGGCTTAAAAGCGAATTACTATTTTCGTATGCATATGTTCATATGTATTTGAATCTGTCTATATGTGTGTAGTTGTGGTGAGCCTTCTATTTGGAATCGCAGCCGAATTTTTTAAGCGGGTACTCAACCAAATATGTATGTATGTATACACACATACACATACGTAGATTCATAACATAAATACATACATACATATGTATATATGTATGTACATACATGCATTCATATTAATGTATTTGTTTGGGCTGCAAACTCGCTTGCGAAAATGACAACAAAGTGAAACAAACAATAGGTCGGCAATACAACCACAATAACGACAACAACTTCGTCAACAACAACAACAACAACAGCAATCGTAGATATACAACTAAAAAGTGACTGTTGTCTGTTTTCTATATATTCGCTTGTTATTGTTGTTGTAATTGCTGAGGCACGTTGTGCTGGGGCTTGGCGCTGTCTGCGTTTAAAGGCGGCCATTACTGCAACCAGAAGTAGTAGCAACAGCAACATCAGCGAGCAACAGCAACAGCCGCAACAGCAACAGCAACATCAGCAACCAACAACAAACAACAACATGAAGCAAACTCGTTTTTAATTCAATAGCAGGCCCATGAAATTTTACGCTCGATTTGTAGCACAACTACTACTGTTGCCCCAGCGCCAAGAACAACAACAACAACAGCGGTAGCCGTAACAGAAATTGAAGCACGCCAATACTTTTATAGAGAATCGATTCCAGCTAATAATGTTCGCTCAGCTGTTGTCCCGATGATCGACTCTTGCAATCTCTGTGAGGATGTATCCGTTTCTTGATATTTTTCAAATCTCACTCAATGTGCTTGGCTTTGTTAATTTGCTTAAACAAAATAAAATGCAATTTTCTGTTGCGTAGCGCACCAAATCACAATTAGGCAACACTCACAGCCAAATTATTGACTGACGAATACGACAACCGAGTGATTCCGACAAACCGACAGACGGACAGAGCGACAGACCGACTAGCTAGTTGCCTGGCTGGCTGGCTGCGGCTGTGTGATTGACTTGGCTGACAATCGGCTCACAGACATTTTGCCCTGTTGCCTACTCATCAACGGCACGATTTTTTGATTTTTTTTTTGCCTCCTCTTCTGCTTCTTCTTCTTCATTGAGTTGTTGCTTTTTTTGTTGTGCGAAAAGTTTTAGTGTAGCGTGAAACATGCGCACGCATGCGCAACGAGGTCAATCGAATGGCAATCAAACCAGCAACAACAACAGCTACGAAAAACAGACGCACAACAATTGCAAATTACAGAAATCCAAAATGAAGACAACTACAACCCAAACAGTTCCTATTTTTGTTGTTTTAGAAACTTATTTGGCATTTAAAGGATTCACAGCTGAAGTATATAAGGACAGTCGTCGCTGATTACAGTGTAGAAGGAAGTTGTGTCAATTTGATTACCATACAAATAGAAATAGGTCCGATGGGTTTCTTATTTTTTATATAGAAATTTAACCCTTGTTAGTAAAGGTTTAATAATAAAAAGAGTGATTTTATAATTTGAAGCTATAGAGTTATACTTTTGAATATATACTGGTATATAGCAAATCGAAATACTTTATTATACTCTGGGAACAAAGGGAAAAATAGTATATTGGTTTTGTGCAATGTCTTTCTTGTTGTCCGCCCGTCTGTATGAACGCAAAGCATTTGGACACATTTGCAGAAATAGAAATTATAGAAATTGAAATTCGGAACACTTACTAGTGTAGGCTGTAGGCTTATAAGGTGCTATGATTTTGGGGATGTCTTTTATCTTTTTTAACAAAAATACTGCTATTTGATATATGTATATACTACTGTACACCACTCCGACACAATAAGATACGGTACATATATCTACGCCCATTTGGGGCGAGGCAAGTCGGATAGAGCTTGAGCATCCAAATTTTCAAGTGGGTTAGTGTCAACTTCCTTTTACAATCGATCAAAAAGTTATATATTAACGCCCCTGGGGACGTGTAAAATCGGGAGTTTCTATATAGCGATTTGTATAAATCCTATAATATTTTGTAGCGCTACTAGAGCTACGGACTTAAAAATTAGAATAAATATTCGAATAGATTATCCCGGAAAAAAAGATATTGTATATATAGTTACGTATTTTCTACAGTTTTATAGCCAGAGCCAGACAATTTTAGAAATACGTTACTACTGCCCTCCTTCTTAGATTAACTAAAAATTATTGACATACGCCTCTTGGGGGCGTGTCAATTTCATGTTAAAAAAGTGCTCTTACACGCCCTTAAGGGAACAGAGTATCATGCAGTTGGTTGCGCCCGACTCTATGTTTTTTGGCGCTATTTACACTAGAGACTCGATATTTGTAATATTTATATTTATATATTTACTTGTAAGTTCCCGCATCACTATTTTTTAAAACTTTAGAGATAACTCAAAAAATTATTATCAACAATAATACGAAGTATGCTTTCAGCTATATCCGTTACCAAATGCCTTTGCCTATATTTTAACAAATCAGAACCAAGCTCAAAATTTAATTATATGAATTTGATTTCCCTATATCATCTTAATTATGAGATCTGAGTAAAAGTAAATTATTGAAATCTTTTCGAGAACAGGTTTGGTTGTTGGCATGGATTTTGACTCTTACTGAATTGTGAATTGTTGAAAGCTAATGAGCAATTCGATATTACGCAAACCCGGAAAATGCTGTGCTGATTGTTGGCTAATGATGTCTGTAGTTTTTCGTTTAGAAATCAGTGCAGAAATTTGAGAGGTCTCATTGGAGCAGCAATAGCAAATCACCAGGTCGACCAGTAAATGGGTCAAGTGGTTAAAGTTTTGGCAACAGAAATTTCAATGGTAAGTCAATAAAAGTTCTCACTGATTGAGAGACGATTATAAAAGTAACAATAAAAGATAACGGAAAATAATATCAAGTTGTTTTTTCTTTCGAAATTCGAAATACATATGTATCACTTAATGCAGTAATTAATTTGCAATTTATTGTACATAAATATAGTGTTTTAACGAAAATCTATTTTTCACCCCGATGTTCATATAATAATGGTCATATTTGTATTGGGTCGTCCACTAAGTAATTTCGTTTCATGACAATAGCTGATCTTATTGGATTTTTTTGCAGCCAACTTCACCCTTAACCGCTTTACCGCCTTAAATTTCAACAGCTGATATAGTAAAGCTTATTTGTAAAAAATTTTGTTGGATTTTATGAAAAAGTTTTCATTTCGAAGATGAAAGATCAAAAACATTTTCGGAATATTTTACTGTTTTACTATCAAAAGGGCAAAAATGCAGTTCAAACAAGTCGAAAATTATGCGATGTGTACGAAGAAGATGTATTGACCGAACGAAAATGCCAAAATTGGTTTTGCAAAATTTCGTTCCGGCTATTTCAATCTTGAGGATGCACCACGTCCTGGAAGGCCTCTTGATCCGATGTGGACAAAATAAAGTCGTTGGTCGATGCAAATCGTCGAATAACAACTCGAGAGATTGCAGAAAGATTAAATCTGTCAAACGCGACATGAAACGTCTAGGATTAATTTCCAAGCTTGACATATGGGTTCCTCATGTTCTTACAGAACGACTGCGATACGCTTATTAGACGTCAAAGAAACGATCCGTTTTTAAAGCGCATTGTTACCGTCGACCAAAAGTGGGTTGTTTACCAGCTCAAACCACTTCGAGGGCCGATATTCACCAAAAAAGGTTTATGTTGTCCGTTTGGATTTCAAGGGAATCGTTTATTTTCAGCTTCTGCCGGACAACACAACGATTAATTCTGAAGATTATTGCAATCAGCTGGACAAATTAAGTGATGCACTCAAAGAAAAGAGACCAGAATTGGTCTATAGAAAAGATGTAGTGTTCCAGCAGGATAATGCGAGACCTCATACAAGTTTGATGACTTGCCAAAAGCAATTGCAGCTTGAATGGGATGTGCTTCCACACCCACCATATTTTCTTGACTTGGCACCTTCCGACTATTACCTGTTCCGGTCTCTGCAGAATTTTTTTGGATGGTACAACCGTCACCTCAAATCTGGACGTTAAAACTACAACTAGTTTTTTGCCAGCAAGGATTAAAAATATTATGAGCGTGGAATCAATCTCTTGCCCGAAAGATGGCAAAAGGTATTAGATCAAAATGGAGAATACATAATTTCATAAAATGATTTATAAAATAAAAAAATCGTGTTTGAATTGCACTAAAAAAACGATATAACTTAGTGCACGACCCAATATATATTTTAAAAACAGTACATCCTTCCCCACAACATCACATTAATAAGTTTAACTAATAACATTTTTAATGTGACAATCGGGAAAAACCGACTACCATATTCTCGCTTACAGTGCAATAACGGTCTAAGAGTTATAAATTTCACAGAAGCTCATCAAAAGTCTTCTTTCCAGGTAGCTCTAAGATCTTAGTAGGTGTATATATATAAAACAAAAAGTTTGTCTAATGCGGACATGCAGGAGTCCTAGTTTCAATAGCGCCGAAAGCAAATGCGTTCTCACTGCCAAATAAGCCGACGGTCAGAAAATAGGACTTACAATGCAGTATAAAAACCTGATTAGGGAACCGCGTGTTCAATTGAAAACATTTAATTCAATGAAAATGTTGATACTTTTGGAAAATTCTAATTTCTGGAAGTTCCCATTTCTGAGCGTCTACTGTATGAGCAGAAAGACAACACAAATCAGGAGAAACCAGTTCAAAATTTAAATAAAACGCGAGCGTGCGCGCAGTTTGAAAACCTGTTTGCCTGTTGGTTAAAAGCAAAAACAACAAGAACAACAACAACAACAACAGAAACATAATGAACAGACTGGCAATAGCAAAAGAAACAATAACATAAATATAGTTGTCATTCTAAAATATCATCCGGCATTAAATCTAGCGTGAGAAAAAGTCAATACGAATTTGCCCAGAATTGTTGAGAAAAATGCAAATAATGTCAAAAAAGAAAATTAATTTTAGATTAAACCGACTTAATTATATTAATAACTGTTCTCAAAAGAGCAAAAATCAAATTTGTGGTCCAACGTTAAAAGAGAAAAAACAAAAACAACATCGAGTGCAAAAAGAAAGGCATCTAGACGGTCATCTGGCTGGCTAGATGGAGGTTGTGCACGGATTGGAGACCAGTTACTTGTGGTCGAGAATCACGGCTAGTTTGCGTGCCGTTTGCTAGTAAAAGGAAGAGAGTGTTTGGCAACTGGCAATGGAAAATTGAAAGGCCATGTAAATTACTTGATGAGCTGACGTATCCAGCTGTGCCTGGTGAGCGCTCGCCTAACTGCTTAGCGCTGCCTCAATTGTTGTAATGACTATTTGTTTATTAATTATGGGCACACACAGAGCACACATCAGCTGACAGCAGCTGTGTAGTGTGTTATTCTAAAATCTCTGGCACAAGTGCCGCCAGCTTAATTAACCTGGCCACAATCATAATCGACCCGCTTTTCTTGGCTACCATAGGCCGGAGAGCCACGTGTGATTTATTGAAGAACTGAAATGCGTATTTCGATTATGACAAATTCATTAATCACAGCCAGGTTAACGACATTTTGCATTTCCAATTTGGCTGATCAATCAAACTGTGTGACGACACAGTCACCAGCCACAAGCCACAAGCCAAAGGGCCCGATTATATATGTACATTTACCAGGGGCAACACAATTGCTGACATGTGACAAAGCTATGCGTCCGAGTTTAAAAACGTCAACAAATCGCACACATTACCCAATTGTTTTGAAAAATCTACACATATTTTTGTGTATATATACATATATATATAGATATGTAGGGGTATAAAAAAACACATATTTTAATAAATAAATTCCGTTCGCTGTTGACAGCTGAACGTATGTGGATGCATGTATGCATGTATGTGTTTGGCCAAGGAATTTGTCATGTATGTATGGGTATGTTGATAAAGACATCTCGAATGGGCACCGCGTTAATGGAAAAATGCAAACTAGCATACACAAATAAACCGGGGAGCACTTTATCACAATATTTGTGCTTTTGGGGAAGCTGCCACAGAAGCGTACATACCCTAATCACAAATGTCTAAATTAATTCAATTATTCAAATGAGAAGCGAATTGCAATTGTTTAATCCATACGCATATGTATGTATCTGTTGGACATAGCCAATCCGTTAACATTCGTATTTCGTTGTCACGCACTCGAAAGGGAGGCGCACGAATAGTACAAATTTAAATAGCAAATACGTGCAAACATATGCAAACTATTGTAAATGTCGCCAATACAAAAATGTGCAATACTCGTACATATGTACATAAAAATACACATGCATATAAATATGTACATATGTACCTATAGCTACATTCATAACATACATTAATACATACCGCCCGATTCGTGCTCGTCTCGGCGTCAACTATTGATAATACGCCCGCACGCGGGCCACAGAGTTTGCCTCGTTGTTGTCGACGTCGTTTTCAAAAATGCGGCATTTGACACATTTATGAAAATCGGAATCGGAATGCGCCGCAAACTCATTTTATTGGAATGTTTTATTTTCAGTTCGCTCGTGATACGCAATAAATGTGCGTGTGCATTTGCTTATATACATACATATGTATATACAAACATATGTATATATGGCAGAGAAATGAAATACATTGGGAGTTTAAGTTGCGACATATGCACTTCAGCTGAGAATGCCAAAGACTATGATTCATGCTATAAGGAGGAAGAGCGATGGCGATTAACAACAACTTGGACACCAAATCTTAACTACCTACATGTGCATATATGTACACACATACATATGCACAGAAAAGTGTCAACCAAGAGTTACATTGTTAAAATACTTTTAAGTTTATAGGACGCGGTCGCAAAGGTGAAACCCATAAAAACATGAGGAGCACAGACGAGCCCGAAAATATAAATAACAAGAACCAATGTCGGTGTCAGTCGGTGTCAACATCCATAAAAGTAACATCATCAAAAAGTAAGCCTGGTTGCCACTGTTTCTTTTTTTTGGGAATTAAGTTGATGGAAGCCCAATTAAAATATTATCGATAACTAAATGAACTGATGGCCAAATGTCGGTCGAGTACTCACCGCTAGTATTGTTCTGCACCATGGTGGCCGCTCGGGAGAGAACGTCCAGGGCTGATTCCATTTTTTATATATATTTGGATAGCTCGGGATGCACTGCGTGCGGACTTTTTAGCTATGGCCGTGGATGTGGACTGCGTTGTCTTTTTGAATTGCACCGCATGAGTTTCACACTGTAAAGACAACAAAAGAGAGAAACACCAAATTGACCAAGGCACAAACTGGATATATGTACATACATAGACATTACAAAACCATATCGAAGACTGTATGCATGCGCACACAAACATATGTTTGCATGTACGCATGTATGCATGTATGTAAATGGAACGCAAAACTTAACAAAGACTGACGTTTCGGCCGCTGACTGACTGAAACAAACAAGGCGAAATCCTGCTGCTGCTGCTGCTGGCTGCACAGTTTTCAGTTTTCATCGCTATGGCCATGGACACGGACTGGGGGTGGAGGGCCCCAAACACGATGCAGTTGGGACAGGTTTGAAGACGGCAGCAACAACAGCAAGCAGTAAGCTAACAAGCACAAGCAGCAACAGCAACAGCGTGAGCCATCGCAGCCTAAAATTTGGCAATGACCAAGTACAGCAGCAGAGCGCGGTCACAGCACACGTAACCGAAACGGATTTACCAAAATGCCATATTGTTGCCAAGCATGCCAACAGCCAAAGATTTTTTTATTTTTTTTACATTTACCTTTGCTTGGACGCCTTGAAATTTTGTTATCGTCGTGGAATAAGAGTTGCTATTATTGTTTATGCGTTCCGCTCTTCCCGTTGCTCTAATATTTGATGATTGTCTGGCAAATATTTAAATATATTTTTGAGATCCATGTAAGCCAACAGCATGCAAACGGTTTACAAATTTTTTCGTCTTTTATTGAATTCTGTTCAACTCCACTGTGAAATGCACGAAAAACAACACACGGCAGTGTTAGAAAACATTATTTGTGCGCTCTCAGTTTTGCGTCAATGCACTCTATTTGCGTCACGTTCTTTTTTACGTTCAATGTACTCATTTCTGCGTTGATTACTTTGCGCTTACGTTACTGTGCCTTCGACTTTTTCGCGCTTACAATGCGAAATTGCTAATTCGCATAAAAAATATACATAATTTTACGCTTTTATATACAGTATACAAGCATTTAGAAATATATTAAACAAACAATACCTGCAATACAAACAAATTAAAATTTTTATTCAATAGAAGTTAATTTTTAAAATGTTTCCATATCGAATTGATTCGAGTTGCATTTTTAAATTTTTGTGATTTTTTCGGTTTGCATCGTAAACTAAATTACAGTCGTTATGATTTTGATTAACGTCGTGATAACTTACGTCGCCCATCCTCTGGGCCAATAGCGTGGGAACAATCAAAATTTTGATGGATGCAATTGGTGAAATAGATTAATGCACCTGACTAAAAATTATTTAAAGATGAAACATTCAAATATGTCGATATGTAAAAATGTATTGTATAAAAAAATGTCTAAAATACATAAACATATTTCTTCAGTATTGAATTGTAAGAACACCTTTTCACATATTGTTCATATTTTGATGTAGTTTAAAATATATGTTTGTATGCTTATTTCCAAGAAGGAAAACAAGTAAAAAGATTTGCTATTCAACCATTTAGTATTTAAGCAAGTAATATTTAGGTCAACACTTAGATTTCAAGTTATTCAATTATTTGTAGAGCTGACTTTACTTGAACTTGAGGGTTAACTTAGTGCCGAAGTAAAAGGCATGATTATTTGTCAAATTTTGAGGCTCTAGGCATGAATATTATTATAGAGTTAATCAATTTTCCATGCACCCAAGAAGCTTACAAATAATTTTTGATATATGTACATATGTATTTGTAAAAGAGGTCAAGTGAAACTTGTCAAGTTTTGGGGTTCTAGGTGTAAAATTGTAGAAGATATAGTTTTTACCTATTTGCTACGACCCTATTGGACAAACGACGCTATTTTTAGTTGGGGCGGTATATGAAAATATATGTGTATTTCGAATATCGTCTCTGGCTCTAAAGGCGCTAAAAATATTAGAGGATTTATCTTAAGGACTTTATAAATATTCCCGGTTCACCACGCCGCTTTTGGAACTTTGCCAAATTTTGATGTTGTAGCTCTAAGACTGTAGAATATACAGACTTACCCATTTTTCCACTCCCCTTTAGGGCTTAGCTATATGTACTCTATATTTCTGTATGGGGGTGGGACACACGAGTATATATTCGAAATTGTATGTACTAGACTTTCAATGTAGATTTTAATTTCTAGCAGGAGATTGAGTTCATCCAGACAGATGGACTGATGGATGGCTATATCAGCTCAAACATGGCAAGGTCGTGCAAGCGTGCTGAACAAAAAAATATGCATATACTTTATTTAGTCGGAGATGCTTTCTTGCAAACTTCTGACCAATATAAATATTTTGCAAGCTTATAAAAATATAATGCTATTTTAACACCAAATATTTCATCAAAGAAGTAAAAACTCTCTAGTCGGGAATGTCCGATTACGAGGTCCCTTGAACGTTTTTTTTCGTTTTTGCAATTTTCCGTACATACAGACAGATAATTATAAAAGTAAAAATAATTTATAATCGAAAAAAAATGTTTGTCTGCAGCGGGATTTCTACCTGAGTCTCCTTGCTTGCCCGATTTGCCACGCACCAAAGAGGCGGATATATTTGGGTTGATCGCTAAGCAATTTCGTTTCATGACAACAGCTGATCTTATTAAATTTTTTCGCTCTTAACAGCTTTAAATTTCAGCAGCTGATATAGCAAAGCTTATTTATAAAAAATTTTGTTGGATTTTGTGAAATAGTTTTCATTTGGTGCCCTATCGAAGATGGAAGATCAAAAACATTTTCGGCATATTTTACTGTTTTACTATCAAAAGGGCAAAAATGCAGTTCAAACAAGGCGAAAATTATACGATGTGTACGGAGAAGATGTATTGACCGAACGCCAATACCAAAATTGGTTTGCAAAATTTCGTTCCGGCAATTTCACCACGTCCTGGAAGGCCTTTTGAAGCCGATGTGGACAAAATAAAGTCGTTGGTCGATGCAAATCGTCGAATAGCAACTCGAGAGATTGCAGAAAGATTAAGTCTGTCAAATTCGATCGTTCACAAGCACATGCAAGATTTAGGATTAATTTCCAAGCTTGACATATGGGTTCCTCATGTTCTAACAGAACGAAATTTGCTTCCTTCGCATTAACTACTGCGATACGCTTATTAGACGTCAAAGAAACGATTCATTTTTAAAGCGCATTGTTTCCGGCGGCGAAAAGTAGGTTGTTTACAACAATGTAAAGCGCAATAGAGAGCTCAAACCACTTCGAAAGCCGATATTCACCAAAAAAAGTTTATATTGTCCGTTTGGTGGGATTTCAAGGGGATTATTTTGAGCTTTTGCCGGACAACACAACGATTAATTCTGAAGAGTATTGCAATCAGCTAGACAAATTAAGAAATGCACTCAAAGAAAATAGACCGAAATTGGTCAATAGAAAAGGTGTAGTGATCCACCAAGATGATGCGAGACCTCATACAAGTTTGATGGCTTGCCAAAAGCTATTGCAGCTTGAATAGGGTGCAACCATACCCATATTCTTCAGACTTGGCACCTTTGGACTATTACTTGTTCCGGTCTCTATAGAATTTTTTGAATGGTACAACCTTCACCTCAAATCAGGACGTCAAAAACCACTTGAACCAGTTTTTTGCCAGCAAAGATCAAAAATCTTATGACCGTGGAATCAATCTCTTGCCCGAAAGATGTTAAAAGGTATTAGATCAAAGTGGAGAATACATAATTTCATAAAATATTTTATAAAATAACAAGTAAGAACGCTCTAGTCGGGTCTGCCCGACTAGGAGATAACTTCGATGTTATTAAAGTCAGAGACTTGAAATTTGGAATATATATTCCTGAGTTGCACCCAAATACAAAAAGATATAGGTTAAAAAGCTACGCCCTCTGGGGGCGTGGCAAATCGGATAAAACTATATCTTCTACAGTTTTCAAGCTAGAGCATCCAAATTTGAAAAGTAATATACTTTTCGCCTCCCCTTCAGATTGATCAAAAAGTTATATATCCACGCCTACTTGGGGCGTGGCAAATCGGGAAAGTCTATATAGTGCTTAACATAAATCCTCCAATATTTTGGACGCTGTTAAAGCCAGAGACTTGAAACTTAAAACATATATTTGTATCAACCACCCCTAGAAAAAAGATAAAGGATATATATCTATGCCTATTAGGGGCGTGGCAAATCGGAAAAAACTATATCTTCTACAATTTTACAAGTAGAGTTCCAAAATTGATACTGACGTTAGGCTTGACCGTTTCGACAAAAAAAATTAATATTATATATATCCGCCTCTTGGGGGCGTGGCAAATCGGAGAAAACTATATCTTCCAAAGTCTTATAGGTACAGTTTCAGAAGTTAATATACAGGTTACTGTTGTCCTGCTTAATAGATTGCCTAAAAATTATACCTATCCAATTGTTGGGGGCGTGGCAAATCAGAAAAAACTGTATCTATATCCTTTGCAATTGCAAGGGTATTACTTTTATTATTATTTTTTCGATAACTCATCCTATTTCCTTATTATCGATAACAATCGATTTTTTGACTATGTTTTTAAGCTATAACTTAAAGACCAGAATAGCTAGAGATACCAAATTGACTATGTAGGTTTCTGTGATGCAAATTCAGATAATAAACTTTTTAAATTTTGGATACCTCCCCCCATTAGCCCCATAAGTGGAAAACAACGTATTTCAAATACTAGGGAGTTGAGACTTAGCATATATACACCTTTGATTGTTATTATTATGTTATACAAATTTCATTAAGAAAGTAAATATAGAACCGAAGTTATTTAACAATCAATTTCTCATAATGCTGCCCAGAATGCAGCCCAAGCGCAGCCGCTAATTCATGTATGCAGTAAGCGGCGCGCGTGCTTGTGTATGTATATATATGTATGTAAGTATGTACTAGAGCGATCTTACTTGTTTTAATTAATTTCGTAAATTTTGTTCTCATAGTTGTTCAAAAGGCTCGGCATTATAAAATTTGATACATGATAAATGTAATCATGTTAATCTAATTAAAACTGGCGACTGCGGTAAATTTATTAGCTCATAATTCAATACGACTTAGGTTTGCAACTATGCGTTTTTGCACTTATGCCGCATTAAACTAAAAGCTAACAAATTTTTAATAATAATTTCTTATTATAAATAATTATTTCCTCTCATCAGAGATTGCTACATAGCTTAGGTCGGCTGCACTGCATTGTCTTGTTCTTCCACACGGCTTTCCCGGGTATATCTAAATTCATAGTTACTATCGATGCCTACGAAATAGGTCGGCAGAATGCCTCGGCCTTTGACATAGGTCATGCCGCGGTAGTTACATTCTAGCCCATATTTTTGCAGTATAACGGCTGTTTCCTCCGTCACTTGTATTTGTCCTGCGACGCCGGTAGAGTCCATGCGGGAGGCCATGTTGACAGCATTGCCCCAAATATCGTAGTGTACCTGAGAGGCGCCCACCACCCCGGCCATCACTTCTCCGCTGGATATCCCAATGCTCATGTCGGCATTAAATACAGCTCGATCAACTGGAATGTTCTTGTAATTATTGTTGCATACCCAAAGCGTACGCATCAGGTCTAATGCAAAGGTAGTCAACACGAAGACCACTTCCTCTCGTTTCTGGTTTATGGTGTAATTATCCCTGTCGAAGGCAGTCAGCGAGCGACGTGCTCGAAGGACTGCAAAACATAAGGTATTTATATTATCAATGGACCTATTAACCTGTATCGCTCACCCTCCTGAATAACAGACCCGTTGAAATGGTTTTCATCCTGAATGATCGAGGAAAACCGTAGATCCAAGCCACAAGCTGCCATATACGTACATCCCACAATTTTGATCTTTTCCACTAAATAATCGTCTGTATAATAGGACAACTGCAGGAAAAAAATTAACACCTGGAAAATTGCAAAGGTACTTTATGGGCTTTACGATCTGGTCAAATTCAGAAATAATCTCGTTGAGAACACGCAAGTTGGGCAAAGTCATTTCAAAATTTTTAAGGGAAGCGAACATGACGGCCACCATTTCGTAGTCTTCATAGTAAAGCTCGTGTTTAGCTAGTGAGGTCAGATAGACGTTGACTGCATCAATCCATAAAAAGATGTTCGTTAGTATAATAAATGAATGTCAAGTGAACAACAGTCCTACCAACATGGGCCGGCAAAATGTTATGCAATAAAATAGTTATAGATTGATCTGCTATGCGGGCATCGTCTTGTTTTTTTATCAGTTCCACTCTCCACCTAAATAAAACATTTAACAAGATGGGATTAAGGATTCAGGTTTCTACTCACTTGAAATTGAGTTTGTTATTAAACTCAGTCTGTCGCTCCTTGAAATATAAAGTAAGCAAAGTAATTATAATCACTATACAGTGGCCATATTCAGCTGAAAAATCGGGATTGGTTGTCAAGCTAATGTGAACTATGTACTCGTATTGATAAATCAGGATACTTAAATAACTTATGGCCTCCACTAGGCTAATTATCATTTTCATAATGAACGGAATGCGTGTAAATATTATGCTGATGATAATTATAAGGCACACCATGTAAGTGAGCGACCACGGAGAGAAGCACAGATCGGTATCCATCTCGTATTGGTACAGTATGCTGTCAATATGCGCTAGGTGGAAGACGTCCCTTTTACAATCATTCTAAATAAAATAAATCTATAGCTAGCCATCTTTATCCAATCAATATGTATAGTTACCCACCAACATGGCAGATATGGTAACAATGTAAGCTATGATAAAGTACATATATATAGCGATTCGCTTCACGAGGCTGCGCTGTACATTTTCTACGATAAGAAATATGGAGCAGCTGAACGAGGAGTATTGGTGTGAGTGTTTGGCATACCGCCAAAAGCAGATCTTCTTGTACCAAGTTAAGAATAGTAACATGGATAAAGTAATCGCCAGAACTAAGTCCACATAACAGAAATTGTAACTAGTAGTATTAGTGCTATAAACAAGTTGCACGTATATGAGGCTCATGCCGCAGAACCAAGCCAGAAGTACACTGTATTTCAACATGTAATCGGGTTGATGTATGTACTTATATTCCAGCCGAGGATCGCGAAAGTGTAAGAAAAAAGTTCCAATTTCTCGATGGGTTGTACTTAGTGGTTCTTTGTGCTTTTTAAAACTAATCATTTCACGAAAAGTGCTTTTCAGTCTGTTTGGGTATACAGAACACACATCATTTCATAATACGGCTAACCAAATAGACACTCTTACCCTTTGGGACCGAGCGGCATCTTTTTCAATTCTTCATCCAGTCCAGCGGTATCTTCATTATTCTCTGTTGTAAACGATAATGTTTCAACTGAATCGTAAGAATCCAGGTCGACGTTTTTCTTTTTTGCATCAATACCATTAATGAGGAATGTGGTAATGTTTAACTTTTGAAGATAAGGATCTTCACGCGCTGCATCAGTGCCACTATATACTTGATACCCATCGCCAATCATTTGGAGAGTTCTTTCGCTAACATGAATTTGGCCGGGCATCCCTGTTGCCTCCAATTGGTTCGCAATCAACACATCTATACCTAAAAAAAAAAATAAAGCAAATATATTGTACCAGTAGTGGGCTTGAAACCAGTGATCAGTCTTAAATTTTGCTTACCCCAAATGTCATATTGTAGTTTCGCTCCCCCAAGAACGCCAGCAAACACACATCCCGAATGCACACCAATGCGTATGTCTATATCAATCATTACTTTGGCTCTAAAAGATTGTAGACATATGTATATGTAGGAGACATTAACCAGAAAATAACATTGGGACTGTACTAACCGCAGTTCCCGAATATTATCTATCATACAGAGTCCCAAATTGACGCAACATTTAGCATGGGAAGGATTTGGCTTTACCAAGCCTGCCACACAATAGTAGCAATCGCCCAAGAATTTGATACGTTGCACCGCGTACCGAGAGGCAGCGATGTCAAATCTGGCATACAATTCGTGCAACAAAGTGACCAGTTTCTTAACGGTTAAAGTAGTCGTCAAGTGGGTGTAGTTCACTATATCTGCATACAGAATACTGACTTCGGGATGAATTTGTATGGCTATAATGCGATCTCTTCTATTGCTAATGGGCATATTGTGATGCTTCTGAGAGTACTTAATTCGATTTCGAATAACATCTTGAATGGGCTGTGCTATTTGTGGCGGCAATATGCTATGAAGGAATACCCTTTCCTGCGCACGTGCGCTCTTTAGGATAATATCCTCCATCACATACTGATGT
The DNA here is from genome assembly GCA_035045545.1 of Drosophila gaucha. Classification (NCBI taxonomy): domain Eukaryota; kingdom Metazoa; phylum Arthropoda; class Insecta; order Diptera; family Drosophilidae; genus Drosophila; species Drosophila gaucha. The sequence goes on from JAWNOY010000435.1 coordinate 630,640, forward strand.
CGGTCAAGGAACGATGCACGGACAATAATCTCGAGCATTATGCGAAAATACGTTCCCATCATATTTAAGCAAATATAAGTGCATAAAATAGCGACCATTTCGTTAAAACGTGTCTTGTCACCTAAACCGAACCGATATTCTGCACCTAGATATAATATAAAGTAGCTTATGTATATTACTGACACAAGTGCTGCTAACGTGTTGGCCGGCACGATATTAGGAATTGGGAAAAACAAATAAATCATTAGTATGGTGTATGCATCAAAGAAGGTTCCCAATATCCAATCATGGGTACAGAAATGGTAATAGTTAAGCGAAAGATCTGTAAATATATTATATTAATAAATATTTATAGTATATCTATACAAGTAATGCATTACAGATTCAAAGCGAATACCCACCAACGGAAACAATAATCAGCACGACAACCACCGATGTAACATACGTCACCCATTTATGTTTCATCACAAAATTCACATTTACATTGACCCACATTACAGCAATGACGATAGCTGCAGATGGAATATAGCAGTACAAATCAGTATATATTAAGTCCAGGGGCTGTGTACGCAACGAATCAACTATAGATCTTATTATCATTTAAACAATTCACATTCGAGACCTCACCACGCATGTAGTGAACAACAGAGTGCAATGGAGAGTTGTGAGAAATAAATGCAGCAACTGGAACACGCTGATGTAGTTGGCACGAAGACGCATCTGGTGCTCTATGAATGCTGCCTCTATACCCACCTCTTTACACTTTTTCTAAAAAAAGTTTAAATTAATATATAGTATATGGAGTTCATTGCAATAATATATACGATACCCTTAGAAATCCGTAGTCCCATTTGATCTCATTCGTATAAATCAATTTGCATTTCATGTTTAAGAGCTGTCTTTATAAGTAATATTGTTCTGAAAAAAAAACTACATAATCAAGGAGTAGGTGATTAAGTAGTTCCAAACATAAATTGACATATAATGGTCCTTAGCACAAACTTCCAAGTTTATTTATAAATATTTTACAGCTTTCTTAGCTTTTCGGACAGACTAAGAATCTAGCATTGCGTCGCAACCCATCAAATATAAGATGACATGGTTAAATTTATGTAAAAGTTAAGTTATAATATATATCTTGTAATCAGGACGACGAATTGAGTCGATCCAGCCATGTGTGTCCGTCCATATGCCCGTCCGTATTATCGAAAGGACCTCGTTCACTACAAAAACTAGAGATGTGAATTTTTCTTGAATAACGTGCACAGTACTATTATTTCTATTATTATATCTTTTATATTAATGACAATCGATATTTGTACAGAATATAGGCATATGTATCGCCGATGTACAGTGTGCCTTTGAGCTTTTGGAGCAAACCGTGCTTTCTAAACCCCAAATGAGCGTAGCTACATATGCCATACCTTTTTGTCAAGGCGCGGGATACATGAGTATATATTCCAAATCCTAATTCTTAGACAACATTCTCAGATGAAAAGATATGGTTATTAACAATTGCCACGCCCACTGGGATTTTTGATCGATCTTTGATTTTAAATAATTGATCATTAGAGGAGGTCAACAGCAAGCTACTTGCCAATCGCAGTTCTTAGACTACAATATTGGCTGAAAATAATAGCGTTTTTGTTTAAAAATATATATTATTTCTCGATTTTGCGATTTGCAGTGGGAGTATCGGAAATACACTTAAGATTAAGCTTAAGAGTGTACTCACGAGTATATACATATATGAAAATTCAAGTCTCTAGCTTCAAAGGTGTCCAAATTCAGCGCGTCCATACAGATAGGTGGAAAGACGGACGGACAGCAAGACGGACATTGCTCAACATTTTTACTTCGTGATCGAGTATAAAATAAATACAGCCACGCCAACTGGGGGCGTGATAAAACGGTAAAAACTATATCATCCACAGCTTTAACGCTGGGATAGCGAACTTTTGCAGTTATACTGCCGTTGATCCTCTTCTACTGACTGTCAAATAAAATGTATGGTCTGTGCATAAGGGCGTGGAAAATCCGAAAATCATTACTTGATAAAATTTACCTCAGTCGGTTATGATCGACTGCGACGTTCTTTCTTGTTTAAATGGAATTGGAGCTAGAGTAGAGGCAACCGTTGCGACATAGAAGAGAGCAAAAAGTGTGTTACCAATGAACCAACAACGAATATTTGCGGAAGGTCAACTAAATTAGAACTTAATTGTATGTATTTCATCGGTGCACTACAGTGGTCCATCTGTTTTCGTATGTAAGTATGTATTTTTAAATGCAACAATACTTGCAGCTTAATATCTGCTTACCCCTTTGACTTACCTACTTACTTTTTAAGTTGCCGGTCAACTCTTCGGGGGTCTCATGTTGCTGACTGGTTAAGCGGGACACTTACAGTCGTGTATATGCCGTTAATAGTAAAAGGTTAACGGTACACACATACATAATCGAAATAAAACTAAAAAGCATACAAACAACAAACACCTTCAACACGAACAGCACAATAACAATGATTTTATTTAAATAGTTTTAAAAAATATATATATTTTACTGTACCATTTTTAATTGCAACGGCTTTGGTAATTTTTAGTGTCAATGTGTGATGTATATATAGTAACAATATATTTCTAGTATTTTTTGTCATTTAGGCGAATTAAGTGTATTGAATTCGTATTTAATTATTATTAATTTTTATTGTTTTTGCATTTCGAGCTAATGATATTGTTTTATTGAAACACATCAACAATTTCTTTAAAATTGAAATAATCTTGCAATCAACTCGACGTAAATTCAACCATCAGAAATCGATACATAATTATCGAATTGTCTAAAAGTGGTTACAATCGATAAAATATCAACAAATCCTATGTAAAAGTGTGTTTTCTGCTGCAGTCGAAGTGCAATTAATTAAAACTCGATTCAAGTAGGAAAATTACATATTTGGGGCGTTGGCATTTACGTAGTTGTCGGGTACAGTACCAAATAAGGCGCATAAGTGAAAGCTTAAAAAAACCTTTGAAAGTAAAATTTTATCGTATTTTGCGGCTTTGTTCAAGGTCGTTGGCATTAGTTGCCGACGAGCGGACGAAGACTTACGCACATTCATTTGCGCAAGTAGGCACAGAAAAAATGGCTATTAGCTTTGAGAAATATCGTACACAAATTGTGGATGCTTGGAAGGATGTGCTTAGCGACAAGAGTGACACCAACTGGGCTTTGTTTGGCTATGAGGGCCAGACAAACGAATTGAAGGTAGTTGGAAAAGGAGAAGGCGGCGTAGAGGAGCTAATCGAAGACCTCAACAGCGGAAAAATTATGTATGCGTTCTTGCAAATCGAAGATCCAAAGACTGGCCTCAATAAATACCTGCTCATCAACTGGCAGGTGAGTCATTGTGTGTTGTTCCAACTGCTACTTGTTATCTTATCTAATTCACCGTCCCTCTATAAAGGGCGAAGGTGCTCCAGTGCTACGCAAGGGCACCTGCGCCAACCATATTCATGACGTGGGCAATTTTTTATCTGGAGCTCATTTGACGATCAATGCACGTAACGAGGATGACATCGATCTGGAGCGCTTGCTAAAAAAGTTGAGTACGGTTAGCTCAGCGTACAGCTTTAAGGAGCCGCGTGGCGCGATGGAAGACCAAAAAGCGCCTGTGGGCACAAACTATATGCGCGTTATTCCTACTAAGGAGCTGAATGCTAGCGTAATGCAAGATTTCTGGAAAAAAGAGGAGGCAGAGGAGAAGCATCGCATTGGGGCTGAAAAGGAGGCAAAGCGATTAGAGCTTCTTAAGCTTGAGCAAGAGCAGCGAAGTCGCGAGGAGAAAGAGCATAAGGAGCGCGAGAAGATGGTAATAAGCACTACAAAACTGCAACCAGCGCATGTACCAATAAAAACGTAAATATACATTTTATCATAATTTCCATTCATGATAATTAATTGTCTATCATTTACAGCTCGCCACAACCATTAAGTCCGGAGAAAACAAGTGCTAGCTTTGAAAATAACCTAACTGATGCAGAACGTATGCGTCAGGCACGAAATCAGGAGGCACGCGAGCTGATTGGCTCTCGGGTGGGTGCTGCCAAGGCCATGTTCACCAAGCACACAAGCGAGGGTCAGCTGCAGTCCAAGTAAGTTGCCAGAATTCAACTGCATAGCATTGTTGGTAATACCAACTTAAATTTGCAGACTAAACACACAACCGCCTGCGAAGCCTGCCCGTAATTCTATTGCACAGCGTATAAACGTGTTCAATCACAATCAGACACACGATACAGCGATCCCCTTGGCTCCACAGTCTGAATCACCGGTAAACATACCAGTGGTGGTCGAACCTGCAGCAGCAGCTGCTGAGCCCCAAGTCGTGGACGAGGTGAAATCCATTGCACCCATAATCGAGGAAGATGTACACCCAACTGAGGACCTACCACTGGCTCATGAGAGTGAACAGTTTTCGACCATCAAACGGTCGCCGCACAGTAAGACAAACTCGGTGCAATCACAGTCACCAGATGAAACAACATCGTCGAATGAGACTGACACGGCTGTTTACAAGGAAGAGGAAGAGGTGCGCACCAAAGTTTCTGTTACCGTCCAGCAGTCTCAGTCGGTGAAGACATCCGGCTTAAGTACACTGGAACGCAATGCACGTACGTTTTTTGAATAGTAATATTTTATACGTTGGAGTTCATCTAATTCTTTTGGTATTGGTTAACTTTAAGTGACGGATCTGGTCAACGAGGATGACTTCATATGCCAAGAGACCTTGGGTGATTTGGGACTTCGTGCGCGTGTCTTGTATGACTATCAAGCAGCTGATGAATCAGAAATAACGTTTGATCCTGGTGATGTTATAACGCACATTGATCAAATCGACGAGGGCTGGTGGCAGGGCTTGGGCCCCGATGGAACCTATGGACTCTTTCCGGCAAACTATGTCGAAATCATCAACTAATACAAGCATCTTAGCTATAACATTTCTACCCAAATCCGTATCTAATATGGCAGCTGCAAAGCAGCTACATCAGTTTATCTAAACAGCCATTGCTGTAATTAATAGATCATACGTATATATATGAATTAGTCATTCTTAAAACGGCTGCCCAGTATATATATATCTTGAACAATAATGCAGTACTATACTATTACTTTACCTAATGAGATTTAATATTGCCTATAAACGACTATAACACGGTTTAGATCGTACATCACACGCACCATGTTCTCACGGGTGCCTTCCATTTGTGTATACATTTTATATCTGATTGTTAACCTTAAGATTGCGAAACAATGTTGCGTCCTTTTTAAAAAGTTTCTGAATGCACATGAGTATTTGTATTATCATATATATGTAGCCAATATATGTTTTGTATGTACATGTATTATAGCGAGAACAATATCTACATTTATTTTATTAATTAGTAACACAAAAAATAATGCATTCGACTTTTCCTTGTTTGATTAACAATTTAGTAATGTTGCAAGCTGAGCTACTTCTCTCCTGTGAGATCATACTCTGTTTTGCTTCGTGATGATGTTGCGTATATGGCCCTATACAAATATTTATTTGATATAAAAGTGGATAATCAGCATTTAATTGTTTTTTTTTTTAAATGAATTGTAATGGTCTCCACAATAATTTTCCATTCTAAGCCAGGCACTTTGTCATTTATATATCATATTTACTTAAGCCTACTGTATACATACATATGTATGTAAGTGCGCATGTAAATGTATGCATATATATGTATACATATATATATATATATATATTTATTTTCATACGTTATTAATATATGTATATATATATACATATATATCAAATACTAGCAAAGAGTTCGATACCGCTTCACCAGCACCTTAGCAAATGTTTACAAACAATTAATCAAAAATTTGCCGCCTGCCTCCGATAAATTCAAAAAAACATTTTCAGATCCCCTATTATTTTGACTTGAATTTGGTTAATTTGTAAAGCTTCTTCGAAGCGGTCGCCCTGTACAGGTGTTTTGACAATCATTCGGACGACTGCGAAAGCGTTGTGGTCTCGATATTAGGTATCACCATTGAATTACTTGGCGCAGTTTGTGATTCTATGGCGGCGTTGTTAGCAGCTCCCGCTGAGGAACTCGGCGGCGGTGGCAGAGGTATAGGATCTTGGATTTTAGTGGCATCCAAAGGCTGTGGCGTAGAGGGCTCAGCAACCTCTGTCGGTTCTACCTCGTCGGCGAGTGTCGGATCTGCTGTCTCTGCACTGACTGCATTTTCCTCCTCTCCAGATGCTCTTCTGGCGTTTTCCTCGGCCTTGGCGTCCAGCACATTGACGGACGCCTGTATACACCTGAAAATTTGTAATAATGATTTAAGCCAGTAGAGAAAAATACTGGGACGTCTTACTTGATGGCTTCCTTGCGGGCTAGCCGAATGCTATCCTTTCCGTTCGTGTCAATCGTGTCCAGCTTGAGAAGATTTCGTGTTAGCATCTCGTCCAGGTATACGTATTCCTTGTCTTGACGCGTGCCCTTAAACTGCTCTACTTTCCCCATCAGCTCGAGAACGTCGCGTTGTATATCCTGAATCTTCTTGATTGAGTCCAGAGTATGTGGAGTCTGTGGCGGCACACCGACACCAGCGTCTGTCTGTAGTTGATCGCTTTGCGGCTGTTGAGTATTAAGTGGAGCAGGACGCTGCTGTTGATGTGGCTGCGACGGGGCATAATATGCCTGAGCCGAGGCCTGTGCCTGCGCTTGACCTGAAGGTAAGCCAGCAGCACTTTGATTTGGTATCTCCTTATGCGCATTGATGACAGGCTCAGTGCGGCCCTCCACGAAAATGGGTATGGTGCGAATGTTGCTGCCGCCGGGTGTTTGTGCTGGCGGCGGCGTCTGTTGCTTCTGCTGGGGATGCGCCTGCTGCTGTGGCGCATAGTAAGTCTTATGGAATTGCGGCTGACCCGTCCCGGAGTTTGACTGCACTGAGGGACTGGTCTGCGTGCCAAATTGTGGCGGCGGTGTTGGTCGTTGTTGATTTGTTTGCGGCTGCTGTTGTTGTTGCTGCTGGTACTGCTGATTCAGCTGCTGCTGCTCTGGCGGCGGTGCTGAATGCGAGCGCGGCCCTTGCTCTTGCTCGGCGACGCTCTTCACGCCCATATCCATGGTATTGCGAAGTCCATGCTGGTTTAGATTCACAGGTGGCGCGCAATCGACCTCCGAGCGGCCAGCGGGGTCATCCGTTTGAATGGCCGCATCGCAAAGACGCTTCGAGGGCGACTGCGGTGCCTGGGGCTGTCCCGTCTGTTGAGGCACACCAAAGTCTTGCTGGTAGTACTGCGGCTGCTGCTGTGGACGGGGTTGAGGAGGGACACCACCTGCAGTTCGGCGCCCGCTAAAGCCCTCTGGTATGTACTGACGGAACTCTGATGGCAGTCTGTGGAAAAAATCATCGTCGGGCTCCATATTGCTATTTGCACCGCCTGCTACACGACCGCGCCTGCCAAGTGTTGAAAATTGTGGAAATCCAAAGTCTGCAGCATCGTCAAAATAATGAGAAAAGTCATCGTCAGCATGCATTGAGTGTGCCTGGGGATGGGTAGGGGTATGGGGATCGTGCAAACTATTCCGCTTACGTGCGCCGCCGAAGCCAGCGAAAGGATCGTTATTCAGGCGTCCCAGCCGCGATCGTGTGAACATATTTTCCATATCCATGTCCATGTCCGGCTCAAATCCAAAAGGCTGCTGCAAATACACATACATACATATATAAAAAATAAAGAAAATAGCTTAGTTTTGGTCACAAGTAGTCTTCCAAAGGTCGCACAAAAGCGCCAATGCTTTGTCGTATATAAATACGTATGATTCATGCCAATAGGAGTCAAAGGCGCATGTATGTGTGTGGGTGTATGACAAACAATAAGAAATTGCAGGCGTAATGAAAAAAGTGACGTCAACGTGTAAATAAACGCTCTGCTGCCGTTCAGCGTAACAACACCATGCTCGCACAGACTTACAAACATGCATGCATACGTACATACATACATATGTATGTATGTACATATATATATATATAAGCGAACAGCTGTTTCAAATACATTTGTACGTATGTGTGCACCCATATACCTTCTGTTCATTACCTAGTTTAAGTTAATTGTTTGCTTTATCAATAAATAACGTCTCGCAATGTTCTTTAGCACTTTATGTTTCTATTCGTCTTTCCGTTTACGCGACGCGAAGTGATGTGACGCGCTTTCAGTTCAACTGCTTTCTTGTGAATGAGCCAGCCGGCAGCTGGCGGCAGCCTCTTATAGAAACCAGCAGACGCCCACAATGAATGAAGTTGTTGCTAGATTCTTCTCGTAACTTTAGCCTAGCCAGAGTGGGGAATGCACTCACGAGCTAAGTTCACAGCTGAGCAGCAATACAAGCTTTTGTGTGATTGAATGTACCGAAAATACGGTCTCTTTGTGCGAACTCGTTAATGAAAAAATAATCTTTTCGAATGTAACAAATACATAACATAATTGTTGCAAAACTATCTGAGTATACACATACATATGTATGTATCTATAATGTCAATAACAAATGTTTTGTGTGTTTGAGAGAATATACTAAATTAAAGGCGAAAAAAAATAAACATGTACATATGTATGTACATATGTAGGTACATATCAATGGTATGTATTTACATATTGTATATAAAGAATGGATTTTCTATTCCATTTCCTTAAAATGTAATCAAATGCTTCCAATTAAATATAGTAAATATATTATATAGTAAATAATACCAAACTCAGTTTTTTGTTTCATACAATAGTCAAGAACATATATGTACATACATATATATGTATGTATCCTCATTAAAGAAGGTACCCTGTACTGGGAAACTAAAAAGCTAATGGAATATATACATTCAGTATATTTTTTTTCTGGAAAATGAAAATGGCATTAAGCCAATATATGTATGTATTTGGAGTGATTAAGTTTGCTTTTAAATAATTGTGTATGTTTATCAAAAATAATTATATAATAAAAATATTCATTAACTTAGTGAGAACTTGAGTAAAGTATTTGGAGTCTTAAGTTCATTTTAAAAATACTCAGGAAAAACTTACAATCAACAACAATCATATTCCACAATAATTTAATTAAGCTAATCGAAATATTCTAGAATACAAATATTAAAAATATTAACTAAATTTTTAGTTCGAAAATTTATTTAACTCTGTATTTTTTTGATCAACATCATTTAATACTGTAACCCTGCTGGTAAGAAATTTGTATTTCAATACATATTTATGTCTTTATGTATGCATGTAATGTATACATATATATGTATGTAGGTAGATTTGCAAGTGGTGTTAATAAATAAACTAAGTCACTATCCAATCAGATACTTATGACGATCGACTCGGCCTCTTTGACTTGGCCAACAAGTTAAGCAATAAATGCTGTTATTTCGTGAGCTGTCGTCGCCTACGCAGCGTATTGTGTGTACATTTATGCATATATGTATTTACCGATATATATTAAAATTTGCCCACCCACATACACACATTCACACGTGCGTATATGTATGTGTGAGCTGTTTGTAGGTAGTGCACAGCCACAGCTACAGCTGCGATAGAGGCAAGCGTTTGCTGAGAGCGAAATCTAGCCAAGAAGTTAACGAATTGTTTTGCTTTTCGCTCTTTCGCTCTGTCTCTATAATGCTCTCTGAGTATTTGGTGGCCACAACATTTGCGTTTGTCTATCATAATGTATTTTCTAGAAATCAAGTCGAGCGTCGATTCTTCTCGTTCATAGAACACTTGATACTTTTGTGTGTGGCGAGCAATTAGATTATATAGCCAATCAGCTGTGGTTTCACTTGGACTGCTCTTCTTGTCGCGTTGATGCTGTTCCATGGTAAAATTCCACGGTGCTCATACGCAGCGTTAACTGCAGCCAACCACAAGTGCTTATGCATGTACATATATGTATGTATATATGTATGTATCTATGATGGTACTAAGCCGATTGGGTCAATAGTTTAAGCATAGTCTCTTGACACACTTGTCGATTCTCTGCTGCTGTAGGGGATGAATATGCCTGCATAGCGGGGCATACTACGTGTGTATGTATGTATGTATGTATGTTCTCCAGGTGCGGAAGGGGGACAGTTTGTTTTCGCATTCTGTGAGAACGAGCTAATTAAATTTCCATTGCCAAAAGCAACAACAACATCAACATACAAAGGCGACCTTGTCGGGCGCCAAATTACAAGTCTACAGATAAATGTACATATAAGCAAGCAGAGAGACGACCTTGGGGCTGGCGCCGTTGATGTTTAGCCAGTCACTCACCTGAAAATGTTGATGCTGCTGATTTGGAGGAGCCTGCTGCTGGCGTGGCGATCCATACGTTGGCTGGTTATTGTAGAACTGCGGCGGCAGCCGCTGCTGTGCGTAATGCTGCGGATGATGCTGTTGGGGGGAGCCGCCGTGCTCTCCTCCGATCCCAACATACTCGCGACTGACGGGTATGTTGACGCCGGCTCCTGCAGGTGCCCCGTTGCCGTTGCTATTGGTGCTGTTACCACCGGCGGCGCTGCCTGCGCCGCCCTGATTCGCTGCTATCACAGTTGGCTTCATATTGGCTGCCACAAGCGCCTCCTTCTGTCACTTTCTGCTTCCGTTGCTCGACGCGTCTCGAAGCGCTGCGACTAATTTCGAAATAAATTGCTTTGAGTTTTGTTGCTACTGCTGCTTCTGTAGCTGCTGCTGCTGGTGCTGTGGCTGTTGCTGTTTGTATGTTCGGCAGGCAGGTTCACCTTGAGAGCGACAATGTATTTGTCCGTTAGTTCTCGTACGTTCTGCAGCCGGCTGTCGTCTCGTCTCGGCTCGTTTGTACCGTCCGGATCCGATTGGATACGATTCGATGTTTATTGAGTACTATATGTACACTTTTGCTTTAACTAGCTATTGGCTCAGGCTATTTAGCTCTGTCTTTTTAAATTCTCCACTTGCCGCTGGGATCACTGCTGTGACTTTTCCACAACAATAAAATCAATTGCTAATTGCTACGAATCCTCCTCGTATTCGTCTGACGTGATGTCACTCTTTGGCTACACTTTCTAACAGCCACGGCAACTGCTCAGCACACGCACACGAATGCAATCTCGACACTTTTTGCCTTTACGTACTTCCGTTTGGCCACTTGAAGTTCTCTCTGTTACGTTCTCACACTCTTGCTCCCTCTCCCTTTCTGTTTATGTAGCTACGTATGTATGTGCTCCGTGTGCGGTATGATGCTTTGTATTTATATATTCATTTTAAATATACAACACCTATAGATAAAAATATTTTTGCACATTGCTGCTGAACGCACACACACGCACGACCACGTAGTCCACTTGTCCGTTAGTCTACAAATTCACGTTTACGTCCACTGTTCGCTGCCAATGCTGCTCGTCGACTGAGCACAACCTTTTTCGTTTGTTCGTATTGCGACTGCCTTGATGCTACCTTTGCCGACGAAGTCGAATGTGCTCTCCCCATTCGCACTCTCTCATTAAGAATGCTCTCTCAAATAGACTCTATGGATAAGTTGAGCTAGCACGCGACTTGTTAACTTTGTTTGCGACGCTTTATCGGATAACAGTTAAGTCCTAAAATGGTAAATACACTGTGCCAACAAATTGCAAGCGACAGTTTTATCTTTTTTCTCTCTCTCTCTCTTTCTCGCTTTGCCAATCTCAGTCTAACGGATTCACAGTTGCTTTTCTCTCTGTGCCGATCGTGGGCCATTTGAGCGCCAAGATTCATACACATCAGATTTATTAATAGCCAGTGGCAGCAATAACTACTACAACAATAATCATCAGCTGAGTATCTAAAAGCTGCCCGAGAGAGCAAATTCCTCAGTCTGAAACTAAGCAGCAGCGACAGTCGCATGGCTTCCGAACAGCTCAAAGAATACGAAATAGCATACATATATGTATACATACATATGTATGTACATATATGTATATTTATTTATGCACTATGTGTGTGTGTACATACATGCACATCTTTAAGCCGCAATTTACATGTTTATATGCCATTTAAATATTTAGCTTTAAATACTATGTATATAACATTTATACTTCAAATGCTTCTCACCGACACGAAAGAGTTCAATCGATCAATCGATCAGCCCGATATATCGATAGTAAATATTACGATTCGTTATGCATGTATGACATTTCCCATAATTTACTTTGAAATGTATTTTGACCAGCTGTTTACAGCTTTACTGGCCCATAATGATGCGTCATAGACTGTCGCATTTCATGCAGAGGCATATTTCATGGGTTTGTATAAGATCTACATGTACATATATACATATATAGTATGTGAATATATGTACATATGTATGTATGTACATACATATCGCCTGGTCACTAGCGCGCCCACACAAATCGTGCCGCGTTGCTGCTATTTGCGTTCGTTGTATTTTCCAAATAATTTCAGGCGTGGGCAACAGCAACAACACTGAGATCCATAACAGAGGCAGTTGAGCATATAAAATTGAAATAATTCATATTTAAATATTGCACACTTCTAAATACATACAGAACGATATACATACATACATGCATATACATATGTATATAATTCTATGTGCTTACAATTATATATCAAATTGGAATTGTAACCTTAAGAGCAAACTATATGTACATATGTGGGAATAGCCTAGAGCTCCTTTTTTAGCTAATCGGGTCTTTAAAAACAAACTCCCAAAAACGGGCAGCGATGAGTAGTCAACTGTAACTAGGGATCATGATTGCACACTATTTGGCACCTTCGAATGACCGAACGATTGCTTTTACTCACTTTCTCTCTCGCTCTCTCTCTTTTTGCTCTCTCGGATTTTCTCCTAGTCCTAGTCCAGTGATTATATAACCATGTAAGCGCCCGATTATGAGTTGAGTGAGAAACGTTTCGAGTGCTTTCAGTTGGCGCGCTTCTGTTTTGGCTGCGCACTGCGCATGCCCAGATTTTTGTGCTTCATTCTTGGTTCTCGGCTCTGGCTTTTCACTCAGTTCGCCTAGAGTCAGGCTCTTGGTTGGGTTAAGACTTTGTCTCAGTCTGCGAGCAGCGTTTGAGGTGCTTTAACGCTTCGGCTAATTGGGGACTCAGCTCTTTTTTAAGTTTTATTCTCGCGCCGTTGTTGCGGTTGGACTTTGTTATTTTGTTGTTGCTACTTCATTGGTTTTTTTGCCACCGCTCGCTCTCCTTTGACACACACACGGGTTTTCCTGCTGCAAAATGCAACATTTAGAATAAGAAATAACTGTCAAACAGTTATCACAGTTGCCTGTTTACTTCTACTCGGGGTAACAGTGCTCAATTTAGCAACAAAAAACTAAACAACACAACACAGTTGTGTTCAATCAAAATTCTGCTCGGTGTCCACGGCTGGAGACAGCTTCGGAGTCATATTCTCTGCACTTGGCGTTCTTTTTCCTTTTCATGCCCGTGCGCCGTGTGTGATATAACAACTGCCGTGAAGGAGTGACTGTTCATCGCCACTTCCCGCCCGCTAGTGTGTCTCCATGAAGCAGTGAAGTGACGGCGCCTCAGTGTGAGTACCAGGAACAGACGCTGCAGCAGCATAAGTCGCAAAGTGAGGTAAGTGTAACGCCTAGCTCATGGAAACTTCACCTATAATTTAGTTGCTCCCGGGAGCTTAACTCTCCGTCTCTTGCCCAACATTTTGGAAACTAATGCAAACGCAAATGGTTAGAAAATTAAATTGCAGGATGGCGTAATTTGCAGTTGCTTTCGTTGGTTTTGGCTAGCTGATTTTGTACGAGTACTACGAAAAATGTCTGCACGCAACATGGAAATTAGCGTAACTTCGACTCTCATTTAGGTATATAAACGCCATCGCAATGAGCCGTGCCACAAGTCGTATGAGTAATATTTAGGGCCGTGTCACAGGCCTATTACCCTGTGTGTTTCTTTTTAGTTTGCCCGTAATTTACTGCGGCTCTAAATTGGTGTGAAAATGTGCCATTCATTTTACTTATTCGGCAACCGAAACAATTCCAGGACACTCGGCCACCCAAAGGACGCTAAGGCGTTCTCCATCCGCTTTCACAGCTGAGTGCGGCATTCATTTTAGATGACGATGATTGTCGATGGGGACTGTCGATAGCTGATGAAGCATGTAGATTGAATGTTTAGGTGACGTTTAATTCACACGTGCAAAGCTACATGCATATCCACAGACATACAATCAAACTCATACACACGGAAGCCCTGTATGAAATGACTCTTTCTGAAAATATTTTTTCTCAAGATATCAAAAAAAATATATGTATATGCAAAGTAATACATAAGCATCACAGAACTCGAAAGATGGCCAACTTATTAGCCTATCTAATGACTTTAACCTGCCGTCACTTGTTTTTAAAGCTTTTAAAGACACACGCGTCCAAACTTTTATTCAAGTCAACAGAAATTGTCGACTAAAAACCAATTTTGTGATGTAATTTTTCAAAATCATATTTTGTTTCCGAAATAGAGTTTCATTTTGTCGAACTCTGCCTCTCTGAACTAACAAAATTTTCTGCGTTTCGCATTTTCATTTGAATAATTGTTCGCTTAAAGGAACAAATTTTAAATTTGTAACTTTAAAATTCTTAATACTTTTTTCTACTGTACGCACATGTAAATGCAGTATACTCACAAGATCATAATTAAGTCAATATTCGAATTAATCTAAATAAGAATTTCTATGAATTATAAGAATTTCTAGCTGAATGAGAAATATATCTTTAAGGACTAATCTTTTATTCATATTTTCTAAACTGCTGTAACTATTTTAAAAGATATGTTAAGAATTCTCTTTATAACTAGCAAGCAAAAATCAATTATATGCTCTGGGTTTAATACTCTCAGTTCTTTAGGCTTTAAACTTTCAGTTCAAAAAGTTACACCATTGAAAAGTCCTTTAGAACGTCATATAGATCTTTTTTTTATACCCTGAACCCATTAAAAATGGGATTTCAGGGTATAATGGTTTTGTGACAATGTATGTAACAGACAGAAGGAGGCGTGGCAGACCACATAAAGTATATATATTCTTGATCAGGACGACGAGCTGAGTCGATATAGCCATGTCCGATCTGGTAAACTACAAAAGCTAGAGATTTGAGATTTTAGATATATGTTCTTATATACCATACGCAGTACAAGTTTATTTTTTTATTTCGATAACTCATCTTATTTCCTTATTATCGATAACAATCGATATTTTGACTTTTAAGCTATAACTTAAAGAACATAATAGCTAGAGACACCAAATTGACTAGTAGGTCTCTGTGATGCAAATACGAATAATAAACTTTTTAAATTTTGGATACCTCCTCCCAGTAGCCCTAAAAGTGGAAAAAATGAATTCAAATATTAGGGAGTTGGGATTTCGTATATAGACACCTTTAGATGTTAATATTATGTCCTGAAAATTTCATTAGGAAAGTAGATCTAGAACCGAAGTTATTTAATAATCAATTTCTCATAATGCTGCCCAGAATGCAGTGTGCATGTACATGTGTGCGTGTGTATGTGCGCCCAGAGGGTAATGTATAGATAAAAGATGTAAGCTAGGTTGTTTAAAACTCCACCTCTTACTTGTTTTCTTTCGTTTTTATACCAATATTTAAAGATCTACTGTGTACGAAAACATTTAATAATTGAAATTATACGGTACAGAGCATTGCAGCGATTTCTTACTCTTACTCTCTGAAAGGCTTCAAATGGTCTCACTTTTTGTTAAAGATCTCTGGCCGTGCCTTTTTTCCTAGTACAGAATATAAATTGACTTAATTCACCCAAATAATTCATAAAATGACAAAACTTAAATTGAGTTTCGCTTAATTTCCCTTGTTTACAAAATTTTTAATTTGAATTTGTCAACGTGATTTTCATATGCAGGGCCTGATTTACAGACCACATTTCTGGACCCATGTAGGGTCTTAAAAATTAATTATTTAGGCGTGCTGAAACTTGCACAATTTCCATAACATTTCATAGCTCCTCGGGTTGCCTGCACGAGAGTTGAGTTGCCCACGTCCATTTGTTTATATACATCAGAAATTTGCATTGGCTGTCGACCTTCGGCATTTTCATGTGGATCCGTGTGGTTCGTGCCCCCTATCCCTGGTAACGTAACAAGCACAATTAGCCGGGATGAATGGAAAAAGAATGCAGTTAATTAACTGGCGGGATTTTCTCCTAAGCTCAAGGCAAGCTTATGGATAAATAGTGGCAGTGTCTGGAGCCACCAGGCCAGACTCTTCCTCTGGCGAGGGCAGCTGCTTGTCAGCATTTAAGATTACGTTTGCTTAGGAGAAGCAATTGTTTACAGAACTTTGACCGCCAGCCGATGGCATTGTAATAAATCCTCCGCAATGGAATAGGATCCTTCAAAAGCACATGATATCAGCAGTTTTCACAGTTCCTACAGTTTCCACAGTTTCCACAGTCTTCCTTACCCTCATTTGAAAGCGTTTGCTCGTGTTGCCCTGATTGCTGTTTACTTGTATGCTAATAAACCGTTTTATGATGGCATGTAGAGGACTACCGACTGCCTGCTGCCGGCTGCCGACTTGGCGTCTTAGCGGCAACGCTTTCACTTTCTATACACTTTTCAAATGGGTATAATGATTAATGTGAATAAATCGTACCCCATTTCATAAGTTACGAAAGTTTTTTAACAGCTACATCAACTAGCTGTCGAGCTTTCAGTGACTACAAGAGACTTCAGATCATATAAAATCGTATATTTAGTTACCGGTACTTAAATAAATAAAAAATTGTAGATTTTATGCGACGAATTTTGTAGAAAATCTTATAGCATAGCTTATATTTTCAAGATATTGATTCAATTAAAAAATTTTAATTCTCGATGATAAGGGAATTATAAGAGGTAGCGACTTTAAGCAAGGAATGGAAACTCTCAAACAGTAAATACTGAGAATAGTAAATTTCTTAGTTTAGATCGTGCCTCTCTCCATAATTCTTAGAAGAATAGCTTTTCATTTTAGATTTATAACAGCTGGAAGCTGCGTGCAGGGTATCATCTAGCGAGTTTGTCTTGATATAGTTAGCGCTCTTACTTTTTTATTCTTCTCCAGTCCATTGACTTATCTTGACATTTGCTGAGTCTCAGACAAAGCGGCGCTGGTTGCTTTCCCTTTAACCAGGTTTTTTTTGCCTCTGCGCTTCGTTATTTAATTCTTGACTCAGTTATTGGTAGGCCTTTTGAGTTTGTCTCAAACTCCCCGCCAGTGGCAAAAAACCAAATTTAATCGCATTCATTTTTATACTCTGAACCCATTGAAAATGGGAAATCAGGGTATATTGATTTTGCAAGAAGTATGTAACAGGAAGAAGGAGGCGTGACAGACCCCATAAAGTATATATATTCTTGTCAGGGCGACGAGCTCAGTCGATCTAGTCTGATATCGATTAATCAAGATTCAGTTTTTTAGGCATATCTTTTACATATTTTTAGCTACAGTCACAACATTTTGCATTTGGCTTTTCGTAAATAAAATGCACTTTCTATTTTTTATATGTTGGATACCGGCTCCACTTTTACACAACAATTTTTAAAGTAAAACCGTATTTTTAATAAAATAAAAAAATTTAACGCTGAAAATATTATTTAAATCCGTTTAGTAACATAGAAGTTATTAAGCAAAACATTTTGACGCGGCAGCGATCGTCAATACGTGTGCAGTCAATACTGTGCACACAGTATAACGTGTTCACACATACATTCAAATGTGTGCATTTTTCAATTAAATTGTAATTCTCGCCGCTGCTACTTTAGTTGCGTCTTTGTCACTAAGAATAATATGAAGAGTGTGGTGTAATGGGTAGAGATAGCGGCTTGGAAGCAAAGAGTCGCAGGTTCAATTCCCGCTACTGTCAACATTTTTTGATCAAAAATATTTTTTTTTTACTTTTGCATTCATATATTTCTGTATGTGTGTAAAAATACAAACTCGAACAAAGGTTCAGGGGATCTCGTAGTCGGGCAGTCCCGACTAGAGCGTTTTTACTTGTTTTTATTTGTGTGCGCGTTTGTTCTTTTTTTTATGGTTCATAGGTCCAAGAGGCGGACGTTTATTAGAACATTTTTGCTCAGTTCGTTGAGCCTCGGGCAAGCCATCGAAATTTACTAGTCAAAGGCGAACTCCCGTAGGGCCCCCTGTCGCCAGTTTTTTCTATGCAGTAGAAATCATCGAGGCAGTCCAATAAATTTTTCAGACCTTCCCTGTGTGTGTTTTGTGTATTCGTGTGTGTGTCTCGCTGTTGCATGTATTCATTTTATTGCTAATGTAAAATGTCTAAGCGCCATAATTGACTGCCCGTTAGGGTCTGACAGTTGGGGACAGTTGAATCCATGCCAATGTCGAAGCCCAGAGCCGTAACCTCGCGACACGCCACGGGCGACATGGTTGGCTCTTGTTTTTCACAATTATTGAGCAGGACGCAAGGCCACAAGCTCTGCTAATTTATGCAGTTAAGCCATTAGAAAATGTGTAGTAAAAATAAAAATAATAATAATTAGCTAAACATATTTAAAACAATGTAAGTTCCAACTGGCGTATGTGAAATCTAACAGCAAATCGCCTGGAAATAAATTCAGTTCGTTCCAAACGGTTTGCCAATTAGCAAAGTGAAAAATTTGGCAGCAGCGGTGTTGGTCGAGCCGCTGCAGGGCTCTGAAATACCCTGCTACGACCATTTCAATTATAGATAAATAATTATAAAAAGACTGCTACACATTTGTTGGATATCAATGCCAAAGGAAAACTCGTATTACGTATACGACAATACTTATATGAGTCATAAAATACATATTATTGTTACCACTACATCTATGATCACTTAGGATATTTAAAAATATGAATATCTCTTATATGTATAAAATATATATAATATTCGATAAGCTTTGTGTAGAAGTGTCCTCAATCCGAATATTCTCGATCTCGCTCCAAATCTCCAATCTGTTGAGGCGGCTAAGAATACTGCAATTGCCAAATTTTGAGGTGCTAGCTGTAAAACTGAGAAACGTATAGCTTTTACCTCTGTCGCCCTACCCTAGAAGGCGTCGTTATCATTTTGTGTTAATCTGCAGAGAAGGTCTACATCGAACCATCAGCGAAGTTTGTTATTCCCAGCTTTAAGCTGTGAAGACAGACACTATGGCCGAATTGTCGCACCCACAGTGGGCTTATCGGCAAGACGTACAAAATGAATTTACTCTGTTCACTGAGTGAGCGAGAATCGAAACTCTGAACCCGTAACTTTTGAATTTAGTTTTTCCTGAATTATTTAATACATAACTAAACTAAACTATCTTAAATTAGAAGATATTATTCTGCGCTACATTTTGAGAAAAAATAAATAAACTTCCTCCTAGACACAATTTTTAAATGCTTAAAAGATCCACGTTACCATTCACTCAAGTCTGTATAAAACTATACGGGTATATAACTTTCTCAATAGAGCTTTTCTTGTCTACTACCAACTTCAACATGCCGATATGCCATCTTCAATGGTTGCAGGGTATAAGAGAGAAGGGAAATGTATACTCTGTGTAAAAATGGGGAGAACGTTGCCAAATGCTTTTGTTTAATTGAAGCTGACCATAAATATGAATAGTTTTTCCGTTGAGCCTAAAGGTATACAGCACTTTTTTTAATTGCTTCAAATTTGGCAAGGAAATGCACTAGTTGCAATTATTGATTTTTCATGTACCGAAAGGAATGCAAAGAATGCAAAACAATAATTGTACTCTTCGGAAAACACTGAACATAATTATATCTCTGAAGGACATGAATTTTAATTTCGTTGGTTTTTTATTGTCGGACTGCAACAGACAAGATATTAGATAGCTCTGATTTGATGTCATTGAAATTTGTCACCCATCTGGAAAATAGTTAAAAAGGCAAACACTTGTCCAAAAATGCAGCCAAATGCACTTCTGGACATTTTCATTGAAAGCTCTTTGAGCAAATGCGACGTGAAATTGACGAAATGTGAAGGTTCTGAAATTGTTTGGTCAGTGGATGAGCGAATGCATAAGTTGACAGAAACACATGCATCAGCACACACTTACACACACACTCACTCATACCCAGTCCAATCGAATTGAATGGCGTTTGCTATGCTTACGAACGCCCACAGGGCATGGGGCGTATACTATTTTTAGATGATGTTCATCTTCAGCTGATGGATGCACTGGCCTACTCTTCAAGTTTACGTCAGCGATGCCCCAAAGAAGCTAACCAGCTATTTGTCTGATCAATTATCTGCTATGGCACTAACACAAGAACTGACTGCGATAATTTATATACCCTGTACTCTTTAAAAAAAGGTTGTGAGAGTATATATGGCTTACACGAGTTTTCTGTGTTTGTTCGTTTGTCCGTATATATGATCATATATCGGAGATTGTAGGGTAAATGTTAGTTGGAAATGGGCTACAGAGGGTAAATGGGTTTTGCATAAGTACAAGTAATAGAAAGAAGTGAAAGTGTCGATTCCGCTCCTGATTTTCTGAAAATGTATAATGAATTTTGAATGCTAGAGCCTTGTGCATTTATTATGTAGACAGCCTCAAAATCAATTTCTGATATCAACATTATATTACATTACTCGATTAATGTAGTAGGTATGGTCTGGTTTACTTTTGTTCGCTTCGAGATAAAAGAGCCAATGCTTAAATATCCTTTATATAGGCATTATCTCCCTTTACTTATCGATTTTGGGAGTCTGGGAGATGTGCGTGATAAAATTATGCCCTTTGTTGGGGAAGCTCTTGGAATTATACGTGGTTGCAAATAGCTTATAAACATGCTGTATAAAGAATTTTTATTAAAAATCCAATTTTGTTTGGGTGCTATGAATCAATTATTAAAAAAAGCATAAAAGTCTATTCTTGAAAGAATTTTAATAATTTAATAATTTGATTAATATTGCTTTCAGTTTCAAATCTACTTTTGATGCGTACTAGTTTTAAGGAGGCCTAGCTATTTTCTAAAGTCTGAAACCAGCAATTGCATTTGCTTTAAAAGTCAGGGTATCTCTTCGACAAGTTCTCCCGACTTCAGCACTTAAATTTAATAGTAATTTCTGCGGTCCGGCCTTCGGTTGGATAGAGAAAGGGACGAGAATTCGTTTGTTATGTTGGCTGCTGTTAAATGGCAGCTGTTACGACAAGAAACGGGCCACACGTGCTCTATCTTGGGGCCATCTTTTTGTCAGTCAGTCGGTCGGGCAGGTGACAGTTTGCCAGGTATGAAATTTAACAAAGCGCCACTTTCGCTCGTTGCGCTAACTTGTAATTTATGTAAATGTGGTTAATTCTCAAAGTACCCACTAGGTGGGCTGTGGATAGTGGATGTTGGTGCCTACAACTCAAGCAGCCTCTGCTGTGTGTTACATAAGTCAAGGTTTGCCAGGCCAAGCCGCGTCTTGACTTTGCGGATGATGAGCTAGCCTTTGTTTTCAGCCAGGGCCAAAGAAGGCAACCAACTGTTGCGACAGGCCATAATCCTTGTCTACTTTGGAGGACCAAACAAATATGACACACGAACGTCGCGAACATCACGGAACATTCAGTTGCTAATATGACCTTTGGCATTCAGACACAATCCTAATGAGTTGCATGGCCCCAGCCCCAGTTCTCCGCCAATTCTCGGTAAATGTGCATCGGTTTGACTGCCTGTCTGTCTGGCTGTTTGGCTGTCTGTCTGTCAGTGTGTCTAACCCTCTAATGAGTTGCAACAAAAGCAGCTACGTCAAGGATTGTTTACTTCCGCAACGGATGCGATGCCTCTATTGTCTAGGCCTCGATTGTCTGTTTGCTACTGCTTTTCCTTTCTGCATTCGAGTTGGGTTGGCTGCTTGGGCTGCAGGTAAGGGTACTTGTTGGAAGCGATGAGGCCATTACAGTCGCAACAGCTGCCACTTGTACTTTCATACTTTCATCAGGGGGAACCACAAACAATATGCAAAAAGATGAACAGCCGGCTGATTGGTGTATGGTCGCCTTTGCATTTGCATTTGCCTTCACTCCCATTCCATTCCATATTCTCCATGAACTTGTCAAATGAAGGACTCAATTTTATTTTCATTGTATTTTCAGACCTTGACAATTGAAGGAGGAAGCTTGCCACATTTAAATGAAGAAACATGGGGAATGGTATGAACAAGGTAAAAGTTCACACATACACATATTGCCAAAAGTGAATTTAGAAACTGGCAGGAATACTCGTGTTTATAATAATCATAAAAAGAATCAATACCAATCAGAATATCGTTCATTAAGTTTTATATATATATTGAAATGCTTTGCGATAGACATTACTCTAAACAGTTTCGGATCAGACTTGGAATACGCATTTATTAAGAAAAGCTATCAGAAATAAAAACCAAACTATGGTCAGAAGAATATAGTAATAGCAAATATTCAAGGGTGTCCTAGCTTTAAGTCATATTAATATTTACTTATTTATGTTTCGCAGATCCAAATTTTTGGCAGACCCAGCAATTTTTATACCCTTGCAAAAAGGGTGTATTAATTTTTGGTCAGAAGTTTGCAACGCAGAGAAGGAAGTATCTCTGTCTGTCTGTCTGTCTGTCTGTCCGTCTGTCTTGATCAATCTCCTCCGAGACTATTGAAGTTACACAGCTGAAATTTTGCACATTGGGTCCAATCTACTGCAGGCATTGTATATCTCGAAATCATCCATATCGGTTGACTATATCCTATAGCTCCCATAGGACAGATCGGTTTTAAGAAATGACTTCGGCGCTATTGAAGTCTAAAACTTGATGTTAGGAATATATACTCATGAATCGAACTCCCATACAAAAAGATATAGTATATATAGCTACGCTGTTTGGGGGCGTTTCAAATCGGGTAAAACTATATCTTCTACAGTTTTAGAGCTAGAACATCCAAATTCGCAAATTAATATACGTTTTACCTCCCCTTCAGATAGATCAAAATTATATATCCACGCCTACTAGGGGCATGGCAAATAGCGAAAATCTATATAGCGCTTAACGTAAATCCTCCAATATTTTGGGAGCTGTTAGAGCCAGAGACTTGAAATTTAAAACATATATTTATATAAACCACCCCTCGAAAATAAATATAGCTTATATATCTACACCCATTAGTGGCGTGGCAAATCGGTAAAAACTGTCAAAAACGTTAAGAAGCTTGACCGGTTTCTGCAAAATTATGAAAAATGATATATATCCGCCTCTTTGGGGCGTGGCAAATGGGAGCAAACTATATAATCCAAAGTTTCCTAGGTACAGCTGCAAAATTTATATTTATATTAATTTATATATAGGTTACTAATGCCCTGCTTAATAGATTGACCAAATTGTATATATCCACTTGCTGGGGGCGTGGCAAATCACAAAACTTTGTCT
This sequence comes from Drosophila gaucha, assembly GCA_035045545.1. Classification (NCBI taxonomy): domain Eukaryota; kingdom Metazoa; phylum Arthropoda; class Insecta; order Diptera; family Drosophilidae; genus Drosophila; species Drosophila gaucha. Next base: position 654,146 of record JAWNOY010000435.1, read on the forward strand.
ATATCCTTTACAATTAATTGCAAGGGTATTAGCAAATTTCGGCATGACCGAAATTAGCGAAGTTAGCTAGTTTGTTATTGTTTTATTTTACCTGAAAAATATGGTGAAAAAAACCAATTTTACCAATCAAACCTACAGGCCCTCAAGTAGACTTCATCGAGTCATTTTAAGTATTTATTGAGTTTTCGAGCTTTCATTACAAACTTTATTTTCTATAAATATATATTTATACTGTGAACCTGAAAAGTTGACCCTGAGAGATAGTTGTCAAGGCTAGTTGCCTGTAGCAACGACAAATAGACAACAAACAGATTTTTGTACTTCCAAATAAACAAATCCAATTGTATGTATAAAATATTAATGCTGTAGACAACAACAGAATTATCAAGATGGATTGGCATATGGGAAATGTAAACAGTGAAAATACATTAAATATATACGTTATCTGATTGTTAACATTTAAATATTCTGTTCCTTGTGCTCGCCAGGTCTTGCCGGGACTATATGTGGGCAACTACCGAGACTCCAAAGATTATCAGCAGCTGGAGAAATTCAAAATCTCTCACATTATAGCCATACATGACAGTCCCAGGCGTCTGCTGCCCGTATGTCCATCCAGTGCCCTATAATCCCATTGATACTATAAACATATTTTCCCCATTTAGGACAAACACTATCTGTGTGTAATGGCCTCTGATACTCCAGATCAAAATTTGTCACAATACTTTTCCGTGTGCAACGACTTCATTCACGCAGCCCGGTTGCGGGAGGGCAATGTGCTTATCCACTGTTTGGCTGGGATGTCTCGCTCGGTAACCGTCGCTGTGGCCTACATTATGACAGCAACGCATCTGAACTGGAAGGAGGCGTTGAAGGTGGTGCGCGCTGGTCGCGCAGTAGCCAATCCCAACACGGGCTTTCAAAATCAGTTGCTGGAGTTCGAGCAATACAAACTATCCGAGGAGCGTCGACGACTGAGGGAGCGCTTCCCGTCGTCGGCGCTGGAACAGCTAGATCGGGTAAAGTGCGGACTGGCGCTGGATAGCTACCAAGCGCTATTGCAGAACAGAGACATATGCGAGGGCAACTGTTCTCGCGGCGAGAAATGTCCCACAGGTGCGAGCATTCCCACTTTCACTATTGGCGGCTTAGCCTTTGGCGGTCGAGAGGGTTCCGATTCCCCAGTTGGGCGAAACGTTGCCTATACTCTTAGGTTCATCGTTGACAAGTGGAAGACCAGGACCTTTAACCAATCGCGCACTTCTGAGGTCACGGTGTCTGACCTCGAGTGTGAGCTCGAGACTGACCTCGAGACCGAATTAGACGACTCGAATGATTTGTCCAGCAGCAGCTCTGGCGAGGAGCTTATGCCTAATGTTATCTACTACAATGCAGACGCAAACGCTGGGCGCTTTGTAAACAATCTGGATGAGGAAACTGAGGAAGATGAGCGCCATAGCTCCTATACATCGCACATGAAACGGTTGGCAAAAAAGTTTGAAGCAGATCAACGAAAGTCCCAACCCGGAAAACAGCCAGTCCGCATACCAGCAAGCAAGCGATCGCCTAAAAAGCCACAGACCAAACGCTAATTATTCGATATTTGAAATCTAGACTAATAAAATGAAAAACTTGATCCGGCATTGTCACTGAAATTATGCAATTCTGTACTTGTTGTTTCTATTAGGCGTCTGCAACATGGACCCCACGAAAGGACTCTTCCGACGTCGCCCGTCGAGCACATCCAACACCCAAGCCAGAGTGCGCGCCCAGTCTTCTAACGCCAACGCCAACAGTAACTCATCTTCAAGCACCTTAAGCGTCAGCAGCGCTGCCGGAGCTCTCGTCGTCGTAGCTCAGTCTTGCCCCACATCGCCTAAGCACTCGCCTCTGCAGCGTCGGTCAGTGGGCAATGAGCGTATTCCCGAGGACGAGATTGCCTACCAGCAGCTACCTGCCACTTCCAGCGAAGCGGCCGAGTATGCAGCAGCCTTTGAGGATGCTCGGCGAGAGCAGCGGCAACAGCAGCTACACCTTCAACTTCAACGCTCTCCATCGCGCCATAGCTACAAGACGAGTGGCAGAGTCAACTCCATAAGTGGAGCGGGGCGTCTGAGTAGTGCCGGCTGCCCCAGGGAACAGCCGGCAGCTATGGAAAGCAATGGCAGTGCTGCGCAGCTGCAGCGTAGCGCCAGCACAGTAAGCGGTTTCGGTGTGCGTCCTCGAAGCAGTCCGGCAGGTCTGCATGCCTATACGGGTAAATAGTTGATTAATTACCTCGACTAGGTGGTAATGCTGATACCTGATTTTTAGGTTCGGTCCCGTCGTCTGTCCACGGATCGCGGGTCGATCTTCGCGATGTTGACAAGGGATCGGCTATTTATTTGGGCTGTTCAGCACCGCGCGCCTCGACTTTATCGATCACATCGTCGCGTGGTTCATCGGGTGGTTCGGCACCACCTTCACCATGCCACACGCCTCCTTCCAGCCCTCGGCACGGTATCAAAAGGTGCGTGCCACAAAAATTATACCGAAAATTAGTTAGTACACTTCCCTTTTGATTCCTACAGATCGACCAGCCTGGCGAAAAAGCCTAGATGAACTCTGCCCACGACTATTTTTATACAGCAGGACATGCACACATCCTTGGAGTGTCCATGTAACCTATTTGCGCGCCAACTTCAGCGAAACCTATTGGGATCACTTCCTATGATTAAGGCATAGACTTGGGTGTACAAAGGATAGAATCAGATATCCGCGAGTCCATAAGGAATATAGATATTCATGAATAACCGAATTAATCTAGCCGTTATCCTTTGTTACAAATGTAGGTTCATCCTATACCATTTGGTATGTTTACTATACAATTTCGACAAATTTAGAGGCAGATATAATTTTTGCACAAGTAAACTATTGGATATATATATATACACTTAGAGTAACCCTGCCCAGTCCATGACGTTAAGAAATCCAACTCGAATGAAAACCATATTAGATGTATCTTTCATTCTGATGAATGGCAATCTAAGGGAGCCGAGGAGCTCGCTTCTAAATAGTCACTATATAGCTATATATTTATAGGGTACTTCTATCGTCCATGAATCGTTAGCTAACTTTCTTATCTTATTGCTATTGGAAACTTAAAAGTCGCTTAAGCTTTAGCTTAGATTTGTTGAGAAATGTTTAAATCGTATTCGTCAATTGAGTGCAAAGTGAATTAATCAAAACTCGAAAAAAGAGACAACCTTAAATATTATTGATATTGTTGACACTCTATTTTTTCAGAGACGCATTTAACAAATACACACACACATATATATATATATGTATATATATATATTTACTGATATATATTGCGAATTTACGTGAATATGTATTTATATTTATAAAACAAATTTGTTAACAGTGCCATAAAGGATGTGGGAGGCACTGCTCCATTTGTTAGTTTTGTACCGAATCGAAATGCTCCTGGCAGTCGAACAATAATCGAGAGCTACATTGTTATATAACATATATATATATTATATAAACATTTACATACTTTAAATGCATATTTTGAGTAGATTTGTTGTTGCAAGCATTTTGATAGGAAAAACCAAAGAAAAACCCATTATATATACAAATACGATTCATGCATAGAATGGATCGTAAAAGTTGTTATTTAGTAACTTGTTGAATTGTGTAGAGTTGTATAAACAAAGTTTATTAAAAGACCACCTAAAAAAACACAGCACACACATACTCATACAAAAGATTTTGGAAATTATGTAAGTAATTAAACAAAACAAATAAAATGTTATGCATTGAAGTGCGCTTTAAAGCTTGTGGCTTATCAAATTAACAAAGAAAATTTAAAGGTACACAAATACATATAAATACATACATATATATACATATATCTAGCAAAACTAAGTTCAAACAAAAGCAATCAAATTGAAATTCCCTATTAGAGAATATATGTATCATATATAATTATTTAATACGTATTTATACACAAGCAATTTGAAATTTTTGCAAGCTGGCTTTCGCAAGAGTTTAAAGTTAGAAAAAAGGGGAGAATTACAAATTTAGGGCCATCTAAGGATCCCAAAGAAATGCACAAATTGGTTTTAAGCTCGAATAAAAAAATTTAAGTTTGAAAAAATTATAAACATTACACTCACAGTATACAAATAATAATAGCGAATGTGTCTTCAAGACAACAAGTTTGAAATAAAAACAATTAAAGAAAACAGTTAACAGTAAATATTCACTATGTAAACGTTATCATATGCGTATCTTTTTTTCTGCCACATGATTTATTTGTTCTTATAAATTAAAGTTTAAGCTACTGGCTAAACTAGCGAATAAGTTTTGTATACAACGACTAGATTTGTAATCACTCTCACATTATGCTGATACTACAAATTGCACATATATAGCAAAGGGGGACGCACAGACACTCGACTTGCACTTGGCACGTTTTTAAGAGTGGGGCCTTATGTACCCGCTGACACTTAACACTTAAAGCAACTGACAAAAGCTGAACACAACTATAATACTTGGCTACGGATATGCTGATAACAAATTCTCATATTCTCAAAAATTTTACTAAATGTGATCCTTCCACTCTAATCTAAACTTCGACGTGATTCATCAGCAGCGGTGTATTGACTGTTGGATAAGAGAGCGGCCTCCGCTTTTGTTGCTGCTGCTGCTGCGTTTCAAGCTGTTCGATGCTTTGACAGGATAGAGTCGACTCCTCGTAGCGTGAGTGCGTCGATCCACCGGATGAACGCCGCAGGCCAGTGTAAGAGTCCACCTCCAGTAAGGCCTCGTCACTGAAAACAGCAAAAGCAAGCTTACTTTTGCTCTAGCGTAATAAAGCCTAGAATCAAATCAAACCTGTGATAGCGATGATGTTCCAACATATTTCCAGCTGCGAAGCGCAGCTTCTTGGGCGATTCGAGACTAGAGGATCGAGTGAGTGAGTTGCGTGGCAGGTTCTTCTGCTTTAAAGAGGAACGTATACCGTAATCGTTAGCCTGCTCCTGGGCCTGCTTGATGGTACCCTGAATGAACTTGTTAAGTGCCCGCGATCCACGCCGTTGTGACCGCTCGTAGGTGCGACGCACTCGCGCCTCTTCGTCCTCACCCATTAACCAGTACGTTCGCTGCTCCCCCTTGCCCTTCATCGAGATCATGCCGCGCTCCTGGCAATGATATCCACCCAATCGCTCCAGCAGCTGCCGACACTGCCAGCTACAGTGAATCTTCAGCGGCACCCCACTCGATTCCATGCGCGACGCCGTGTTTACTGTGTCTCCAAATAGGCAATAACGCGGCATCTTTAGCCCCACGACGCCTGCGCATACGGGACCTGAGTGGATGCCGATGCGGAGTAGTAGTCGATTGGTGGGTCGATGACGAATCTTAAACTCGGACACAGCGCTGAGCAGGTGCAGGGACATAGTGGCAATCTCTGCGGCGTGTAGATCCCCATTGCGCAGGGGCAGGCCAGACACAACCATGTAAGCATCGCCAATGGTTTCTACCTGACGACGAAAAGCAGTTTTAAAATTGTAAACATGTTTTTTTGATGCACCGAAACTCACTTTGTAGACATCGTAATGACCAATGATGGAGTCGAAGCATGTGTAGAGGTCATTAAGGAAGTCCACAACTTGAAGGGGAGAGCTTTCCGCCGACATGGCCGTGAAGCCGACTATATCGCTAAAATAGATGGTGACTTGTTCGTAGTGCTCGGGATCCACTTTGTGTCCCTTTTTCAGCTGGTCGGAAACACAGCGCGGCAGCATCTCATGCAACAACGCATCAGTCTTCTTCTTTTCCTCCTGCAACTGGTCCGTGCGATCGTCCACGAGGGCTTCCAAATTATTAGCATACTTTTCCATCATGGCCATCATATTGTCAAATATATTCGGTCGCATGCCTTTGCGCAAGGGCCTTAACTTGGCACGTATTGCCTTGAACTCAGGTCGATCCTCGGGGCGCTCGGCCCAGCACTCACGTAAGCACTCGCTGACGCAATCGAAGGCGGTCTCGAGTGGTTGCAACGAGGGTCGATACGGATGGACCTGATCCTGTGGTTGCATGACTTTCTGCAGGCACTGCATGGCCGTCAAGCCCGTCTCGCCAAACGGGCCGCGTCGCACATGCATCTCGTACAGTATTATGGCAAACGAGTAGGCATCTCCGCGCTGAGTGCCAATAACCAACGAGGAGGGACCTTGCCTTAAAAGCTCTGGTGCTCGGTACAGCAATTCTAGAAGAAAGTGTGTAACTTTCATATCATATATATTAGGACAAGAGACTCACTGAGACATTTGGCCGACATATGCTGCATGTCCGTGGAGTTGTCCTCGATGCCCTGCTTGAAAGCAAATAAACCAAAATCCGTCAACTTAACCACCCAACGCGAGTCCACCAGGCAATTGGACGTGCACAGCGAGCCGTGGAAGCGGATGGGCGACTCGTGTAAGTAGATGACGCCCTGCGGAAGTCAGAAAGTTGGGGTCAGAGACTTACATATAGACATGCACAAGAATGAACGGGAGGAGATGCCATTAGTATAATGTTACACAGCAGCACTCACGCGTATAATGTCCGCAACCATGGAGGCAATGAACATATTGTCCAGTTTGACGTCCTCGTTCTCCAGTATGTCCTACAAAAATAAAGGGCGGGTTAGTTTTGGGCTGTCACTCGAGTACATAGACCAACAAACTTTAAGGCTGCCACGAGTGCAATATTCGCTGATGATGCAGATGTTTGGAGGTTCCGTGCAGGCACCGATAAAGGCGCATATATTGTCGTGGCGGGTGTCCCTCAGCTGCTTTCGTATATGAGAGAAGTTAGGTCTGCCTAAATTTTATGGATTTATTTGCTTACTAGCTTCAGCTCCATCTTCATCTCCCGTGTAATATCCACGCTCTTCTTACGCACCTTCTTGATGGAGTAAAGCTGACCCTTATACAGTCCTATAGGCGTGAAGATAGTCGTGTAGCGAAAGTCGGCATCGGGGTTAGAGCTCAGACTAACCTGGCTGGTGCGGATAAGAGGATGGGTTGACTGCGAAGGAAGACGACGCGGCAATTGATTTATGAAATGCTGTCAAACATGCAATGGCAGGATATACGCTTAGATAATAAATGCCATCGGAACCAATAGTTAGCTAATAGTTAGACATAAGTAGTTCAGCAAACATATTTTAGTTTAACTTAGTGGAAGACTTCTTAAATTGTAAAAGGATTGCATGTTGAGATAACGGTTCAATTCAACTTCTAGCCCCGATTTTCACTTTATGTTAACCTTAATATATCTTTTGATTAGATAATAAACTAAAGGGATGGGCTAACAAGTTTGGTAATACCCTTGCAAATCATATAGATATAGTTTTCTCTGATTTGCCACGCCTCCAACAAGTGCATATATATTATTTTTAGTCAATCTATTAACTGTAACCTATATATCAAATTTTGAAGCTGTACCTATAAGACTTTGAAATATATAGTTTTCTCCGATTTGCCACGCCCCAAAGAGGCGGATATATATCATTTCTTATAATTTTGCGAAACGGTGAAGCTTAACGTTTTTGTTCATTTTTGGGACACTAGGTATAAAATTGTAGAAGATACAGTTTTTTTTCGATTTGCCACGCCCCTAATAGGTGTAGATATATATACTATATCGTTTTTCTAGGGGTGGTTGATACAAATAGATGTTTGAGGTTTGAAATCTCTGGCTCTAACAGCATCCAAAATATAGGAGGATTTCTGTTAGTCACATAGACTTTCCCGATTTGCCATGCCCCAAGTAGGCTTGGTTATATAACTCTTTAATCAATCTGAAGGGCAGGTCAAAAGTATATTACTTTCCAAATTTGGATGCTAGGTTCAAAACTGTAGAAGATATAGTTTTATCCGATTTGCCACGCCCCCATGGGGCGTAGCTATATGTGCTATATATTTTTGTATGCAGGTGAGATTTCTGAGTAAATATTCCTAATTTCAAGTCTAAGACTTCAATAGCGCCAAAGTTATCCCACTAAAACATTTCTTCAAACCGATCTGTCCTATGGGAGCTATAGGATATAGTCATCCGATCCGGATGATTCCGAGATATACAATGCCTACAGCAGATTTGAGCTTATGTGCAAAATTTCAGCTCTGTAGCTCTAATAGTCTCAGAGGAGATTGCGTTGATTCAGACAGACGGACAGACGGACATGGCTATATCAACTCAGCTCGTCTTGCTGATGAAGAATATATATACTTTATATAGTTGGAGATGCTTCCTTCTCTGCGTTGCAAACTTCTGACCAAAATTAACATACCCTTTTTGCAAGGGTATAAAAATGACGTATTTGAGACTGGTTTTATTGGCATTCGCCTTTATTTCTATGGAATTTTGAATCCCGACTTACTCGAGTTGGCTTTTGGCTTTGTTGCTCCCGTTCGTTGTCGTGGACCTGAACCTCGCGAAAGTCAATTTTCCAGAGCAGACTGTCTAGCTCCTGTTCGTAGCGCCAGTTGCGATAGAGAACCAACGAGACAACACCCAACAGTAGAAGCGCGCCTCCAGCGATGCCAGCCGATATTTCCCCAGTATAATCTAGATTTTAAATAGAGTTGTTGAAAGAATTAAAGTCTAATTAATAGTCGACAGGAACTGTAAGCAACTTACTGACACACTTCTCGCCACCGAAACCACAACGCGGAGCTGCTGCAGGTCGCACGCCACCAACCCAATCGATGTCGCGGTACAAGTTCAAATCCTGCAGGGGTATAAAGTGAGTGTTATTAGCTTAGAAGAAGGAGGAGAAGCAGTCACAGGAGTTTTTGCCATGCTAAAAGCGCTTACCTGCTGCTGGAGGGAAAGCGTAAAGGTGCAAGAGTAGTTTTTTTTTTAAAAAGTTGTAGAACATATTGAAGGATTACTTACTGGCAAAGCCTCGCTGCTTCTGTTGCTTGTCTTGTGACTGAAGGTGCCCACGGGAAGGAGGCCCATTACCGACTGGTTGCGACTGTTGCGAAGTGTTCCTCTCGCTAATACTGTATAGTTTCCAGCGGCGTCTCCATTTTCATCAATGTACACATGATAACTATGCGTTGTATTTAAGGAACATCACAGCAGTTTCTTAGTTGAACTCACTGGGATACTCACCCCATAGCGCTTAGATAGCGCGATCCCTTGATGGCAGCCACAATGAGGCTGCCGTTCCGGGGCTTGCCACCCGATTTCAAGACAGACATCAATGCATTAGCGTAGAGATGAACGGCATCATAGAGATAGGCTGCCTCAGCGCTTATCTTGGAATGAATTGGAATAAAAGCTATTGAATTTGTAGCCAGGCTAAAGGCAAAAATATCCGGACTAACCTGCTTCGCGCCACCGAAAAGACCCAATGGGTTGGGGAAATTAAATGGCGGCCGCTCCATGTATTTATTGACCTTAAAGGAGCACAAAAGAGAAAACAAAAACATTTGATAGTTGTGAGAGAAAATAACAACATTTACTGGAACGGATGTGTTGCATCAATCAACAGGCAAAGTGCCTATCCGATGAATTTACCTCATTGGCGAATGTGGCAAAGGAAACAGGAGCTGTGGGTACTATCCCGAGATATGACTGAAATGCCTGCGCCGCCAGCGGCTCCACTTTTTCCATCAGCAGGCCTCGAAGATACTTTTCTGGTTTAACTGGCTCATATTGCTCAATATCAATGCCCACCACGAAATAATCGCCACGAGATAGTAAACCTCTCTGCTGTAGGCTGACCATGAGGCCCACGTGTTCGTAGTAGTGTCCAAGAACTAGGTAGACTACGATATAAATTAAACATTAGTATTTCTTATTGAAATTTATGAATATGAAAACATACTGCGCGTATTCACATGGGTCTCTTCCACTAGCTTGTCAAACGGATTGACCATAAATCCATGATGGTAAATGGTATTCCATGTGCGAATGTCCCGGACACTTACACCTGCGCTGCTCAGTGTGCCCATTATGGTTTCCGCCACTGCCTGATACTGACTACTAGCATCGTCTAAGTAGAGAAAACTAACTTGTGTCCAGTTAAAAGCTAAGAGCAGCGCAACCACCGACTTGGAGATCTGAGTATCTGGCGGACGGGTTCTGGCAAACGTCGGGAAATCGAGCTTGTTGGAGGGGTCTCGATGTGTGCAGTACTGTCGGTATCCGAAAAGGGAGTAAAACGATCACTTTATCATAAATATTGTAGATTATACATTGACACCTACATAGGATATCATTGGCAGATTGAAGGCCGCTGCCATGCGACCCTCATGAACGCAAGTCTCCTGCGGTCCAATATAAGCAGCCACCTGCTCCGTCCATAGTGCCGCCGTTTGCCGTATGCTGGCGACCTCATCCCCATAGGTCTCCGCCACAACGAACTCCAGCGAATGGCCCAGAGCACCCAATTTGCCAGCATTGACCTGCTCCACGGCAAGTGATATGGCACCCGAAATGGTGATGCCTGGTCGCTGATAATCCAGGTTTCCCGGTCGGCGCTGTGATCCCGTGAGATAGCCCAGAGTAAAGACCTCTCCATAGCAAGAAGTGTCCTGGTACAGACAGAGTATCAGGAACAGCAGCCCAGGATAGCGTAGATGATGTTGACTGGTCGGAGGGAAACCGATACGGGGTGTACTCATTACGTGCCACGAGGGTTGCGTGAAGTTGGCTTCAGTCGGTTCGCTGAGGATAATTGTCGCTTCGTTTAATTTAATTGGATTTGGAAAGCAGTAGCAGTGGCTGTGCCGGCAGTGTTGAAGTAAGTCGTGGTCCTTCGGCGTGTTGAACCATTTTAGTTGAATTTACAGCTGTGGCAACAGCTTTGTCGCCCTCTTGTTGTCAATCACATTCACTCGATGGCCGTCGCTCTGCTCCCCCAAGCGTTCTTCCTGTGTGTGACATCAAGGCTCTTAATTTATGTATCTTTTTGCATCTTATTTTACTTTGCTCACAAAGACAAAGGTATATACACATACACACAGAGAAATATATGTGTCGAATTGTGGTGCATACTGTATGACACTCGTGTTAAAGTTTGATTATAAAGAACGTTCCTCGTTATTGAGTTCAAGTTCAGAATCTACTTACATATACATTGTAATCCAATAAAATAAAGATAGAGAATTCGAGAGATTCATATTGTTCACATATTATGGAAGATGCGCAATGCATTTGAGTAATACTAAAAGTTTTCAAATATAGTTTTTTACATTTTAGGTAATATGGGGAAAAAACGAAATCTATGTGTTCTCTAAGAGAGCCTTCACTGATTTGGTGTCTAAAAATATAAAATTATTGGTTTATTGGTTTTTATAGCTATCAACCTTTATAGCTCTTATAATTTGCACTTCTACCGCATTCAAAGAGACGGATAGGCAAACGGAAATAGGTAGATATATTCAGGTCATTGTAATACACCTTATAGGGTTAAAGCAAATTAGATGAGCTTAAGAGTATATTGGTTTCATGGAATATTTGTCTCATTGACGATATTCCTAGACTCAGCAGCTTCTTCGGAGAACTCTTCAATCGATACTAATGCATGTGCAATGACATCAGGAGCATGAATTAATATTTTGTAGACTGACGGGGGGAGGTAATACCAATTATACTTCTGTGTCAGTTCTTTGTATCCAACGCAAATTTTCTAAATATTTCAACATTTATTGAATAGCCTGAGGACAAGGCTTGCAAGCACAATTTTCAATTAGACTTTTTGCCTGTTATTTCAGCAGACAAATAAGCATTATAAAAAAATTTTCTGGCTGTATTTCCGTCATTGGTTGATCCACTACCGCCAGTTTTGGGTTTATCAAAAATCATCACCAATTTTTTTCGAAATTCCTCTTGAATACTTTTTTTCTATTTTGAAAATGTTCTTTATCTTCTAAAATCCTTATTTGCCATTGTTTGATTTCCAGTCTGCATGAAAGATGAAGAAAATTTTCAAAGCACACACAAAACTTCCACGAAAAAACAGTAAAAAGTCAACGAGACCGCTTTAGTTAAATGCATATAGCGCAAACACGGGCAAAAACGGGAAACCGATATTCATAGCTTAGAATAATAAAACTATAACAAGTATTAAGTCTGAACTTTGGCAGAAAAAGGTGTATCAACTTTTACTTTAGCTAAAGTATCAATATTTAGACAAAAACAATAACACTAGGAACAATTAATTATTAAAACAAAACTACATAACTTTATAACGTAAAACAGTCGTATTTCACAGTAAATACTTTTTTTTCAATATTAATTTTAAATTTCAATATTACTAATCAGTTTGATATTTTTTTATACCCTGAACCCATTGAAAATGGGAAATCAGAGTGTAATGGTTTTTCAAAAAGTATGCAACAGGCAGAAGGAGGCGTGGCAGACCCCACAAAGTATATATATTCTTGATCAGGACGACGAGCTGAGTCGATCTAGCCATGTCCGTCTGTCCGTCTCTCCGTCCGTATGAACGCAGTGATATAATACCTAGGGACACCAAATTGACTATGTAGGTTACTGTGATGTAAATACAGATAATAAACTTTTTAAATTTTGGATACCTCCCCCCATTAGCCCCATAAGTGGAAAAAACGTATTTCAAATACTAGGGAGTTGGGATTTCGTATATATATACCTCTAGATGTCAATATTATGTCCTGAAAATTTCATTAAGAAAGTAGATCTAGAACCGAAGTTATTTAACAATGAATTTCTCATAATGCTGCCCAGAATGCGGTCCAAGCGCATCCGCTAATTCATGTATGCAGTAAGCGGCGCGCGTGCTTGTGTATGTATATGTGTGCGTGTGTGTGTGCGCGCAGAGGGTAATTTGTAACTGTAAAAGATGTAAGCTAGATTGTTTAAAACACCGCCTCGGACTTGGTTCAGGGGATCTCGTAGTCGGGCAGTCCTGACAGAGCGTTTTACTTGTTTTATTTTTTAATCGCAAGCTCACTTTCCAACAAATTCAACGACACAGTTCACATTTTTGTCTCTCTTTTGATGCTTTTCTTTTCGTGCACGTTTGGAATAAAGCAAAAACGAAATCACCGATTAATAGGTTCTTTATTTAAGATATTGTGATGGCACATTTGGATGCAAAATTTAAACTTTGATTTTTTTCCTGATGGCCCATGAAACCTTCCACTATGCCATCGCCCTTTATATTTTCATATTTAATATTCGTGTAGGACTCGGCTCCACAGATATTTTAAAAGAGGATATATGTGACATCTATGGATTAAACACTGGAGTTATAAAAGTTATCTCCTGTCTTTCCAAACGCAAGATTCTTATCACTCATAGTATATGAGTGGGGTTCATAAAATTCACTTCTACGAATTCGGAATTGGATTTATTGTAGATATACTCTTATTAAACTATGAACTCGTAGTTGTTTGGATAAGTTCTTGGCCACTAATTGACTGTTATTAAGTCTCAGCTTCTACTCTTGTTGGCAGAAAGTATGAAGTATAAAGTGCCAACTCGAACTCCCTCACACCTCATCAAACATCACACCATCATCACATTCCTCTCCCTCAACGTTTATAACAAATTCCCTCGCATCAAAAATGATTTTAGCTTCATAGCTGAGAAAAAAGACTATGTGGAATCAGTGTTGGTCACCCCAGCCCACAAAATGTCTTTGTTTGGTTTTTGCCTGACTCTGGGACTTTTCTGATTGCTTCTATCACGCGCCCTTTTGCAGATTTTTTTTTTTTTTTGCGTTTTCTGCTGTAAGGGTGGATTACCCTGCGTATGTGCGATATTTGCCAAACTTTTCCACTGGTTGCAGCTATCATAGCTATCAAAGTAATTTATTATGTTGTGTCGCTTTCAAGCACTCCAAAGTTTGCACACGCGGCACATTTGGTCGTGCTCCTGCTCCCGTTCTCCACATCCCTGATTGACTGCATCCGCCTTTAGAGTATGCTACACTTCTTTCACTTGGCTTATTACAAAGCCACTTTAATATAGCACACATACCAACACAAACTACTCACATGCGACATAGACAGGCAAAGAGCCCTGTCATATCACATCAGTGCATTCCGCGCATGATGGAATGTTCCCCCTATTTAGTTGATGGAATGCTTTTGACGGAACAAAGGAGCTGCCAAAACACAATATCACGACAGCTTAAACAAAGTTCAACTCAAGTTCCATAGCATAGTTATCCAAGTTTAAAAATTTAAAGCTAAAGCACTATGTTTGTAGTAATATAATTGTTAGAGAAATCATTTTAAGCATAAACTCAAGTGCATTTAACAAGTAAGAAAATGTGGGAAGTTATGCAAGAAATAAACAAGTAAGAGTTTTCTAGTAGGGCGTATCCGACGTGAATAACTTCGGTTTAAGAAATGCGATACTTACAACATTTTCAGGACGTAAAATTTATTAAAGGCCAAATAAATTTATAAAGGCTCTCCTATTTCAATGAAATTTTCTTTCTAACTCATTGACAAATGGATGGAGTTATCCGAAAAACGAAAACATTGAGGTATTTATTAATATACTAAATTTCTGTTCTTGAAATTTGCTTTTTTTTTATCGATATTGAAGAAATGGGTTAAGATATCTTTAAAAAAAATTCATGTATATGTGGTATACAGAAATAAATATTTAAGACTTCATGTATCTAAAGTTACCGAAGTCGACGCTTTGCACTTACGTATAGACGGACAGGCGGAAAGGTTCCTCTTGTCTCTTACACCGATTTGCATAAAAACATTATAAAGAACTTAAATGATTTTCAAAGGAGTCTAGGCTAGACAATACTGGGTATTTATTCCATACTTCGCCGTTTATTAACAGAGAGCGAAATGGTGAACAGAAAAGCTTTAAGAAAAAAAAAGATATTACAAAGCACATGAATGACCGGATATCCTTCACAATATCATTTTTATACATAAAAATCATTTTTTTATGCTTTGCTCATATGTAAGAGACGTAAGGCAAATAGTAAAGCTATTGTAAAATCAAGATACCACGGAAAACGGAATAAGAACTCATGATTAAGCTCATTTTGAAGATATCCTGACAGGAAAGAAAACATTGTCACTCACATGCTCTACAATGGAAAACTAGATCTTATGTTTAGTGCCTGCAACTGAAAACTGGGCAAGGTTTCATCGAAATATACATGCTTTAACGAATATATTTAACTACAAAATCTATGATGTATCTGTAATCGTTCAAGCAGCTGCATTTGCCCACATTGGCACATTTACATAGCCTATTTTTACTTGTAGGGTATACTCCCCCGACAAATGTTGTGCTATGGGTTAAGCCGGGTTATAAATGGGTCGGCGTCATTTAATAACAGGCGGTTGTTCATAAATCTAGCGTGAGCTTCAGTTCGCTTGACGTGCTCACTGAGCCGGCAAGAAAAGTGCTTGGCGCTTAGCTAGTAAATGGGCGTTGGATCCATGGCGTTTGGTTAATTGTTGCCGCGTGTACTTGACAGACAATTTCGCAAGCAATTTATCTGCTCTGTTAACGCCGCTTCGAGAGTTGTGGCAACACGTTCGCTCACAAAGTGTGGGATTATGCCACACTATGAGCGATAAATGAATGCCTAAGCATCGACAGAGTTTAACTATTGGGGCTAATAAAGACACTTGACCATCAAATGGGGGTCAATACCGTCAATATCGCCTATGTGGGAGTGTCTGCTTCTGGTCGACTGCGACGAGGGCTGTCAGCTGCTGTGCAATGTGTCTCTGGCTGACATTGATGCCACGCCAAGAGCCAGCTGCATTCCCAGTGCAGCGATTCCAGCAGAGGGTCGAGCTGTCAGCCATTAGTGAGTATAAAGCTATAGTCATGCAGCCAAGCAGCCAAATCGCAGCTGAGCTCGACATGGTTTCAACTTGATCTGTCAAGCAATTAAATGTAATTTGTTAGCAAGCACTGAATTATTTTAGTGCACTGCGTCAAGAGCCATACATAACAATTAGTATCGTTACTTGCAACTGCTCGACAGGTTTTACAGCTGAGAGCAAGCTCTGAGGTGTCGTTCATGCGCAGTTGCGTCTAACTGTTACCCATAGTGGTATCGCTGTGAAGATATTTTTTATTAGGAGCACTATCGATAATCTAATCTAATCAGCATATGCCGTGCAGCAATCAACAATACGCGGAATGCTAGCCAGGGGCTGCTTTTATGCTTCAGTCAATTGGAAAATGTTCACCATTCAGGTAATACTGAGTAGCTGCCTTTTACTGGCTGCAGCTTTGACTGCGGGTGAGTAAACGAATTTCAGACACGAAGACGGACATACTTTAAGAACACTCAAGTTTTACAGTTGCTGCTGAACCAGGATATCTGCTCTACACACGTCGCAATAGGAGCACACCACAACGCATTAAGCCGGAGGTGGAATCCCTGCTGCGCTCCTCGTTCTATGCTTTGGAACCAATTATGTGAGTCTTGATTAGCAGATAAAACGTAATCCTGAATACTGTCTGACAATCCATTCCATTAGAGTATCTATACCTGGAGCAGTAAGCAACAGCTCTGAAAACTTACTAGCTTCAGCACTTCTCAAACGAGAGGCTTGCAATGTCTTTGCTGTTGACCTGGGTGAGGTGGAGGCCGAGTCAGATATTGTGGCCAGTGTGAGTAGTCTGATGATTCTGTTGCACCGACAGTTTGATGTTCCACTGAAGCAACAGCAGCTGGTGGGCTTCGGAGCAGGTGCGCACTTGGCGGGCGCCGTGGCTGAGCAAGTGGAAAAGCAGCTCGGCGACGCTTTGCTGCTCATCACAGCACTTGATCCGAGCGGGATCCACGACACGCTCGAGCATCGACTGTCAGCGCAGGACGCTCTCTACGTGGAGGTCATACATACAAATGGCCACGGACTTGGTACCATGACGCGGCTTGGTGACATCGACTACTACCCAAATGGTGGGCAGCAGCAGCCGGGCTGTAACTCCGCACCTGATCCGGATACCTGCTCGCACGAACGAGCCCTCGAGCTGGCTGTTGAAATGTGGTCACCAGCAAATGACTTCCTTTGCGCCCAATGCGGCTCAGAGAAGGATATGAGTGCGAGGAGCTGCCGCTGGTCCTCGCATCGCATGGGCGCTGACAATGCCTCAGGCATCTATTTTCTGGAGACACGCAGCAGCGCCCCTTTTAGCAGAGGCGCCTATCACATTGCCTTCTTGTAAGGCGCACAACAATAAAGAGGACCCCCAGTTTTAATAAGTGACAGACCTTGTCGTTGATCATTAATCACGAGCTTCAGGGGGCTCTGTTTCCCAGCCAACAAACTAGCAGCTGAATCGATGGGCGTCAGGCGCCCAACACATTCATTACTTCAAAATCAATTTTAAGGCCTTCGGCTCAAAGTTTGATGCACGTGACGCACATTGTGTATACGCCCTGTGCCCAGCTTCTGTCAGTATGTATCTTTCGAAAAGTTGTCAGCGTTGCCTTTATTGTATTGAGATGGGCCGAAGTTAGTCTAATGAGCAATTCGAGACTCCAATCGAGGGCTTCTAAAATCCTTCTCAACTTAAATTTGTTTAAACTCGAGGAGAGCTGAGTTTGAGGGGTTTATGGACTTAAAGTCAAGTAATAAATTCCTAGTCCTGTTTTTATTTTTGTTGCTTTATTGTTGTTCTTTCCTCGCATTTTTGCGATATATTAAAATGGAATTCCTTTGTGCAGCTATGTCTCGAGTTATTCTTGACGCGGAATGGGCAAACGGGTGCAACTTCGACGTCCTTGCAGCCCAGCTGCCCAGCTTCTCAGCACCCCAGCAGACATATGCCAGCTGCGAAGCCACTTCGTGCGACTCAGTTGAAAGTCAAGCTAAAGCGAAACTGTCACAAATTGCATCTAAATTGCATTGCACTTGAGTTTATCTCCACGTCTGCGTCAGTTGTCTCAGTCTCAAGCATGCGAAGGGCAAATTGTTTTATAAGCCGATTGTCAGAATAACCTGATAGCATTCTATAAACTTGGTAGGAGATTATGATACATTTACGATAGAAAGATCGTAAAACTCTCAGCTGACGCCATTTCGGATAATAAATAATAATAATAACTAGTTGATGGTCGACAATCGATAATCGATAAGCGTTTGTCGATATGTGAATGCTGCCCGAGTTTTTAATAGTTCCACCAAGACACAGGGCTACAAACCCTAAACTTTATTTGAAACCCACTAGGGATCACAAGGGATCACAAAAACAAGGCTGCAGCGACAACAAAAACTAGAGGGATGGGCTAACTTCGACCATGCCGAAGTTTGGTAATACTCTTGCAATTGTAAAGGATAAATATATAGTTTCCTCTGGTTTGCCATGCCCCCAAATGGATATATATCATTTTTAGTCAGTCCGTTGACCAGGACAACAGTACTCTATATATCAAATTTTGAAGCTGTACCTATAAGACTTTGGAAGATATAGTTTTCCCCCATTTGCCAAGTCCCAAAGAGGCGGATATATATCATATTTCATAATTTTGTCGAAACGGTGAAACGGTAACGTTTTTGTCAATTTTTGGGACTCTTGGTATAAAATTGTAGAAGATACAGTTTTTTCCGATTTGCCAAGCCCCTAATGGGCGTAGATATATATTCTATATTTTTATACCCTGAACCCATTGAAAATGGGATTTCAGGGTATAATGGTTTTGTGACAATGTATGAACGCATTGATCTCCTAAACCACAAAAGCTAGAGATTTGAAATTTTAGATATATATTCTTGTATACCATACGCAGTACAAGTTTTTTTTTTTGGATAACTCATCCTATTTCCTTATTATCGATAACAATCGATTTTGACTTTGTTTTTAAGCTATAACTTACAGACCATAACAGCTTGAGGCACCAAATTGACTATGTAGGTTTCTGTGATACAAATACAGATAATAAACTTTTAAAAATTTTAGACACCTCCCCCTATTAGCCCCAAAAGTGGAAAAAAAGTATTTCAAATACTAGGGAGATAAGATTTCGCATATATACACCTTTGGATGTCAATATTATGTCCTAAAAATTTCATTAGGAAAGTAGATCTAGAACCGAAGTTTTTTAACAATCTATTTCTCAAAATGCTGCCCAAAATGCAGCCCAAGCGCAGGCGTGAGTGTATATGTGTGCGTGTGTGCGTACCCGCAGAGGGTAATATGTATAGAAAAAAGATGTACGCTAGATTGGTTAAAACACCATCTCGGACTTGGTTCAGGGAATCTTCTAGTCGGGCAGACCCGACTAGAACGTTCTTACTTGTTTTTTTTAGGGGTGGTTGATAGAAATATATGTTTGAGGTTTCAAGCCTCTATATACATTGGATGTTCTAGCTCTAAAATTGTAGAAGATGTAGTTTTACCCGATTTGGCACGCCTCCAAAGGGTGTAGCAATATATGCTATATATTTTTGTATGGGGGTGCGATTCATGAATATATATATGTATTCCAAATTTCAAGTCTTAGACTTCAATAGCGCCGAAGTTATCCCACTAAAACCTTTCTTAAAACCGATCTGTCCTATGTGAGCTATAGGATATAGATATGCAATGCCTGCAGGAGATTGGAGCCTATGTGCAAAATTTCAGCTCTGTAGCTCTAATAGTCTCGGAGGATATTGCAGACAGACAGACAGACAGACGGACATGGATATTCAACTCAGCTCGTCTTGCTGATGAAGAATATATATACATTATATGGTAGGAGATGCTTCCTTCTCTGCGTTACAAACTTTTGACCAAAATTAATATACCCTTTTTGCAAGGGTATATAAATTCTCAAAGTCTACCCTCTAGTATTTTTCCTTTTTGACCCGTTGCCAAGCAATAGTTCTAGTAGTTCCTGATTTATTTATCGTCGTTTGAAGACATTGATTTGTTTAAAAATTGTTATTGTTGTACTCGTGGATAGCCCCAGACTATTAAGCAAAAATTTAATAATAATAATTAAGTATAGATTTAATCTGTGAGCACGATTCGTGCATAGATTAGTAAGATAATAATAAAATCAAAATGAAAATGATTGTCGCTAGTTCGAGTTGCGATTGTAATCAAACCGTTTGCGATGAGGTTCTGCTCTTCAGCCATGTTTTTGACTTTCTTGAATAATTCTTACGCTGTTTATTTCATATTTTATTTTATCTATTCTCGCCTTTCTAAAACTGCAGGCTAACCATTGAGGAAATGCATTCACGAAGGAGTTCATAAGAAATATTTTTGAAATATGTTTTTAATTCACCAAAATTAGTAAATATACCAATGTTGAATTTCAGTTTTAATAACAGAGAATCCATATTGATAAGGAGAGCATTTAAGAATGTGTTGAATATTTATAAGTTTTATATTTTTGCTTACACAAAATACTCATCTACAAATACAATACAGCGTTAGATAAATGGATGAGTAAAGCCCCAAGTTATTTATTTATACCTAGAGGCAGGATCTTCCTAAAGAAATTTTATATAGTTCGTAGTTTATAGTTCGTTCATGAAGTGAAGTACTTTGTTAGTTTGCTGTAAAGTTCGTCTTGATATCTGTCAGCGCGTATTTCACCAAAATTGAAGACTTTAAATATGCTATATATATACATGTATATATATACATATATATACTATATATACATAAATATTATGTTGTTATTCTTTCGTACCATCGTCTTAAAAAGAATTATACGTTTTTGAATGCGCCCAATGGGGTCGTGGCTAATTACTATCTTAGAATTTTACAGCTAGACAACATTTGGAAAACTGGTTCCTAATGAAAGTCTGTAGTTGATAGTAGTGCCTATAGATTGACTGAAAATAATATATGTAGCTAAACACGTCTCTCAGTTTTAGAGTGACGTTTCCATGTTTTGCAGCTGAACGTCTGCTGCTTTTGGCAACATAGATTTGGTTTATTTCAAAAGTAATTTCTCAGTTCAGGCTCGGGTTTCAGTTCTTTCCTTTAAGAGTTGTCTGCCAAGACACCTAATCCATTTGCATTTTGGGTTTGTTGTTGATTTGATTCATAGTTCATTATAAACTTGATATCCTGGTTCAATGCAAAAAAGGCTTTTGCAAAGAAGTCGCTAAACAAGGAGCACAACATTGAGAGAACGCATCGAGTTATAACTAACCGCTAATTGCAGTTTCATTAGCGGTTATTCTGACCGCCGTGCAGCACGAACAACGGCATCCGATTTCATTCACTTCCGTTCACACACATAGATACACAATACATGCAAGTGTGAGTGTGCCCTTCTTAAAGACTTAAACCTGAAACTGAACCAGGTTAAGCAAGCATTAAATGCGGAACGAGGTGCTCGACTAAGTTGCTAGCTAGGCTTAACATCTTAATTTGACTATTCGGCTGCATTTGGCTCAGGGCAGCGCCTTAAAATCTCTGTTTCAGTTAGAGCCACATAAAATAGAAGTACACCCCACGCACAGCACGAGAAGCCAATCAGGCCTAGCTGGGTGGTCCATTAGCAGCCGCAAGCCCCCACCTCCACACAGAATCCCCAGTAATTTTTGCCATTTGGGCCATTGTTTTCCTGTGGCTTTTGCCTCCCTATAAAATATTACCATTACACACACACTCTCGCACTTCTTCCAACGAGAAATGATATCGCAACAATTTTATTTAATTTCTTTTCGTTTCGTTTTCTTTCGTTTCGCTTCTTAGTTCCGACTCTTCAGCTTTGCTTTTGTAATGTTAATGAATGTCGAAGCTCAACTTCAGCTGATAAGAAAAATTGGTCGAACATTAAAGCCATTTAGCGACGTCTCTATGAAACTTCAGCCCCCTCGCTTTTGGTTGTATTAAAAAAGACACCGTTTCCTAACCTCTGACTCTTTTCTATGCAAACCTATAGGGCATAAGGGCATATAAAGTATATATATATGTACATATGCATATATATGGAATTACATTAAATCAAATACATTCCAAAAAGAGTAAAGTCAACGAATAAGTCTTTAAATGTCATATTTATACCCTAACCCTATTCAAAATAAGATTTCATTAATTAAAAAGTTAGAGCGTAAAATGTTAGTATTTAATTAATTGCACTCATTTAAAAAATTAAAAAAAAATTTGAATATGTTAGGTGGTATATTAGAGTCGATTAATTATTACTTATTGTTATTTTATACCACTAACTTAATAAAAATACGCAAAAAGGGTTTAATGCTTTGGATGCAAATATTTGCAACTTGAAGAGGAAAGTTTCTGTGACTATACAAACATAACATATTTTTGACCAACATCATAGAGTCGATTTAGTCTGTCTCTATGTCTGTCTGTCCGTCTTTATTTATGTATGCCAGTCTGTCTATCCGTTTCTACATCTGTTCGTCTTAATGACTGTCTGTTCTTAAGCCTCCATGTCCCCTTATCTATATAATGGAATAAAACCGTGATATCTCAGAGGCAACACCCAATCGATATTGGTCAAGGCTTTACGCCAATTGCATCTAAACCGTCAGGTGAAGGATCCCTTGCAGGATAATCTAAATATATATATTTCACTGATTTTGCCTCGTTTTTCATATTTTCATACATACGAACGCTAAACTCCGTGGTATTATTTTTTGGGCTTTAACATCTAGAACACTCATGTTTTGTCGTCAATTTGCGAATTTACTTTTATGACTATGTTAATTTTTTTTGTAAACATTTTTATGAGATGCCATTTGAACAGCCCGCCGCTTTATGTTAACCACCTGCCCAGCCACCACGCCTCCAGCCTAAAAGGGTGCCAATGAGTTGTTGTGGCTGTTGCTGGCGAGTGCTTGAAGCAAAAACGTTGTGGTAAGCGGTGGCAAAGGGAAAGCAACGTATGCCAGGTCTACTGATCTGGCACCAGCCACAGACCCAGCCACAGGCTACAGCCACAACCAAAGCCACATGCCACATGCCACAGGCAGCAGCAAGAGGGCTGCAGATAGTGTCCGGGTCTCTGTTTTACATTTAGCCAGTGATAAGACTGATTGAAAATCCATCTACATACGGAATTTAATTAAATTCACATACGGCCACGTCAAGGTGCGATAACAGGTGCTCTACTCGTGGGTGGTTGGGCTGGTGCTGCGGGCGCCTCCAAAAGAGATTTGCGGGTAATTTGTGGGTAATTTTTATGCTG
The DNA here is from genome assembly GCA_035045545.1 of Drosophila gaucha. Lineage (NCBI taxonomy): Eukaryota > Metazoa > Arthropoda > Insecta > Diptera > Drosophilidae > Drosophila > Drosophila gaucha. The sequence goes on from JAWNOY010000435.1 coordinate 677,298, forward strand.
CACACGCGCTAACATGCAAAAGAGCTTAATCAGCATAATCTCTTAACCCACATTCGCTAATCAGACTTATTAATTTATATATGTATGTATACTATACATTGGTATTTATTTAAATTTAATGTCTAAGACGTGATGAGGATATGTCGCTGACGTCTATCACTTATCGGGTACGCTTCAAAGTGCGCAGTAAACTTTCCACCCCATCTGCTGAGTGCCTTGCTTTGGCTAATGGCCGTTGGCATTCATCATATTCGCAAAGCTCTGATAACAACAATAACAACAACATCAAGGCACAACATAACAACAGCACAACTGCCAATATGCCGTTGAGTGTGGTCAGTGACAGTGGCAGAGACAGCGACCGCGACGCGACAGCGTGAATGCAAAACGCACGCTTGCATGTTGACAACAACAAAAGCACAAACAAACAAAACGGGTCTGCCAGCGGCCTCCCTCGCGCTGCAGCCCCAACCCTCTCTGCTCGCACGTTTGCTGATCACATTTTAAGAAATGCCGTCAGTCGCAGTATGCTTATGACGCTGGCGTCGCAGCTAACGTCGCTGCACGCGTCACTGCCACCGGCAATGTACACGCAGGCATGCCCCGCCGCCACGCGCCTATTGCTATTAATACTGACTCATTTTGGGGCTCGCGTAAAATTCATTTAAAATTGTGGAAAAACAAAAAGTTAAATTGCATTGCATTGTATGAGTTTCGTACTTGTTGTTCAGCTGTTGCTTCGGCCCCAGCTGCTGCTGACATTGTTATTGTTGTTTTTATGACGCTTATCAATTATATTCTCGTTGCATGTGAAATTTATGTAAATTTAATTCGAGTTGGCGTTGTTTTTGCTACGTGCAATTGCATAAGAATTGTCAATACGCGTTGTCAATGGCAAATTGGAAATGGGGCGGGGGTGTATTTAGGGGTAAACGATAACGACTTCGCATATGCGCTCGAAAGCTAATTGGATTTGCAATATCCAATTGGCATACATTTATAGCTTTAGACAAATTACATATGTTTGGATGTGTGTGTAAACGTATGTACTCCGTACCATATGTGAACACACACATTCACTTACATAGTGAGAGAGAGAGAGAGAGAGAGAGAGAGAAAGGAAACATGTTCCTAACGGTACTTGAAGCGGGCCATAAAACATGGCTACTAAGTTAATTGTAAACTTTTTCTATTAATTTTATGTACATGCCCTCCCACATATTCGCATACTTACATACACATACAATATATAAATATACTTATGTTTGCTTGCACTTATTGTTGTTGTGTTGCTTAACAAATTTTGTCACGTTCTGTGTGGCAAGCAAAGCGATTTCGACAAAAATTGCACGCACTCAAACGTACGCATAAAATTAAAAACTAGATATTCTCTTTTTCATTATTTGCACCGAAACACTGAGATGGTGCGATAATTTATTGGTGCCACATTTTTGGCACATTATATACGTATGTATGTGGATCTCTGCACTGGCAATCATTTCATAAATACAATTTTCCATTACACCTCGATCGGCGCCGACCGAAATGAAGAAAGAAAACACATTGCTTGACTGACACCTGTTGCTAAAAGAAACGAACCGCCAATATTTGCGACAGATGTTGAGCATGCAAAAGAGATTGGAAATTCAGCTCGAACTTTGCGAAAGAAAGACGAAATTAGTTAAATTATAGAAGCATGACACGCGCGAACTTATTTTTGTGTGTAACATTCAAATGTGTAACAGCAAATGATTTTAAGGCTTTGATATTTGCTGTAATTGCGAAACACTTACACACTCCACACAACCGACAAATTCAACCGACAAATCCGTACTGAGCAGAGCGGCACATTCTAATTGGACTTATGGGCTATATGGCCACACTTGCATCGGGTAAAGTGAATCGTGCAGCGACTATCGAGTCAAAATTGTTGATCGATTGTTGATTAAAAAATACTATGCAAAATTCTTACTGGCTATATTTTAAAAACTCTACGGATATTAGGAAAATAAATGGGTTCTTATGTTACTGCAAATGTTCTTATTTATTTTTTTTTATTTTGTGTATCTGGCAACACGTGTTGCGATTCCATATCGATAATTTTTTTAAATTTTCATCATTAAATATTAAGTAAGCCACGAATTTGTTGTGGTGCACTTTGCGTTTAATATTTTTGATCCTATGTTGAATTATTGTGTGTTTTATTTTTACACAACACTTCCTATCGATTGCAGCACATGTCGTTTGGTTCACGATAGAGCACGCGCACATCACTAGTCAGAATCGATAACGATAGCCGTAGTAGCCGTAGTCATTTACAATTTTCGTGACAAATATAACAAATGTGTTGTTTCCCGAGTGTCTAAGTGCGTGCAAAAACCTGGTGTTAATTATTAATTGCTAAGAATAGTGTGATATCCAATCGAAGAGACACACTGCAACAACAACAGCAAAATGAGTGGCGGTGGTATGGATAAAAGAAAACTGTCGTAAGTATAATTCTTCAAATGCTTTTCTTCATATTCCTTTTTTTTCTGCGCACACATACATACACACTCACAGTCTGCAGACGGCAGATGCGCATTGCCAACGCCAACGGCAGCGCAGTCGACGTTCAATTGATTTTCCGCACGCCAGCAACAACAACGGCAGCGGCAGCAGCAGGCCGCAGCTGCTGTAACGGCTGAATTAAATTCCATTCCTTTGCATGGACTTTGTGATAAACAAGAGCCAAATCCTCAAAGCAAAAGAGAGTGCAGCTGCTTGGCTGCGCCTGTGAGTGTATGTGTTGAATCTGTGTGTGTGTGTGCATGTTTCTGTGGGTAGTTATTCCCACTATATATGTATAACAAACGATGTATTCGTGAGATACTGACGGAATTAAATGAATACGTACATGTGTCCGATGTATTTGCCGCAACAAAAGTTACACAAGCTGCTGAAGCTAATGACTTTTGATAACAACAAGTGCCTTACCTCACTCTCTTTCTCTCTCTCTCTCTATTATTCTCACACACACACATATAGGCATATGTTATCTATAACTACTTCACGTTAAACCGTTATAGCTTGTTGGAGTGGCTAAAAATTATTTGGCAGCTATTGTCCCCATTCTTCACATGCACACAAATATACATATATATGTACATGTGTATTGTGTGTACAAAAACAATTATAATTTGCAATGAGTAATGCTCGAGCGGCATTTCTTTGCCCCAATTCCGTTCGCCTTTCCACAGTGGCCTTGCTTTGCTCCGTTGAATAATTTTTTTTTGTGCTATGCGTCCTTGGCCTTGCATTGGCTCGGCTTGCATTCCACCACCCTTTTGCAAAATTATCCCACTTCGCTTTGAGCGATGCTGTCCTTAAGCATTTTCAGCCTTATGACAATTATTTCAGGTCGTTCCTATCAGCACCTAGATTTGCAGTTAAGCTACATTAGGGCAATATGCTTCTCATAATAGGCAGCCAAGCAATTCAGAAAATCCTCGCCAAATATATACGCACAACAACAACAGCAATGGTATTGTGCACGAGATAAAATGGGCGGTAATCGCATCTTGGCTGGATTGGCTGCACAGCTGCTTACGCATCCGTCAGTACATCTCAATGACAAATGTATATATATATATACAATTATATATATTTATATATCTTGTGACGCCAACACCCACAGGGGAGAGTGTATGTGCACACTCGTATGTATGCCTCGATATCGCGTGTTGCATTGCCCTTAACTGTTGCTGTTGGAATGCCCAACAGCTAAGCCCAACGCTTAGTCATCATCGCCAGTTCGCAGTCATAGCTAGACTCAACTTGAGAGTTACAGGTAGACTGCGAGTGGTTAATTAATGTGTTGCATTTGTCGATTTGTTCGCGCCCAACACCTATAAACAAATTCACTTTTCCCTGGAAGTCATATTTACATAATGAGCACAATTGGACATATATTCGTGTGATTGAATCGCATTATAATTAATAAATAATTTGAATTGCGCTCCATTTACTTATTTCAGCACATCGGGCGATTCGCTCTATGAAATCTTGGGACTTCCTAAAACAGCAACGGCTGATGATATCAAGAAGACTTATAGAAAACTTGCACTTAAATACCATCCAGATAAAAATCCAGACAACGCTGACGCTGCCGATAAGGTAAAGTAAACAAAATATAAATTCAAGGAATTTCATTCATATTCACTTTATACGAACAGTTCAAGGAAGTCAATCGGGCGCATTCGATTCTGAGCGATCAGACGAAACGCAATATTTATGACAACTATGGCTCACTGGGTCTCTACATAGCGGAGCAATTCGGTGAGGAGAATGTGAATGCCTATTTTGTGGTCACATCACCGGCTGTGAAGGTGAGTCGGGTGCACTTTGCTCTCGCCTTTGCCTTAAGCATTTGCTAATGTTTCTTTTCTTGTTTTCTGTAGGCTTTGGTTATTTGCTGCACATTGCTGACGGGATGCTGTTGTTGTTGCTGCTGCTGCTGTTGTTGCAACTTCTGTTGCGGCAAGTTTAAACCACCGGTGAACGAGTCGCACGACCAGTATTCACATTTGAATGTGAGTGATGTTTGATTTGGTTATTGGTTATTGATTGCGTCCCTGCCCAAATACTAACCATTCAAAAAAAGTTAACAAAAAAACAAGAAAAACAATCGATTTCAATATGAACACAACACCCAATGAATGCTATCATATATACATATGCAATAATTCACACACACGCACACACACACCCACACGTGCACGCACACTGCTTGTATATATATATGAGGCACAACACTTTTCCCCAAGCCCCAGTTAAATACATTTTAAAACAACACTGGACACGTTTTGATGATTTTTGTGAGACGATTGTTTAGTCAAAAGTAGTTTTCTAGCTAAAAACCATTAACGCATAAATTTTATCCAGCATTTCGCAAATGGCCAATAAATGCTTGATTTTTATTATGAATTTCTGATTATTTGTTATAAATTGCTTGAATTGGCGCATTTAAACGAGCTTTTTCATTTTTTACTTCATTTGTACTCTCTACTTATTAACTATCTCATATTATGTTTCTTATGTTGAGGTAAGTAAGTATGTAGCTTAAGTTCTCGATAAAAGGCAAAGGTATATACGACACGACTTACACCCCACAAATGTTTCCATCATCATTTTCAACATTTATTTATTGACATTTGTTTACTCAATTCTTATTGGTTTTTTGATTTATTTTTCTTTTTGTTTATTGATTTTGTTTTTGCGGACTCCACGAAAATCATCAAATGCTTTTAAAAAAATTCTACTAATACATAAATATGCACTCGAATTTCAATTCAATGACAAATGAAAGTCAAACTAACACAATTTGCTAAGCATTTTCTTGTAAACATTTACTTGATAGGCAAGATTTGGTTATGGTTTTTGAGCTGACAAATGATTTTCTCCTCGTTTTTTTTTTAAGTCTCCTCCCTTTCTGTACATAATGAGATTGATTGCGCTTGTTTTCTTGTGTGTATATATGTATATTCTTTGAATTCGTTTTGCTTTTGTATGTACACCTTTGTGTATGTATGTATGTATGTGACGGAAAAAAAGAACAACAAATCTACATTTCTAATTTTGTTTATTTTTTTTCTCAAAACCACCTTTCGATCGACTCATCATACCCACCTACAACCTCACACACAATTGCGCCTGCGCGCGGCTCATACTAAATTTATATCGCAAATATATATACACATGTACTATATATGTCCGATTTGATCCGAACCGTTTCGATTCGCTCATATGTATGTGATATGTTTTGCCATATATAAACGCCCAGCGCTCTGATGGCAATCGAGAGGCCAGCGATCTGCCACCGCATTTGGGACAGCAGCCACGTCTTGTAAGTATTGAAATAGAAAACGACTCTGGCACGACTTCCGCATGATCTAAGGGCAAATATATATATCCACGACGCAACTATCCAATATGTATAACACACGCATTGAACTAACCCAACCATCGTAACAAACAAAATTTAGACTTTCTATAACTTGAACATTGAGTCCAAATTCAGTTGCAATAACAGAAGAGGAGCATAAAACATATGTTTGAAGCAAGAGCTCTCATCTTTGGCTTGGTGCTCCCTATTAGTCTGCTGCTGGGTAAATTAATTCTCACCAATTAATATTCATCTAAAAGAAGTTGTGTTGTGTAATCACGTAAAATGTAATATGTAATATGTAGTTTTAGTTTATTTTTGATTTCGTATGCTACTTTTTAGTTTGCTAAGGCTGAGAAAGCATTATAAGATATTTGTATGTAAATGGTAAACTGCTTTCGTAAACGGCTTTCCTATACTAACCAGAAAACTCGTTGACTAAACAATGCATATGAAGTATTGAGAAATAAATACCATCGACAGATCGTCAGATATATATTGATCGAGGTTAACTGATTCTAATCTGATCTTATTTGCCTTTTTGTTCATACAGGAGGACGTTGATCTCGACGATGTCAACCTGGGTGCTGGAGGTGCACCTGTTACAACACAGCCTCGTGAGCAGGCAGGTGGGCAACCCGTCTTTGCCATGCCACCGCCAAGTGGCGCTGCAGTTGGCGTTAATCCCTTCACTGGAGCTCCGGTGGCTGCCAACGAGAACACATCGCTGAACACAACAGAACAGACCACATACACACCAGGTATATAAACAAGTTGGGTCAGTTAAGGAATCGAGAATGTTTCCCTTCATCTAAGTCAGAAACAGACATTCAAGAACTCTTAGCAGTAGTACAATAACAAGCTTAACATTAACAAAGCGTCTTTGACCATCGAACTTGTTGTTAATTCTGCATAAATAGTTACAAATAAAATACGAAATCCGAAATATTGTAAACCACAGTAACCTTTTGACCTATATATATATATATATATATATATATATATATATATATATATATATATACAAATTATATACATATATTAATTAATATCTTGGAGAATAGTTTCATACAAAAGTCACTCTTAATAACTTTTTTGCGCTCCCCATTTGGTTTTGGGAGTTGAGTAAAACACACAATATTTAATAAATAATATTTAAACGAATATAAACAATTACTACCCAACTTCTACTTATATAAGCTCTCAGATATACACACACATAAACATGCATTAATATAGCATAACATATGTAGCACAGTTATAGGACCTGAACGTATATTTTTGGACACTCATTTTCACAACGAGAATCTACAACAAGAAAATCGGCGTATGTGTATATATATATATATACTTACTGTATTATGTATATGCTATGTATGTTTTCCAATTTCTCACACACACTGATACTCATTCAAGATTTAGTTATACTTTAACTTCTGGAGTTTCTGTTTACTAAGTGCCATCCATCCACCAACAAAAAAATAAATCTGAGCTCGTCCATTTAACATCCAAAGCTAAGATCGGGCACTATTCAAGCACTGCCTAGGAACTATAATCGTAAAATCATCTGATACTTTAAGTTTCTGTGAAATTCAATTCTATTAGAATCCTTGTAATTCTCTTAAAAGCAAACAAGTTTCTAAAAATATTGGAATTACATAATTCTGTAAATACACCTTATATATATATATATATTATCAGTTAAACTACTTTTTTTATCATCACCTGGCCAAGAGCTGCTCGACAATTGATCATCACACTGCCAATTTGCACTTTAGATTTGTTTGGTAATTGGTTTTAGTATAAGAGTATTTAATTATCTTCTTATTTTAATTTGTCTTTTACTTCATCAAACTATGTTTTTTTCTCTCTCTTTCTTTACATCTAGATATGGTTAAGCAAAAATATTAGATTCATGCTTCAAGCGAGACAAACCAATTCATGAGAGCGTTTTGAACAGCCACACATTTTTTTATTCCTTTTAATTGTTAAAAATTTTGGTATGTTCAATAAATCGGAAACATATATATACATACATACTTATATATTTATCATAAGCTTTATAACTTAATTCTAATTTATAATATGAATTGTAAAGCGAAAGCTACCGCACGTTTTAATCAATCCGATAGCAGTCATTTCAAGTTATATTCTTTTGCAATTTGCTCTGAACAAACACGATGACGAAGTGAAGCATGCAAATCGAATTGAATTGCATATTCACATATGCATTATACATATATATATATATATATATATAACAAATTAGGAGGTATATATAATCGATTATCATATGACACCTATATACTACATACCTAAACTGTTTTTCATACACATACATATATGTATTCCTTTAACTGAACTATAGTAAGATTGTGCGAGAAGTTACACTACTTAAGAACTATACATATATATACCCAAATTGTAAGCTTTTGATCGGATTGTGTCTAAACAGTTAGCTTTACTTTTATGTCTATGTATGTGTGTGCCACATATACCATATATTAGATTTAATTTGCATTTGTGTGTGAGTGCCCTATAGAAAGTCGTCTTTTAGCTAAGAAAAATATTTGTTGTTAAAACCTGGTCTCCAATTTTCAAAATATGTTTTCACTAAATTGTTAAAATATACATATATGTAATGAATGTAAAAAACTGTTCTGTGCTTTTGCCGATCGATGGGTCAAGTATGCTTTTCCCATATTGTATGGAGATCGCATTTAACCTGATCTATTAGCCCATTGGATCGGCAGAAAATGTATATACATAAGTCAAATACAACAGCCTAGAATTGCACTCAATGAAATAACTTTGAAAAAACAACAACAAAATTAAGTACCAATCAATTTTTAATATAAATATATAGTCCCAATCCTCAAAAAGTATTCGTCTCCAAATTATATTTAAAAATTGTAATTCCACAAAATGTTGAATATTTAATGTATCTTCTAATTGTATTATTTATAACTAAATTATATAAATTGTTGGGTTTTTGTTGCAAATGTCATTAAATAACCAACATTCACATATTATGCAATTAGTCCCAAAATTTTGTAATATCCAAAATGTATATCATCGGTATCAATTATGAAAAACCAGCACATGTATACACACATAGAATTCAATAAAAGCATATATATATATATCTATATATGTATGTATTTATATTGTATACAATTTAAATTATGATAATACCATTTTAAAGTTTTGCGTGTGTATTTATCGTTCGAACGAGTAAACAAAAAACATTTCCAAAATTTAAATTAAAATTAACAATTGTTTTCAATTTTAAATTTGCCTGAAACAAAATGAAACCGACATCAATAAAAATATAACTATATAAATTAATACCATTTAGTGTGCATGTTATTCCACCTGCTTGTGATTTAAAAAAGGGGTATGTGAGTGCGACTATCTACGCAACAATCCCAAAAAGCGCCCGGCGAAAGCTTAAAAAACAGAAACGCCATTCTATAGATTTTTTGTGCTACTGCTGTGCATTAGTAAACAAATACGGCGTCGGCCACTGAGTTGTTGTGGGTTTGACTAGCTTTTGTGACAGCTGACGGAGACGGCAGTGAGCTTTTTTACTCTGTTAAAGTATTCTCGCTCTCTTTCGGTTTGTTTTGTTTTGGTGCTTTGTGAGAATGTCTGTCTAGTAACGGTGAAGCCGGCACATGCGCTTTGCCAGTAAAACTAAGAGAGAGAGAGAGAGAACGGGCTGAGGCTGGGCAGTAAGTAGAGACGGCTCGAAGCAACTTCGCTGCAGAGTTTGTACGGGTCAGAAACCGATAGGTAGTCGGAGAGTTCGTGTGCGACGCATTGCAAAGTTAAAACTGGATAATCGAAGGTGTAATCCAGAAAAATTTTCTTCCTGCTGCTTGGTCGAAATTGGACAACGAAAAAATGTGAAGTGCATCTGAAATTGGGATAAGAAGTTAAATTAATTTGCAGGCGAATCGCATTCTAACGGTAAAACGAAATCAAATCAAAAGGCAAACCAAAGTCAATAGCAAAGCGGAGGAAAAATTTAAACGCGTTTGTATCTGTGTGTGTGTGTGTGTGCGTCTGTATATAGTTTACGTCCATGTGTGTGTTAATTTTTCATGCGCAATTTGGGTTACAAAGCAAAGCGAGTGGCGAAAAGCGAAAAACGAAAACCGAAAAACGGTGCTTAAAATGCATTAAAATGCTTTAGGCAGGGGCTTCATTGATTTTCCTACGCACAAAAGTATGCTACACAAACCAAAGCAAATGATATCAAGCGGCGATGGCTTCGACTGCAAGTGCAAATGAAGCTTGAAACTCTCTGGCTGCACTGGGAGCATAAGCGCCCCAACAACAACAAGAGCGAAATCAGCAAAGAGCGTCAAAGGACAACCAGGATGTGGAAGACGGCTAGGATATCGGCGCCATGTAGCTGCTAGCCAAGGCGACGACCCTTTCGAAACATCAGCAGCAAACAGCAGCAGCGAATTAAGAAGTGCCATCACAGTAAAGGAGTGGGCGACGACCAACTGAAAGACGACTCTCTCTCTGAGCATCGTTCACATTGCAGGCGCATTGCGGGCACATTGCCAAGCTGGCTCCCGTTCTGCCCAGTAGCGGCATGGCCGGCCTTGTGAGCGGCGGCGGCGTCAGCAGCGGAGGGAGCAGTGGCAGCACGGGCAGCAGCTACAAGCACCAGCATCAACATCAACATCAGCATCATCTAATTTCGCCTACCCACACATCGCTTGGACACACTCACACACACACACATACGCTGCCGGCCGGCATTTGCAGCAGCGACAGCGGCATCTCCACCCTAAGTGCCATCTCGCCGCCCCTCTCAGCGGGCAACTCGGTCTGCAGCAACACAGCGAGCAACACGGCCGGTGGAAGTCCTCAGCTGCGCACCTCGCCGGCGCTCAGTATGCTGGGCAGCGGCACGGCCACTGCCAGTGGCAAGGCGCAGACGCAAACGCTGAGTACGGCGGGCAGCGGGTCGCCCAACTACCTGAGCACCATGAAGCTGCTCGGCCCGGCAGCCAGCATTGATTTGGGCAGCTCGCCGTTGTCGCATCGCAACTACAGCAACTCACTGAAGGGCTTTAGCTTCAGACGCAGCTTCGACGACAAGATCATTGCGCCACCTTTCTTGTCGCATGCCCATGGACTGGGCTATAGTGGCGCTAATCCATCAACTGCTGCGCCCGCGCCCATACCCTACCCGCACTTCCATCCAACGGCGCATCATCATGGGAATGTGGCTGCGCCGGTGGTGGCATCCGCACATCATCTGCATTTTCACCACCATGGAGCGGGCGTGGCTCATCAGCCGCTATCGCTGGGAACGCTGACGTCGTCACAGTCGACCACAAAGCTCTCCTACCGCGACGACTTTCTTCAGCAGATTGGCTATCTGCCAACGACGCGTATCTACAGCACCCCGACGAGCATCGTTGACGAGGACAAGGCTCAGCAGGACTTTCTCTCTCTATCACTCTCGCCGCCCCTCAATCGCCGCCGCGACATGCCGGCCCTGCGAGGACCCTTCGTCAGTCTGTGAGTAGTCGTCACTCGCCTCCACTTAGTCATAGACTCTCTTATCACATCTATTTCATGCAACCCAACGTGGGGCCCAATTAAATTTATCGCGACAACGAGCACCTCTCAATTTCTGTGTTGGCAGGTCAGCCAACTGCCTTAGTTCCCAGCCTTAGTGCACAGTGGGGTGTGACTGCCAAAAACCCAATTTTCGTACAGTCCCATAATAGCTGATGACTGAAAGAAATACTGTTGATGGAGTGCTCCACAAATCTAAGTTATAAGCGAACCTAATTGTAAAGCATAGACTCTTACAATTAGGTTCGCTTCATATAACTTAGATTTTGGAATCTACCAAAAATGTTCCGTCACGTTATCTTTTGATGTAGGAAAAATTATATCTAGAATTGTGTTTTACCATTTAGTTAGGCATAAGTAGACGCGTTCATAAATACGGACAGACAGACGAACGGACAAACAGACGGACAGGGATCAATCGACTCAGCTCGTCACACTGATCAAGAATATATATACTTTATGGGGTCTGTCACGCCTCCTTCTGCCTCTTACATACATTTTTTTTAACAAAACCATTATTCCCTGATTTCCCATTTTCAATGGGTTTAGGGTATAAAAATTGAATTCTGTGAGCGAACCGTTGCTTGTCAATCTTGGTCTTCTGAAAAAAGTTTATCTCTCAACAGTTTTTATTTGAGATAATAGTCAATTATTTGAAGACAATCTATATCAGTATTTATCTATATTTATATTATTATAATAGTTTTGTTGAACTGGGTGTAACTGTCAGATAGAACCAACTTTGTTCCGATAAAGTATACATACATATATTATAATCTTAATAACATAGCTAGATAATTGTATTTTTTAAGCGGGTCATGTTCCGGCATCAATCAGAAAAACTTGTCTAAGTCTCATGATTGTATCTTAAAAATTTCACAACATTTAACAATAAACACAAAAGTTGTTGTATGAAATCATTTTTATACCCTGCACCTAAATATTTAAAATGGGAAATCAGGGTATAATGGTTTTACAAAAGTATATAAAGGGCAGAAGGAGGCGCAGACCCCAGAAGACAGACCCTGTCTGTCTCTCTGTATATCCGTCTGTCCGTCCGTGTGTATGAACGAGTCGATCTCAGACCTATAAAAGCTACAGGTTTGAAACTTTGCACGAAGGCCCTTGTATACAGCGCGCATATATTCAATAACTCTTGCTGTTTAAATGATATCGATTAAAAACGTTTCATTTTTTTAGCATATGTTTTATATCATTTCAGCTACAGTCATCATATTTTGAAGTTACCTTTTTCAAAATAAAATACAGTTCCGTTTATTTTTTATATTTTGGATACCAGCTATACATTTTACAAAATCAATTTAAATTTTGTAAAATTCTTTGTCAATGAGATTAAAGCAGCGGCGAGGGCGTAGCACCATCTACTTTTTATACCCTGAACCCATTGAAAATGGGAAATCAGGGTATAATGGTTTTGCAAAAAGTATGTAACAGGCAGAAGGAGGCGTGGCAGACCCCATAAAGTATATATATTCTTGATCAGGGTGACGAGCTGAGTCGATTTAGCCCTGTCCGTCTGTCTGTCCGTCCGTCCGTCCGTCTGTCCGTCTGTCCGTCTGTCCGTATGTATGAACGCGTCGATCTCAGAACCTATAAGAGCTAGAGACTTCAAATTTTGCATGATGGTCTGTGTATACAGCGAAAATATCGAGTTTGTTTTAGATATTCGATAAATTTTTCCGTTTCAATGTTATCGATTTAAAACGTTATCAAGATTCAGTTTTTTGACCATATCTTTTACATATTTTTAGCTACAGCTACCAAATTTTGTTTTTAGCTTTCTGTAAATAAAATACATTTTCTATTTTTTCATATTTTGGATACCGGCTCCACATTTCACAAAAAAATTTATTAAAAAAAAAAAATTATCAAAGCCACAATTTAATTTTTTCAAATTTTTTAGTGAAAACCGTATTTTTAATAAATTAATAGCATTCAATGCAGAAAATTGCATTCAAATCCGTAATACAGAAGTTATTAAAGAAAACATTGTATAAGCACGCGGCAGCAGCCTGTACGTGTGCACACATACATTCAAATCAACTACGCAGTAATCGGCGAGCGTGCTTCTGTGTGCATGTGTATATGTGTGCACGTGTCTGTGTGCCTGTGTGTATGTGTGCATGTGTATATGCGCGCAGAGGTAATATGTATAGATAAAAGATGTAAGCTAGGTTGTTTAAAACATCAGCTCGGACTTGGTTCAGGGGATCTCGTAGTCGGGCAGACCCGACTAGAGCTTTCTTACTTGTTATTTGGTGCATCTGTGGCATGTGCACACATACATTCAAATGCGAGCATTGTTTGTGAAGTAGGGGGTTAGTTTAGCGGTAGAGTCGGTGGCTTGCAAAACATGTAGACCGAGGTTCAGATCCAGTTGAGGACAGAATTTTTTTTAATCTAATATTTTTTTGATTTTGCACGTAATATTGTACAATTTTTGTATATATTTTTTTTTATAAATTATTTTAGTTTTACATTTTTATTTTTTATGTAAAAATTAGGGTATTCAGATACTCTACAGATATTCAGGGATTCCAGAAAGTTATCTCTGAAAAGTTTTGTCGTGACAGTAGTAATTGTTGTTACACTACTGTGTACACTACTTGTTGTTACACATTCGAACGTTATTTGCGATATTCGCGCATCACAGCAAATTGATATCCACCCACACATAAGCATATTCATAGATAAGCCCACGCACTGACCAATCCAAAGGTTGAATGCGTTTGTTTACGTTTTTACTTTGTTTTAACAGCAGAAGCACTGCGTGACGCAGTTACAGGCACACGTGCACACATACATTTGTACATATGTACATATGTACATATACATAGGTGCCTATGCTGCACTTGAAAAAAATGATGACGTTTTCGTGATCACATATACGCAAATAGACACACACACACTGATGTATTTATTTGCACTTATTTTTACAACAATTTATTGTTTCTATACACACACATATATACACACATATATATATATATATATATATATATGTATATAAGTATACGCCTATAAATAATAATATTGAAGAAGCAGCCGCCACGGAGAATTTTTAGTTGCTTTTTGAGAGAACGGAGAGGCAACAGCAGACAGGCAAAGATGTAAGGTGCGTGTTTCTCTTTGTGCATTAGGGTGACTCATGCAAGGAACAAGTGTTTTATTAGAGGGCTACCCTCAGGCGTTCGCCACGGCACAAAGGCTGGCCCCGAGAGCTAAAATGGGGGAGAAATCAATACTCACAGACTGCTTAGTCACTTATGAACTTTGAGTGCATGTCGCGAGGCTCCAGTAGAGCTGGAAATCCCAATCAAAAATTCTTTATATTGTTTTAAAATAACCATCGGTTCGTAAATGCTATATAGAGGCGGTTTTGGCACAGTGCCTAAGATATCATTATCTCAACAATAACGATGACAATAATAATGATGCTGTTCGATGCTCGGCGGTTGTGCTATTCGAATTCCATGACCGGCATTTGCCGCCGCCTTGGCAGAGCCGCGTGCTACGACGTCGACGAGTTGATGAAGTACATTGGATAATGACGCCAAAATATGTAGATATATAAATACATAATACATAGTGTATGTATCCAAGTGTATATATATATATATATATATATGTGTATGTATTCGCTTGTGTGTGGATGAATTGCTGTGGGGCTCTTCAGCTGCTCAGTTTCTATACATGCACACAGATAGTCGATGTATTTTGTAGTGATGAAAGCAACAACAAATATATGGACTCGCTATTGAATTCTTTGACTTTGGCTCGCTCATTTCGCTTGGGGAAAATACAAAAACACTGGCGTTGCAGCATTCTCGCAAATGGTAGCGTGCCAAACGGTTGTCGGTTCGGAAAAGATTCAGATACTTTTCATAATTCAAATTTTCTGCGTTGTGCGATTTATTTATTTACCTTCGCATCCTCGACGCTCGCGTTATATAAGGCGTCTTCGAAAGTGGAGAGTGCAAACGGCTTGCGAGCGTACAAAAGCAATGTTAAAACCAAAGCAGGCCGCATAGGAAAGTCAAGGTCGCCAGCCCCTCTGTATCCCCAGCTCCATCCCTTGGGGATCGCTCCTTACTATTGCGCCAGTGTGCAATGTAGGCGAGAGCGCGAAAATCCAAAAGTCGAACGAACTCGTAACCTAACTCGCAATGGATAACTGGTGGATGTATAGCTCGGAGCTGGGGCCCATTTGTCCCAAGGAGGCCAATGCCACGTTGACGAGTGCTTGGCCGTGGCTCGACATGAACTTCAGTGGACCTCTGATCAAGCAGCACTATGCACATTACTCCCATCTGTTCACGATCTTTGGCAGCATGCTAAGCCAATATCTCGGCCAAATTGTCAGAACTCTGTCGCAGGATGAAATATTCGTTTATGGACTGAAGGTGTGCCTGCTGCTTCTATTTCTCTATCTCATGCACCTGCTGCGGCCGAGCAGTAGCGAGACCTTGGTCCTTGTGCCAGGCACTACCACGCCGCTTCTCACCAAGGAACTAAGCTGCGACTTCAACTTTGTCTCAGATCAGGAGAAGACAGCCGCCCTGGAGGCAGCCACTGAAGCCATGCTGGAGGTGGAGGAAAAGAAGCGTCGCAAGCGCTTCACCAAGAAGCGTAAATGCGTCTCTGCCGGACCAATACTTATTGCACTTCGCCACCAATCCCAACGACTCAAAAGCCAAAGGAACTCCGGACTGAACTTCGAGCCATTATCGCACCGATATCAAATACTGGAGAATGCTCTGGTGCTCAGGGAGAAACCCTTGACGTTGAAACAACCAACGTCCGTTGTGGAGCAACAGGCAACTCATACTATGGTTCTCGTACCCACTACAGTGGAGCCAGAGCATGAGGATTTGGTTGCACTCATGTGCGTGTGCTCAACTTTTACAATTACTTTAACTAGATTTAGACTGATCTGCCTTTAGTCTTTAAGCACTAATGCAATATCAGCAGTAAGAGATCGAGTTAGTTTTAGAAACGGGCA
Source organism: Drosophila gaucha (assembly GCA_035045545.1). NCBI lineage: Eukaryota > Metazoa > Arthropoda > Insecta > Diptera > Drosophilidae > Drosophila > Drosophila gaucha. Next base: position 693,851 of record JAWNOY010000435.1, read on the forward strand.
GATATTTCAGTAGTTTACTAAGAATGCAGATTAGTGACGATGGCCATAAAATTTGGATTATTCTTAATTAACCTCAAACTGATAATCAAAAAATTTCATATATTATATATTTTTTTCAGTTCGGAGCCTCGAGGCACATTGAGCACCACAGATGAAATTTTCCCAGATTCGCCGGATAGCAGCCTCTACGGCTCCGATGAGGAGCAGGAAGATGCCTCACAGTATTGCCGTGGTGGCTACCATCCGGTTGTCATTGGTGACATATTCGACAATCGGTTTCGGGTCGTGCGCAAACTAGGCTGGGGTCACTTTTCCACTGTGTGGCTTTGTCGAGATCTGAAGTAAGTATGGGAACGAAGCCGCCAGCTCATAAATCTCTCTACCTTAAATATGTTTTCTTTCACCCGCAGAGATGAGAAGTATGTAGCTCTTAAGGTGGTTAAGAGTGCTCCGCATTATATAGAGACCGCAGCTGATGAGATTCGACTGCTGGAAGCCATACGCGATGCAGATCCCCTCGATGTTAAGAGAGAGAGAATCGTTCGACTCATGAACCATTTCACGGTGCGCGGTGTAAATGGCGTGCACACCTGCCTGGTGTTCGAGGCGTTGGGCTGCAGCCTGTATAAGCTGATTGTGAAGAACAACTATCAGGGATTGGCCATTGCGCAGGTGCGCAACATTATTAAGCAGGTGCTCGAGGGCTTGGACTATTTGCACAGCAAGTGCAGCATTATTCACACGGATATCAAGCCGGAAAACATTCTCCTTGTGATCGACAATGCGGCCGCCATGAATCAGCAGATCGATGACGAAATTAACAGCCTGCGTGTAAAAGGCGCCGAGTTCCCCGATTCTTATAGTAAGATTAACAAGTCCCCCTCCTTTAAGACTCACAATTCTTATCGGCCTTCCTTCCTTTTACTTGCAGTTAGTTCGATCGAGAAGCAAACGAAGACGCGGGCCAAGTGGCCGCTGATCGAGCCGAATGGCTCAACGAACACGAGCAACAGCACGGCGAACAATTCGACTTCATCGACGCCGCTGGCCGTTGTGGTTATGTCCTCGCTGGACAAGGACGACACCACCACTTCGTCCACGCTCAACTCCAACACCACATCCTCGCTGGCCTCCAAATACTCAAGCCTCTTGGGCGACAGCGAGTGCAATGGCGTTGGCCTGGTCAGCGTGGGCGGCGTTGATAGTCCGATAATCGGAGGCACTACGAATTTAAGCAACCGTTATCGTGCTGAAAAGAAAATCACTGCCAAGGTGAGTGCCTCCACGACCCCTTCCTTGCAAAATTCTAGAACAGTTTTCAGCTCATCGGCATCGAAGACATTTTGCACTCAAGCTAAACCACAGTATAAAAGAACTAACTATGTTAACCCAACCAACCAATATAAAATATATGTATGTATGTACGTATACTTATGTATGTATATATGTATTTAAGTGCAAGACACCAACACACACGGCAATATTTTCTTGATTTGATTTGATTTCCATATTGATTTCCTTTCAAACGTTTTTCATTTCGTCAGTCTTCTATTGACCGCGATGAGGACACAGACACCGACACCCTCGGTGACAATAGCACCATTGCCAGCGACACGCCTACCGATCAAGACGTTAGTCTCACTCAAAATATCGTTAACGTTAATTCAGATAAGGTAAAGTGCACAAATAGTTCCCCGCTCCCGGAGTTGGCGCGCTCGTTAATTCGTTCGTTCTATAATTGTGTTTGATGCTTTGCTAGCTGCGAACCTGGGGGTTCGCAGAACAATTTCGAAAGACTTCTGCCTAGTTGAAAGTTCACCCGTTACTAACCAAGCATCGACTACTTTTGCTTTCTTCATTATACGTTTAAAGTCTAGGTCGTTAACAGTTCTCAAGTTAAATGTAGCTTTTAATCGAATGTCATTGCTTTATCCGAAACATTGCTTTTATTTATATTTAATTAACCAAATGCTTTTATGCTTACACAAATTTTAAGATCTTCATTTGCTTACTTCCTTATAGACACATTACACGCCACTGTAGACACGTTTATGACAATGCTAATTCTAAATCCAAGATATATACATATATATGTGCCAAAATAATATGATATAGTTATATATGAAATGCTTCAATCTTAATGTACTTTCACCTGATATCACAACTGGCTTAAGCTTTAGATGTTAATATATGTAACCCTTAATCCGCTTTAAGCCAATTTACTATATCGTTTATTTGTATGTACATATATATCAATTCTGCAAACCAAATCGAATAACTACAAGAGTTTTAAATGGGAGAGCTTAACTTAACTCCTTTTCATTAATTTATTTAAAATATGTAAGAGTATTCCATCTTTATTTTACCGCATTTGTTATTAGAAATTTTCAAAATATAACAATTTAATATGTATAAAAGTAAAATTTTATGATTATTGAGAGTTAAGCCAGATCGTGAGTTTTGCAAAAAACGATCATGAATCCAGTTGAAAGCACGTGAAAAGGAATTCTATTGAAAAAGAAAGTGAATGAAGTAGTTTCCAAATCATGAATCAAAAATAAACTTTAATTATGAGTTGAGTTGCAAGTGCAATTTATTTATGCAAAGAATGTATCAAAGTCCTCAATAAATATGAGGTGATCTACCGTCTATTTCGCTGTTGGGTTTGCAGCTCTGATATATATATAATATATGATACAGATGTCTCTTTAGCTTGGGTCAAGTTACTTCAAGACATGTAATACGGTCCCTTGATGTTCTGCTGCTCCCGCTACGCTAGGTCAGCATCCAATATCATGCGACATAAAGCAATTCTGATGTTAACAGTAGAGATGGGCGTTTACAGTAGAGATGGGCGTCGGGATCTGGATTTTCGGGACCCGAAATTGTCCCGAAACGATTTTCGATTTTCGGTATCTGGCGGATTGGGAAAGATTTTAAAAAAGTTCGGGACGATCGGATAAGTGCTTGGCCATGCGATTATAGTAAGAGATTCTAGAGATATGCTCTGAGACGGCGGCATTCCAGATATACCCGTTCGGGACCCGCGGGTCCCGAAAATCTCGGTCCCGACGCCCACCTCTGCTCATAAGCATATCTCTAGAATTTCTTAACATGCCATACCTTGATGTAGAGATTAAGAACTTATCCGACCGACTGAAATTTCTTAGAGTCTTTCCCAACCTTCCCGGAAATTCTTTTGGGACAATTCCCGAAAATCCCGATCCCGACGCCCATCTCCAGTTTACACCATAAAATAAGAGTGTGATATCGAGTGCTGAACCTAAACTAAACCTATGATATCTTAGAACCTTTAAATTTAAACTGATTTTCACAGTTGGTCTATGCGATGATGCAGTTCCAGCTGTGAAGATCTGACAAATGTTTTATGCATCGCACTTGAACAAAAAAAAAAAAAAAAAAATTGTGTGTTCTTTTCTTTCTTTTCTTTCCTTGTGTGAACAAAAAAATTTATAAAAATAATCACGTATGCAAAGCAGCTGCCCAATGCCTCCACAGTCAGCAACTCGAACACCAACAACTCCTGCTCCACTTATACCACAGTTAACTCCAATACTCAAAGCACGTGCACGTCCACGACACAACAGAACAACAGCAACAACACAGCCGCGGCAACAGACAGCAACAACAGCCCCACAACCACCACCCCAACATGCAACTCCACAACCACCACCACAACCTCTTCAGTCCCTGCCAATGCACCACCTCCAGCTTCCAGCAGCACCACCACCACCAACAGCACGTGCACGTTCTCGTTCACGCATCTCGTACCAACAGCAACTGCTGCAACTGCAACAGCAGCAGCAGCACCAACAACAACAACAACAACAACAACAACAACATCAGCTAGCACATATCTGTATCACAATAGCTACATTGGCAGTTGTGATAGCAAATCGACAACAACCACAGCTGGCCACGCGACCTCCATCACAGCAACCACAACCACAACCACAGTCACAACAACAACAACAGCTAAGCCTAATGTCAATGCCAATGCCATTCCTTCGCAGAACCAGAGCCAGAGCCAGAGCCAATCCTATACGCACACGATACAATCGCTGATCAATAACAGCAACGTGAGGGTGAAAATCGCCGATCTGGGCAATGCCTGCTACGACGTGAGTAGACTTATGGGAATTATCTGAAAAATCTTTAAAATGAATTGTTATTCATTATGTGTTTGTTTCTCTTTCCCCGTAGTACCATCACTTCACTGAGGACATACAGACGCGTCAGTATCGCTCGATCGAGGTGCTGCTGGGTGCGCCGTACAACTATACCGCCGATATCTGGAGCACAGCATGCCTGGCCTTCGAGCTGGCCACGGGCGACTATTTGTTCGATCCGCACGCGGGTGAGTCATACAGCCGTGACGAGGATCATCTGGCGCACATTGTGGAGCTGCTTGGATCGATACCGCAGTCGGTGATACTGCGTGGAAAGCACGGACTCAAATACTTCACAAGCTATGGTAAGATCATATGAATCTCCTAGTTTTACAGGAGAACTAATTGAGGGAAGGGATCTCATTATCTGCAGGCAGCTTACGGAACATTACCAAACTGAAGCCTTGGAGTCTGTTGAACGTGCTCGTGGAGAAGTACGACTGGGATCCTATAGAGGCCAAGAAGTTCTCGGACTTTTTGCTGCCCATGCTCGAATACAATCCAGTTATACGAGCGTCAGCGGCAGAGTGCCTACAGCATCCATGGCTGGAGCAGGAGGAGTTCGTCTAGCTCACTTAATTCAAGGATAAATGATCAAGGATCAAGAATCAGTGATTAGCGGGCAGACATATTTTACTCTCGAACTCATATTTGTAGGCTTTTATATGCGAACAAGATTGTCATAGTGGATTTAATATTACGATTAACATATATATATATATATATATATATATATATATAATAATATACACATATATATAAAAATTAGAGTTTAAGCCTGAAAGCAAAAATTTCAGATCGTAGGGCAAGGAGTTTTTGAAGCTTTTTTAAATTAACACGATTTTGTACTCGAGAGCTTTAAAAGAAAAAAAAAAACTTTTAGCAAACAATGCAATTTTATTTATTACCAAAGTGAGGCAGGAATAGCAAAACGATTTAATTTATGTTTTTTGTTTGAAACTCATATTTTTTTTTGTATTGAAAAAAGACAATGGCGACAATTTGTAAGTCAACAGATGCCTAAACTGAATGACTGATTGCAACAAAAACAAAATATAAAAGAAAATACAAAATAATCTTTTCGAGCAAAACTGAAACTAAGGATATAGTAAGAATTAGTCAAATATTGAGAAGCGCGTTTGATAATATGGTATGGTCTGCGTGTGTTGTATAATTAATGACATTCAAATGTAGATACTAACTAACATTGTTACGATTAAAGATGAAATACAGCCCGCTTTCTAGCAGCAAGTAGTGATTGTGGTATAGTTAACCAAAATATTGTAGAACTTCAGCAGTATATAATTGTGTGCATTGTTTTCTGAATTGGTTTCACATTGTTAAGAACCTAAACAGACAAAATTAAATGTGTTTATAGAAAGCTGTGTTTATCATTTTATTATTTGTTTTTCTGTTCTGAAGTAGAAATATATATTTATCATTTATCTACAGTTTATCTTACAGTCCAAATGGCAGCTGCGTGCTTTAAACAGAGATAATCACAAACTAAGTAAAAATGCACAATTGTATTATTCAGAGTCTAAAACTCCACAGAATCAACATGGTATTAAAGTAAATCGTATTGGAATTGACAATTCTCTAATGAAATTTAAACTAAATATACTTTCACAAAGATGACATGCATTATACTTGGACGCGAATTAAACATATTTTATTACTAACCTACAACAAGTATTTGTACACAAACCTAAGAAGTAACATTAAACGTGACCAAATAATTTAATATTGAGGAAGATTTTTCCATCAACACGTATCCAAAATAATAAGTATAATAATAATACACAATTAATATACACATGAGTAATAAAAATATTAAAAATAATGCAATTACCATGTATACGTGTTCCAAGGAAGTGGGTTCCATCGACAAGGCAAATAAAGTACACTTATCTTATGATTTGGTTTGCATATGCACTTTATTCATACAAAGACTGTATCAAAATGCTGAAAACTTTTGTCTTATATGCGCAGACATGGTTTTAGAGGGGGGTATTATCTTTATGTATCAGTTATAATTATTTAGGTTTAACAATAGAATAATATATATAATCATTATTCGTAAGCATAATGCAAAATGATCGATTATCAAAAACTATATTGGTAAATACTCGGATAAGAATGCGAGACCTTCACTCCACGTGGTTCTTTGATCTCTATAGACCCAAGCCCATTATTTGCTCTTGTTTGTAGACGCCGTGGTAGGCATTGCGTATAAGAACATACGGGAAACAGGACTCTAGAAGATCCATGGTAAGGAATGGTGACTGTTTAACAATCTCGTCCAGCAACAAGTAGATGGACTCTCTATTGCGGGTGGCCTCTTTGTCGGATTCCTGGCCCAAGCGCAGCAGGGAAGAGCTGGCTAATGCCAAAAATTCCTTCATGCGATCTTCCATGTCATTCTGTCCACAGATTGTGAACAGGGCCCCGAAGATGTTGTTTATAGCAGCGGCCATACAGTGTGTATTATTCGAGTGACCATCGATGGTAGCTCTGTAGAAGGAATGTTCGTTGCGAGCCAGCTTAGGGATGGACACGGCTACAAACACCATAAGTAGACATGCGGTCAGGTGCTCGCCTTCATCAAATTCGGGTTTCTTTGATTTCAAAGTGGTGGCTAACGTAGGGTCTACCTTGCATAGCAGACCCGCCGCTGATGCCATTTCGGATGCGACGCGTATTTGATCGCCACCTGGCAAGTGCTCCTGAAAGTCTTTGACCGAGCTAAGCAGGAAAGGAATACGTTTGTCCAGCACATCCACCAGCGCTTCATGGACAAGGTTGCGAAAGCAGATAATAACTCCAATAATGGTCATGCGCTGCAGTACCCGATCAACGTCTTGCAGCCGCTTGAACTGCTCCTTCATTACCTCTGGCTTGTCGAAGCTAGTGCGCAAGGTGATAAGAACCTCCTTATTGGTGCCCACCAACGACTTCAGTTCCTGCACCTGGTTGGCAATATGCCACATGAGCGTCTCATTTAGCGTTTTGATTCCATACGGACCCACTAGCTCGGCCAGAGCACGCAGTTCGTTTAGATCGGAAAACTCCTGCGGATTAAACGGTACCCAGCCCTCTGGTGAAATAGGCACGAATGCTTTCTGGTTAATGGAAAAGACAATGTTGCCAGCAGAAACGCGGCGCAGTAGCACCTCACTATACCAGGTGTTGTACAAGGCTGCAATCGTTTTCTCCCCGTGCGAGTCCAGAGCCTGTGTCTGTTGCAGCAGGCAGTTGTTGAACACACGCGTAATGTCTATGTGCACGTAGTTTTCCACCGTCTGCAGTACGTTCATGTAGGCGCGTACGCTGGCTAGTAGCTCTGATGGCTTGGCAATTTCCATGGTGTCCTGATTAAACATCACCATGCCGACCAAGTCGCGCGAGAATCGATGCTCAAGATTCTGGCAGAGATACTCGCGAGGCGCAAATGCAAATTCCCAAACGTTGACAGTGGGGCAGTAGTTAATAGCATAGCACAGCTCTGTTAAAGCCATGTGCAATTTATCCATAGTGGTCAGATCCTCGCGAGTCTTGCGGTACGACTCGTCGCCTGGTTTGCGTATGTCGTCAAAGTGTTTCGATTTGGATTTGTCCTTTTTCTTGCGGGCTGATTGAACGGATAGTATCTTGGCGCAGTGTTTGGGGAGAAGGGCATCCGCCATGGTGCATTGTTCGTCACAAATGGTTGTGATAATGTTCTTGGCCTCCTTAGCCATTTCTTCTAGAAAGATGTTGACCACGCTTAGCGAGCGCTCACGTATGTGGTGCCGCTCCTCTGGACACATTTCGTGCGTACAATTCTGAAAGTGGCTACAGATCAATGGGAACGCGATTATATAGCGATTCTGTGCCGGGAATTCCAAGCACATGTGAAACTGATCATCAAACATTTTGTTGTAAAAGCAAAATATGCTAAGATCCGACGTCTCCACAAGTATCTCGTCTAGGTTGTCCACAACGCGCGTGTGAAACACCATCGAATCAAGCAATCGTGCCAGATCCACATGCTCAGTGATGCGCAGCGCTGCCTTGCCTACGCTCATGTAAGTTTGCAGGCGGAACCAGTCCAACCGGAAGGGCCTAAAATAGAATAGTTCGTTGTCCTCCACCTGCTTGACAGTTAGGCCAGCGGCCGTGTTGTACAGCGAGCTAAATATGATACTTTCGTCCTCCGGGCACATCTGCAAGCTCTGCATGCGTATGTTCAGATCTGTTGCGTCGAATCCCGACAAGTATTGCACGTAATAACGCTGCATTACCTGGCTATACTTGCGCACTAGCGCACGCAGCTCCTCCATGTGGAACAGCAGCTCCGGAAGTTGGCGATCTACCAGGTCTTCATTGCTCTTGCCTACAAGTAACCCTCATTGTAAAATGTGCATTGGACAGAGGAATGTCGTAACTTACCTTTGTTCTTTATTAGCGGCGGATTGTCATTATGACGCAACAGCCAGAGAATTTCGTCACGTGCCAAACAAAGTCCAATAAATATAAATATTGCCTTGGGCCCCAACAGCCCCGGCTGATCGGTCATAATAAGCGCCAATTCTTTTAACGCGGTCCGCAAAAACTTGCGTCTTTCGCGATGCATGAGTGCTGCCTTTTGAACGGCCGTGTTGTAGGCCTCCTTCACCTCGCCGATTCTCTTGCTGTAGCCCTTGATTCCGTCGAAGGTGGACTGAATGTACTGGTGAATCTGCAGCACTTCATCCCTAAAGAGAGCTACCACCCAACTGCTTTCTAAAGCGGAGAGCCAGATTTTGTTTACCTCTGGATATTGGCCCAGCATTTGGTGGTTCAGCAGTAGTCCAAATATGATCCATCGGTCCATTGCCTCCAGCGAAATGTACTCACACGACATTGTGTCTGTACGCACGGCCTTCAGAAGTATAGCTGGATTGCCCACTAGGCTGAGCTTTTGCATCTCACGCCACTTGTCTGCGGGCAAATTACGTAGGGCATAGATAGAAGTCAGGGAGCGCAGGGCGTTAGTGAGCAGTCGCTGATGAGGTATAAACTCTTCAGCCAGCTTCTTTAGCGGCACCTCGTAGTCAAGGATCATCTGGCCCAGGCGAGGAAAGCCAGTGTCCGCCTGGTTGTTCTGCAACTCAAAGGCGGCGTTGTAGAGCCCCAACACTGCTTTCCGATCCTCGACACGTGAGAGCACTATCATCAAGGATACGTAGGTAACTACTAGATCCAGGTAGTTTTTGGTCAGCTCGAAGTTGAGTGTTATGTCCAGGTGGATCTGGCAAGCATCCATTGTGGTCAGCAACTCACAAACGTTGTCTTTAAAGTCGAGAAGGTCGACAAACGTGTGGTAGTAGAGCGAAAGTGACTTAATTATCTCTGCTTTGATGTTCACAATTGCATTCAGGCCCTTGACGTCGATATTGGGAAAACGCTTAACAATGAATTTAATTGACGACTCCAGGGACTTTTCGGAGAGAAAGCCCGGCTTCGATTTGGTATCGCCGCATGCCTTTTTAATGTTGTAAATTCGTGTAAGTATTCCGAGTCCACGATCATTTAAAATTATCAGCTTTTCAGCAATTTTTTGCTGATTGGGAAAAATTGGGCGTGCCATTGTTTTCGATTGCGATTGTATCCAAGACACAATTTATATTATTATATACCGGTTATAGCAAGTATTGAATAGCGTCCAATACATTAAACGACAGAACCTTAAATTACTCTATTATTTCTACTTATTGCCTTTTCCTTTTATGATAAAACACTGCTACGATAAATGTACACATTTTAAACAATGTGGCCAAGTCTGGAAATTACAAAAATACTGGATTCTTGAAGAAAATACCACCACTGATTGTAGATTTATTTTTTTTTTAAATCGGTACTGGGGAAACTGAAGTACTGATTCAAATATTTATTTTTGTAATGATGTCAACTAATATGTAAGTGGAGGTTAATAAATACAATTGAACAAATTGTAATATCAGGAATATTTTGAATTACCATAGTATTATTGGCACATATAGATTCTAGATTATTTATTACGTTGATACCATTAAATATCTGAAGTTTTTATGAACTGCAAAATGTAAAAATGTGTTAATCTATGTATATGTCTAATGAATTGAAAATATAAAATAAATAATTTTTTGTATGAGTATTGAAATATTTCTTAATTATTAATTTGGACTGCCACTAATTAATCGACTTATCGAAGTCCGATAATACATTATTAATCGACAATTGAGACCGGTGCATTCGATAAGCACATGCTGTTGCCATCACATCAATTTCGCATTTTCAACTTTTATTGAAGAAAGGTAAGTTATTCACTTGCATTTAATTAAAACTGAAAAGTGCAATTCACTGATCGAAGCTGACAGAAATGAGCACTTTGGAGAAACTGAAACGTAGCGACGTTTGTCGCGTTCCTGAAAATATAAACTTTCCTGCCGAGGAAGAAAATGTGCTGAAGCAATGGCGAGCTGAGAACATATTTGAAAAGTGTAGCCAGCTGTCCAAAGGAAAGCCCAAGTAAGAACTACAAACGATTGCATCATCCAAATTTTCAACTGTTGATTAATTTTTAGATACACCTTTTACGATGGGCCACCCTTTGCGACCGGCCTACCGCACTATGGACACATCTTGGCTGGCACCATTAAGGACATTGTCACAAGATATGCCTATCAACAGGGCTACCATGTGGATCGACGATTTGGGTGGGATTGCCACGGACTGCCCGTGGAGTTTGAAATCGACAAGCTGCTCAATATCAAGGGCCCAGAGGACGTGGCAAAGATGGGCATTAAGGCGTACAACGCCGAGTGCAGGAAGATTGTCATGCGATATGCTGATGAGTGGGAGACCATTGTGACTCGTGTGGGCCGCTGGATTGATTTTAAGAATGACTACAAAACATTGTACCCATGGTACATGGAGTCAATTTGGTGGATATTTAAGCAGCTCTTCGACAAAGGTCTGGTTTACCAAGGTGTAAAGGTGATGCCCTATTCTACTGCCTGCACTACCTCGCTGTCAAACTTCGAGGCGAACCAGAACTACAAAGAAGTCGTTGACCCATGCGTGGTTGTTGCTCTCGAAGCCAAATCGTTGCCTAACACCTACTTCTTGGTGTGGACCACTACACCTTGGACACTGCCATCGAATTTTGCCTGCTGTGTACATCCCTCAATGACCTATGTCAAGGTATTTATACATTGTCTTTTGCCTGCTCCGCACTCGTACACAAAATTCTTATTGCCACCTTTGAAAGTTGACACTAGAATCACGCTAATCTTTATGCATATCCGATAAAGTTATAGCTAAACATATTTCATAGAATCATACTTTCAACGTCTTAAACTTACAAAAAATTCTCTAGTCAATAAGTTGTTCATTTTGCAACTGCATTATATGCATTATATTTGACTTTGTTTCTTTCGTGTAGGTGCGCGACGTAAAAAGTGATCGCCTATTTATTTTGGCCGAGTCACGCTTGTCCTACGTATTTAAGACAGAAGCAGAATACGAGCTAAAGGAGAAGTTTGCCGGTCAGACGCTTAAGGGCCTGCATTACAAGCCGGTGTTCCCCTATTTTGCCGAACGAGGCGCCGATGCTAAAGCGCACCTTGTGCTGGTGGATGAGTATGTTACGGAGGACTCCGGCACAGGCATTGTTCATAATGCGCCCTACTTTGGCGAGGACGATTACCGCGTCTGTCTGGCGGCCGGCATTATCAGCAAGTCGAGCGCTGTGATTTGTCCTGTGGATGATTCCGGTCGCTTTACCTCGGAGGTGACTGATTTTGCGGGCCAATACGTTAAGGATGCGGATAAGCACATAATAGCTAGCCTAAAGGCAAACGGAAATTTGGTTTCGAGTGGCCAGGTGAAGCATAGCTATCCCTTCTGTTGGCGTTCGGACACCCCATTGATCTACAAGGCGGTGCCGTCGTGGTTTGTGCGTGTCGAACATATGTCCAAAAACTTATTAGCCTGCAGCTCTCAGACTTACTGGGTTCCGGACTTCGTTAAAGAGAAACGTTTTGGCAATTGGCTGAAGGATGCCAGAGATTGGGCTGTAAGTATCATGGTGCATTGCATATTATCTCAGTACTCTGATTTACGTTTATAAATATATTTAGATTTCCCGCAATCGCTATTGGGGCACTCCTATACCCATCTGGCGCTCTCCCAATGGTGATGAAATAATTGTCATAGGCAGCATTAAGCAATTGGCCGAGTTATCTGGCGTTCAAGTAAATGATTTGCATCGTGAGACAATTGACGACATTGAAATTCCATCAGCGATTCCTGGAAATCCTCCGTTACGTCGAATTGCGCCAGTGTTTGATTGTTGGTTCGAGTCCGGGTCAATGCCTTTCGCCCAGCAGCATTTTCCCTTCGAGAACGAAAAAGATTTCATGAACAATTTTCCAGCCGACTTCATTGCCGAGGGTATTGACCAGACACGCGGCTGGTTTTACACGCTTTTGGTAATCTCAACTGCATTGTTCAATAAGGCGCCATTCAAGAACCTTATTGCTAGTGGATTGGTACTGGCTGCCGATGGGCAGAAAATGTCGAAGCGCAAGAAAAACTATCCGGATCCCATGGAGGTGGTTCACAAGTACGGCGCAGATGCCCTACGTCTGTATCTGATCAACTCGCCGGTTGTGCGCGCAGAAAGTCTGCGCTTCAAGGAGGATGGCGTGCGTGACATAATTAAGGATGTGTTCCTGCCGTGGTATAATGCCTATCGCTTCCTGCTCCAGAACATTGTGCGATACGAGAAAGAGGAGTTGGGTGGTAAAGCCCAGTACACCTATGAGCGATCGAGGCATCTGCAAAACATGGAACACGCCTCTGTCATAGACGTCTGGATCCTCTCGTTTAAGGAGTCCCTGTTGGAGTTCTTCGCGACAGAGATGAAAATGTATCGCCTTTATACGGTCGTGCCAAGGCTTACTAAATTTATTGATCAACTGACCAACTGGTAACCGAAATTTATATCCTTATAGCTCATGAATATATTTACATTTTACTTTTAGGTACGTGAGGTTGAATCGTCGGCGCATTAAGGGCGAGATGAGTGCTGAGCAGTGTATTCAATCGTTAGATACCCTTTATGATGTGTTGTACACTATGGTTAAGATGATGGCACCCTTCACTCCGTACTTAAGCGAATACATATTCAAGCGGCTGGTACTGTTTCAGCCTCCAGGTAGCTTGGAACATACAGACTCAGTGCATTATCAAATGATGCCTGTTAGCCAGCGCAAGTTTATCCGTAGCGACATTGAGAGGTCCGTGGCATTGATGCAGTCAGTGGTTGAGCTAGGCCGTGTTATGCGAGATCGTCGCACGCTGCCCGTAAAATATCCCATTTCGGAAATCATTGTTATTCACAAAGACAAGCAAATTTTGAAGGAGGTTGAAAGCTTGCAAGATTTCATACTCAGCGAGCTTAATGTGCGGAAACTGACGCTAAGCTCGGATAAGGAAAAGTATGGAGTGACGTTGCGTGCCGAGCCCGATCATAAGGTAAGAAGCATTTAATGCTAGCGATACAAAACTATAATTCTTATTAACGTATTTACTTTGATGTAGACCCTCGGTCAGCGATTGAAGGGGAATTTCAAGGCTGTTATGGCAGGCATCAAAGCGCTAAAAGATGAGGAGATTCAGAAGCATGTTGCCCAAGGCTACTTTATTATTTTGGATCAACGAATTGAGTTGGAAGAAGTGCGCGTCATTTATTGCACTTCTGAAAAGGTTGGCGGAAACTTTGAAGCTCATAGCGATAATGAAGTCCTGGTTCTAATGGATATGACGCCCAATGAGGAACTGCTCGAAGAAGGTTTGGCGCGCGAAACTATTAATCGCGTGCAAAAGCTAAAGAAGAAGGCACAGTTGATACCTACGGACCCCGTAATCATCTTTTATGATTTGAACAGCAATGATGGCAAGAAGGAAGCTCAGGACGCGAAGGCACAACTTCAAAAGGTTCTAGTCAACTATGCGTCCATGATAAAGGGGGCAGTCAAATCGGAATTCCTTCTATTTAACCAAAAGCAGGTCGAATCAAAGCGTCTTATCATTAGCGAGCTTTGCGACCTCAAAGGTGTACAGCTTAACTTGACAATTTGTTCTGCTGACGAGCTGCAACTGCCCCATCTCGCGTGGCTGAACGTAACCTTGGATGGCGAACTGCAACCCCGATTCGCTAACAGCAACAAGGCCTCAATTTTACTTCAGGATAATGTCAACAAACAATACATTACACTAGCCACATTGCGAAACGAATTGGATGTGCTTTTCGGGCTCTACGGTGTCAGTTACAATATTTATGTGGTGGATAACCAAAAGAAAGTTAGCGATCTTAAGACTGTCGATAAGAGTCTAAACGGAAAGCTACTTGTATTGTCTCGCACAATGAATCCACTAAGTCAGGCACTGGCTTTCGATGTTGTCCCGGTTCCATTTTCAAATTTTGTTAATCAACCGTCTGGAAGTACAATTTTTACTGAGAATCCTAAGGGTCACAACCTATTGTAGCTGCTAAGCTTCTAAGAAATGTCATTGACAATGTCAGTTCATTGGTATTTATTGAGAATAGAATCATGAAATATAAAATAAACTTTTTGAAAAAGTTGTATATTGGCTGGTTTTTATCTTCGTGGTGGTAAATATACATATACTATATCTTTTTTTATACCCTGAACCCATTGAAAATGGGAAATCAGGGTATAATGGTTTTGCAAAAAGTATGTAACAGGCAGAAGGAGGCGTGGCAGACCCCACAAAGTATATATATTCTTGATCAGGGTGACGAGCTGAGTCAATTTAGCCCTGTCCGTCTGTCTGTCCGTCCGTCCGTCCGTCTGTCCGTCTGTCCGTCTGTCCGTATGTATGAACGCGTCGATCTCAGAACCTATAAGAGCTAGAGACTTCAAATTTTGCATGATGGTCTGTGTATACAGCGAAAATATCGAGTTTGTTTTAGATATTCGATAAATTTTTCCGTTTCAATGTTATCGATTTAAAACGTTATCAAGATTCAGTTTTTTGACCATATCTTTTACATATTTTTAGCTACAGCTACCAAATTTTGTTTTTAGCTTTTTATAAATAAAATACATTTTCTATTTTTTCATATTTTGGATACCGGCTCCACATTTTACAAAAAAAATTTATTAAAAAAAAAATTATCAAAGTCACAATTTAATTTTTTGAAATTTTTTAGTGAAAACCGTATTTTCAATAAATTAATAGCATTCAATGCAGAAAATTGCATTCAAATCCGTTAAGTAATACAGAAGTTATTAAAGGAAACATTGTAAAAGCACGCTGCAGCAGCCTGTACGTGTGCACACATACATTCAAATCAACTACACAGTAATCGGCGAGCGTGCTTCTGTGTGCATGGCATGTATGTATATGTGTGCATGTATATACAAATGTGTGCATGTGTATATGTGTGCATGTGTGTATGTGTGCATGTGTGCATGTGTATATGCGCGCAGAGGTAATATGTATAGATAAAATATGTAAGCTAGGTTGTTTAAAACATCAGCTCGGACTTGGTTCAGGGGATCTCGTAGTCGGGCAGACCCGACTAGAGCTTTCTTACTTGTTTTTTTATATTCTTAGACGGTAATATTGCTGAAAATAATAGCGTTACGTCAAAAAAGATATAGCTATTCCGGATTTGTCACGCCTTTAGTAGGCGTGGCTATATAAAATTTTACTCGTACAAATGAGTATTGGGTTAAATTTTCAAGTCACTACTTGGGGAAACAGAATTATTTTATATGACATATTCGTCTTGTACTAATCTCTATTATGGATATCGAATGAGATATCGAACTCTGAGTATATTTGACAAGAAGCTCAAGTGTTTACATCACATTTTTAAACAAAAATTGGATAGACTACGATGTCAGCATTATTTCAGCCGATCCTCAAAGAACGTTTATCGAATTCTTACGGATCATCCAAATATCGACTCAATTTGTGCCTTCTTCGTATGAAGAGAGATGTTGTCCATAGGCCGTTGATCGGTAGAATTTTAAGTCTAGACGGGTAATATCTCGTGAAGCGCTTCTAAAACTTCCTTGATTCTGAAATGGTTTATTCCGGCAACCGCCTCGTGCATGACATCTGTAACGTCTTTTGGTACATTTTGTCAATTGTTTGTCGTAAGTCTACAGAAGCTCATAGTCATTGCAAGAACCCCTTCCTATTTTGTCTTTTAAGTTACAATCGCGAATATAGTTACTCTATAGGTAAATGTTTTGCTGTATAAATCATGATATTAGCTTAATCTGAAAATTACTAGAGAACAGCGGCCAATATGTTCTGTCTGTCTGTCAAATAAAGACAATAATGATATATTAGGCTTACCTATTAAAACGTAAATACTTTTTTCGATACACTTTATAAGAAATGAAAACAAAAAGAGTGTTTTTTTGTAATTTTTTATTTTATTGAAATCGCTTTTTATTCGTTATATTATTAGATATATATGGTTGTATCATATATGCCAGTTTGCCATAAATGTGTTTGTTATGAGTTATGTGGATCTCTGCTTAGCATACGAGAATCTTTTCTTTCGATTTTCATGACTTTTCACCGCATGACCTAGGCAGCGTTAATGAAGACAATTTCGTACATTTAATACAAGTATTGTTCATAATTTATTTATTATCAAAGGGTTATCTTTTTGCTCTATCAACGTTTCTCTGCGTTATAAGTTGTGTAAATACCAATACATAAACATGAGCTTAACGAATCGCTACATATGTCGCATATGCTATATGTTGCCTCTGTATGTGTTATTTTCGGAAAATGTACAACTCGTTGTGATGAACAAAAGATACTGAGTAGACTTTTAAGCACAATTGGGTAGACGACGTAGATAGTTTTATTACTTCTCAGTCACAATTTATTGTTTTTAGCTGATTTCAATAATTTTCATTTGGTTTTTGGTTAATATAATGCTGCTTAATTTAACTACATATACATTTATTTACGTTTGCTGCATTTTTATTAATATACAATTCGTTTTGTGTAAAATAGTATTTATTTCTCGTTTCCTTTTTGTTGTTTTGGAAAACACGAAAATCTCTCCGTAATCTCGATTATGCTTTTCTTTACACAACATTCTACATGAGCCAATCGATGCAATCATACTTATATAACTATATTTGAGTTTCTTTTATTTGTTGTTTGCTTTTTATTGTTGTTATAATATTTTTTTTTCTGTTTTTGTTGCTTATACTTAAATGCTCTTTTTTTTATGTGTTCTGCATTTTATATATATATAATTTTATTTAATAAAATTACTAACACTTTAGCTAATTCCTACGTTTTATTACGATTAACTCCTTTTTTCACTTTCACATTATGTTATTTAAGTGCTATATTTCGTTCATCTTTAGCCTAATCCTTAGTAACGATGTGTAGTTGAGTATGTAAGTGTGTGTGTTATTGTGTGTGTTTGTGTGTATATATTACAGTGTGTATTTCATATATATATATATATGAACTTGTATGTTGTGTTTACGTTCAAGACTTAAGTATCCTTTCTTACTTTTATTGTTAGATTATTTATATTTCAATAGTCAATAGTTTAGTTTCAGCTATAAATAGTTCAATAATTTGAATAATAATTATAAACAAAAAAAACACAATTTAGCAAAGCGACAAGTTAAAAGACAGAATATTTAGATTTTGGTTTAAGAAAATAATAAATGCATAAAAGGACACGAATATCTAGGATTGATCTTAAACTAACATTGGATTTAAGGCTTTATGAACTGCATTGCTTTTACAAATTAACATGGCAAAACTTTTAATTTAAATATTGCATTTTAAAAAACTAAAATCTTAACAGACTAAAAAAACACGAATGAGTAAAGTACTTTGCTGTTTTAAACGTGCGGCTTCATTTATGCAACACTTCAAGTTGTGAAACGAAATGTTTAGAAATATATCACAATTTGTAAAAGGTTATGTTTTTAAATGCATTTTGCCTTTGAAATGAAATTCAATCAGTGAAAATAAAAGGTGAATATATATATATATATATATATATATATATATATATATAAATATATATATATATATATTATATGTAGGTAGGAATTCGAGTATGTAAGTATTATATTTCGTTTGGTTATGAGGGTAGCAGACCCCAAAAAAAGAGATTTTGTTTTTTTTTTTTTGATTTTTGGCTGTCAAACTTAAGTATATGCGTTTGAGTAAATTCGAGCATTTGCTTAACATATGAGTCAAATGGGTCTCGACTACGTATGATTTACGTATGTCTAAAATAGGAGTTAAAAAAAATTAAAAATGGCGCGCTGAGTGTTAAAGCATATTTAAGTATTGTAGTTGTTTATATGTAATGTATGTGTATGTACAATATACAAAGCAGTTTATGAAAATGAAGCAGCTTTTGAGTTCCTTTTGAGGCTTACCATATACGAGTATGGGGGCTAGGCTAGAGAATACTACATTTTTATCTGTATTTCTTTATGGTAATTTCTTCCTCTTTCGTTTTATTTTTGTTTTTAGTTTTTTGATCGGGGGACTCTTTCAACTTTATACATTTATTTATGATATATGTATACTTTTATATATATATATTATTACTTATTCGAATATGCATAATTTTTTTCTTTTTTGTCGTGTAATACTTGTCTGATATCGAATGCAACTGGCTTATTAGACTTCAGTAGACTGAACAAAAAGGTGGCTTGACTTGGGTCTTATGTTACCCAGCAAAACTTTGTTTCTCATCAAGTTGTAAAATTCTACAGTCTAATCTCCTTTCACGTTTCTTTATACAAATCTGTATGCCCGATGTAAAGTAATTATATATTATTTACGCTTTTATATCTTCACTTCGAAAGCAGATCGTGTTCGCTTTGCATACGATTATTAATTTTATAAAATATAGTACTTATAATGTTGCACGTGGACTAAACACATAGTATCCCTATTTATGATACCTTAAACTCAACATCGACATACATACATTTATAGAGATTTACGTGTATTGTTGTTCGATACTTCGGGTTTGCCTGGTTAATAATATTTAAAACTTTAAACGCGATTAAAGTCTGTATTAATGAGTTAAATTGAATTGTGTCATGTTTTTGTGTATTGTGCTTAATGCTTATCGCTTATCGCTTATCGCTTATCTTTCTTATCGCTGCTGTATTTCACCTAGGTAATTACAAAAACTGCTCAACTGCTGGCTCCGTATTTGTCCTACGGACAGCTTTGTCCACAGCTATCAAATAGTCCTCTGGCCCGTCATACTCCTCTATGGCTTCCTCGGTAGCTTCATTCTCTAGGTCCTCCTCCACTCACGCGGACAGATCTGCATATTTTTGCTGTCGTCGATTGGAGTTGGTGCGGTGGCTGCTGCCAGTCTTGCGGCGCTTGCGTTTGGCATCGCGTTGGAAGGCCACATTGCCGGGATCATCTGCCAGTTGAGGATACTTGTGTATGCTATGAATGTCAATGCCGATCCAGCCATCGACGTCACCATGCTGTATCAGTTCCTCTTTTTCTTCCTCAGTCCAGTCGCCACGACCTTGGAAGCCAGCTGCTACCAGTTGCTTTTCCAACTCCCAGGCTCGCTCCACTGCTCGCTTGTGGGCATGCTTGAGTATGCGGTGCCGCTCCTGCTCTGGATCCACACCGTACTTGATAATAACTACTGCCTCGGGTCCATGAAGCCGTAGCTCCTTGGCAGCGCTGCCCCCGTGATCGCTAATTTCGTGCGTTGATATGTTAAACATGCCGCCTAGGCGACGCAACTCTTCATTATCGTCCCGCAATTTTAGAACGTTGTCCTTGACAAAGTAGAATACATCTTGATCGTGTATACTAAAGTGCAGATCCAAAAAGTAGGAGTTATTGAACACGGAGCTAACGACATCCTGTACGACGCTGTTAGAGCCATCCACCACGCTGACTAAGGCGCGTCCTCCGATTCTGGACAGGAGAACGCCTTCGCCAAAGACTGCCCGACGATAGCTTACTCGGGGCAGCAGGTTTCGCATCTTGGGCTCCATCTTAAGCAGCGGCTTGGGCGCAAAGTCAAAGTCGCTGAACTTCTCGTTGGTCTTCTCGACTATGCATTCCAAGCCAGAGATAACACCAAAGTCTGGTGCTAGCGAATTTGCCTTGATGCTGGCTTGTGGGGTGTACTGTGATTGCTTGGTATATCTACTGCTCTGCATGTTGTTCAGCTCGTAGCCGAAAAGTTGCAGCCAGGCGTCGAGGTCGATCATGTAGTTTTGTGGCATGTTACGGTTAATCGGATCGTTGTTGTGGTAACGGTAGATAAATACGTCAGTGGGATTTGACATTTCGGTGGCTAGTGTCTCCCAAAGTGGTGTCATCCATTGACCCACAGTTGGATCGTATTGTCGCTGTTCAGTGTAGATCAGTTTCGTGTGTGGATCGATTAGTCCACCGTGGAAATCGATGGGCACAAAGAAGTCGGGCTTGGTATCTTTGATGGTACGTCCAAATGGCGTACGTTTCACCTCCTTCACA
The DNA here is from genome assembly GCA_035045545.1 of Drosophila gaucha. Classification (NCBI taxonomy): domain Eukaryota; kingdom Metazoa; phylum Arthropoda; class Insecta; order Diptera; family Drosophilidae; genus Drosophila; species Drosophila gaucha. Next base: position 714,619 of record JAWNOY010000435.1, read on the forward strand.
ATGCCTCCGTTCATATCGAAGAAGGCTAACGGTGAACCATTTTGATCAGTAGCCACATAATAGCGCAGGTCGGTATTCTCCAGCGCGATCAGCATATCCCGATCGTCGTAATAGAACTTCATGGTCTTTCCCAGTTTGGGGAAATGCACGTGTGTGACCAATCTGGGTGTTTTTGGGTTTGCATAGTAGTACTGTGTCACGTTGCCTTTGCTGTCATGCCAAGCTACAAGGCGGCTGCGGTCGTCGTAATAATACCAGCTTTGGAAGCGGTCTCGCTCGAAGGCGTGGATCAGTTGGCCTCGATTGTTGTACCTGTATTTCTGTTCGCCTCGTCGAACTACAAAGCCCCTTGCGTCATAGTTGTTAAACTCAACTTCTCCCACCTTAATGACTCTGTCACCAATATCGTAGCCAAGGTTAATTTTCTCACCCTGATCAACGATGCCCACGGTGTTACCGTTTTCATCGTACAGATACTTCCAGTTGTTGGTACCTAAAACTTCAATTACATGTCCATCCGCATTGTAGTTAATTTTGTCAAATGCCGTTGACCTGCCGAAGGTTGTCTTTTGCGACTTAATACGGTTGCGAAGGTCGTAGTCAAGTTCCAATCGGAATACGTCAAAGCTCTTGATGTTCATTAAGACGCTCTTAACACGTCCATGTTGATCGTAGTCTACAATGGTAAAGAACTGTTTTGCCGAGTCTTGAATTACGGTGCGATTAAACGCGTTGCGAGTAATCTTCAGATCTTGCACAACTTCAAGCTGGCCCAGGTTCTGGCTGTACTTGTAACGGGTGGTAGGCAGCTCCTTTTCATCAATAGCCATCTCGATGCCGCTCAAACGCGCATTACCATCATAGGCGTACTTGTAGTGGGCCGAAGCCAATGAGGTCTTTGAACCAAATCTTAGTTTTTCGTCCTTAAGGATACCTGCGTGATACTTGAGCTCGCGTCGCAGCTCAAAACCTGGCTCCTGCACCTCAACTGATTTTACAAGACTTGTCGCTTCTTGATACGTATAATGGGTACTTGAAAGTCCAGCCAGTATTGTTTCAAGTCGTCCTGCAGCGTCATGCACAAAAGCGACTTTGCCAGATTGATGAGGATGTATTTTGGCTAAAATCTGTCCCTCATCGTTATAAAGGATTTCAAACGGATGTCGATTGATTGGCGAATAATACTGATACTTAAAGAAGCCGAGTGACGTTTGCAGCGAGAAGGAGTGGATATGACCTCTTGGTGTTGTCAAACTTTGCAGAGCACCAGCATCATCATATTGAAGTAGATAATCTGACCGGCGGGGAGTTGTCACTTTTAGCGGTAGTGAGCCAAACATGTCCTTAAACGTGTAAACCATCGATGAGCCATCGCCATACTTAATCTCATTCAAGCGTCCATTGCGGTCGAATGTATAGGCCTCTTGCAGCACACCCCATTTCCAGCTGACCAAGCGTCCAAATCGATCATACTCTAGATCAACATCGGCGTAATCACCCGACTGAGGGCGGAAGCTAACAGGTCGTGAAGTGCGATCGTAGGTAACATTAAGCAGCTCTTGTTTGTCGTCAACCATGACAACAACTGATTGAGTTTCACGATCGTATTCCAGAGTGAGTACATTATCTCCATTGACACGCAGTTTACGTCCGACCTCAGTGACTGGACGAGGCGTTCCTTTGTTTTGTTTGCCCTGTTGTAAAGGCTGTTGGCGTCGCACAAAGTAGCGCCACTCGAACCGATTGGCCAAATCTCCGGCAATCTCTGTTCGTTGCCTGGCTGGCACTGGGTAGCTCTCGCCTAATAGCGGGCTCTGCTCGGTTAAAATTGTATAGGGCACAACTTCCATTTGTATATTGTGTCCCCATGGCGTGATGCTTGTGGTTGAACCGTCCATTTCCACCGTAGTACGCGATTCTGCAGCGCCATTCTTAACGATAACAGTGGATCCTTGTATTAGCATTGAGATCTCCTTCTGTGCATTCTCCGAGACTTTCACTTGAGCTCCCTTTACGCTCAAATCGAAGTTCAGTTCAATGACTCTTCCAGTTGGTGTAACAGCAGAAGTTAGACGTCCGAATTCGTCGTAGTTGTATACATAGGAGCGTCCGGTAGAGTCCAGCTTTGTTTTTAACAGCCCTGTCGGTCCGTGGTACTCATAGGTGACATTGTAGTTGTCTGGAGTGCTCAACTCGTGCAGCATTTTCATACGAGTCATTCGGAGGCGACATTTTTGACCCTTGGTATTCTCAATGGAGTTCACTTGAGAAGTGTAGTCACGCAAAAGGAAGACCTTGTTACCCGCTGCATCCGTTACGGTGCTAAGCTTTCCATTCGACGTGTTTACATTGTAGGTGAATACGTATGTCGTTTCGCCAGTAAGAATATTGCGCGTAGAGACGTGCTGCCCAAATCGGTTAAAGATATATATCTCCTGCATATCTGGTGCGTAAATCTCATACTCGCGCGAGGGGCTCGCCTCAGGAATACTGGACATTACAGAGCGTATGCGGTAGTTAGCCTGATCGGCAATGTGCACGTGTCCGTCGGGGGTGACAGATAAAGCGGCAATCGTATTAAACTTAGCACTCGTCGCCAGATAGTGATCAGCCTCGAAGCAGTCGCATCCGCGCTCTAGACAATTGCACTTCGACTCAGCTCCCGCAAACGAAGCAATACGACCATCCGTGCCAATAATGCGTACTCGGTTAATGCGTTGAGAGTCACTTTCTGCCACAAAGAGTTCACCCAGTGGTCCGAAAGCAATTGACTGCGGCATAACCAGAGTGGCATGCGTGGCCAGGTCGGTATCGTAGGCTGTGGTGGCGGTAGCGCAATGCAGTGGGCGTCCAGATATAACACGCACGCGTCCGTCTGGTGTCATTCGTAGAATCATGTGATCGTCAATGATATGTAGGGTGTTGTCCATTGGCGACACAGCGAGCTCCGTTGGCCAACGTAAGTGCATTTCTTCGAGCTTCAATGTACCCTCACAAGGAATGGGTTTCCAATGCGACTTGTGCATGTGGTTGCCGATGAGTGTGCTTACGATGCCATCACGATCCACCATGCGGATGTTGGTGCCATCGGCAAAGTAAAGAATATTGTCACTGGAGATGGCAATGCCTTTTGGATAGGCCAGTTTTGCGTCCTTCGCGAGGGCTCCATCTCCGCAATGTGCTTCATCACCGGGCAAACAGCGTTCTCCAGAACCAACAACCGCTTCCCAGTTCTGTTCCGGTTGCGAGTAGTCACCAATGTCACGCACACGTATAATCTGATGAGATTCTGGATCGGATACGTAGAGTGTGCCATCAAGTGGACTCAGTGCCATGTGGTAACGATAGGAGACGCGTGTGGCATTCAGTTTAACAACCGTACGAATGCTGCCATCGGTCATTATTCGTCGTATATAGTTAAAGTCGCCAACGAAGAGACTGCCATCTGGAGCGGCAGCTAGGGCAACTGGGGCAAGTAGACGCTGCTTCATGGCCAAGCCATCGCAGTCCTGGCACTCGAGCGGACGTTGGTGGCCATCGCCCATTGTAGTGAGAATAATACGAGGCTTATTGCGCAGATATATGTTGGAGCCGTCACCTTTCTGAAGAATTCCTTCGTGGAAATTGTAACGATGATGGATGTCCAGATTCCAGCCGCCGACCTCGGAGATAGACATGTCATGCCCACTGAGTTTGGTGGTTTGTATATCCCATACAGTGTCCTTGCAGTCGGTATATTGGTAGCCCACTTTGACAACGGCTGTTGTGACACCATAGACACGTTGCCTATATATGTTTAAGCGGTTCCAAGCGTACGTGAATTTAATGCCCGGGTCGGCTTCAAAAACGCGATCAAACAAGATGCCTTCGATAGTAATGCGCAAGTGAATAAGATGAAGAGAAGCTGGTATTGTGTCAGGAGTCAGTTGGAGTTTGATTGTAGATAAATAACCCGCAGCACGAGAGGAGTGATAAACCAGATTCAGGCCCGTGCCAGGTATTTGCAAGGATTCCTGAATCACCTGCGACTCGGCCAGTATGGCACTGCGGTCTGGACAGGCGCCCTGGAAACCGTGCTTCCATGAGGCCAGAACCACCGGCTTCATTTGATCATAGTCGTGAGAGAAGCAAGTATGGGTTGTGGCCATGGCCACACCCTTTTCCTCGGACATGCTCATAACCATCACGTCGATAATAACGACCTCGTTCCACGGAACCTGTACAATGCGTGACTGTGGCCGGAAGGGAGCGCGGCCGAATTGCAGAGTCACGGCTCCTCCACCATTAACCATTAGATCAAACCATCCGTCGTCACGAGTGAGCGTAAAGCCTTCCAGGAGTGTAGTTGTCGAAACGCGCACGCCCACCAGCCCCATGCCCAGGGAGGTGACAACTCGTCCGCGAATCACTGCTGAACGGCTGTTGGGGAAGTAACAAAATGGAACAGTTAGTCGGGCCTTATTTTGGTGTTTAGCTTAGGATTAACTACAAATACAAATCTGGCTAACAAGCACATCGAACTTAGGATTCGCAACTACTTTATAAAAAGAAATGATGCGATAAGTACAAATGATAAAATTTCACACGCACATAACAAAAGACTCGTATCAACACACACAAAGGTTTACAATTTGAACAATATAGTATGTATAAATGTATATTTTTGGTATATAGCTTTGTGTATGACCTAGCATTGACCTAAGTACAACAGTTGTATAGCTTATACGTATGTTAAATTAAAATTCAAGTATTTGATTGGTTGTCTGGCGAGTAAAGTAACGAGTAAATCATATATGATCCCACAAGTGTGTTATATATATTAAAAAAAAAATGAACTACCAAATGAGCTTATCAAAATATTTATAGAGCTACGCTATAAAATAAAAGTAAAATGTTTTTTTTTTTACTTAAAATAATAAAAGAATGTAAATTTAAAAATAATTGTATAAAGAAAACAAAACGAGAGTACCAAACAACCATCGAGAATTAGTATTTGTAGTATTTTTAGTAGTATTTAGTACCGGTTTTCGCTTGCTTACCTTGCATTGAAATAATTCCAAAAAATGCTGTTAGTATATGATTTTGATTTATAGCGAGAACAACAAGTAGCGAATAGAGTTCGTTAGTTACAAATACAAAGCATTTGGAATTCGTTTGCGCAAATGTTCGTTTGAGTGTGTTTTTTTATTTTTTTGGATGAGAATTAGTATCGAGTAGTATTAGGAGGAGGAGCGAGTAGCAGTGAGAGTTATAAGGTATTTATTAATTTATTCAACGTTTATTCGGATTTAGGGCACGCGTGATGAGAAGAAAAAGAGAGCAGAGAGAAAAATATTTGAATTAGCATGGTTGTCGTTGTTGTTGTATCTTTTTTTTTACTAGAATTGATTGTGTTATGAAACCCGAAACAAATTTAGATTTTTTTGCTTTCGATCATACCGAAAATGTCACCGAACCCTTCACAAGAACCCTTCAACTTATTTAGTTAGTTAAGAATCGGAAGATTGTTGGATGACTGGGACCAGTATTATGTGACAAGGGTGAGGTGATTATGATATCAGCTCCTTGTGAAAGGTGTACTTAAAAGCTAATCTAAGTTATTCATATACTTAAAGATCTTAAATAAAATACAAGCTTATTTATATACCTTACATTTGCTTCCAATACAAAGATTTCATTTGATTTGGTTTGTTTAGTTTTACGGGTTGGTATAGAGAACAAAGGACATGTGGGGATTTATTTACAAGGTTTTCAATGGGATTTGGGAATGTTTGTGTACGGCATTATCTTGCCTTTTTTATCAGGATTTGTTTTAGACGAGGGCACGATAACGAAAAACATAAATATTTAAACACATAAAAATATTAATTATGCAAACTATTTTGATTAATATTTGATTGGTAGTATATATGAAATTCAGCTAAATGTTTTGTAATATACAGGAAATATGGTGCCTCAGCGGGCCCCTTGCCAATTCTCGAAACTATACACAGTCTTTAACTTTGCCAACAATTTGTCGAATTAAACTAAAAACGATGGACAGTAAACTGGCTACAAGGAAGCACCTACCTCTCATTAAAGGTCTCCAGCTTAGCATAATTCTGCAAACTGCTTTCGTCAATCAGGAACTTCATGCGCTCAAAGAACGAGGCTGTGATTGCCGGAGGCTGCTTTCTCAGAAGAACATCGATGGGCTTGGGTGCTGATACACAGAGCTGGGATGTTTTACAAACGTGGCTAGCACAGCACTCTGGATCTTCACAGTCAACCAGGCCATCTATTTGATATAATGTGGATTAAAATGAGTTTTTCACATTCAAATATCAAACACATACCCTTATCATTGTCTTTGCTGTCTCCGCAGTTTAGCTCCAAGGCTATACCACAATCAGGTCCGTCCCAGCCTTCGTAGCAACGGCATTCCCATTGACCCTCACCGCTAACCCGACACTGTCCGTGACCAGCACAGCTGTTGGGGCAGCCTTCGATAGTGCAGTGTTTGCCATTCCATCCAGTTACACAAAGGCAGGTTCCATTCTTGCATTGTCCATGTTCGTTGCAACGGCTATCGCAAAGCTTCGTGTTGCAATAATCGCCACCCCATTCCGGGTCGCAGGCGCAGGCGTCGCCCTCGCAACGTCCGTGTTGGCCACAGTCGAGGTCGCACAACTCCTTGGAACAGTCGTCACCACTCCATTTGGTCTCGCATGTACAGGTTTGGGTGTCCAGATCAAAGTTACCATGACCCGAACAGTCGGGTAGGCATTGCAGAGCGTCTTGGTCCATTGTGGCACAGTCGGTGCCCTTCCAACCCTTTTTGCAGATGCATGTGCCGTCTGCGCAAAATCCGTGTCCCGAGCAATTGGGATGTGGGCAGTCCACTGAGAAGAGAAAATAATAGTGTTAAATGAAATTGGATTGGTAATGGTTGGGGATAGAGGGAAGTCTTGGGTTTGGCTTGTTCGATTCTACCTTCTTCACAAAATTTGCCCTTATAGCCGCGCATACACTGACATTTGCCACTAACGCAATGGCCATGACCATTGCAATCGGCTACTTCGCACTCGTCGTGACGCAGTGAACACTCCTTGCCCTTCCAGCCCGGATTGCAAATGCACTCGCCATTAATGTACTCGCCGTGCTGGGAGCACAGCACAGGGCACACGCTCTCACTGCAATCGTCGCCTCCGAAGCCTGGATTACATTGGCAATGCCCCAGCAAGCATTGGCCATTGCCGGAGCAACCGTTCGGACAGTTCTGAGTCATATCCTCTGCTATGGCTGCATAAAAAGTCAACTCCTGTACATCCCCATCGTCGTTGTAGAGCGAGACGAACCAGTGTCCTGGTTCCATATAGCGTGTCACCTCCCGCGTTATGGAAAGCTGGCATTGACAAGCAAGTGATCCGCAACAAGTTAATACGTGGTGATGAATGTGTTGTAAGATTAGGTGAGGTCCATGTAAAAGCACATAAAGTGAAATTAGTTAGTTGAGGTGTTAACAGACATAGACCTAGGCACTTATAACTTACGTGTGCTGCTCTAGCGGTGCGCGTACTGGCGCTAAAACCACTTAGGACCTCTTTGAAATGGTATTGAGTGTGGGTGGGCAGGGCGTTACGACGCCCGTAGACCCCAATAGATGCACCTCTAGGAATGGTGTAGTCAAACTTAACATACGCCGGTTCCGATTGATAGAATTGCATATTCCAATAGCTGTACGGTTGTATCTCCTTTGTTAGCTTTTGACCCAACGTAATCTGGCCGAAGGTGGTGCCATCTGGTGGAAAGCTGCGCGCTGGGAATGTGCGAGCACCTAGCGAAGCGCATATGCGGACAATGCGACAAAAGTTCAGCATGTGTAAGGGATGATTGAATGATAAAAAAAAAAAACAGAAACAATTCACATTTGGGTTAGTTGTTGCCATTTTATGGAGAAATGCAGATTATAAATTAAATATTAGAATGTGGAATATTTATATGTTCGGTATAGTATTTACTTAAATGACTAAATGTGATTTGATGAGTTTCTCTTATTCGTAAAGATCATTCGATGAGTCTAATCTATTTTACTATAACATATCGATTTCCCTGTTAGTAGATGATGATGTTCCTTGCACAGCCACATGTTAGGTGCCACACATTCATGCTTGAAGGTATTTTGTACAAATGCGAAAATTATGAGGGTTTATAATATGATTATGATTTATATCATAAGAATAGCCTAAGAAGCTAAAAAGTACAGCAGTTAAGAAATCTGGTTAGCTTGGTCAGTTCGACAGGTTAGTTATAAGCTCTTATAGTGAGGTTAGCATCAAAAGCAGATAGTACAATCACCTTCCAGTATGAGTATAGGCATAACATCGGGGCATGCAAACTTTTCACCACCACGAACATCAGAACTAGTATCAGAACCGGCAATGCTATTATCATAGTCAGTGGTAGGAAGGTTAGTTACAGTGCTGTCAGGAAGATAATCCACCTGTTCGCTATCATTCGAATCGTTATGACGGCTTAAAAGTGTAGCTTCCTCTGCATGCGGTGTCACTGTCGTCGGGATGGCAGAGTCAATGTCAACCGGTTTGATGTCGTTATCCGCAAATATGAGAGGCGATGGGGGCAGGCAACTGCAGGGGCAATCGGGCATGCGTGGCGGCGGCTCAAACACACAGGATCCACCATTATCTATGTTGTTGTTCTCATCCCGAACCATGTTTTCGTGTGTTAGCACCTGCTCCACATTATGAGGTCCGTCGCCCATCGGCACCGCCACGTGAAGTGTATAGACAGAAGCACTGTCGCCGTCTGTGGCAATTGTCAGATTGACAAAAATACGCTTACTGGGCTGATCAATGCTCTCACGGACATATGGTTTTAATGGTGTTAAATGGGCTGGTAAAACATTGTCCTTATCCTTCAAAACTTCGTTTTCGCTGGCTGGCGGCTGTAGCTTGGCTTCCTCCACAGCTGTTTTGTAAAGGTTAACTTCATTGGAGGTGAGTTTTTCGTCTAATTTGACTATATCGATATCGTCGTTATCTAAGAGTGCCGCGTCGCTCAGCATTAGGTCGGACACCGTTTGATTTATTCTTTGTGGGAGTGGCTGCCCCTTATTGTTGTTCTCCTCGTAGTTATCGGCTAAATCACGCTCATTATTGTTATCATTAGCGGCAGGTTTCTGCTTCGTCTCTGCTTCTACTTCTGTTTTCTGTTTGATTTGAAAATCATTTTCAATAATGTAGACGGTTGAGGACATCCCCTCATTCTTTTCCGTGCGGACTGTGCTGATGGTGTCGATTTCAACAACGTCATCGTTGTCACTTTCTGACATTGTTGTCAGCGTTGAGCCCTCCCTGCTTCTGCTGATGGTGCTGTCAGTTTGATTATAGTCATCAATAACAGAAACAACGCTGCTTGCCTCTGTATCTGACTCAACTGCGTTGCTATCGATGGAATCTTCCGTCTCAGCGAGTTGAAGCTTCTGCTCAAACTTCCGTTGGGGTTTGGCAAGCGCTTTACCTGCTTTACGCAAATTGCCGTTTAATGATTTACCAAATTGTTGCCTAGTCTTAGGCACTGGCCGCACTGTTCTCTCCTTTTTCGGCTCATCTTCGCTTTCATCTTCATACTCATAGTCGCTGATGTCGTCGCCCACAAAGGTATCGCCGTGGCTCTGCTCGAGTTTCAATATTTCATCGATTTTGCGCAAAGTTTTATCGTAATTGCTTTGCTGGGCGTCCAAAGCAATGACTGTTGGCTCCCTGGGTCGTTGCATGTTGCCTGATTCGCCTGTGGATTTCACCACGTTTTGTGATGCTGGAGACGTTGTCAAAGCCAAATACTTTTGTGCATGAACTCCACTTGCTCTTGTAATTAAGTCGCTAAAAGTTTCTGCAGCAAAATCATCATCATCATCATCATTCTGCCCCCTCTGCCAATCCATTAAACTTCTTTCATGGCGACGTCGTTTGCCATCCTTGTTGACAGACAGCCGTGTTGACACTGCTCTCGCGCTTCCTTTACTTGCTACAGGTATTAGGATGAGCGGTTAAGAGTTAGAGAGCGATTTTACTTGTCCCACTGTGGTTAGCGACTATGACAAAAAGTGAACCTCCACAGGGCAACACAACCAAGTTTACTTAATTTAAGCATAAAATGTATTTTTAATTCAATTCCAGCTGCCTGGTTGTCAAAAGTGTTCTTTGAATTTTCATATGCGTGTGCGGCCCAAGCTGACAGGTTATTTATGCCGTCACCGGCTACTACGCAGGGTCGATCAGGACGCGGGACAAATATAGTGACAGACAGAGACAGAGAGTGAAAAAACAGAGACACAGAAAGTACAACAATATGGAGTGGGCTATGTCAACATTTGACAGCTTAATTGCCAAATGTGAAGTGTCGTGTGTGCCCTCTGACCTAAAATAAATACATAGCACAAAATCCGAAAATCAAATCCACTTTCGCTGGCTAAGCAAAAAATTATAAACTGCTCAATAAACCAGAGCGTTTTCAATTTGCTGACATTTTGACAACACATTGAGAATGGGGAAAAAAATATTCCACTATAGCTTCATGTACATTTAGAATGCTTGTGGATGTGTTTATTGACATGAATTGAAGATTAAGCCCCATGTTTGGGTATTTGTGACTTCACAACCAGTGTGATATGGGTAAGTGTTAGATTAGAATAGACTACAAATAGAAACACTATCTGAGAGGGTTAATTTAAAATCCATCCATTTGGCACCTGCACCTCTGAGATCAAATAATCAATTTCAGCAGGCTCACAATGCTGGATCAGCTGGCGGATCTAGAGTATATTTTCCACATAACAAGATCTACTAATAAATGAAATATCTAGCACAGGGCACAAGTTCTTCCTACCCATCTAAAGGTTTTTGGATGCGCGACTTTCTTTCTCTGCCATTATTCTTAACGTCGTGCTGTCAATTTTGGAATGTAATTAGTGGAATATTGTGTGGCACATTTAATGAACGAAAGAAAGACAATGGAAACGGCATTGACTATAAATATTTGAGCGGCTGGGCTTAAGCCTCGGACCGGCTTCTGTCAAACGTAAAGAAAGAAAAACTTTTAGCTAAAAATCTATAATATATAAATAAAGTTTTCACCGCGTCCTTAGCGCTCCTCCATAAGCGCTTAATATATCTCTCGTTCTCTTTTTCTAGCATTCTTTCTCTGTTTTTTTCGCTCTCTGTCTTTCTCTTTTGACTTCCTTACTTTTGCGAAACTTACGAAAACTCATTTAAAAATAATTAAAACTTGTGCATAATTACCTCCATTATTGGCATTTGCCAAGGATGAAGACAGCGACGTCGAAGGCGTAAGCGACGAGGACGAGGAGGACGTTGCAGTGGCCGCCGCTGCCGATGAGGTGGCCTCCGCCGAGGTGGATGTCGACTGTAGTCCTTGAGCCGTCCCGCTGTTAGATGTAGCCGTCGTAACGGTCGCCGTTCCGCTTCCTCCACCACCCTGCCCCTGTACGATTCCTATGCCTTGTCCATTTTTCGCGCGTACCGATGCATTGTGTAGCTTGGATAAGTCAGTGTTTGTGCTCTTGGCGGCCGTGACTTCAGAGACCTCGTTGCCGACTAGAACTGGGCAGGGCTCCGACGGCGACCAGCGCAGGGTACCGGAGCACGTCAGCACGACTATTAAGAGAATAATTACAGCCAGGACCGAAACGGATGAAATGCTAGCCCAGTTGGCTGAGCAGCGCTCTGCCAGATCCTTGCGATAGTTCATCGGCGCCGAGTAATGATGCGAGGGCATCCCGTTCATGCTCCTTGGAGGCAGCACCGGGCCCATGCAGCCTTGCGTGCTGCGCTCGTAGCCGCCCTTCAGGGTGTCTTTTGTGGGTGTGGAACAGGCTGATCCGCTCTTGTAGTCGATGGGTGAGCCTTTGTTGATATCTGCAAGTCAAAAATAAAAAGAGGAAAATGGCGTTAGTTATCAAGTATAATAAGCGATTCAATTATAAAATAGAAAATCACACTGTCGAAAGTTAATTCATATCACTTAACTTAAGCAAGAGTCTGTGTTGGGTAAACCGGAAGCAAACGCTCCCTCATCTCGCTGGTAGTTCGACTGTTGACACTATTGTATTTTGCTTATCGCTCTTTGGTCCGAATTTCATTTGTGTAAAAGGATTTGCACAAGGATAACAAACTGACATTCAACATAACCTCAAACTTACGTCTACAAAACTCAGTAAAAGAACGAACGAAATGGAAAAGGGGGAATAAGCGAATAAGTGAATGTGGTAGCAGGGAAAGTGACCGGCGACCATGACGTTGGCAATACAGAAAACATCAAGAAGTGTTACCAAAAAAATCAAAGTGCTCTGCTCGACAGTTCTCTACAAGAAGATACCACGTAAAGTTTAATTTTTTCTTATTTTCGAAATAAATAAATCTATTATACATATGTTAGAAATGTGGCTACACCACAGCGCAATGCCTCTTTAAAATCTATTTTCTTTACAATTTTAAGGGAATACGAGTAAGTATGCAAATAATAAAATTATGAAAGGTATAAGTTGAATAAAACATAAATATTTATTTATGATTTTTGAACTTTGATAAGTTGTGACACTGGAAAAATATTGATGATAATACGTTTACCAGGATCCAAAATATTATCTTCGGTCTGTTACAAAAATTGCTGTACATGAAACACCCCCTTTTTAGTTCATCATTATCAATGGGTGCTGGGTATAAACAAATAATACAAAGATAGCTAAAAGGTTTCACAGTGGTATGTGCTGAAGTGATTCCAAAAAAAGGACTTGCTTTGGTGCTGGCCAGAACGATGATAGAATATGGCCAGGAGGGCAAATGGCGAGCAGTAGCTGAATAAGAAGAAATCATTTGTTGACGTCATGATGATAATTCGATTATGCGACGGGTGTTTAAACAGAGCCCAGGGAACATGCACTGGAGTGGTTCATGTGCTCGATTCGGAAATGAGAATGTTCATGTATTTGTGCAGTGAGGAGATTTGCAAACACAATGCCAGCTGAAATCGAAAATTCTGAGGGCATGGCATCAAAGAACCTCGGTTGGTCATATCAGGCAGCATGTGAATGGTTAATATTAGTTGCGCAGCAGACTGCTTTAAGCTTGATGCCACTATGAGGGGTGTGGCATTACCGAAGTGTGCTTGGCCGCCACAGCCGTTGTTAATACTAGTTTCATAGAATTCAGCTTTAACTTACACTTATTGAACATTTTGTAGCTGTCAGCTTTTATTACTCACTAGATCAGCAATCTTTACGATCTTATTAATATAGCACATATGTATGTGTACATAGTGCTGAATGCGAGGAAAGGTAAAAGAAATTCACACGGGTTAAACACATGAGCTTCTCGTTTTAACGCCTGTGCGTACTTACATCATCTATCCATAAATATGGTACCGACACATGGGTGTATTCCATATTTGTTCGCTTACTGTGCAAAAAACTGTTGTAATTTCTGCCAAATCGACCTTTTGCCGCTAAAATATCCTTTTGCATTTATGTATGTGTGTCTATGCCAACGAGTCATAGAGACAGCGAGTATGGCGACAAACCCTCGTTCGCCACAGCTAAAGTTGGGTAACCCAAAATGGATATGGTCAAAGCATTTCCATAATGGTTGGGTCGATTCCTCCCTGCTCTCCCAACTTACTCGACTTTTGCGCTGCTCTGTCTGACTGTCTGTCCTTCTGTGTGCAATGATAGCGTGAATAATGTCTGCGTCATTTTTTATACATATGTGTGTGTGTGTGTGTGGGTGGATTCCTGCGTATTAAAGTTGCCCACTATAAGTTTTTATACGATATATGTTAGATTTATTTAATGTCAAGATTTCCCGCATATGTGTTAGGGGTGAGTTTTAGGAGTGTTGATGAAGGAATGCATAAATGTTCATAGATCCACAGAGACATTTGTATTAGGGAGCGAAGGTTAAGCGCTTGCCTCTTTGCAAGCTAGCCCCCGTTAGGGGCGTGTCATTTATAGGTGGGCGATTTTTATGACCGAAACGTGCTGCGATTCGGTATATGTCTGTATATGTGTGTGAATAATTAACGAACGCATAATAGCAGTCGGTAGTCGGTGCTGGCAATTGCTGAAATAAATTCACACAAGTTAATGGGCATTGGGTACTTTTAAAAAACGGGACACTAAACTGGGGAGCACACTGATAGCTCTTTGGATGAAAGTGCTTCGTGCAGCTGCCTCATTAAATAAACGGCCAGAGTGGTAAAGCTTACTTTCCATTTATTGATCGGATGGGTCAAAAGTAGCTAACTTATTAGTTGGTTGAGTTGCCAACGGAAACTCCTTGGCTTGAATCTCAAGGATTAGATTCATTGCGCACATGTCATACTTAGCATTGCTGTTGATAAGGCTTAGATAAATAAGCTACTAGATACCTTGCAGAGCACCTACTGTATACTCGATGCCTGGAAATAGTTGATTGGTATACCCAGAGAGGCAGCTTAAATTGTTGTTGATCGTACGAAGCTTTAAGCATGAAAACATTATCTATTTATTTAATTGCATTTATAATTTCATAAAAAACAACAAGTTGACAAGAGAGCAGGCTGACGTTGGGCTCGTTAAGCCTGTGGCTATTTTATGAACCCAAAGCAAATCGCTTAAATTAAAGCAACACACAAAGAGGGCACAATAAAAATAGTGTGGCAAACGCAGCTGCCAGTAATGGTTATTGTATAATGCGCACAATATGCGTGTGTGTGTGTGTCTGCATATGCGTGTGTGTGAGAGTGTAAGTGTTTGTCACAACCCCTGGGCCACAATGAAGCCAACAAGCTGTCGCATTTATGCCATCCTTCCCCCACCCTATATCCTACCCCATAGAGCTGCCCACAAGCCCAAATGAGATTTATGCTGCGTGCAATTTAACATTTTTAATAATATTAAAATTACAAATTTATATTTTATGTGTGCGCCACTTGCCAAGGTGTTGCTGTAGTCTAATAAACACTATGCTGCAGTCATGGCGGGGTGGCTGGATTTAATTTTAATTTGATTTCTTTCCTCTCGGCCTGTATGCTTGTTTTTCAGATTTTCTTTTGAGTGAATGGATATCGTATCAGAGAGAGGGAAAGGATTATTTTATGATAAGCTGCACGCTGCGCACCTTGCCGGACTTGACTTTAATTAAACGCACTATCGTGGGGCTGTTAAAAAAACGTCCCGTTCATCAATTGTGTGTTAAGTACTTTTGAGTAATTGCAAAAGTCGCTCAGTGCTTAAAGTGAGCCTGACTAACGCCAATTTGAATAGTCGTTAATGAACATTTGCTAATATTTTAAGCACTAAAAGAGAGCTATAAATTGCCGCTCTTTCCCTACCAGCCCTACTCGCTCTTACCGCGTACCTTCCCAGCCTAGCTGGATGCTCTGCCAAGCGTCGAAGCGTGCGACAATCAAATAAAAGTACATGAAAAACACATAAAGGGGTTCTTGGTTAGGTTTTTTCGCTTTTAATGGTAAAACGCGACGATTTCTCGAAACAAACAGGTGTATGTGTGCAGGCGAAGGAAGAGGAGGCGTTTTCGAGGCTGAAGGAAGTTCCCGCCATGTTGGTAATGGAGTTTGCAAACAAACATGGCCGCCGGGGAAAAATCACATAATTTACACGTTTGCATTTAAGTATTAAGTGGGCAGAGAGCATGGCAGGGGAAATGCCAGCGAGGGAGTCGGGGGTGGGCTGTGGAAATCAGGCTGATGGTAAAGTGTTTCGTTAACTTTTGCTGTGTTTGTGCGCAAAGCTCAGTAATTGTGTGCATATATGTATGTGTGTGTGTGTGACTGTGTGTGTGTTGTGTAAAGGAATTTAGGCATGTAGGACGATTTTGGGTTCGCCATGTTGTTGGGTTTAATGTGCGGAGGAAGCAATTTTGGATCGACTTTATTGCCACCGTCGCCGCGGAGCTGATGTTGATTTTAAAGCGTTTAATGGCCGCGTTTTGTGTTGTTGAAATTGAAAAAGAAAACAAGGACAGACACTGAAGATACAAATTTATTGTATATACAAAGTGTTTGAAGCTTAAGAGATTTGCTCAAGAGTGGAAATGGGTTAGCCAGCAGGGGACGGAGAGGAGAAGGATACGCAGCTGTCATATAGCAAAGGATTGTGGTGGATTGACAAAATAAAACTTAATCAGCTTGAGACGATTGTTAGTTTGGGTGAATCAAGGCGAATGGCCAAAGACCCAACAACTTGAGTAGCATTTTCCGATAGGTCGTGGAACCCAACAAACCCGCCTCTGGTATAATCAAAAATTCCATTATAAACCTTAAACTCATTACGGAATGTTTAATGTGCACTCAGTTCGCGTTTCACCTATTGTTGTTGTACAATAAATCAACAACAATACAAAAAGGAACAAGAAAAAATTGTAATTTGTTAGGCCGGGATAGACAAGAAGAAATACAATAACAATGACAACGACAAAGAGGACTGTAAGGAACTCGAGGCGCCTTTAAGGTACGGCAACCTGTCGACATCGACGCACGTGAGTCGCGCAGTCCCAAAAGGGTCGTAGTCCTCGCTCCTTACTGCCTCAGCTTTTACCATATTGTTTTAAGCAGGCGGCGCACAACGGGTGGCCCACTAATCAAGTGTGTGTCTGGGTGGGTAGGCGGGAGCTTGTTGTGTTAGCCTTTAAGCGTAGAATACTTTAAAGCAGACACTGGATTTTTTACTGGGTTGAGGGCAAAAAGTTTTGGCACGATTTGCATGTAAATTAATTGCCTTTGCCTCGAACTGTCGCCGTGTGCGCGCCTTTAGCTATGCAATACGATTTTTTGCTGAGTATTTTACGAGTCTAAAGCCACCCTCGAGCCAAAGGCGAAGAGGAAGACCGAGACACAGACGAAGACGAAGAAGCCAGCGCCACAAGATAAGTCGTATAAATTATAGCAATTTAATAAGTTTTAAATATACGCATCCGGCTGGCTGACTGCTTGAATGTCTGCACGTTTGCATGGCCCTCGAATACCTCTCCTCTGCGTGCTACTGGCCTTTTGCCTCATTTCTCCAAAAAACTTGAAAATCTTTGCAGCAAAGTTTTCGCGACCTCGTCTGAGGGTGCGACTTGCTTCGTTTCGTTTCGAGCCATAACTCAAGACAAAAATTGTTGCCGATTAAAATTGTCGGTTGGGCATTAATTTTATGTCACGATGCGCTCGCTCGCTCCCTTTCGATCTCTTTCTCTCTCTCTCTCTCTCACTCTCACTCTGGCAACGTGGCCAACGTGCCGTGTGATAAGGTGGCGAGTGAGGGCTTCGGCGGATTGCGAGGGCTCTATACGCCTTTTGTGCAGACAATTTTCAGTTTGCTCTCGCACTAAATGAGTTTATGCAAGTGTGAAAATAAGTCTTTTAATGGCCAGCAGCGGCACGAGCTGGTAGTACTTGGCTCTCGGTTAATGAGTTAAAAGTAGAAGGCACGTGGATTACCCGACGCCTTTGTAATGCTGCTGGCTGGATGGTGCTCTTCTCTCTGCCCTTGTGTGTTCCAGGTGTTGTTTTGGACAAAAACAAAACTTAATTTGTTGCTGCAGGTGAGACGCATAAATTATTTGATAACAGTTCCGAGTCCTTTCAGCGGGGAGACAACGCAGAGTGCGCGCATAAATAAGTTTTCAGCGCGGTCCGTTCCCGTCTTTGTTTGCCAAGTTGAGTCCGCTAGGTTTAAAGTGGGGTGTTTACCGTTAGCCACCTAATTCCGGGATTATCAGTGTAAAGCTTAAGTTTAGTTTATGTATTTTGATTGTTTGTTGTGGACAAATATTGTTTTTGGCTGCTGTTTAATTAAAATTTTGCATTAGCCTCCACAAAGCCGGTCTTATTACTTATTACGGCTAGGCATGTCTCAAATGCTGAAACTAACAATCACAACTGGACCCGTGCGACCTGAATCTAGCTATCAGCACGTCCTCCATATTCTCCAACAATATTTAGCGTCTTCGACGTTTTCATTCCCGACGCGTTGGGACATTTGAATTGTCCCTTTTGGAGCGTTGCTAACCGTAAAATTGTGTTTTAATATTAATTTTAACATTTCCATTTTTCACTTCACAGTTTTCATTTTTAGTACGTAGCTGCTGCATGTAATTACAAAGCACAACTTTTTCATATTGTTTTTATTTTTTCAAATCTCCCAACTTTTTTAATAACAAAATTTATAAAAAAAAGTAAGTACAAAATAAAATATACAAGAGAACCGGAACAGAAAGCGATGCCACAAATGAACAGTTGCTATCTATTGTTTGCCGAAGACTAAATACCTTACAGATTAATGGAATAAGCTTCTATATACTACATATAAAGATGGCATGCTTATTATAACTGACGGATTAGCTTGCAGACAAATATATATCTCCTAAATTTTTGATATATAGAATATGTTTACTATATGGAATATATGCAAAGTGTTACATAACGTGTATACAAGTTATAATACCCTCTTTCAGGCTATGAAAAAGGAAATGTAAAAAGTTTGAAATAAAAAGCGCCAATGGCTACAACGGACAAGAGGACAATCACAGATACCAACATTTATCCGCACACACACACACATGAATAGTCATGGAAAGTGGGGGCGTGGTAGATACGTGTGCTGCCTGAGCAATCCACAATTTTTAATAAACTTTTTGAAATAAAAATTTATTTACGTTGACGTGACGTTTGGACCAATTAAATCGCGTCACATGTAAAGCCAAGAAGTAGACAAAGCGCTAGGCACGAGAAGGAGACAACCAGAGAGAGAGAGAGATGTGTGTGTATGCGGTGCTGCTCTTCACTCCCATTCCTTTCGCTTTCAATTACAGCATTTGTTTTATTGCTGATCTGTAGTTGTTGTTGTTGTTGTGGAACACTTGGCATTTCCGCTCTTAAATTTAATTAGCTTGAAATGCTGCATAATTCTGTGGCATCGTTTGTCAAACTAATGGCAATAATTGCGATAAAGCCAGCATTAAATACACTATGATAAATGTATAGGAATATATGTATATGCGAGTATTTTAAAAATGAATTGAAATGAAATGTTTGTCTGTTTGTTTGCCAGTTTTCTTGTTTGTTTGTTTGTGCTTGCTGAATTTAACAGGTAAAATAAATGCAGGCGGCAGCCTTTTGTTTTCGATTTAATGAACTGTAAAGTGCTGCCATATTTATTGCAATTGTATTTTTTTTGCCGCTTCAATTTTTCCTGTTTTTATTATTATAATTATTGTTTATTTGCTCTGTTGTTGTTGTTGTTGCTCCACCCAATTTTTTTTTATTCATATATTTTTTGTTGGAATTTATAAAAATTTTAATGCATTTAATTTAAATTACTGCAACGTCGATTTTGATCATCGTTATAAACATTATTTTTTGCCATTCTGCTGGTCATTTACATTGCGGTTATTGCTTTAATGGGATGACTCCCCTCTCCATTTCTCTTTTTCTGTCACTCTCTCTATCTCTCTCTCTCTTGCCTTTATAATGACGTCTGCTTATTTTATAGTCAATAAACATTGTCAGCCTTATCGCAATTAATTGAAATTAATGCACACCCTTTGTAATAGGCCATTTGTGGTTTTACCAATTCCGCAATGAAGCTACATATTTGGCGGAATCGCTGCTGCTTGTCTATTGCCATTGCCATTTGCTAATTGCATCGCAAAACTAATTTAAACTGTTTTGAAAAGAGCAATGAAATTACAAAAAAATGGTTTAAAATTTTTTGACAAACACAAACAGAAACAGAAAAGCCAAAACATTGAAATAGCCCGAACTATAAACTATGATCATGATTTTCACGCAATATTCCTACAGAACGAATGGCATTCGTAACTTCAGCTCTCAATTTATGTAAGTTTTAGATAGTAGCTAGCATTTTGTAATAAAGTTTATGTTCATTAACGCATATGGCAAGGAAAGCCCATTTGTATGCACACACTTGCAATATTTAAATTCAATTGCATACATTCGAGCTGGACTGCGCTACAGGGCGCATACTTAACGAGCCACGCAACTCGAGCGTTGCATATTTCATACACATATATGCGTACATAATTTTATTATTATTGTTGCAAATACGATATACAACATGCATGTCATTATTTCAAGCCAGCACAAGCTGAAGCAATAGGTTTGAGTGTAGAATATTATATACCCATTGTTTTCATATGTAAAGATTTTATAAAGAAATTTGTAAATCTATATTTTGCAACTACATAATCTAACATAGCTTATGATTTATTCAATTTAAATTCTTATGAATATGTTGATTTGATTGTTCTCACAAGCTACGATTTTACTAAATTTTTTTTTTTGGGATATTCCAAAGACAAAAAACTTATATTCAACAATCACTTTAAGTTCTTTCAATATATTAATGAAATTGTCTCGCAGACAATAAAACATAAGAGTTTTGAATAGTTATATTCGCCGAGATTACTCCTTTAAAAGAAGTAAAATATGTAAGAAACAGCCCAAACCTTATTATACATATGTATAACATCTCTTAAGGCCTTTAATTGATAGCTTTTTTTTTTAAATTCAGTTTCGCAATCGAATATTGGCCGGTGGTATTTATAATTTTATAAATACAAAATATTTGTCTTATATTGTTTAAAAAATGTAAAAGAAATTCGAATTAAACTTATTTTGCTTGGTATATAGGTATAAAGGTATATAGGTATATAGGTATAAAAGCATAAAAGTATATAAGTATTATAATAAACATTTTGTTTTTTTTCTTTTAATTCATATTTAAATTAAAATTACCATTTTATTGTGGCCGTTTTTCTACTTATTTGTATCAACTACAGTATGAAAAGAGTACCGGTAGTTGTGATCGACTGTAGAATTTTTAGTATTTCAATAAAAAATTTTGCTTAATATTATTTGCGATATTTGTCATATTTACTCGAAAATATTTCATTCTCGCCAAATCGCGCCATTATTTATGAATTATTATGCACTTTGCTATTTTTATGACATTTAATTGTTTTAATTGTATGCATCCGATGCCATTAAATATGCGCAACACAACGGCAATAAAAAATATTTGACATTATGAAATTTATGAAATTAATATTTGTGACGCAATTACGCAGTTTTAGAGCACAATATTTAAGCATTGGAAATTGAATTAAATTTAAATGCAATAGCTATAATCTAGCTATCAGCTCTGCTTGGCATAGTTTGAAATTAATTGGTTTTAATGCACGGAATTTCACTAGCTTCACTGCCAATTAAATATATAAATTAATGTAATATTATTAACCAACAAAATCCTCATATATTCGCCCATCAAATAGCGCTCCAAACAATTTGAAGTTTACGATAATTGTGGTCAATAAAATGGTCAAATGGATGAGGATACGCAAAGTGTTGGCATATATGAATATTAATAGCGGGGGTGCATTTAATTATGACATCACATGCTGATTAGCTGTCGAGTTTTAGACAAGCTTAAAGTAGAATTAATAGATTAAATTCGTGCATAATTTTACCATATTTAGGGATTAACTGCGTGTTCTTTAAAAGAAAATCAAATTCCCTTCCCTTTTGCCGCATCGCGCAATTTGCGTTGCACTTTAAGTGCCATTAAAATGGCAAATAGGCTGTAAGTGCCGCCCACGATTCAAACACTTCTCTCCTCTGGAAAACTGCATCGACTGTTGGGGGACTGTGGGAGTCTGTTAATTTCATCAGAGCTACTGGAAATGGAGTTGCACCCTAGTACGCAGTACTCAGGGCCCGGACTCGGAGCGGCCTTTGGTTGCTTTCTGTTTTTGTGGCCGATGCGCTGAAAAATATTTGCAAAATGAATGCCAAAGGGGGCTGTGCGGTGGGCGTGGCCAGTGCAAGGGCTGGGATGCCTCTGACCGAATGGGAGCCACTGCCGACTGGCTACAATTTATTATATTAAGTATTAATGTTGGGTACCCCGGATAGCGAGCGCAGTTTGCAATACATTTTCCAACTGTCTGTCTATCTGTGCGTGTGTGTGTGCGTGGGGGAATGTTGGTGTGTATATGCATAATCCGAAAGCCAAAAGTAATTATATTAAGTAATTGATGAATTTGCCTTTTTCCGCGGCAGTCCTCATCAGACGACGAACACTTTTTGCCAAAGGCTACGAGTGTGCCATCCCCCACAAGCGCAATTGTAGCTATCTCGCACACACACACACACACACTCACAGCAACTGACTAGCGAAGAGAAAAGGAAGAGGAGCTGTGTTATATGGCCAATGCCAGACAAATGCCAGACGGTCTGTGCCATCTATATAGACGATAGTCTGTGTCCCGTGGATAGTCCAGGCTGTCGCAGTTAGTGTCCAAGCTGTGGCCGTAGTTTGGGTAGAATAAAATTTAATAAAGCGCCAAATAAAAATTTATTGTGTGTCATTTTAGGCGCAGTGCGACAATGACCGACAATTTTGATTTGCGCACTGATAGGCGTCAATTTCCGGGTTGAACGCAGCTCGGGAAGCTTTAAGAGCTCTGAGGGAGGCTGTTGCCATATACATACGCACACAAACACATACACACATACACACATACACACATACACACGTACAACTGATTTGAAGATATATTTGCTGCTTTAAATTTAAGTGATATAAATTGCACTCGCATGGGTTTAGGGACTGGTGGGGGTGACAGGAAAGGGGGCGGATCCACTTTAAGTTGCATGTGTCGATGACTGATTGGCCATAAAATGTAAAATTGGGCTCAGCCTTTGGGGGCTTGCCTGCAGAGTTGTGATAAATGTGAACAGTCCAGCAAGTTGTAAAAGTACTGTGGCTTAAATGCTCTGCCTCGCACACACTTTTCAAGCAGCGATTGAGACTCAGTAATAAGTCGAAAGAGTAGTAAAAATTTGATAATGGCCCGTTTTATGGGCGCTTATCGAAAAGCGTAGAAAATAACAAATGTGCGCAAAGCAGCGGCCAGTGGGCAGCTTGTGAATAAAGTGTTGCTATAGAATACTCTCGACTACTTATCTGGGCAATTGCCTTGTCTCATTATTGCAGCTAAAGGAGAATAAAGTGGCCAAAGTAAAAGAAAGAAACTTTCAATTTATTGTGGCCTCAATTTCGATTGGATAGAACTTTCTCTGGCTGGCGAACTTTGGTGAATCGCAAAAACGAAACGATGCCAAAGTTTATTACTCAATTACAAAACCATCAAAATAAAAAGGGAAACGCTGGAAGCGAGTGGCTAAGAAATCCAAAAGATAAATGAAACTGATAAGCGCGTAATTTATGTTTGGATTTCGTTTTATTCTGTCATTAACGCACATTTGCCATTTGCCACGCCTCTTTGGGCAAAGTCGGTCCCGAATGCGCCTATTTTTGGAAATCGTTTCGTTCGCCACAGACAGAGAGAGAGAGAGAGAGAGAGAGCGAGGGAAAGAGAGAGAGGTAGTAAATGAGAAAGAATGCCTTTACTTTCGAATGGGGTTTCATCAATTGGCTAAGGCAGAATGACGATAGTCGAAAATGTCTTTTAGTAGAGTAGGGAACGTGCCAACCTAATGATGTGGGCGGCATAGTTTTTGCGCGTGTTTCTTCCTTACCTAATTCCAGCCCAAAGTACAGACAGGTGTATGTGTGTGTCCCTTCTATAGGACTGTCTAACCTTTTTGCCCACACTTTGGCATAACATCGATCAAAGCGAGCAATTCCCGGCGTAAATGACATTCCCCCACCATTATGGCAAATAAAATATCAAGGCAGTTTGGCAACTGCCAACTGTTTGGGGTTGGGTTTTTGTTCGCACACCAGATCGGATATGAGAGCATTAGGGGCCTCTGATTGTGCCACGCCCACTTTACCAGCATTATGCATAAATAATTTTTGCTGCAGAACCAACAATGGATTTGCTTGCTGCATATACTGAAATATTGAAACATGAAAATTGTCAAAAACAGCGTCAAGAGCACCAAATGCCAGAGAAGGGAAGAGAGAAAGAGAGAGCGAGAGAGGGGAATGGGATGCCATGCACATTACCTGTCAGGCCTGTACGGAAATGAAATTTTGCAATGATACCAACGAGGAGGAAGGAGCACACACTGGAGGGGAGGGGAGCAACGCATGAGCTATGTATGCATATTTCTTCCTGACTGACAATTTTGACAATTTTTGTTATGCAATAAAAATGAGGTGCGTGGTGCGTGCTGCAGGCGTCTGTTATACAAACTGTCATACTGCGGCTTTGCTAATTGTTGAATGCATTTTGCACTGGTTGCCAATGATTGGGGAACCTAAACGCAATATTTGATCTCGATTCTCTTGATGGTCGATTAATTAATTTTGATAATCGCAGGCCAGTGGAGCGGCATACAAAGGGAATAACCGATTGAAACTGATAAAAACTATGATGGACAAAAGGACGCAAATGAAATTGATTTTGACAATTGGATTACGTTTGAGTCTTGCATAATGAAAACATTAAATGTTCCGTTTGTTATATCTCACCACTAACAACTTTTCTCTTCCAGCCACACATTTATTTGCCTCGGATTCGAAATTCATTAGCGTCACGTTCCAGCCGTTTACACCTCCACATTTACGGTTTTAGCGTGTATACTTAGTGGCGCTGACCAGACACTTCACATGAAGGCAGCACTCACGAAAATCCACTAAATCAATTCAATTCAATTACAAAACGTTGCTCGACCCCGGCCTTTCGGCCCCATCAGCCCGTCAATTAGCGAGGCTGTCTAAGCTGATACGCATTTTATATAGCATACCTTTGTGCGGGATGGAAAAAAGTTGGCCTTTAATCAACGCCAAGTTGAGCAGGCCGACGACTTAGCGGCTGATTGGATTGCGGTTGCCAGAGCCCACAGGGGAGGCTGCTAAGAAGCCCATGATGGCAAGAGCCTTAAAAAAGGTAGCCAGAGCCAGAGTGAATTGAGTTTTTATAATTAAACGCAGCCAAGGCAACAACAAATCAAATCAACGACAGGAGGATTCAGGACAACGAGAAGGCATCCAGGATAAGTGTGCTGTCCTAAGAAAAATGCTTCTCGTTCAGAATTAGCCGAGCACTAAAAACTCGTCATTTGCGGTAATAAATCTTCACCCATTTGTTAACACTCTACCCAATCATTTTCCATTTTAAATTTTTTTTATTTTTTTTTTCGCTTTAAGTAATTTCAATTTCATTTTCATTTCTTTCAAACACACACACAAAGGTAATTAGAGGCCAAGGCATTTTTACGTGCTGACTTTTACCGAGTTTAATTAAAATTATTTCATTTCTTTTCTTATTTCATAAGTCAGGTTTTTCTGTTGGACACGATTTCTTCTTGGCCCTCAATATGATGCGGTAATTAAAACGACATTATTCAATATTACAAATGCGAAAACAGCCGCAGCAAAGTCTTTTGAAAAAAGGTCGGGTTAGAGACGTCGACTTCAACAGGCGTTTATTACTCCTAGGACGAAAACAGGCTATCTAGATGGGACAAAGAAACAAATCGTAATGGATAGAAAAGGCACCGGTAATGGGCCGTGCTCGTAAAACCCTTTTTCCTGCCCGCGTTTCCTGTCCTCCTCCGCCACTTGACACAGGCCAACACAAGGTGGGCCAAGCCTTTGTGGTTAGGTAAGAAATCAAAAAACGATTAGTCTAAGATTTTCTTTTTTTTTGCCCTTCTGGCTGCGCCTTATGTGACGAGTGGCGCGTGTTTTTGCTTCAGCGTAGCTGTGGGAGTGACTCTCTGTATGTGCCCAGTGGCAAGTACTTTCAATAATGCTCTACTACCGAATGACGAAAACAGACAAATTTAATCGCACTCTTCTGTCTACGACTAGAGTTCATTGTCGGAATCGTAGCCGTTGGTGTTGCCATTGTCGGCGTGCGGTTCAATAAACTTTTGTCTAGCCTAGAAATCCATTAACGCACCATCGACTTGATCGATTTTCAGTAGGACCGAAACAAAAACGAATCGCCCGCTTGGCAAATCACAAAAATAAACGCACAAAAGTATGCTAAAAAAGTGCGACTACGACTATTTTTAATCACTTCAACAGTTTTGTTGTCTGCCGCCTACGAGCTAGCGAACGCACTCACAACAATTAATAGGTTGCCGAGCGGGCAGACAGCCGGCTGTCTGCCATAGAAATCGCCTAGCAAAATGAACAAAAAAAAACGCATGAGCTAAAATGTAAACATAAGCACAAAAAAGCAGGAAAAAAACGATGTAAGAGTAGACGAATATTGAGGGGATTGAGCCGGAATTTTAATGCCGGCAACAAGGGGTTAACTGTGTGAGTCAGCCGCCGCCTTTTCATAGCACAAATGAATGACTCGTCGGCCCCTGGGGGTAGGCAATGGATTTATGAAGATATTACTCCTGCTCCTGCTGTAAATGATTTTGTCGATAAGCATGAAAGACGCAAAGCCGGTAAATCTAGCAGCAGACCCACTCCCAACCCACACCTCCGGCAGATGCATATCAATGAAGTCCACGTGGGGTTAAATCGGCCAGGGGAGTTTTAACAAATGCCATTGCATGCCATTCAGCCGCCCTCTGACGTTTCAGGACATTCTTACACTGGAGTGCGTCATCGTCCTCGAGCACAACCTGACACGAATCTCCACGATACGGCTGCGTGCCTTCAAGTGTTACACATTTGCATTTTGGCTACAAGCACAGAACACAGAACGCAGAACGCAGAGCCCGTCAGAGCCGTCATAGTTGGCGCAAAAGTAGTTTGCCCTTTAGTTATGAAAATTGCGAGTTGCTTTTGTTTTGCGAGCCATTTTTAGACGCTTATAATTGCTCCATTAAAATTTGTTTATGGGCAAACTTTATACTTGACAAGCAGGTCGTGTTGAGCTGGCAGTTGCTGCCTGCCAGTAATTAGAATGTCACAACTTCTTCTCCTGCTAGCTGCTGGGTGCTATTTTTAGGCTCCCCAGAGGATTATTTTAGCAAGCATGCTCTGCATCCGTGCTACGATATGGAAAACAAGTTTTTTTGTACTTAAAATTACTAATTTTCTCATTACTATTTTGCAGAACTAAACTGATTTCAAAGAATTCTTAATAAATCTATTTTTACATTTGAAAGTCTACGTTATTGCTGCTTTTTACATTTTTATCAAAACTAATTGATTGTCTTTTTAATTTGTATTAATGCTAATTTCCAAATAAAATATTTTACTATATAGTCAGATTTTCAACTGAGAGATCTGAGTTTATTTACATGCATTCATGTCATTGCTATAATTCTATTCTGCAGCCATTAACAAGGAGTCAGGTGGAAATTGTCATTAGCCCACAGACAAGCACACACGCACACGCGCACACACACACTCACATACACTTTCTTTGCACTTTGTAATTGGCAATGATTGAAAGCTTCAACCCGGAAAACATATAGCAGCATAGCGCATCGCATCATTTGTTAGATGACACATGCAAAAAGTTTTTACCTACCATCAATTACCAGAAGGTCAGACAAGGTCGGGCGTCCTGTTGGAGTTTTATTTTTAATCTCTACTTCTGGGCTTGCTGCTACTGCTACGCGCTGGATCCAACTACCTCTTTCGTTCGGGAAATTTAATATCATCGCACCCAGAGTTTCTACTGGCGTTACACTGAAAGGTTTTCACGACGCTTTTAATTACACGTTAAACAAAAGCTGCACACACACACAGACACACGCACACGACTGTCGTCGGCCCACGGGGTCCAACCCATTTTTGCTGCTGGCCCGTTTCGGTTTGCAAATTGCGAGAGTTTGCGATTTGCGCTTGATTAAATTCTAATTATAAAGCGTGCGTATTTCCAGTAGCCTCATTTTCCTCCATTTCCACCCGCTTTCCTTTGGCTTTCACCATTTCCACTGATTTTTACGACTTTTTAATGATTTTGACTGCCAGTCACTCATTTCGCCACGTTTGTTGTTGTTCGCTCCAAATAGGAGCTATGCGTGCTAGCTCTTCTTCTTCTGTTTTAGCTTTCCCTTTCACGAACATTTTTCCAATTTTCTTCGGCATTTCGTTTACGTTTCGATAATTCTTGGGTCCTTATTGGGTTGCTTGCCTGGCGTTGGCCTTGCGTGCAATTTGCACTGCCCCACGCCCAGGTCCCAGGGCCAAGTGCCCAGCGTCAAGCAGCCCATTGCCGACCGCCTCTGTTGCGGCGCCCATTTTGTTTAATGCGACTTTTAACGCTGATTAATGTTTCCTCGTACTGGTCGTCCTTTTACCTATGCCTTTTGGTTTCTGTTTCGGTTCTGGCTTCCATTTGGCATTCTTTTTACTGCTCTTTCACGGCTTGCATGTCAAATGGGGTTCTTTTTTTCGTTCTTTCAGTTTTGTTGATATTACGAGATTTACGAGAATTGTTTCGGGCGGTGCGTTTATTAAATTCATTAAAAATATCCATTTCGACCGCAGCGAACCCAACAAAACCAATAACAGTAACAACAAGCAACGACATTTAAACATTTACCAACTGGCAAGTTATTTGCTGGCTGTCACATGTCAATAAAATTAACACTTGAATGGCAAAGCCAACAACGGACACACAAACAGGCGGACGGACAGATGGACAGACGGACATATATGTATATATACATATTTGTGTGTGTTTTTTTTAATTAAAACAACAACAATCAAAAGGCCTAAAGGACAACGAGCTAAGCTGCCTGCAATAATTTGCTTGACAGCTGCAAATGCAAATTTCAACATGAACTAAATTGAAATTTATACAGAATTTATGTAGACAGAGAATACTGACCGAGCGCAATGAAGGGGACAACGGGACGTTGCCATTCCTGCATTCATGTAAAGCACTCACACACACATATATATATTGCTGGTTGTCGACAGCATAGAAATGCAAATTGCATTAAGTGCTCGCTGCAATCGAGTTTCAGTCGAGCCAACCAAAACAACAGCCACAACATTTGCTGTTATTAGGACAATTTTTACTGAAATCAAAGCGAATTACATTCAATTGCAATCATTTCATATTTCCGGGCCGTTAACTGCACTGGCGCCAAAAAGGCTGCCGCTTAAAGCTTCTGTTGTCATTTTACGGTGTAAAACAATTGAAAGCGAGTATATTGCTTTGAGTAAAATTCGTAATCCAATACTATTACATCCAGTATATGAGTTATCTAACTGAGCCAACTCTAAACAAGTAAAAACACTCGTTTGCAAGCCACCATCTCTAACCATAACACCACACTCTTTATTTTGTTCTTAGTGACAAAGACGCCATTAAAGTAGCAGCGATATACTCGATATATGTATACATGTATACTTTTTGCAAAAACCATTATATCCTGATTTCCCATTTCCAATCGGTTCAGGGTATAAAAACGTGGATTCTATTTCGTATATATGTACATATTAATGATATTAAATTTATTCGAGTTTTTATTATATATTAAGGCTAACAGCAAATATGATTTCAGCAACTTCAAATTCTGCTCTCAGCTTTGCTCACAACTTCCTTCTGATTCTTCTTCTTTCTTTTGTAAAGTTTAATCTCGCCTATCGATGATCCACCACTGCACTTCTTCATTATATGCAACTCTGTTGTATGGCGTTGCCACCTCGTTATACCATCAGTATAACGGGACAGTCAGTAATTGCTGCCAAAAGGGTATTAGTCATAAGAATACGCCCAACTGCAATTTTTAGTTTTGCAGTAATTAAATATAGTAATCCACAGAACTGTTTTGAAGTTTTTTCTTATTTAATATTTCTTCGTCTGGTGATAATTTATGTGGCATAGATTTACGGGTGTGGGCGAAGAGGCAATTATATTTATTCCATATAATTAGAATTTTAATCAGTTCAAATTGCATTTGAAATGCTAGAATGCTCAAGCTGTGCGTCAGGGGGCAAAATGACAGATGGAAATAAATGTGAATTAATTGATATGGAAACTCTGCACAAAGCACTGAATAGCTATTGTATATATATGTACATACATATATACATATATATGTATATATGTATAGATTTGTCTCGATATAAATAAATTATTTTAGTTTGTTGTGAATTTAATACAATATTAAAGACTTCTCTAATGGCGCAAGGCTTTACAGCGAATATATTGTTGACTGCATTTTGGTCAAGCGTCTTGAAGTATGCAATATTGCAATGCATACAATTCCACAAGTTTATTGCCAACACACACACGCACATAGAAAAGAGGGAGAGGGAGAGAGAGAGAGAAAAGCAAAGCAGCTTATAGTTGACATAATTGTTTGTGTGAAGCTTTTTGAGCATTTGGCCAAGAGTTTGGAGAAGGCGCATAGGTCGAGGGGTCATTGCATTGCAGATGTCTGACGTCTGTCGAGGCTTTGTCCGAGCCAAGCCAATAAAATATGAATTTATGGCCTATTTGCATGGCTTTTGCGCAGAGACAAGTGCTCTTTGCACAACAAGAGACAATGCAACAATATTCTGGCGCATTGGCCAAACGAGTCTGTGATTCGAAAACAAGCAACTAAGTCAGTCGCAAAGCCAAATTAAGGCACAAACTTGCCCAGCTTAATGAGCTTACACAAATACATTTCGAAAACGTCAAAACAACTGCACTGTATGAAGTAAGTACATGTGGAAACGGCTCTAAAAATTGCATAAAAAGCTAAAAGCACCCGGGCCAACAAATTCTGCTGTATCATTGAAAGCGTTGTAAGCATGACACCCTACCCCATAAATGGACTTGGGGCCTTAACTCCGTTATGGTAATGGATTCGGGTGCGGATTCAGATTCGTATTCGGGATGAGCGAACTGTTTTGAGGCCAAAACACTTTGTAACGTTTCAAGGCTCTTAGGGTCAAGCTAAAATGCTGACAACTGGGAACCTCAAAATTTGCATTGCTCAGAGCCCGCAACGAGCCCTAAACGCCTTTCGAGCAGCAACAGTATTTCAATGGCATATTGAATGTACCAACTATAGGAAAATTTCTAATTGACTAACTCAATTTGAAGGCAACTGTACGGCAGTTGATGATGGCGATGACGATGCTTTTCTTGGCTGTCCTAGACAAACAGAAATAGAAAGTTCCCTTGCCAGCCTCTACCCTCGGTATACCCTTTGTAGAAAGTTTAGTGTCAAATGGATAAATTTGATTATGATTCTTAGTTGGGTTATGATAATCGAGTTGGAAATACTTCAAAGTTTCGTTGATGGCTGTGCCTGTTCGCATGCCACGTTCTTCGCGACTCCGTCAATGCCTTAAACTCTGCGCTCATTTACGCATTCAAAGGGGTTCTAGTTTTCAGCAGAAGTATGAGTAAATTAATTGGTCATCAAATTAAATGCTTTTCCACTCAAAAGTAAGCTTATGAACAATGCATTAAATGGCAAAGCATTTAATGCCAACTTTCAATGGCAGTTGTTAGTTATAGTTGCTACTTGCAGAGCTCTCAAATCAAAAATATCTGCAATTCTCAGTTGTTAGTTATTATATATTACTCCGTTCATATAGAATTAAGAAGCTATCTTAAAGTTAAAGTGTTATATATGTTTGTTTTGAAAGGATCCATTTAATATCGCAGATATATTTTTTTTGGTTTAACAGATATGTAAAGCTCTAAGATGCAAATCCTGCTCTAATTATCTATGGAAACAAAGACTTCTCATTCTTCAATTCATTGTTGCCGCCTTTCAAGTTATATGGAAAAAAGTAAAGTGTTAATAATGTAAATAATAATAACCTAATAATTGATAACACTCGCTTCAAAAATATAATAATAATGGACCGTCGTAAGTGTAGATTCGCGTGCAGCACTTGCAGTATATTTATGCATATTAATTAGGCTGTCGCCCATTTAAAGGATGGACATGGTCGTGCCACAACTCTTGCAATTATATTTGTAAACACTTCAATCAATTAGTTTTATGGCCAACAACACACACACGCACACACAGACAGATACCAACAATTAAATGACATTTTTAGATATAGATATAAAATGACCACAAAATAACCAAACCGTTTTTCATATAACTTGTACAAATTGTTCGAATTAGATTTCAAAATGAAATGCATTATTCAGGCAAACAAAAAAATATAATCTAAATTAAATATTAAATGAGCAAGCGGGCAATACAAGAGGAACAATAGCTTCATGTGTGTGTGTATATATAAGTATATGTGTGTGGCTAATGAAGCACGCAATTCACATAGTGCGACACATTCACACCTGCAATTAGCTACCCACTGCCCACAGGAGGGGTGTGGTCGCTGTCAGTCAACCAGTTGCCGTTGCATTGCAGTTCACTGTTGCAGCTGTCCAAAATGTAATATTTAACGTCATTTTATGCAAATTGAAATTATGTTAATGGCCAACCAAACAGCAACAGCAACATTGACAAATATTATACGAAACGTGAAGCAACGGGTATGCAGACTGTTGCCAAACAATGTCGATTGTTGACTCTATTTACACAGAGCATACAGAGAGATATAAAAAGAGTGTGTGACAGAGAGACAGAGAGAGAGAGAGAGAGAAACAGAGAGACAGAGAGACAGAGAGAGAGAGAAAGAGAGAGAGAGACTGAGAGAGAGAGAGAGAGATTGCTGAAAGAAGAAGAAATCGCACACATCTTCAGTTGGCAATTGAATTGACAGTCAGTCACCCATTGAGGCA
This sequence comes from Drosophila gaucha, assembly GCA_035045545.1. NCBI lineage: Eukaryota > Metazoa > Arthropoda > Insecta > Diptera > Drosophilidae > Drosophila > Drosophila gaucha. The sequence goes on from JAWNOY010000435.1 coordinate 747,303, forward strand.
GTTCTTTATCCATTCACCCATTCATTCAGTCTCATTCATTTGGAATTCAGTTCGCAATTCGCTTAAAGCATTTTGCATGTTTAACCGCCGCTCAGCTTCTGTGCTCTGTCATATTAATAATAATGAATGCCTGCAACTGCAGCAGCATCTGCAACTGGCAACTGGCAACTTTGCTTCATTTGCATTTTCATAATAATCATAATAATGTACAACACCAGCACACCAATGCACAACCAACAGCAGGAACAAAAACAACAACCGACAACTGTCAGTAATCATAATAAGCATATAAAATTATTTTGTTGCATGCCACTGCGTGTGACATTTATCGTCGACGATTGTGAGAGAGATCGAGCCCTGCAAAGCCCGACGAACTGATAAACTGTCGCAACTGTCCTGCGGCCACGTTCCAGGATAAAGAGCTAAGCTCCTAGGCCCGGCTGACGCTCAACTTGGATCCCTAGACTTTTCCTTGCTCCCTTGTCCGTCGTCCTTTGTCATTCACATTTTGTTTATATTTGGTCGAATCGTCATAATTATTTTGCATGCAAACTCAACCACTCTCTCTCTCTCTCTCTCTCTCTTTTTCTCTCTACCTCCCTCTTTCCCTCTCTCTTTTACTGCGTTTACTTATCTGGGTGTGCATTGAATTTTCACTTTGCTAATGTTTGGTTTTGAAGCACATTCAATTTAATCATTATTATTAAAACTAAAGATATCAGCGACCTAATTGCTTTTGCTTAAAAAAAATAATCGTTCTGCTAACTTTAATTTCCTAATTCAGATAAAAGTCATTTAGTTAAGACTAAAGCCAATTTAAATTTAACTTGCAGTCGGTAGCTACATTTATCCTTTGAAAATATTGAGAAAAACAAAACTTGTATTTTGCAATATGGCATGATCACTTCTGGATCTACACGATTTTCAGTTTACCTTCGTATTTACAGAACAAAATATATCCAGAGTCCAAACTCTAACGCGTTGGATATTATATACTTTAAATAAATATTTTAAATGATATATTTTTCTGTCTTTATCGACTGAATTGTGTATACGTACCTAAAACGAAAAGAAAATTGTATAAATTAGTATAAAAGTAGTTTATGAGTAAAATAGGCTAATAAATAAATCAGTTCATTTGGGATATATTCCAGCTTATATGAGTTAGGTACATATTAAGGAAATTAGCTAAAGGTAAATGTGCATCACATTTCACTATAGTAAGGTATGCAGAATATGAAAGCCGATACATGGAAGTTAAGGATAAGTGAGAATTACAATAAAAAATCACTCCACTAGGGCTAACTAGCTTCCAGCCTGTGTGAAAGTCAGACACACATTTACAGTGCTGTCGACACACACACACATGCAAACACACCCATAAACACTTAACACAGACGTATATTCGCAGAGGTCTTGAGATAAAAAAGGACTAAAGCAATTTCAAATTGAAAACTGCTGCGAATTAATCAAATGCTTTTGCCGACAAGTCTGGCCATTAGAAAGGACAAAAAATAAAATAAATATACTACGGCTAAAGCGAAATCTCGTAAACAACATGAAAATGTCAGTCAGTCTGAAAGACAGAAGCCAGCGATAAAGCCAACGCCACCAAAGCTAAAGGCCAAAGCAAGCAATGGCTAAGGCAAAGGGAGATCGAAGCAGGGCACAGAGCCAACCCTTTCGGCAATGCGCATTTGCTCCTGATACTCTGTGTGCAAAATGGATACCCCTATTTGTGTGTATGTATATATTTTTTGTGTGTGTCCACATGTATATATGTGTGTACTTATAAAGTGCGACGCATTAAATCGATAGCACGATTTTTCAGCACGAACCCACAGTGCGAGTTAAATTGTCAGTTTCATTACGTGGCGGGGTTTTTTCATCTTTGTTTCTTTTAAAGCCAAATCACTTCGTCTGCGGCTGAGCTGGATGGACGCCCTTCCCCGGTAGCAGTTCCTCTTTCAGCTTTCGGTTTTCGGTTTTTGGTTGCCTTTGGCTCTAGCGCTTCCATTTCTCACATTGCGACAAACGATTTTTCAACTTGGCGCTTCATCAAGCGTCGCTCTCTGTTTGGCCACAGTGCTGCCATTTGATTTTGTTGCTCTTTAGCTTCTTTTTAACATGGTTGGCGCAAGCAAACTCAATTCTACTGAATTTTTGGCGAAGGCGTGTCAGAGAGGCATCCAGTGGCAAAAACAAAGGAGAACTAAAAACGCATAGAGAACTTTGCTTCTTGCTCCTCAGAGACTCGAAACTCGAGTGATTTGGCTGGCATTGGCGAGTTCCACAAACATTTAACTGATTGCCTGGGCGTGCGTATGCCCTGCCGAATCGTGCCCTGTTCTGCCTCGGGTTGCCTGATTTTTTGATTTGCAATACACCTGGGAGGCAGCGGCCCTCGTCTCGACTTGAGACGAGAGACGCGTGTTATTGCAGGCCACTGCAAAACCGTTAGAGCTGGAAAATAAATTGTCTGTGCGTGCAGTAATTGTAAATTACGTTTTGGGACTCAGCTAGATTTACAGTAAATGCCTCAGCAGAATCCTGCTGCTCGCCAAGAAATCAGTAGTCAGTAATGTATCCAAGTTATTGACACCTCTCGAAGTGCCATATGAATTTTTGATCAACACTAAAAGCAAAGCGAGAGCTCATATTGTAGCCCAATATCTAGCACACATATGAGATAAGGACGACCACCCCCGGGGTTGTGGAATTCACTTGTAACTGTGCAATAGCGAAAAAGGTATGCAACAATTCCTAGAGACGCTCCCGCTGACACGAAGCAGCCACTGGCAATAACTCAAGCTATTCACCTTGGGCCTGACTTGGCAGCGACTGGCTGAGCGTGCAAAATCAATAACCATCAGCCAAAATTCTTTATATGCCCACAACGGACTCATATAAAAGTATGCCACATGCTTGGGGAAATCACTAAATTCAGTTCAGCTCGAACCTCGCCTAGTTTAGCCGTGGCAGCCGGATAACCACGATGTCTCATCTTTTATGAATACGCACACAGATGCTCGCCCTCTGATAACTGACTGTGCTTATCAAGACTGCCCGCTGCCCGCTGTCCCCTGCCCACACAAGTTCGTCTGCTCGGCTCCAGGAGTCGACTGCATGTGACATTTGCATGCTTACTTAAACAGCAAAAGGCAGAAACAGGCTCAACGTCTGGCACGTCTGGGCCGTCAGCTATGCCATACATTTTGTGGCACGGCTGCCAGAGAATTGCTCAATGTCTCGGCAACCGAGATAGGGAGAGAGGGAGAGAGGGAGAGAGAGAGAGAGGGACAGAGAGCGAAAGAGGGAACAGCCGGTCGCTGTCAGGACTTTGGGTTAGTTTCACAACTAGTGTGCTGTTGCCAGTAGGCAGCCAGCATCCTGTTGACGTCACATCTCACACGTGTGTAGTAAAAATCAGACGTGTGCAACTCTCTGGGAGTAAGGCACAGAGCTAGACGAGGCTGTGCCTTCATATACTTTGATTGCCTGCACGTTACCGTACAATTTTCGGTATGATGGCGGCAACATTTCATGATTTCTTGTACGTGTTCCTGGCCAAGAGCACGCGCACTTGGCCAAGTTAGTTGGCAGCCGGCTGCGCCGCATAAGCTACAAGTTTTGCCATCGCGCTGTAATGTATGCAGCACTCTTGTATTTGATTCCGCGACTCTGTGGGGTCTGTTTTTATTTGGTGACTAATGACGGTTTGGTTTTGCTGTTGGCTTATGCTCTAGAGCAGTCCAACCTTTACAAATCAATAATCTGATATGTCGGTGTATACAAGGAGGCAAAGAGTTATCAATCAACTCTAACTATTTGGAGACAGACTTTATTCGAGTTTCAATTCATTGAGCAATACCTTCACATTAAATGACATCACTAGAAAACACCTAATCATAAAAGGCTTAAATGTCCTTACATTATACTACTCTGGCAATTTAAAGTTCTTTTCTCTGGCCTTGACAAGATCACAAGGTAAGCATCAATTCTATCGCAGTCGAGTAAATTGTAATCTGGCTTATCAGTTAGAATGTTTATCGAAACTTTGCGCTTTGTGGACGTTGAAAAACCGTTTCCGAAGACCAAGATAGCTAATGCCACTTTTAAGATTATCCGATTTCTCTATCCCCCCTTTGGGACAGACTTTACTCTGATAACATATGACGTAGCTATGTCAGATCCTGACAAGAGGGATGTGATAGCAGCAATAACATGTTTCTCGCTCTTGCTGCTCGGCTTTTTCACCTATAGTGTCTATAAACGATTCAATTTAAAGGTAAGTGATGCAAGTTATACCTCATGACATATATACAGTACATATGTAATATGTACAATTTGTACTCAGATGAGTTTGAAAGAGAAGTGCACAGGAGACTCCCAAGTAACGGCAGATGTTGAGAATAAAGATAGTGTGTCTGAAGTAAATAGCCACGAATGGCTAAGCGATTCGTCAATTTCCGCAAATATAGAAAATATTGAGGACGAGAAGGATGTGAAAGTGGAAGCAGAAGTAGAACAGTCGAGAATCAGCAGCACTGATAAAAGTAGTGTTAATAATTCTATCGAAGAGATCAGGCAGTCGCCCCAACGGCAAGATGCAGGAGATGAACGTGACTTAAAGAATTTTAAAACAGTTATTGGGAAGCCACCTAAATACCCAAGGCGTTTGTAGCGAAATAAATAGAGATTTATATTTTCTTTAATGCTCGTAATATCACGCAGTAATTCGATTTTAGCTCATCCAATTTTCATTGAAAATTTTCCGTTTTAGGCAATTTTTCTGCCCTTAAGTGTCAGCTTTTCCACTCCCTGTGATAAAATAAAGTGACTTTCAGTTTTATGTACATGGAAGACACTGCACATGGGATTAGTGTTCCGCTGGCTGGGCTTCTGAACCCAGAGCATGGTGCAGGGGTAAGCGGCTAGTGGAGCGTAGAGAGTAGAGTATGGAGAGTGGAGAGTGAAGAGTAGCGTTAAGGCAATCATTTGGCAGCGCATGTGTCAGATTACTTTGTTGGTTTCGTTTTATTTAAATTTCGTTGCTGGCTCCATTTTTGGTGGTTGTTTGTGTCCCCTAAAGCTGACAGTAACCGAAACTGTATGCTAAGCTTTTCTCGTTTTTTTTTCTTTACTTTTGCCAAACAAATTAATGATTGCTCTCAAGCAAATAAATCAAAAGCTTCAAGGATTTCAATTCTGGAACAGCTTTAATCTTGGCTCCCAACTACACTTCTTGTTTAACTCGCAGTCGACAGTCTTTTTCCACTCAACTAAGCGCGCTTGCATCCATCAATGATATATGTCCTATGTATACATATGTGTTTATATATATCTAACTAGTTATACATGTGCATGTGTGTGTATATATATTTGCGGGTTGAAGCCAAAGCCGCAGAATCAGCCGCCATTCGCAAAACACAACTAGCCGTGAATGCCTGCTATAATTTATAGTCCTTGGTCTGGCATAAACAACAACTGAATGCCGTCATGTGCAAATATTTGCTACCATTTATTTATACACTCTTCACAAATTAAAAAGAATTAAATGTATTTTTAGAATCATCATAGTTATAAATATATATTCAGTTTTATTGACAGCAGAAAGGATTTGGTTAAAATCTTTTATCATTCGCAAAGTAACAGATTAAAAGTGGACCTGCCTTAAGATAGAGTATTGCCCGGCTGGATGCACCCGATTGCACAGTTCTTTCTAGTTCAAAGTTTGTCTCGTTAAAGCTGTCGTTTGCAGGATCTGTATCGCATTGGCCCAGTGCTGCAGGTACACTGTACAAATATTTTGTTGGCTGTTCTCGTGGCCAGCCCGCCACCGCTGTGTTGCTTGACATTATTGACAATATGAGGTCAAAAGTTTATTGGCTATCATTTCGACTATACAAATATGTGCACTGTAAGGGCGTGGCTTGTTTTGCATTTAAAAGTTATTGTGCGAGTGTCATTGCGTGACGTTGAAAGGGAACTACAAGTTAACTAAATTAAAAAGAGTTTTAATATGAATAAGAAATATCTTAAAAGCTTTTCCAACTGTCACTAATTTAAAGAGCGAACTTAAATTTGCTGAATAGGAAGGGAAAAATTAAAGGGATAACTTCCTGAAAATTTGCCCGCATGCCGAAATAAGTACGGATAAATTATTGAAAAATTGAAAGCTATTCCAATGCTTTGTAACTAACTGTCAAAATTTCGAAGTTTTAAGCTTTTTAAATTATGGCAGGCAACATAAAAAAATTAAAATAAAAACAATTTAATATTTGAAAATTCAGTGAAAATTAAACTCGAATTGCCATATACTCCCACAAAAAAGAACGTTGCTGTTGAGAGAAACCGACTTCACAATACTTCTTCATGGTCATAAAAAGCAAAGCTTATTTAAAAAAAAAGAACAATTTTCGGATTCGGTTTGAGGTGTGCAGTCATCTAACTGCTAATTAGCTAATTAGCTAGTTCCAGCATGCAATTATATGCAATTCCAAAAGATGTTAACCATTTTTCTCAGACAGACCAGCGGGCACATAACAATTCCAATATACTCTTTTGAATTCTTGAACGAGTATAAAACGAGTTGTTTCGGGGGTTGGAAATTATTTAAATTATTTATAATAAATCGCTTAATATATTTGTCAGATGCACACACATATAGAGCTCTCATATGATTACTAAGCCAGCCCACAGCCCCACTGCCTGTGTGTATTTTGTGAATGCCCCAGAGAGAATGCTAAACAAAAGGCCAGAACGGAATGGGGTCCCGGAAGGGAAATTTAATGTTTAAAAACTGCTCAAAATTAGGTTGTTAAAATATGTTTGGTTAACAAAAGAAGGAATTTTTAATTCAACTACATAAAGTACAACTTTAACCGAAATGCTTGCAATTAATTTGAATCGAATGCAATTGACTATGTAATAAGCTGCAAAAGTTGCCCTAACTCAACCCAACATTTATTGTTTATCCAATTCGCTTTCTACAAATGTCTTTTTCGAGGATTTTGGACTACATAAACGGCCCATTTATTAAGTGGTTGAGTGCAATTCCTTGCTTGATTCCATCTCTTGTACGGTAACAGCATTGATTTAAAGTTAAATTAGGGTAGATTTTATGACAGACTCTTCTCGTCACAAGCCTTCACAACCCTTAAAATCGAATTTTACTTTCATTTTGTCAGCTTTATTTTCCTGTCTGTGACTATTATTGGTTTCTTTTGGTTTACAGTTTCTGCAAAAGTCTTAAGTTCGATTAAAGTTCCTTGTTGCCTGTCAATTTTCGATACCTAATCAGTTGCAGGTGATTGGAGACCAGGCTTCACAAAATATAAGCCCAAGTTTGAGCCTGGCTAAGACATCTCTGCTCTCGAAGTCAAAGCAAACGTTCATCTCCATGTGTGGCAGTTGTCAATGAATGCCGGCAGGGAAACCTTATCCAATTTGCCTTGCATAATTCAGGCTTGCCAGCAGATGCTGGCCGAACTAGAATTACGTGAGCTAACTAATTGCATGCCGTTGCCGCTTGACTTTAAACTAATGCTGGTAATTGCTGTCACGATGTCGTTTGTGATTATCTGAATGCCTAATGCCTGATGCCTGATGTCCGATGCTGCTCGTTAGCGGCGCTAAAAGGTAAATATCATTTGTCAATCAGCTTGTGTAAGACAGCCAGAATATTAGATAATTTGCCAAAGCAGCATTAATAATGATATCTGGCCGTGTGCGAGGGGCGAGTGTTAATACCCTTGACTTTGTCCTGCTCTCTGAACCCCAACAATTGGTCCAAGGACCTAAACAAATACAAAATATAAAAAAATGCGATTTCTTAAACGAGAGTGCAAAAGTTTCGGCCAGCCAAGCAGACGGCAGCATATTTTCGTACTCTATAAATTATGCGCATAACCAAGAGGTAGGAACTGAGAGACGAGTCCTACCGAAATCCGAGAGCAAAGAGTGGATTGCATGTAAAACAACTACACCTAGATACTCACACCCACACACACATACACTTACGTCCACGTACAGCAGATAGGGTTTTCGATGGAAGAAGAAGAAACCAAACAACCAACCAAGTAGAACTATTACAATGGCAAAAAGTTTAACGAGTCATGTGAGGAGTCTGTGGGGATTTCTGACAGCCACCCTCGGCTAAAATCTGAGACCAAGCAGCCGTTGGGTGCGAAATTTACTTTTATTGCCTTGTGTGTCGCCTCAGTAGCTAGTGCGATGTACATATGTAATATGCCTAGGCTTAACCACAGTATTTGATAAGGCGACAGCTCAGCAGCTGCTTGCAAGGTAACCAGATAGCCTGCCTCTGGGAGCTGCCTCTCAGCTCTGCTGCTTTGTTTGTTAGTTATGGGCCTTAAAACTTGTCACACTTGTCAAGCAAACTTGCAAAATGTCTGCTACTTTAGAGCGGCGCAAATGAGTGAGAGAAGCAACGACAAAATAGCTCGAGCCAGAGCATACGATAATCAAGTTAGGGAGCAAGTCGAGAGTGTTTTACTTAAAGATACCCTGTATTCTAGTGCCCAAAACTTGGCCATGTAATGAATCGAATGAATATTGCTTTCCATTGAATTGGAATATCAGACTCTAAGCTAAAGTACTTACAAAATAAATGCATTATAGTTTCTGACTGAAATCAGATATCCATTGTGTAATGGTAAGCCACAGACAGTCAGAGCTTTAAAATTGTTTAGTCAATAAATTTATCTGGATATTGGGCTTAAGTTTAGTTAAGACAACTTTGTGTTTGTTGCCCGAAACATTACTTGGATTAAATAGAGGGCCAAACTGCCACATGCTAATGAGGAGCCCTTACATGGATGTCGGCTCGGTTTCGCTTCGTCCAGTTTCATTGTAAGTTGGCGCACTGAAGTGCAACCACAGCGCGGACGCCTCTCGCAGGCATCTCTAGTTTATCACTTGAATTTGGAAAACGTTTTTTTGTGCCTTCAGATGGCAACGCCTATCCAGGAAGTGAGTTTGTAAACTTCCCCAGCTTTTGTAAATGTATGCGTGAAGGAGAAAAAAGGGCTTTAAGCAGAGTTTTTTTTCTCGGCAACAACTGCTGCTGGCTTTCAGTTGTTGCAGCAAACATTTAGCACGATAAAAAAGAGAGGGGCAAAAAAAAAGACACAATGGGGAAAAAAAACATTTTGTTAGTTGCATAAATTTGGTTGCTGTTTTGTTTTTTTTGGACCCGCTTGTTTCGCAGTCCCTGATAAAATGCAGCGTCTAAAAAGCGTTGTCGTGGGAGCAACTTATACGAAACGGCGCCAGTTTAGATACATTTGAAAGCTGGGACCAGATAAATCTGTAGACGAGTGAGCCTGCCAAGCACTTGGCTTTAAGTAATGAAGCTGCCAGGCCAATAACTATTAAGGGCCAAAGCATAGCCAAACTTTCCTTTAAGTCTTGTTCAGTTCAATGGCCTTCCAAGGCACGAATCACTCTAAGTCCCTACCTTTGCTGGGGAGCACTCAAAACTTAATCGCAATCTTTGAAGCACATAACTTGGATACAGGCTCATAATGTGGCAAAGATACACAAGCACACACACACACATAGACAGGGAACCCTCTTACATGGCACACCCATTTATATCCCTATTTACAATTTATGCGCCACGTGAAGGTAAATAAAGTTGCAACAAGCGCTGCACACGCGACGACCGTAGGGTCTATCTGCCTCCGCTGCATTCGTTGGTTGCTTGGTTGGTTGGTTTGCCATACAAATCCCAAAACCATTTCACTAATTGAAATGAATTTTCATATACGACGACGAGAAAATGTCGAGAAGCGCAACGTTGACGTACAGAGAGCGTGTTGCACGTAAAAGTGTGTGTGAGTGTGTGTGTGGGTGTTTGTTTGCTAGACACTTTCGTGCCGCAGCACAAAATTGCAATGACCTACGGCAACGGGAAAAGCGTTGGGCACAAGGAAAATGAAAACGTTTCAGTTGAATGACTTCCTTTCCTAAAAACTGTTTAAGTCTTAAAGTAAAAAAAAACCTTAAAATGAAAAAAGTTCATACCGAAATATTTCTAATAAACAATAATTATATTATTATTTCGTTAAAGAGATTTGCATTAATAACATATTCAGAATAATCTGCTCCACCGACAAGAAAATTTCCTGCAAGGGAACAACAAAATAAATATCCCACTCGACGTGTCTCAAGTTGGAGAAAGTCTTCATCGTTGGGGAAATGCAGCGGAATTTCTACATATTCTACTTTATTTTTTATTGTATATAATTATTGTATAATTATGCAATCTGCTTGTGTAGCGACTACCGTAGTGGTCGGGCCCGAGTACCAGTTTCCCAAGTAAATTTTCAAGTTCATAATTATGTGGTGCCGGCTCGGCAGACCCTCCCGCTTGTAGTCAGGGGCTAAATGCATTTCTCACGTCGACAGTTTTCATTTAATATATTTTTTTTATTTATTCTCAATGCGAAAGTCACATCAGAGAAAGCACAAAAGATGCCAGCTCAGTTAGAGAGAAAGGAAGGCAGCTCCCACTCCGCATTTCCCACAACGGAAGTCATCATACTTGCGCTTGTTTACATTCTGCTTCGGGTTTCACTGCTGCTCCTGCTACGAGCTGCGTATACGTAACGTGTAATCAGGCTGGCTGGCTGGATGGCTGGCAATGTTGCCTTTTGAAAGGCGTTGAGCGTGGCGTGTAAACGCAAAATGGTGACAAAGCTCGCCTGCAGGGGACCGTGCTGAATGTGTATGTGTGTGTGCGAAGCTATTCTAAGGCATTTGCTTGGCTTTTTTTTTCTTTGTCGGCAACGCTGGGGTAACATTATTTTAATTAACATATTTATATGTGGAAGGGCTCAGGGCAACAAAAGCGACAGCCACATCACTCCAGCGGATGTGGGTGCGCATGTATATGTGAGTGTCTCCAGTGTGTGTGTGCGTTGCAATTTTAATTACATAGACGCGACGACTTAAACAGCAAGCCAACATATAGAATGCATTATGTTGCCATATGAAATCATTAAAAACTGTTTGCAAAGCCAAAGCGAAATCATTAAAAGCATATAAATTATGCACGCAGATAGCAAGACTCGCCCACGCCGTCCATAATGTTAAAATCATGAAATGCCAGTGCGCATAATTATGAAGCAGAAAAATGCCGCAACTGCAACGACGACGACGATGGCAACAAAACATAAAATTTTTTTGCTAATGCTCAGCATGCCTGTGCCTCTGTTTGTTGCATAATTTCCCCGGGTGGTGTTTCATTGCGATGCTGATGAAAAGGGTTCAAGAAAAGGCTGCGACGACGACGACGATGGGTAGCAGCTATTTCATATGCGCCACCTAAAAGTATGCCTTAAGAAATTGCGAAGCCTGTCTCGCCTGTAATGAAGAGCCGTCTGCTCTTGCAGCAGTACATTTCAGCCAGGTATTTTTGGCCCAAAATGTTTAAGTGAAAGAGGAATGCGAGAGGTTCCCTTTGCAAATTGTTGAGTGCGTGATAAGGCAAAGCACTTTGTTTTACAACAGTTAGCAGTTAGCTGGGCCACCCGCCCCCGTGTGCTCCCCCTACATTTATTTCCCGCCCTGCCGTGTGTATTCATATAGTCTTCCACACCAACCGCACTCAATGCCAATAAATCCTCGGCAATCTGCACTCAAAAATCAAAAGATACACACAGGATAAGGGGAGACAGGCGAACATAAAATGCCAATTTCTAGTTGCCAAATGGTTATTGCCAGCTCAACAACAACAACAGCAGAGGCTACAAAAGTAACAAATTTACCACATACCGATACATGCAGAAAACGGCCAATGCATTTACCTATATCCATACACAAACACACACACACACACACACATACACACACAGTCATATATTTCTATATACACACTAGTACCTTATCCGCGGTGGCTGCAGTAGGAAAAGTTAAGTGGAGCAGCAGCGAGCACAAACATAAAAACACCAACCAGAAGGCAATTTGTTGCACCAGATCAGGTGAGAGTAACCCAATTGAGAGTGCATGACTTGAAGATACCCTGTAGTTTGAATGCATTTAAAGTGCGGATCATCTTGGGTGATCAGAGAATCAAAGAAAGTAAGTGAATCAAAGAAAGTAGTTTGGAAAAGAGTGTTGAGATTGGGTCATTGGGCAGCTTTAGGGGTAAATGTGTATGTGTCTGAGTATGCAGATATTTATTCATTGCAGTCAGGCTGATAAAAGCTGGATAAGAAGGGCAGTGTGAGGGTCTGGGCGCAGCACTTAGAAGGCATAAAATTTATAAATTACTACGCTGCGCCATAATAAATTTCAGTTTGCGTAAAAACGCAAAATTTATATACACCATGTAGCATAGTGTGGGGCTGGACTCAACTGGTCTGCGAGTGCAGTGAAAAACCCATTATGAATGAATTTAGTAGCAGCAGCAAAGGCAGCCACAGCAGCAGCACAAAAACCAAAACGTGCTAGCACCACTCGTCGTATTTATACAAATTTAAAGCATTCACCCACCAGGCAGCAGGCGGCGGGTGGGTGAGTGCTCAAAATTTACGAGTATTTCCATGGCTGCCAGCGACGATAAACCAAACCAGTCGAAAGCAATAACGACGAGCCAATGCCAATAGACAGCGGACAGCGGGCCAGGACGACCGCAAAGGACTAAACATGACTAGACTACTTGTGCACTATAGCATCGGCTGGAAGTTAGTTGAAGGACACACACAACCGGACGCCGCTTGCCCAGCCGCTAGACAAAGGGGCGTGCCGGGCGTAGGCACTCCGGCAGTCCAGTTGCCAGTCGTCGGTGTCTGGCCTTTGGCCGCCTCTGCTGCTTGGTCTCTCTCCAGGCCGGTCAATGACAGCTAAAGTTTTGCAAACTAACCTCGAAACGATAAAAAATTAAAGCAACAGTAAATGAGAGACGTACAGACAGACAGACGGACGGGCGGACAGATAGACAGACAGACGAACAGACTGTCGGAAAGTGAGGGGCCAAAAGCATTTACTGCATCAAAATGCCGCAATGGGCTGTTATTATAATGAAAACGAAGCACAGAACCTGGCGCATCTAAAAAAAAAGGAAAAACGGCAATAAGTAGTTGCTTTTGTGGCGAAAGGAGCACCCCTAACATTTGCATAGCCAACGTCAAGTTGCCATTAATTTTCAAGTGCAATGTCTGTATTCATTTCCTTCCTCCTTAGGGCTCAGGCTTCCAATAAACTTACTGCAATATGCAAAGGAGTCGCATAAAAGTATGCTATCAAATTAGTTGATTTGCAAAAAACAGCTCAAAAGAATTATTTGTTTGTTTTTTATTAATACTTCGGATATGAATGAAAAAAAAACTTCAAATAAATTTGTAAACTTTGATAATAAAGTCAGAAATAAGTGAAAACGAAAGATAAAGTGGAAACAGAAGTTGCAATTCCTATATATATTTTGACATGTCTTCCAATGCCAACTTTAAAGCTTTAAGCTGCATTGTTCAGCTCTCTCTCGGCATGTTCAAAAGTGATACACATTTGGGATTGGGTGAATCACGGAGAAGGGACCAACGGGGTACCATCAGCCTATCAATATGTCTACTTTTGTGAGTTTGGTTCTTTTTTTTTGGGCAAAAACTCAACCGTGCGCTGCAGCAATTTATGCAACTTTTCTTGCATATATGCAAACATTTATTTACATATATATACACATATCCTTATATATATATATGTATATATATATATATATATATATATATATTGAAGCAAATATATTTTTAGCTCTTTCTCCAAAGTTTTATTTCGCTTTATGAAACCTCGCTTGTGTGAGTGGCTGGACTGTATGTGTGTGTGTGTGCGTGCATGTGTAGTACCAATCGTGCAGAATACCCTTTTTTTTGCAATTGCAAATGGCGCATAAGCATTTTTTCATGTTCCGCCAAATAAAAAATGAAGAACACAAATAAAAGCATCTGGAAACCCGGAAAAATTTGAAACTATAGCATCCTATGGGCGAACTTTGTTCAGCGCACTTTATTTATATACCATATACACTGTAATCCATGAAAATGGGTTAAGAATACCTTTGAAGGTATTTTGTAAACTAGAAAATAAAGAATTGCATGACCATGGTTAGTATGATCGGAAACTGCCAGCTAGCCTAATCTATCTTGTAGTTTATGTTTTCTTATGTTATGGTATCTTCCAGTCAGTCAATCAAGTTAAAATCGCTTTCTCGTGTTTATTTTTGCACACATTTAAAGTGTGGAAAAATATTGTATGGCCGTTCACTTAGGCTCTCCACCAACTCCCAGTCATCGAATTCGGATTCAACTTTTGCTCTTGTACTTCAGCTCCTTTCTCCGAATGGGTGCCAAAAGTCAACAAATAATATTTTTGCATAAAAATCGTCACTAAAATGAAAATATTCGGCTGCACCCATGAAAGTGGCATGGATAGTCGACGGACACGAGGGAAGGGTAGGCTTAAAAGCCCACTAGAGCAAACAGGCACTACTTGTGTGTGTGTGAGTGTGCCTGTGTGGGAGAGAGAAATCTCAATTTGCGCAGAATTTAATCAATATATGCTTTACGACGATATTTCTGTTCGAGCTGGGCCGAGTGCATTGTAGGCCCACGTTTCGGCTGCTTATAAATTTATGCATAAATGCAAATAGAATTTCAAAAATTGTCATTTAATTGCACTTTGGACAGCCACCAAGGCCCGAAAAATGATATGCAAAATGCGAACGCCGCATCAGTCTATTCAATAATAGTGTCATTCATTCAAGAGGCCTTTGGCCTTATTGATTGGCAAAAGTTTGGAGCAGTACTCTTTAAAAGCTTTAATGTGCCAAATGCATCTTCGTTTATGACTGCATATTAGTGTCTGGTTTCACATAACAATTACGCAAGCTTTAGAAGTCGAAAAAGAAGGCGGGAAAGAAATGGAATGAGAAAAGGGAAATTTAATAGGACGCAGCGAATTCTAGATAAAGCTTGGCACAAATACGATATATGCCACGTAAAGAGAGAGAGAGAGAGTGAGAGAGGGGAGAGAGAGACGTACATGTGTACTTGCACAATGCGAAAGAGTAAACAAAAGGCGGTATTCAACAAATACACGCACGCGAAAGCAAACTGCCCAACAGCCTGAAAGTATGCTTTACAAATGCGTAACATACACATCAACACACGTACACACGTACACAGCCGCCCACACAATAGTGGAATGGAGCTGTTTTTTGCTTTTTTGTTTTCTTTTTTTGTTTGTTTTCGTCTTGCTTGTTACTTTTGCTTACATTTCTAGGACCGCGCACAAATGCAACAGAAATAGCGAGTGCCTGCATATGAGTTGAACAATTCCTGAATTTCGTCAAAGGCATTGCTGGTGTATGTCTTCCTCCCCCACCACCTCGCTCTCGGTTTGTTATACTTTCGATGTCCTTATCAAAATTTATTATCGCTCATTTTCGAAAATGGTTAGCCATTATCAAAACCCTTGCCTAATCGACTGCTGCGACAACAGTTAAATGCAGCGCAGTTTAAGCCACTTTATCTCACAGCCCATCCCGTCCCGCACCCCCACCTTCGCATTCCACCCTCAAGCGTGATGTGTGGGCGTACATAAATGTGCGCCAAAAAGGCAGTCGCGTTTATTTGCTAGATTTTGGTTTTATATTTGTTTTTGTTTTTCTTTTTCTATTTTTTTTTTTTTTGCTTTGTAGGCCCCTGCGGCCGTTTGGCAGCTCTTTTTCTGTTAGTTTGTTTAGTGCAGGGCACTTGTTGTTCTTGTTGTTGTTATTGTCGACTATTTTCACTCCACTTTCGAATGTTTTTATCCCTAAAGTCTGCTTGCGGATATGCACACACACACACACACATACACATACACATACACACACACACTGAACGAACAGGGAGAAAAAAGATTGTTGGAAAAACAATAAATGGCAAATGTATTGCGGCATTTTAGGCGCAGGGCGCAAAACAAAAGACCTGCAAATTTTGCAAAATGCCTTTGGCCTCTGCCTATTTTTTTGTGTGTGCTTTCAGTTTTCAGTTTTTAGTTTTCATGTTTTGCATTTTTATAGCAATATGGCAAATGGAATTTTTGGTGCACGTCGCGCGCTAAACATTTAAGTGAGTCAAGTGGCTTTTTGCGAGGGGGCGACGATTTGCATACGGCTTTCGGTTGGAGATGGCCCACATATACATACATACATACACGAATACATACAAATATAAAGTGTAGTGGAGTGCATCTGTAAAATACTCACTTAGATTTCCACTAGGAATGTAAACGTTGCCCGATGGCGTCCGCACCAAACACGAGGGCTCAAAGTCAACGCCCAAATCATTGGGATTGTTAGCAACACCGCCGGCAATTAAACGACCATTATTCATGCGACTCATTGTCGGATTACGTGGCGGAACATCCGGTGGTGCTGTTGGCGTGACTCCCTCCAGGAGAAAGCCTGCAAATAGTGACAGAGAAGCACATATGTGGTATGAGTGTCTGTGGATCGTAACTGGCGACTGTAAAAGCATTTTGATTTCTTTACGCTCTGTCAAATAAAATATTCATTGATGGGCAGAATACAGGCAAATAAAAGGGAAAACGATAAAAAAATATATTTGTATTTTATATACTCTGTACAAGGAGCAAGCGAGTATACCAGAAGTGAGCAAAAGTGCAGCAAAGCCAATAGGAAGCAAACAAAAAGGGCATCTGCTCGTGGGGTAGTTTTGATTGGAGTACTCTTGTTTTTTTTCACTGCACTTTTGACATTAAAGTTATTCTGTGAATTTTTAAACAACTGCAAATGGATGTTGTAGGTGGGTCGCCTACCTCATGCTGTCGGAGCATGCAATCAGTGAGCATTGAGAGCTGAAAATCAGGCAGAAATAAAAATGAATTTCATTTAGCAGCATTGAAAATTCAATTTGATGCTGGGCGGGGCCAGACAAACTGCGTACAAAAAACACACAAATACATGCATACACACACACAAAGATATATAGAAATGTGTCTCCAAAATAGAGAGAATTGCCTAGCGAAAGGCAATTTCAGAATCAAAAGCAGCCTCCTGCCGCCGCCTCCTCTCCAAGCAGCGACCGAAAGAAATCGAAATAAAATTCAATTTGCTGCGTTCAAAAATTTGAATGTCGCCAACGTCGACAGCGACAACTTCCAAGAGACAGCCCCAAATGCCTTTGATAAGCACATACACATACTTATGCACACACACACACACACTCACATAGATAAAAAGGTATTCATCTGAGTATGTGCGCGCTAACACTCTGTATGGAAACTGTGTGGAGTACAGCGTACGCGCAAGGCGCGAGCGTCAGGATCCGTATAATAAATTTCAAAAGCATTCGCATTCATTCGCATAGAAAATTTTAAGCTCATTTATAGGCTTAAAATGCGCGGCTGTGTGGCAAGTGGGCAAGCAGGAGCGGTGCAGTGTGGTGTGGTGTGGTGTGCTAAGCAGGATTCTCGACAAATTTAAATGCCAAAAGCAAAAACAACAAAATCATAAAAAGCAAACGGCAAACGGAAGCGCCTCGAGCCAATGGCAGAAATTCGAAATTGTTGAGATTTGCTTAGCGCGAAAATTATATCCTGCCCTAGACCCAATCTCCCCATTGAAGTACTTCGCTGTTGGCCGCGGCACCAACAACGACAGTTGACAGTGTGCCCAGTTTTTCAAGTGCCAGAGGCCAGCAGGACGCAGCGCAGTCCAATCGCATTGCGTTAGGCTTAGACGATTTGGCTACTCTCTCTCTCTCTCTCTCTCTCTACTGCGGTCAAAAGGCTGGAAGACCGGGCAAGTGACCAGCTCTCTGAGGCAGTGGGAAATTTAAGCTGCGGAAAATATGACACCAGCTTGGGCTGCGGCCCGAATGGCCGTGGGGCTTGCGCATTGTCATTCTAATGAAACGCGCCCGACTGCTCCGCCTGCGAGACCGTTTGCAGGAAGAGTCACAATGCTGGCTGACTGCTGGCAGCAAAGATTATTTCACGCGGTTAAACACAGCAGCAAAGTTGGCCACAAATTTTTCAACGGCAGCCAAACAAATTCAAAATTGGCAGATCTGGGACAGAGGGAGGGCCTTCGGCTGCCAAGGCTTTGTCGGTCAGTTGTGATTAAGAGCGGCGCACCGAGGAGGGAGGCTCTGGCAAAAAATATTTGTGCGCTTTTGTCTTTGGCTTGTGTGTAATTAGATTTGAGATTTAAGGCGCTTAACACTGATGAGCAGCAAATTGAAATTGCCAGCAGCTGACAGCCGCCGTTCACGAGGCGTATGCGCAATGTCGCAATCACAATCATAATCATAGTCGCACTGTATTGAAAACTAAAAGCTGTGGAAAGTTTTGGGCATTCGATAAAGAGGGCGCTTTAATGGCATCTGCTGCATCAACATAATCCCAAAAAGTTGAGCATCCTGCACGAGTCACAACATTAGCATTGCATTTCACTCAAATTATTTTGCCATCAAGCGTAAAAGTTAAGCTCCACTCTTAGCATTTGCATACACAGACGATAACATTATTTAAATACACATCCAAAAGTGGGGCCAGAGAGTGAAACAGAGAGAGAGAGAGAGGGAGAGAGCGGTAATAAAGGATGAGAGGGGAAGTAGATTGTGGCTGCTACATGCACATTAGTTTAATATTAAACACCGAGTGGCAAAATGTCAATTGTGCTTGCTCCCTCAACTTTTGCCAGCGCTGTTGCCATGTCGGGGGCTTAGCAAAGCAGCAAAAGGACCAACATAAAAAGAAGAAGAAAAAACAAAAAAGAACAGCGAACGACAATGGCAACTCTGGCGGCCCAACAAAAGTCGCTGCAATGGTCGCCGTTCGCTTTGGCCGTTAGCATCCGCAGCATCCATCCAGACAGGCGTAAGAGCAGCCAGGAGCAGTCAATGTGAATGCCAAGCGCTCGGTTAAAGCGCAGCCAACAACAACGACAACGACAACGACAACGACAACGACAACGACGACAGCAACAGCAACAACAACAACAACAACAGGCCAGGCAATGGCGCTGATAAGCAGCTTATCTTCATTTCTACAACCTCCAGCGTTTATTTTTGTGTGGGCGTTGTTTGTTTGTTGTTGCTGCTGTTGTTGTTGTTGTTGTTGCCATTGTCGTTGTCATTTTGAATGCGAATTGTCGTCGTTGTTGTCATCTATGTTGTTGTTGCTGCTGCTGCTTTCTGGGTACGCAAAATGTGTAATGGCATTTCGTCAGGCGAAGCATGAAAAAGCGACAACACACACACACACACACACAGCCATAGTACAAATGCGAGTGTAAATGTATGTGTGCGAGTGTGTGTGGCAAAGCAAATTTGCCCTACCGCGTCTTTTTGACGCAGTGCTCCCTAGACTCATCTCGCCTGCTTGCTCCTGCAGCGCTGATGGCCTTTGTGGTGCGCAGCTTAATGCTTTTATAATGCACTCAACAACAAATGAAAATGAGCATAGCAAATGGCAAAAGTATTTACATTTACAGCTGCCTCAATGCAGCGCCAGCCCCTCACACTGCAATTTGTGGCTGTGAGTCGGGCTTGCAGCCCGAGTCTTAACTAACCAAACTGCAGTTGCAAAGTCTTGAATGTTTCAACTACAGCGTTTAAGGCAGCTTCACGCCCAAAAATATGTTACGTTAATTCAATTAAAAGCATCTTAGGGTTGTCCGGAATGGCAGTGGGGTGTGGCAGGGGCAAGCGAAAAACGACACCAGCTGCTTGCGGCACGCCAGGAATGAAGAACTCAAAGGAGGTGGCATGGGCGGGGTGGGGCCGGGCATGCCAACGTAACTGCCAACGCTTCTGCCAAGGTGCCAACAGCAAGAATAACAAAAATAACAATAACAACGTCATCAACATTTTGCCGTCCGCCTTCATCTTTGCCGGCTTCATTCGTTCGTCCTGACGTGGAGAGAAATGTAAAACACTTTTGGTATGACAGCTGAAATGTCAGTTAAGCATGAATTGGCCCAGTCTCCCCAGCCGTAATCAAATTCTCTCTGCGCTTTTCCATTTTCAACTGGCTCCAGTCGCTAGGTGGCCCAGATGGGCCAGGTGAGCACCCGCTGAGCTCTTGTTGCTGGCAGTTTCTTTACTTTATTTACACTTGTTGCCTCGGCTGGTTAACTGCGGATTAAGTGAAGCACTTGCCGGTGTCGAGTTTATGAATGTCGACTGCAACTTGACAATGTATTTAAGTTGCTGCCACGATCGGGCAAATACTATTCTCCGATTGCAGATCGACTGGAGACCACAATGGAACAATGTATTCCAAACGAGCTCGACGACGTACAGCACTGCGTATACGCAATGTAGCTGAGTGAGTGCTTTGTTTTTGCTTTGTTGCTGCTGCTGTTGCTGCCATTTTGTTGATAAGCAGATGTTGCAGAAGTCCACACAAAAACACACATACACACACACGTACATTCACATACAGAGGCAAACAAAAGGAGCCCAAGTTGACAATTGTTTAGCTGCGTGTGCGTCTATGCACGCCAGTGTTTGTCTATGTTTGTTTATGTACCATCAGTTGACTGCACCTAGTTAGGGACAGTTCCGCCCAGCCAAACTGGCGCCCGCCCCCCGCCATACTATGGGACCCTACATTAATGCGGGCCATCTATATGCGTGTAAACGTTTGCCGTTTGCCTCTGTTTATATTTGCATACATTTGCAGCGATGCATGTGTGCGTTTGTGTGTGTGTGTGTCTATTCGATTAGGTGTGAGGTACTCGAATGTTTTTGACATCACTAAAAATACTAAGCACAATGCTGGCCAAGTCGATACTAGGGGCTTGAATCAAAATAAACCTGATCTAGGCGCACAATAATGGCTCAGAAGACCTTGTTTTGGAATTTATTTATATATATTTATACATATATTTATATATACGCATATAACACTTGGCTCAGCAAAGTTGTTTCGTTTATTAAATGTAGTAAATACTTTTTTGGGGCCTCTTTAAAGTAGGGTCTATCCAACTATTTATGTCGCTTGTCATGTAACTGACTCCCACAAATCATGCTCGCACCTATGAGCTGGCTGTCCTCTCCCACTCCCACTCTTCCTTCCCCTTCCCCTGCTCCTGCACCTGCTAATGCGACTGTTGTTTGTCAAACTTTTGCGCTAGCTTCTCCCTCCAGGCGTGGAGATTTATTTAGTCCGAGTGTATGGCCACAAAACTTGGATTTACTTCGACACAATTGTCAGCTTAGTCACGTTTCATGTTTCTCTCTCGGCGCGCGTGTGTGTATATGTCTGGGATTTGCACAAGCCACACGCACACGCATACACACACACACTGAGAAAAAGTACGTTAATACTAAACACAACATATAAAGGTAAAAAGCCAAAGGCACGCGATGCGCATATTTTAGGTAAAAGTTGGCTTTTTTTTTTTTGTTTGCTTTAGTTAGGGTTTTGTATGCTAGTTAGTTTCTAACTGTTATGCAAGGACTAAAGCGTATTAGTCCTTTTTGCTGTCGGCAAGCAACAAACTTTGATTCAAGCCAGTTTACATGTTGATACGTTGATGCGGCCCTAAGCCATAGTCCCACTACACTCAAAGACTAGTCCCACCATCTCCAGTTGCCACTGAGTGGTGCACACCTCTCGCCCAGCTGATTAAATTTCTCCGATGCATACTTTGTGGTGCAGTTAATCAAATTTAAGCAACGACCCAGTTTGCTAGGGCCCCTTTTAAGGAACGGATACCAGCAGACCCAGCAAATGTTGTGGCTTGCAAACTGACTATGACAGATTTTGATAGTTTTTGCCGAGCCACGAGTGCCAAGAGACGAGACGCCGCTTAATTGATTTTGTGGCATGCAAAGTTCAGCAGACGACGGCATTGACACAACGAAACAGCGACAACGACAACGGTACAAAAACCGCAGACCAGCCGTTTGCAACGATTTAAGTCTGTCATTTTTTTTGCACGGTCTCTTCCAGCCGGCTCGCCTACTTAGCGGAAGGCAAGTGCAGCTGGCCTGTAATCCTATTAGACAGACGACACTGTTTCGTGTGTCTGTAGAAAATTTTGCGGTTTCTACTTTATCGCAGCGTTCCGATGTCATGTGTGGAGTTACAGAGTTAAGGCTTTAAGCAGTGGCTGGCTGCTTGGCCTAATTGCCAGCGACAAGTGCCACAAAGGGCCAAAGGGGTCTTTGCTGGACGAACTGCTGTTGCTTACTTGGCATGTAATAAATGTCACTGTCTGAATGCAATTGTCATAAAGAGTGAGAGCTAGGAAGACTCTTCATAGGCGGCAAAAGTTTTTCGGCTGCAATAAGAATGAGAGAAGTGAAATCTAATTTAATGCTAAATTTGACACATTTCGAGCATTGCGTGTGGCAGGTTGAAGTCGCAAAAGTCAGTGCACAACTTTCAACTTGCAACTAGGTCGGTCGGCCACGCCCACTGCCACTGCCACTCATTTACCGTTGAATAACACAAATTAATGCTAGCTATGCGCAGGAAATGCAGTAAAAGTTCCGAGCGGCGCCCAAAAATATGAAGGCCAGACATAACTGACACTTGCCAGCGGCTCAATAAAATTTCAAAGTGCCTAGCTAGTGGCAGCCAAGGGGCCAGCAAATCTCCGGCAAATCTCCATTTTGCAGGGCATACCGAAAATCAGCGTATTGCTGGGAGAAATCAGTGAATGTGTTAGTGCTTAACCTTCTTTGTCGACGTCGAGTTGTAACACATTGTTGTCTTTGTTGTTGCTGTAGTTGTTGGTGCTGGGACGCAATGTTTCGAAGTGCTTGACATTTTGCTAGCGCCTAACGCCATGCAACACAATTGCCTAACGCTTCAGCCGCAAATGCCGCAAGTGCCGCAAGAGCCGAACCGCCATCCTCGTGGCTCCATTGTCTGGGCCTACAAAGCCCACAAACTTACTGCGCCTGACAAGCAAATTAAGCGCACAAAAGCAGAAAATAAAGCAACTCAAGTTGCAAGCGTGTGTGTGTGGGTGAGAGTGTGGGTGTGAAAGAAAGTGTAAAGCAAATTGTAAAAAATAGTCGTAGTTTCCTTATAACAGTAGATGGAGCTGCAGCTCTAGTGGCTGTGGGTGTTGCTAAAAGTGCAGCAGTTAAGCACTTTTGTCTCAACGAGTGTCAACAAGCGCCCCCAAGAATCTGGTGACACACACACACGCACACACACGCACACACACGCACACACATACACAGACATACACACACACACGCGCAAAAGTCAAGTGTGACAGCTTGTGGGGAAAATAAAGAAAAATAATCGCTCTATTAATGAGCCTTAGGCCAAGTGCAACAAGCTGACAGACAACATGACCTGACCCAACCTAACCCAGCTCTAGATCCCACGCTCGCCTCGGCTATTTAGCTTATGTTCGTGTGCAATCACCCGAGGCATGTGCGAAGCAGAGACTGTTGCTTGGTCTGCTGCCACAATTGGCAATAAGAGGGTATTACAATAATATTCCGAATGAATCACGATATGATTACGGCTAATGCATTAAACAAATATCAATAGTAACTGCCGAGTCGATATAACCAGTTTCACTGATAATTAGTCTCCTTGGAAGATTAGAGCCCAATATTATTGCAGACAATACATAAGTGTATCAAAGATCGACTGATCAAAGCATTATTTCATTAAGGCACATTTTCAACCAGCTGCAAGATTAAATTTCACTATAGATATTTTAAACTATTTTGGTACTTACAAGATTCCTAATTCCTCTACATATAAAAACAAGTCTTTTTGAGATCGCTTGTAATCAAATAAACAAAAGAAAGTCTTCTTTCAAAAATTTATTCTTCTGTGATAATTCTTTGATGTTTCAACGTATTTGGTGCAATTTCAGCAATGACAAGTTTTACTGTTTTCCTAATATATTTGAAAATCCATTTCTGTGTTCTCTTTTTTGTGGCTCTAGGGATAATAATTATTCTTGTAATTTACCTAAATTTATATATATGTATAGGGTTAAATTTCAGAGTTGGTGCTGGTAGAAGATATATAATTGTGTTAATCTGACAATTCCAGTTTCAAAATCAATCGGGTGATTCCTACGAAGAATCCCTTGCTTTCTTCTACAAAGTTCTTTCACTTTTGGCCATTTCCTTAAAGAGAGCCCTTGAGAGAGATCAGATACCTCTGTACTAGGGTACATCTGTACCAGGTGCTACTATCTCAATGTTACTTAATCGATCTTTCAATTTGCAAGAACCTAAAGTTATCATTTGCATATATTTGTTAGTCGAACATAATTGGATTTCATATTTGGTCGCATTCCATTGTAGATTGCTATTGCCAAGCAGCGTATTTGACAAAAGTTGCCATGCGAACGCGGGCAACAACAACAGCAACAAAACGCAATTGAAACGCAAAAAATAAGCTTTCGTTTTTTATGTTTCGCACTGAAGACGAGCAGCAGCCAAGGAAGCCACGTGAGTAAATATACATAATACAAACACAACAACAAAAGCAACAAAAAACTTTCGTCAAATGAGAATTTCGCTGATGTCCGCTCAAGGAAATGCTGAGTGTACGTTTCAAGAGTCGAATAACGACAGCCTACGGAATGGGTCGGGGGTCGCAACAACTTTAATTGGAAGGACATGAAAGAGAATGTCCTTCTCGAGACGGATGCCAGCTGCAAGTCGAGTGCGGCTTTAAGCAATTGTATGAGGTCAGCTGCGAGGGTTTGAGCTTTGTCGCGTCTTTGGCAGTTGGATTATTTATTATTTGGTTGCACTAATGGTCGAGCAAACTGGCAAATGGAGCAATTGCGCTTGCCACACAATCCACAGCCCACCCACATGCCGCATTCCACTTTCCCTCAATTTGTGTTAATATAATTTAAAAATTTCTCTGCTCATTTTTTGTGCTGCTGCTGTTGCTGCTTTTAGTGTACATTGGAGAGTCGTAAAAGTTGGATGCTCTGCTTTGACTGGCAATCTTAATTTTTATTTGCCATTTCGAGGGTTGCACGCTGACCCTGCCACAGGATGCGGCCGGCTGATTTGTGGAGTTTCTGGAGCTCTCGAGTGTTCGCTTTTGAAGTTCACACACCCAAAATTGAAAAGTAGCGAAAGTTTTGAGGGTTAGCTGCTCCAGTTGCGGTTTCTTTTTACTGAATCTACTCCAGCGTACAGCACATTTTCAAGGAGAGTGTGCACCAGCAGCAAGAACATCTAGCAACTTTCCTTATGTACGCACAACATTTTTTAAGCCTAGTTCTAGCTGCAAAGTTTGTTTTCTGTAATTATGCGCCGCCGCATGCACAAAAGTTTCCACCCCACACTCTGCTGTGCAGAGAAGCATGCAAATTATGATGATGTTGGAGGGACGAGAGCTCATGTCGAACTCGCAGCGTCTTCACTTTGCTGCAGCTTTGATCAATGATTCTCTTCACTTCTACAACATAATTTACTACATATTGAACGTTCTACCTAGCTCGTTTTTTTTATACGATTTGTATCTGTGTGTGTGTGTGTGTGTGTATTTCACAATTTCTTTACTTAATTAAAAAGTTTGCTTTTCTTTGATTTCTACTTGTATTCGCCGCTGGGCGCAAAGTTAATTTCCCAATTAAAGTCGGTTAATTGCAGTACGCTAGGCAACCAGCTGAAGCTCGTCGCCAGCTATGCAGATATGCCAACATGCATTTCAAATCTGTGTGTGTGTGTGAGTTGTCTCGGCTTATGAAATGTTTCAGTGCCTACGCACAGGCGCAGCGGCAACAATTAAAAATAATGGAAAAACATTGCGGCACCAACCACAACAACAACAGCAATAACAACAACGAAGCAACACAGCCAACTAGCAACATTACAAGCAAACGCTGGCATTATGTAAAGCAATTAAAATGTAACAGCAGCAGCAGCAAAAAAACCCATAGTATAACTTCTGCACACACACACTCTCACTCACGCACACACACATGCACAACAAACAAACCGCTGACTTTTAATGGCATGCAAAATGTGTGCCAACCAGCTAGAGTCAGCTGAGCAGAGCAGCACAGCAGCAAAGACAGAGTGACAGAGAGGGAGAGTGAGAGCATTAAACGAAGCCCGCCAAAAAGTATGCTACGAAAAAATAAGAGAAGCAACTGCTGGCATGTTGCTTGCAACTTGAAGCTAACCCATGATTAAATAAATTGTTGAAAAATGTTAAACAAGCCACCACCGCCTGCTGCATACCCTGCCGCACCTACGCACCGCTGACCCGCTAAAAATCTATAAAATTCAGACCGGCTGGGGCTGGGCAGCGCCTGCTGTTAGGCAACATATTGCAGTCAAGGCCTCGCTGCGTGCATTTTTTAAATGCTCGTCGCTTCCTTTTCGTGTTGCTGCTGCTGCTTGTCGTTGCCGCAGCGCGGCATGTGGCACAAACGGAAGCTGCTGTTTGGCTCACATAAATAATAACAATAGTAGGTTGTGGGGAATGGCAAATGCAGAATGTGCAAGGCATGGCCATGTTTGCAGTCTCTCTCTCTCTGTGTATGTGTGTGTGTGCATGTTTGTGGGTGTGGCTAGGCAGCAACACGTGTAACAATCTTGTAACAGCTCCCTAGCTAACGCTCTTCCCCTACTCTAACATTTATAGCGGCTGCTCTTGTTGTTGTGCTTTATTGAAACTATTTACGCTATGTTTACAAGTCTGAGTGTATGTGTGTGTGTGTGTGCTACTCGTATCTATTGTGTTAGGTATACACATGTAACTACGCACCTCTGTATCTGTGTACCTGTCTGTTTTCATCTTGTTTAAAGAATTGCCAACTATTCGCCTGCTACAGGTGTGGGTAGCTTACTGGTACTTTTAGCCTTATTAGCTTGCAGGCTTTTAACTGAAAGTAAACCCAACAACAAAATAGACAAAGTCTGTTTTGCTCTCCCTGCAGTTAATTAAATCTGCAAATATTTGCTTACAGTTCGTTACAACAATAAATAAAAGCTGAGCATAACAGTAAATGTTATGCTAACTATCAATAAACATTAGTTCTTGTCAAAACTCTAATTGCAACTAACACAATCTCAATTAAAGCAGAAGCCTGCGAATAAATCTATTTATTTACTTATGACGCTTGACTAAATGACGTTTAAGTTTTGCATTATTGAACTAATTATGACGTCCGGAAAATGTATAATTCTGAGTAGCATTTTATGGTGAACAAGTAAGAACGCTCTAGTCGGGTCGGCCCGACTACTAGATCCCCTGAACCAGGTCCAAGGTGACGTTTTAAACAACCTAGCTTACATATATTATCTATACATATTACCTCTGCGCGCATATACACCTGCACACATATACACATGCACACACTCACAAGCACGCGTGCCGATTACTGCGTAGTTGATTTGAATGTATGTGTGCACACATATAGAGCAAATGCTATGTTGCTGCCGCATGCTTTTGTCAATTGACAAAATGTTTTCTTTAATAACTTCTGTATTACCTAACGGATTTAAATGCAATTTTCGGCATTCAATGCCTTTATTTTATAGAAAATACGGTTATGGCTTAAAAATTAAAAAAAAATTAAATTGTGGATTTGATAATTTTTTTTGATGAATAAATTGATTTTGTAAAATGTGGAGCCGGTATCCAAAATAGAAAATTAATTTTATTTACAAAGAGCCTTATGCAACATTTAGTAACTGTAGCTTAAAATATGTAAAAGATATGTTCAAAAAACCGAATCTCGATAACGTTTTAAGTCGATATCATTGAAACAGGAAAATTTTATCGAATATCTAAAACAAACTCGATATGCGCGCTGTATACACAGCCCATCGTGCAAAATTTGAAGTCTCTAGCTCTATGTTTTGAGATGGACGCGTTCATACATACGGACAGACGGACAGACAGACGGACAGGGCCAAATCGACTCAGCTCGTCGCCCTGATCAAGAATACATATACTTTATGGGGTCTACCACGCCTCCTTCTGCCTGTTACATACTTTCTGATTTCCCATTTTCAATGGGTTCAGGGTCTGCCCGACTAGGAGATCTCCTGAACCAAGTCCGAGGCGGTGTTTTAAACAAGCTTACATCTTTCATCTGTAGATATTACCCTCTGCGTGCATACATAAGCACAAGCACAAGCATGCGGAAGCAACATGCATTTGCTCTATACGTGTGCACGCATACATTCAAATCAACTACGCAGCAATCGGCGCGCGTGCTTGTGTATAGATAAAAGATAGGCTATGTTGTTCAAAACATCACCTTGGACTTGGTTCAGGGGATCTCGTAGTCGGGCAGACCCGACTAGATCGTTCTTACTTGTTTTTTTTTAATTTCACTTCTAACATTTTTTTTAAAGAGTCTCTGAGCATTGATATGTAGGCTGAGGATTCTGAAACATTAATTTGAATAAATTTATCATTCATTACCTAGGAAGACAAGTTATACTCAGGGAAAACTAACCACCTGCTCTATTGATTAGCATTTGTAAAAGAGTGACTTAAGCCTCATTGAATTAGCTATATGTCAGATCACAGATCTTAGTTTTATAATTTGTGAATCGCAGCAACTTACGCAAACCTTTCATTGACGTAATATAATTGGGGTCATCTAGATGCATACCTGCAAGAGAAGGAAGAAATTAGTTGAGGTTCATTTATTTAAGGAACTTAATTTCAAATCAAATTGCAATTTTAAAATTTCATATTCAAGTTTTTTAATTCTTTAATTTCATTATGCAATATACTCGTATGTCTTTTTTTTTTGGCTTTTTATACCCTGAACCCATTGAAAATGGGAAATCAGGGTATAATGGTTTTGCAAAAAGTATACATGTATACATATATCGAGTATATCGCTGCTACTTTAATGGCGTCTTTGTCACTAAGAACAAAATGAAGAGTGTGGTGTTATGGTTAGAAATAGTGGCTTGCAAGCGAGGAGTCGCAGGTTCAATTCCCGCTGCTGTCAACATTTTTTGTTCAAAAACAAATTTTTGTTTTACTAGTGCATTCATATCTCTCTGTATATATGTAAAAATGCAAACTCGCACAAAGGTTCAGGGGATCTCGTAGTCGGGCAGTCCCGACTAGAGCGTTTTTACTTATTTTAAATTTAATTTACTGCATTTTGTGGCTAACCGCATCGCATTTTGTTTTTGTTGCGTCGCTTGCTGCTGCAACTGTATTGTTTTTATTATTTATTATTTATTTCATCTTATTTATTCTTATTTATTTTATTTCGTTTTATTTATTTTCGGATACAACATATTATAATTATTTATTTTGTGACCGCGTTGGGGCTTTGTCCACGTCATTCACAGCAATTACCGCCACCGATTTACTTTTACAATTTTGCATACCCAGGCGTAATTTTTTTTCAGCCCAAATTCATTTAGTGTGAAATGTGTGTTGGAAGCACAGAGTGAAATAGCTGAAATTAATGTTGTCATAAATGGAAAACGGATTGAAACTCATTTAAATTGTTCAACTTTCGCCCATCTGCAACGAGAAGAGGCGTCAACTCTCAATAAAAGTTGAAAAATTAATTTAAATGTCATCCTAATGAATGTTTACAGCGCTCATATTTTCTATATTAAATACAAATGAGCCTCGTCCCATCTTTTTGTCATGCTAATCACGGAAAATGAAAATGGAAATCAAAAATCTTGCATAAGTGACAACAAATTAGCCACAGTAACCCGATCCCCCAACACCGACTCCAGCTGCATACGAAAGAGTTCCAGATGTGACAGAGAATGCGATACGAGATTCAATTTTCGATGCGCCGTCTGTCATCTGCATATTAACGGCATAAAATGTCAACTGCCATGTCGCATGACACTTTTTTCTTCCACTAATATGCATATACACACACACACACACACAGTGTGCGTGTGTATTATCATTGTTTGTTTACTCTTATCTGAGCGTCGCTTGCGTGAAACTGTGAAATGATTTGGAACTGATATGCAAATTTGTGTTGCCAGCTTGGTTATTAATTGAGAGAAATTCGGGCTGCAAACTAAAACTGCCTTTTGATTAATAGGCTGCAATTTAAAATGCATTCGGTGTGGATAGTGGATAGTTACACAAGCAAGGCAGCCACATTGCATAAGTAGAAGGCAATGTCTGGTTGCCTAATCCCAACTGTTGCACTCATCAAGCTTCGTTAGGCTGTAAAAAGTAAAAAAAAACAACTTTTCGAACATATCTGCGTAGGCAGCTTGAGGTGGGTTCTGCACTCCGGCTATCAACTGCAATGCAATCAGAAGCGAAGCAAGATCTTCGACAAGCGCACAATCAAATGTTCTTGCCGCACACAGTAGCCACAAACACATATCCAAAAATTCAGCTTGCAACTGGCAACTGGAATCTGGAAACTGGCCCCTGGGTGAGGATGCAACTTGGCCTGTTGCTCGACAAAAGTTAATGACTTAGGCAGCAACAATGTGAAGTGAATTTCCTTTTTTGTGAGCCCATACAACGATAATAAAACGCAGCCTGTGCGAGCAAGCCTAAAAGCGAGACAAGCGAAAGAGATAGAAATAGAAAGAGAGAGAGCGATGGCTATGCGCAGCTTAAATGAAATAAATTACTGCGCAGGCGCAGCGACCATTTCGTTGTTTTTGGCAGCGACTGCATTCAAACAATGAGCATGTGGTCCCAGCTCTAAGCAATTCGAATGGACGTGCTGCTCCTGACTCGGTGTATCTGGATGCCTACCTGACTGGCCGACTGTTGCGGCCTTTGTGTGTGGGTTCCACGCCGTCTTCATTTGAATGCGCAACATGTTGTTGTGGCATGCAACGACCGGTGCCCGGTCAGATCCGCCTCCATGCATACTGTGTGTGTGTACATCAGCTACTCCTACGGCTTCATTTGCCATTATCTTCCAGTTGGTTAGTTAGTGCGCCTTAATTTATCGCTGCAAATATTTCGCTCGCAACGTCTGGGATATATGTTGGCTCCGCTCATAATACACCTACTACTCTGTATGTATATATGTTTGTGTTTGCGTATGCAGATATCTCCGACAATGCCACGAGGCAAGTCAATTGTCCATTTCTTTTCTTGTTGTGCAACAGTTTCCGTATCGCTCTCATAAATTTCTGCTATTGTTGTTCTTCTTCTTTCAGATTGCAAGCAAATATGAGACAGCTTCCTCCTCGAGCCCAACTCTTTGGGTCTTGGCTCCCTGCCTGCTTGGGTTGCCCGGCTACTTATTTGCTTATTGAGTTTATTGTTGTTGTCGTTATCTGAGCTGCAGTTGCTGTTGTTGATTGTGGTCATTGCTGCTGGTTATCGTTATGTTTATTATTACACTCGGACAACAACTACCTCCGCATGCAGCCTTCGAGATCAACTCAGATACATTAATACGCGCCTCATTTTGTGCTAATATTAAATTATTGGATCAAAGAAGAAAGCAGACAGACTCGTGCTCCATTGTAGCCTCTGCTGTGAGCAGCAACATTATCAAATCTGTAGTAAACTTTACAGAAGGTATATATCTTGAATGATCAATTAGTGCTTAAGTCATCAAAGAGCTTGGAACCTGAAAATTTTATAAGAAAATTTCATCCGCAAGTCTGGAAAATGGGTGTTTGACTTCTACCCCATTTATTGCAAACATATTTTTGAAGCTATACAGAAAAAGTTGGTAAGAACTTTTAAAGTTAATAGAAACGCGCTCAATGCTTACTATTTTTCTTTTTCATGTGAAAAACTTGAAACCTGAAGAACAGTTATTCAATCCTAGCAGCCGCGTAATATTCTCTGGTGTAAGAAATAAATGGGAAAGGTAGTACCCGCTGTTCTTGAGTTCAGCCATCTTGGCCCAGTTCCTGCACTCGCTGTCCAAGTTTCTTTATCAATTCGAAGGCTCATTTATAGTGCCAGGCGAATGTCAGCTCGACGAATACAAATGCATGCCTCGAGTAGCATGTGGTCCTTTACGGATTGGACTCGACTAAGCAGTTCATCAAGCGGGCTGGCCTTCATCACTGGCAGCGAACACGCCCATACTGGATGTGGATATTCATTGTTGCTGGCTTTTTACCATTTACCATTTACGACGTTCAAGCTTTTCCACTTCCGGGCAATGTACTAAAGCGTTTCCATGATGCGTAGGTAGCTGAGGATTTGTGCTATACACTTGGACCCGGCTTGAGTTCATAATCTTACCACTCAAATCGCTAAGCAGCTTGGCAATAGCAGCAGCTGGAGCTGGAGCGGCTTCCCTTCTTTAGAGCTGCACTTAATTTACCCTTAATTAATTGACCTGCAGTCTAGTTGAGTCCACACTCCACTCTCTCAGCATTCCCCACCAAGCGCTGGTTGCTCTACTTAGTGGCGGCGTTTGCCATTTTTGCAAATGTTTTGTGTGCATGCAAATGGTTCGTTCAGTTGTTCATTCACTCATTCAGTCAGTTAGTCAGCCAGGCAGCCAGCAGCCAGTCCGTGGTCAGTTCCATTCATTTCCATGGCTCGCTCAAGTGGCGCTGTGGCCACTCGAGTGGCCTGCCCACTTGAGAGAGCCAAGCCCCGTACTGACATGGCCCGACCTGAATTGCTCCAAAGCTCATTTAATTTAAATTTGAATTTGAATTTTATATTAATTTATTCGTGTACGAACAGCGGGTCAGCTCGACCGACTTTACCCTGTTAAGAATGAACAGCAAGCCGAATGAACATTGAAGACCCAATCTCATTTTGATTATCGGTCGGATATATGTGTGTTGCTTGTGTAGTATAGGGCAGCTGACAGTCGAATTTGTTTGTGGCTCTTGAAATGCAATTAAAAGTTAATAAGCTGCAAGCTTTACAGCAAGCTGTCCAACATCCCACCCCCTCCGACTAGTAGTTAACTATTTTGATTTGTTGTTTATCGGTCCTATTTGCCACACAATTAATTATTTTACTACATTCGCACGATATTTTAAAGCCTGCGGTCAGTTCGAGTAATGTTTAATTAACAGACGAGTCAACTCGACTCTGCGTGTGTGTGAGTGGAAATTGGGTCATTCACTAACCGGCTCGAGTGCTCCAGATCTGCTTTTGTGTGCGTATGTTGCCTTATTATGGTAACTAATTAACGCAACGCTATGCTAAAAACTAGCCCTCTACACACACATACGCACACACACACACACACACACGTAGCTCAAATACGCTGCTTTGTTTTATTTTGCAGAGTGTCGGATGTCTCACAGCAGTTAAACTCATTCGCAGAACACTTAATACGCACTAATGAAATGTCAGCTTAAGTCATAACTCAACTGCAGCAGCCACAGCCACAGCCACAGGCAGAGCCACAGCCAGAGCCAGAGCTAGAGCCAGAGCTAGGGCCACAAACAACAAAAGCCAAGTCCGAGCAAAACTAAAATGAGATTGGTAGTCAAGTCCAAGTCGCAGTCCGAAGCCCAATCTCAATCCCAACAGCAGCAACTGAACAACTACTTATGACAAGAATCTATGACAAAGCCAAGGGCGAAACTTTTGTTGGGCTTTTCGCTTGGCTTTTAAATATGACATGCATTTATGAGATTTATGTGCTTGCGCTTGCATGTGTGCGTGTGTGTGTGTATGCTACTAAACAAAATGGCGGCCATTGTAATTGATAAGTCTCGCTGCGTGTGCATGTGTGTGTGTTGTCGTTATTGTCCTGCCAATGGCCACCATTTTGCTTACACGCTAAAAGAGATTGATGATGCTTTGAAGGACTCAGCACTCAGCCTCGTTCTTGGAGAATCCGAACTTGCGTAATTGTAGCGGCAAAATTAAATGATGAAAAGTTTTCTTTTGGCACCAGCATCCAGGCAAACCACCCACAGCAGCCCACCCACCCATTTAACCATTGGCCGGAGTACAACGTCTATTTGATTGATGAAATGATAAATATCTCTGGTTCTGTCTTTTGCCATCGCCCGCAAAAATTGTTACAAGCTGTGAGCTGAGGGTTGTGGGTATTATTATTGCGTTATTATTAAAGCGTTTTTAATGCTAAATGTCAAATGCAGGACAGATAAGCAGCCCTAGCTGTCAATGCAGCAACTGAACAGGCAGACGGCGGACATGCGGACTTGCGGATGTTCGTTGAGCGTCGAGCACAAAATGCGCTCAAGTGGCTGCCAAAAGGAGAGTCGATCCAGTGGCATCATTACTAAATGAGCATGTTATGGGCTCCAATAGATAGCTGGCTGTCTGTCCGAATAGACTGGCTAGTAGTAGATGTCTGTCCGCTGTCCGCTGCCTGCTGCCGACTGAGCTGCAAATCCCACTTAAAATCCGCTTCGTTTACGAAAATGTAATGATGATTAATTACAGACGCAGAGTGTGGCAGTAGCAGCATGCTGGTTGAGGTTTTCGGGCTGCCTTCTTTTTCTTTTTTTTTGTTCTTCCGGGAAAGTGCTAAGTACGCAGCGCAACGCTAAATTTGGAACTGGGAGGGCTTTCACTCCCGCTGGCCTGCCATGGGTCATTATCGCAAGGGGGCCAGAGCAGCTCGAAAGCTTCTCTAATAGTTCTACCTCTGACCAACAGCCAAAGAAGCCGCCTCCTCCTCCGGAAAAAAACATAAGTAATTAATATGCCAAAGTTTGCTGCGTTGTTGTTGTTAGTTTGCTGGGGAGCTAAGCCGAAGATATCTCCGGATGGGTTCATTAAACCAAGGTTAACCCAATGTTAAATGCAGTCTTGCCTCTCAAATATCGAGGCTTAAAAATTTGACAAATATGCAAAGTTCGGCTCGCAATCAGCATGCCAACCGCAAATATTAAAACCAAATAATTGAACAGTCCGGCTTGTGGCACATATGGTTAGGGTCGTCTGGTCATCATCGGCTGTTCGTTGGGGGTTCGCTGTCTAATCCAATCAGATGCTGGTTGGAGGCTAACTACCCAGTTCGGTCTCTCTGGGGTCTGCGGACCGCATTATGGGTCAATTAAAAACCATTTGCATGCTAATTGCACTGCAACTCGCCAATTTATCAAATTTGTTATAATCAAATCCGAACATAATGCATAAATGTGACACGCGATGCTCGACCAGATTGCAGCTGGACATTTGCCAGTCGCTACTCGAAATGCCAATGCATTTAAAAACACATTTACAAGGTGTCAAAAATGTCCCCCTCCCGATCAACTTTCGTCTCGAACTATGTGGACCCAACTGTAGTTGAGGCAAACAAAACACTAATTTGTTTTTAATATGCGTCGTAGACATGGCTGTGGATATGGCTACAGCAGGCGCTGCCTTCGAGCTTGATTATCTGCTCAAAAATTCAAAAGCCGAAAAGTGTTTCATCGTTAACACCCCGAACGACCGAACGACCAACTGAGCGACTAAGCGACTGTTCGAATTTCAGAGTCTCGAGCAGTTTGTCTGAGCCAAATCCTAGACGCAGTGCGGCTTAACAATGTTATTAAAATTAATATAAATGACTTCAGAGCCGATGGACATTAGCATAGCTTGCCTATGCTTGTTTATATGTGTGTGTGTACCCACTGTACACACACGCACACACACATGGGTAGACAGACGTCGGTAGGCTCTTAACCTGGCGGCGGCTTTTGCTGTTATTGTTTTTGTAATTAGCGCTTTGGACAATGGTAAAAAAAAATAAAAAAAAAACTGAATGCCGTTCAATGGTTTCTCTTTTCTTTTGGTTTCTGTGTTCTGATTCTGATATTTTTTCATTTCGTTCATTTTGGACAATTTTTACGCTTCTTCAGTTGCGTCTCCGCTGGAAGTTTGTAACGCCTGTTCATATAATTAATTATGCTCCTTATACTTCATGCAGAATTCCGTGGGGCAATAAATGTTTGAAGTTAAAAATATTAACTAAAACTAAATCTTTAAGTACTCTATAACCATTGAGTATATACAAAAAATACATTAAGAGTAAAAAGAAGTATCTTCAATTGCAATAAGAACATTTCCTAATCAGAATCGAAATCTGATTTGGTTTAGTCATATATAATTGTATTCATATTAGATAGTTTCCAAAGATTTAATATATACATGATTTCTGGTATGCAGACAATCAAGAATTACTGACTTTTTAAATAATAATTAATATATACGAAAGTTAACTTTTTTTAAAATCAATATGGACTTACTATTAAAGTTCGATCGTTTAAGCTACTATCCTAATTTTTATTTTAGATTACAGAGCTATTTTTGGGTACTAATAATTAAATTTATTTTGCAACTCAGCTTTTAAGCAAGTTTTGTGTTTGTACGACGAATTTAACGACTTAAAAGTTATTTTGGGGAGCTGTAGTATAGATATAATATAGTATATAGAGTATTTCCTCTTCTCTTTCCCATTCATAGCTGTTGGAGCTGGCTTTGGCTGTAATTTTGGTTTTCTGTTTTCTCTAATGGAAGGTGATTGCCGTGAAGCGTGGAGAAGTTGCTGGTAACGAGTTTTATTAATTAAAACATATGAAGCTGCTCAGTGCGATATTTGTAACTGTGTCTATCGCACAGCATAACTTAAGCTGATTATGAGGTTTTTGTCTGTTGGATTTAAGCTATAATGAGTGTAAACTGTGTTAATTCTATCAATTCAGCAAGCCTTTGACTGATTACAGGTGTAAGCATAATAGGGAAGTGAGTTAGAGGTGTATTTATGAAGAGTTATATTCATAAGTTATTATTATTATTATCTCTTTGGCAATCTATTAATTGCCTTAGCAACTTTCATTTCCACGCAATTAGGCGCTTATAGTTGGCGCAATAAAAGTTTTCATGCAATTGATTTACCTTTCCATTGACTTTAATTGGCTTAGAGCAGCTCCAGCCAAATCAATATCCTCCCCCGATTGCCAAGGACTCTGAAGCGACAGCTCGCCGTGAATAATACTCGCTTGAAATTAACGACGAAAAGCATACGAAATGCAGGCGCTCGACTATTAATAGAAATGAATTGAACAGGGCCAAAATGTGTATGGCATATTTGCCAACTTACATATTCATGTGCGATCTAATAATGCCAACAAAGCTGGCTGAACGACAGACCGACAGACTGTGCGATAGACAGAGAGACAGGCAGTGAGACGGCAGCAAGAGCTATACATATAAGATGTATGAAAGGAGCCGTAGAGCTGAACTTCTTATGCAAAGCCACTTAACAAATGGCAATTTATTTGCACATAATTTGTGAGCGCCGCAGGATATTTGTTGAGGAACGAATCCTGCCCGATGAACAGACGTTGACAGCGTTGAACGTTCGGCGCTCTGGCAACTTACTAAAATTACAAATTAATTTTCCGAAAATTTGCGCCAAAACTACAGCTGGACGCAGAAAATATGTTACGTAGAATATGTTTTTGAAGACAGCACCAACAGTAGCAGCAGTATCCATCGTCCTCCCTCGTACCTCTGCCTCCTTCTGACTACTTATTGCCTATACATATATGTATATACAGAGATACACAGAGATTGGCGAGTAAATGAAATGTATTGAATTGACATAAAAGTCGCTCAAGTTAATTCCCAGGCAATGAAATTGGTGGGCTGTCCGCCCCGCAGCCATCCCCAAAGATGTCGTCATGCTCACATGATTACAGGGTTGTTTGGGAAAGAAAAGCCGAGGAAAAAGGAAAATCTATACAACATTTTGGACAATGTCAATTTGTTAGCATTTATTGAATTGTGAATTATTAAAGCGCACAAATTGAAAACGCAAGTATATGGGAGAGAGACGTGGGAGAAGCTGTGAATAGTCCTCATATGTATGACTACATGTATGAATGCGAGTGTGTGTGTGTATGTATCTGTAGCTTACAGAAATACCATATTGTGTAGAGGTTACAATACGGGAGCACAAAAGCAAAGTCGATTTAGCTGGCAAAATAAGAAAAGAAGCCAACAAAATTGAAGGCGAATTCTGTCTGAAGACGCTTCAGCAGAAACACATACAATATTGGGCATAAGTTGCCAAAAGACATACATACACATATGCTTAAAGAGTTACATACAAATATACATATGAGTTCATAACGTACTTGGAGTTTAAAGGTATCAAATAATTACTGATGCGAATTTGGAAGGCAGAGCAGGACTACAAACTTGTATATCAACAAATTCGCTTTATTGCTGCTGTTGGGGCTCTTTATCGAACCGACCTTATGTAGCAATATACCATGCATCCAGCTCAGCGTAACTTACTTGGGGCGCAGTTTCATAAAAGCCAAATCAGACCACAACCTGCACACCACAAGCTTCACTTATGAGACGGTTCCTGGTCGTGTGGGTATTGAGTGCCAAAATAAATGCCAATGAAAGCGGGAAATAAATGCAAACACACGCACACACACCCTCACCCACACACACACACACACACACGCGCAGCTATTCACATACACAATATTCGAATAGATTGAAAGGAAATGCTACAAAATGTATTAGTGTTAGTGAGGAGTGAGGGAGAACCGAGTGGGGGGCTCTTGTTATCCTTGCTAGTTGCGTATGAATTCAACAAATTTAATAAGCAAATAGAGCAAAAAGTGCAGAGGCTGCGAAATAAGCCGTCATTCAAACGCAATTGCTGAATTTTTCGTTTATTTTGTTTATTTGTTGTTGTGAGCCATGGCAAATCGATAGCACGCGTCAATTGCTGCTCAAGTGGTCCTGGGCCCAGGGACCAGGGACTAGGGACCAGGCAGCAGGATACATTCATCCATATGCGATGCCGGCCAACCGAACCAACCCTCGCTGCCATTAACAGCTTTCGTTTTATGTGCAATTTTTCAAATATTTGTCTTGGCTTTTTTGTTCGGTTCGCTTGGCCTTCTTTGCCAGCTAACCAAAACAAATGTGAAGAAGTGTGCCCAGCGAGCGTACAGCTAGATATTTGTCACGCACTCAACCACAACGGAGCGCAACATAACACAACTACAGCCGAGCCACAGTCAGCTGGTATAGTTCCATTATCAAATCGTTGACATTTATGCCACAGGCTCGCAAAATTGGCAGCACTTGATTATTATGAAACAAGCGACGTGCCTCGCAGTTGGCTTCGAGAGTCGGAGCCCCAACTCGGAATCTGCTCATCTCTCGTACGTGCTAAATTATCACTTGAAGACGGCTCCTTTCATGCTGTGCAATGGCCCGCGGCTTTGCTTAGTTTATAAGTTCGTTAGTTAGTTGTTGTGTTAGTGGTTGTCCTGTGTGTCTCTGTGTGTGTGTGTGTATGTGTAGCCAGTGAAGTTGAAGCGCCCGATAGCCACAATGTCTAATTAAGAAAGCAGCTTAAAACAATTGAAGCTATTTGCTTTGAGCCTTGTCCCTGTTATACTCGCGGCCAAGACTCAGGAACAACCAAGGCGTTTGGTGTGCGGTCGGTCAAGCGACCACTTGAGCGCTTTTGACGATAAGCCTCGTCAGTGGCAGTCAGCCCCCCCACCCCTCTGGGGCGTGCCAATTAGCTTGGCGGTACAAATTGGAAGGCGATTAGTTAGGCATAGGCCACACTTATGGCTTACCATTTTAGACTGTAGCACTCGAGCAGCTTCTGCGCTATCTCCGTGACGTTGCTCTCCTTTAGCAGCAGTCATTTTGAAGGCATGCCAAATGTGTCGAGGAAATGCGACAAAAGTAATTTTGGGCAAATCATGTTTATCGTGCTGCACTCGAAATGCCAAAGGCTATAAAATAAGCAAGCGCATAAAATGTTTGCCGCATTTTAGGCGCAGGCGCAGGCCCCCTTTACCTCCGACCCCAAAAGCATAGGCAAGGCGAACTCGCTGCCAAATACTGAG
The DNA here is from genome assembly GCA_035045545.1 of Drosophila gaucha. Taxonomy (NCBI): domain Eukaryota; kingdom Metazoa; phylum Arthropoda; class Insecta; order Diptera; family Drosophilidae; genus Drosophila; species Drosophila gaucha. The sequence goes on from JAWNOY010000435.1 coordinate 787,073, forward strand.
TCGCCAACCAAAACAAACTAACAATTACATAAATTATCGCAAAAGTGTCAGCTCGAAACAGTTTTCCACCCCTATTTTTTGCAAGTTTTTCCACTGCATTTGGCGTGCATGAAATAACAGACCATAAAAATCATACTATTAAACAGGAAACCCATGCACTCGATATTGCGGATGAGTTATGTAAATGAACACAGATTTTTCAGAGAGTTAAGAATTTCCACTGGCTGACTGACTGCATCGTCCGGTTCGGCGACCTTTCAAGTGGACTTAAAGATTTTTGTCTGCCAGTTGAAACATTTCGACAACTGCAACTGTTGAGCTTCAAGAGCTCTTTCATTCGTATTTACAAAGGACTGACAAAGGAAAACGATATGGACGAGCTTTTTTTCTAACAATCATTTTTCTATTTCCAGCGACTGTCCTTGTCATTGTGACAAGTGAAGTGCCTTTGCTCCTTTGCGAGCTGGCATTAAAAAATGAAAAGCTGCAGTCGTCATTTTCTTGCCAATGCCTTCTTACAATTCGATAGCCAGGACGAAGAAGGGAAGCAAGCGCAGGGCAGAGAACGGAAGACGCCGACGGGTTGCCTGAGACCGCTGTCCAAATATTTTTCTTACATTTCCGTAATGGGCACTGGAATTGTGCGGCGCGAGATGCGACTAGATGAGAACATTTTTAACAATCGACCATTTCCGTTTTTAATCAACGACAGCAAATCGAAATAGTTTCGATTGCTCTATAAATACTTGTCATGCCAAATTTATGGCTTCTGTGCAGGCGAATAAAATGAGCCCGTAATGAAGTACACATATTATTTGAAATTTAACGCCGATCAATTCTATTGTGCTGCAAACTGGGCCAGCAGCATCTTCCTCGGGTATCTGGTTGGAGCATCCATCAATTTTAATGACGCCCCAGCGAATGTCACTTTAAAAAATAAAACTGAATCGCTGCAGCATGCCAAATACCAATGCTCCCAGCTTTCCTCCATCGCTGGCAAAACTACAATATGTATAGGGATTGCAGTTGCAAACCAAACAATAACCAGCCATAAAGTGGGCCCCATGGCCAGACGAGATCCCGGAGAGATTGCGGCGCACAGTTAGCACCAATTTGATGGCTTTTGCATTGTTATTGCTGCTCCAGTTAATTTGAATTGTGCATTGAGTTCGCAAATCGCCAGATATTGTTTTTCGGCCGTCGATCACGAGGACTACCTTTAAATTTGAATGTGGGTGAGCAAAACCCAACATACTGACATGTCGGCGCACCTGCCCACAACAGCAGCAATTGCAGGCACTTAACGCCCCCTAAATGCCACGCCCACACTCAACACACATTTGTTTGTAATGAAATTATTTAACTTGTACCCAGCCGCGTCTTCATCTTGACTCAGACACTGGAAGCGCAGCTGCCATGGAAGCCAAACTCAATTAAAACGTCAGCGCCGCTGTTGCTGCTGATGTTGCCTGTTAGTTATTTGCAACAGCAACAGCAACATCTACAACTTGCCGCACATGCCAACTGATAATTAACTTGAAAATCAACTTTTAGCAGTTAGCTTGCTTAATTCGGTAGCCGCATTCACTTGAAATGCTTTAAGACAATTTCGAGCTCACGAAGCCTGAGAAGTGCTTCAAAAATAAATCCACTGAGAGTTAAGTTAAGTTCAAGGCTTCTTACATCAATTAGGCAGACTTTTTTTTTAGAAATGTTTAGCTAACTGTATTATGTGAGAATATTTTGATATTGGCCAAAGTTATGAAGGGAAAACGGGTTTCATCTTAGTTTTCATTTCAATATCGAGGTCTCAAACTCGTAAACACGACTATAAGATAAGCTCCAAAGAGCTATTTCTTGGGGAATACTTGCTAAGATTTAGATCTTTTATATAGATATATGATTTTAAGAAGTATATGCAGAGCTTCTTTTAAAATAATTGCATATATTTAATAGCAGATTCCTATTTATTTGACAAAAAAAAGAATGTAATTAAAGTGTTGATCTGTCTTTATCGAAAATCTATCATTTGATAGATGGAAAGGAATCAAAAGAGATATTAGAATGCTCAAGGTAAGCTTTTTAATTCCTCTGAACGCTTTTACCTCAATGACGGTTTGACTCGTATATTTTATTCTCCTAAATGTCTCCTAAATGTAATTTATTTCTTGGCTCTTTTTATTTTATATTTTTTGTATATACTGCTATTTGGTTTTTTCTTTTTTTGGTCGCTGAAGCGCAAATTGCGTTAAGCTAAAAACTAATGAAGCGTCAATTTATTTAATGCCGCTGCTGCGCTGCGCGTCTTTTTCTCACCGAATTCAATTTGCGTAGCTGCTGTTGTTACCTGTGTGGTGCTCGATGTGGGTCTCGGCACGCCTAGTTCTTTGGTTTGTTGCGCCACGCTTCAGTTGGCAGCAGCATTTTCTGTAACCCGTTTTATATCTTTTGTGTCTAGAGTTTTGAGATTTGTCTTTTATGGGTATTCATTAGGCCAGGCAATTAATTGTCATTTGTCAGCTTATAATGTTATTGTATTTATCGAGTCTGTTGTCGTGCGATAAATGTGTAAAATCAAAAGCGTTCTCAATGAATTTTTGGCATAATAACAGCTCAACTTTTGTTCAATGAAACTTTAATATTTACTGGCGTTTCCATTTGCGTGATTGAAAATTGCATTTGATAAGCGTAAAAGGGGTCAACAGAAAGTTTGCAGCATACTTTTTGGGAGCGCTCGCTGAGCCAGCAAAAGTTAAATGCACGCATCGCAGAGCACAAACGGCCAAAGAATGACAGAGATAAAGAGCACAAATAGAAAGAGCCAGCAGCAAATGGCAAAAACGGCCAAAAGACCTCGCTGACGTTGCTTGCTGTTGGCGTCATTTTCAAAAATTTATATCAAAAAATAACTGCCAGCAAATGAAATGAAAATCGAACTAATGTAAAATTTAGCACACGCATAGACACACACACACAGGCACACAGAGAAAGTTTTATGAAGAGTTAGAGAGAGAGAGAGAGAGAGAGGAAAAGGGACTAAATACAGCTGCAAAAATTCGTTCGCTTCGGTATTGTTGCCGCACTGCAACAGCTGCTGGCAACGGCAACCAAAAATGTTGCATAAAACTTGGTGATTCCACAAGCATGCCCGCTTACACACACACACACGCACACACAGAGACTGGTGTGTGTGTAAGTACCGTGCCAAATGGGGTTGCCTGCATTTTGTGTTCGCCTTTTGGTTGGCATAAAATTTTGCAAATAATTAGAAAATTGTGGCAGTTTCTTCGCTCAAGTACTGGAGACGTCCTCCTCAACAGCTGTTGCAGCAGCAGTAGCTCCTTCTGCATAACTGTTGTTGTTGCTGCTGTGCAAATCTATGTCAGCTGCTGAGAGTGAGATGGCACTGAGAAACGAGACAGCCAGCGATACGAACATACTATAGACAGGAGCAGCCAGGCTGCCACATCAATTAGTGCCACACAAAGCCACACAGGGGAGCAGCTCCTGGTCCTGTTCTTCACTTTTCGGCTACCAAAATTTGCCTTTGCCTTTGCCGTTGCCAACGCCTCCTCCTCTTCTGCTCTTTGCATGTCATTTCGAGTGTAAACTGTGCGAGGTGTCGTCGTCGTCATATCCCTTTGTGCCGCCTCATGACTTGCAGCGCTTGTAATTGCTAGAGGTTTAATTAAAAAATGTTTGTCGGTCTGTATTGCTCTATGACGAGAGGGCCAAATATGTGTGTGTGTGTGTGTGTGTGTGTGTGTGTGTGTGTGTGTGTATGTGTGTGCGTGTGCAACTAATCATGCAAAACTGCAACATTTGAGGCAAGTTTTGGTCCTTAAATAGTTTGTACTCAATTTCGGAAACAAATTCGAATGTCACTGCAAATGGTAATCAATTAATTAAGATGGAACAAAAACTAAGCAAAGTTTTAGCAGCCAGAAAAAAACTTGGACACAACAATTAAACTGCTTTATTGCAAAACAAAATAAAAGAGAAAAGAGAAGAATGAAGACTGAGAGAGAGTGTGAGAGAGAAAGAGGAAACAACTTTAAAAAAGTAAACTTTATCCAATACCCAAGCGCGGCTCTCAGAGGTTGCAGCGAGGAAAAATGTGGTGCAAATTTATGCACCAAAAGTTTAAATTGATTCTGGCGTTTTTTTACGAGCTACACAGATACAGATAGATAGTGCGAGCATTCGAGCAGTTTTTGTTTTTAATCCAATGTGACTTTCGATAGAGATGCCAGAAAAGGGATTTGGCTGAACTGGACACGAGTCGACTGAAGCGAAGGGATAGACTGTGGCAGCCAAATGATAACGTAACTTTTTGTGCGATATGCAAATGAAGGGAAAACTTTGATATCGGCAGGCGAAGTCACAACTAAAAGCCAAAGCCAAAGCCAAAGCCAAAACGAAAGACAAAGCCAAAGCCGAACCAAAAGCCAAAGCCAATGCCGAGCCAAATTCCGCAATTGCAATTTAAAAAGTGCAGCAGGCATCCCATGATTAATGTTTGCTCTCGCTTGCCCCACCTAGGGAGGTTCAGGAACTTTGCTATCGTCCCTCACCCACACCTAATGGCCAACTAATCGTGGAAACTTTTGGCTGAATTTTAAGCTTCTTCTGTGTGGAAAGTACGTGAAAATTGAAAAACTTGCATTCCCACTAAGCATCTCTGCACACATGTGTGAGCGTACGTGTAACTTTTTAATGCCCTTAATTTGCTGGCTGGTTTAAAAAGTTGCGCTACGTGGACCCAAAGTCAATTTCCATGCCCATTCCCGAAATCGACAGCAACTGTAAAAACAATCCGAACAAACGATGAAAACTGTCCCCCAAAGACACAAACAAAACATAAACAATGCAAGCTGTAAAAACAACCATTGAAACACTCCAATTGACGATCGATCCCAAAGGGATCGCAACTTTATTTAAAACCCAACTGCTGCCACAAATGATGTCACTCAATGCGTAGCCCTCTCGATGATCCCACATTTCCAGATACTCTACACACACGCACACTCGCACACTTAATACGTAAGCTTTTTGTTGAATGCGAGGGCTAATGACATGTTGCTGTTCTGTGTTGTTTTAACAATTGTTTTTTTTCTTGGTTACCATTTGGGCTCCCCATCGTAATTGTTGTCTTTCGTGTTGCGATGCTGCAGCGACAACTGCATTAAGTGTCATTAATGCAAATAAATTCAAACAAAATTCCTCGACACTATAAGTGCTTGTTGGTAAAGCTGGATAAAATTCGAGAATGTTAGAAAGTAAGAAATGTCGTCGAAAACGTGGGAATTACGCGAGTGAGATTAAAAGCAAATTACGCTGTCACTGCCAGAAGATATGGCAACAAAAACTGAACAATGGTTCGACTCATGACTGAAGCTGAAGAGCTTTGAAGAAAACTAAATTTAAATCTATATTAATTTAATCATTATTATTAAACTTGGATATGAGTGAGCTATCTAGAGCTATCAATAAAGATCATTGGATACAATTTAAAAACGATAAATATGCTTAATAATAATTTAAATAATATGTATTATTCGAATTCTTTAAGAGTCAGCTAAATACGTAACCTAAAGTTAAAGTTGTTTATTTCTATATTTAGTTTATTCTAGCTTAAGGTGGTTCCTAAGAATTTGGAATCCCATTTTGTGGTTCAGTTTGTTCAGCCCTTTCCTTCAAACACCCTCACTTATGAAAGTCATTTGAAAGTCATGATACGCTTGCGAGTAGAAGTAGTTAGAAAACCCTTTGGTGGTGCCACCCCAGAAGCGAAACCAATTACACAACTGACAACACTACAATATGTGGCACGACAGTTACGGGTTGTTCGTTGTTGTCACTACTAATTATATTAAATACACACACGCAATAATTTGTTAACAACGGATATATTGCAGTCTCGTTATTATTGAGAATCGGTTGATAACGCCCCCATTTACGGTTTCACAAACGAGACGCATGAAAAATGCATGAGCGGAAATTCAAAACTCAAACACCCACACACACGTGTGCCTCCATGGCGCGCAATCGACCCGCAGGCCGCCGGCCATTGGCCATCGGTTCCCATCCGATTGACAGCTTGACCGAGTTTGAGTGTGATTTCGAGTCGGATTGCGAGCGCCTCTTTTAAGTATGAGTTGTGCTTCGTTAGTTGCACGGTCCGCGGTTCCTGCTTAAGCTAAGCTCAATGATGTGTGCAGCCGACAACAACATGCGAGGTATTGAATTACCAGCCACACACGCAGCCTGTCACTTCCTATCTGTGTGTGTGCGTATGTGCGCGTGTGTTTGTTAACTATCCTTTATCTTTTGGCTAGTAACTTATATTTGTGGCTGCCATAACTACGACTAATTACGACGACCATTCCACCCCAGCGAAATCCATTCACTGCTCAACCGCCGGCCTGCTTAGGCATGAATAATTTCATCAGACCCGACGACGTGTAGCGCCGATAGCCATCGCCTGGAATATCATATTACGGCTTTATTAATATGCCATTATGACAGGCAGCAGCAGCAGCAGCAGCTATAGCTCTCTACAGCAGTTCATAGTGCATTTGTAATTGTGCTGACAGGCGAGGAGTCGCGGTATTTAACGCCGTGCCGGCAACGGGATTGATTCTCAACCTTATGTTTAAAGTAGCTCATTGTTGTTGTTTCTCCCCTCACATCACTCGCCTCCTGATTGTGTACTGTGTTTGTCTTTTGTTGTGCTCTTGGTCAGTTGTTCGTTGCAAATAAAAAATAAATGAATAGAAAAGAAAAAGTGCTGCAGGACGTGTGTGTGCGTGGGCGCGTGGAGACAATAGTCCGCTAGATTTACCACTCTTGTTAATATTTCATTCAATGGCAAAATTGTCCAGCAAAGTACTCGATCGGGCCTTCATATAACAGATACTCGACAAGAGTCTCAATTTTTAAAAAGTACAAATTAAATTTTTTAAAAAACATTTTGAGTTATTCGATAAAGTACTTCTGACAATATTTTCAAGCAAAGACGTTGATTGATCATTTTTGCAGAACAAATTTCAGTCAAGACCTAAAGAATCTTAGGGAAAAAGCAAACTTTGAGAATGGCAACATTTTGTAGCGCAAAGTCCATACTAGAAATACTGGACCGGTAGTAACAAAGAGCATTTTAATATAAATATTTTCCAGCTAAGCGACCAATCTTCTGTTGAACTAATAGTGTTATAAGAAAATGAGATTCTTGGGAGCTGGATCCAAGGATCCCTTTGTAAAGCAAATACTCGACAAGTAGACTAAAATCTTAAGGAGCTATGAGAACTTTAAGAAATATTAACCTAAAGAAGTACTTCAATTTTATTTTATGTAAATATTCTTGACTGATTGGAGCAGAAAATTACCGTCTGCTCCGATAAGAGCAAGTCATATCGTATGCGGAAAACATGTCGCTCATTAATTTGGGCGCTCGTCTTTTGTGTTTTCTTTCATTTTTTTGTTACACTTCCCTCCTTGAGCTGTTAGCACACGCCCATGGATCGCTTGATAGTTGCATGTGATAAAATTAGAGCAGTTCCATAAAACGTGGCTATATTTAAACCACAACATGAACAACAACAACAAATGCGACAATTGGGCTAAGTGTGGAGAGCCGAGGTGCCTCGGCGGCTATGTGCTCCGCTTGGTAGGTGGGATTCGAGTGTTTGTGTGCTTAGTCGTGTTTACGTTTGTATTTGTATTTGTTGTTATACCCTGAACCCAATGAAAATAGGAAATCAGGGTATAATGGCTTTGCAAAAAGTATGTAACAGGCAGAAGGAGGCGTGGCAGACCCCATAAAGTATATATATTCTTGATCAGGGCGACTAGCTGAGTCGATTTGGCCCTGTCCGTCTGTCTGTCCGTATGTATGAACGCGTCGATCTCAGAACATATAAGAGCTAGAGAGTTCAAACTTTGCACGAAGGTCAATCCATACAGCGCGCATATCGAGTTTGTTTTTTTGGATACCGGCTCCTCATTTTACAAAATCAATATATTAAAAAAAAATTGTCTAAGCTACAATTTGATTTTTCGTAATTTTTTAGACAAAACCGTATTTCCATGAAATAAAAGCATTCAAAGCTGAAAATTTTATCAAAATGCGTTTAATAATACAGAAGTTATTAAAGAAAACATTTTGTCAATTGGCAAGAGCATGCGACAGCAGCATAGCACTTTCTCATTCAAATCAACTACGCATACATTCAAATCAACTAATCGGTGCGCGTACTTGTGAATATGTGCGTGCAGGTGGTAATATGTATAGATAAAAGATGTGAATTATTGTAGGTTGTTTAAAATATCAGCTCGGACTTGGTTCAGGGGATCTCGTAGTCGGGCAGACCCGACTAGAGCGTTCTTACTTGTTGTATTTGAATAACATGCTTCGCTGGGTTTCACTTAACTCTTGACCCCACGCAATAAGCCCAACAACACACGGGGCACTCACCCAAACCATTTTTACTAGTTTACGGCTAATAAAGCAAGCCAACCCGAAAGAACGCTGAGACAAAGCAATCCAATAAATAAATAAATAAACAAACGCTGCCTGGCATTCATTGTTGACGAATTGTCCAATTGTCCGTCCGATTTGCCCGACTTACTGAAGGCGTCTTCACATTTAGTCTCTCTGTCTCTCTCTCGCTCGTTTAGTTTGTGAGTTTCTTTATATAACCTATAATTTTCTTAAATAGCCGGAAAAACGTTTTATGTTCATCGTTCGGCTTCCGTTGTGAACCTGGGTTTCGGTTTGCTACCCTTCTTCTTTTTTGTTTTCGCTGAGACTTGACCCACTCGCTTACCTGCACTTGTTAGTGCATTTTTATGGCTCGTCTCTGTGTCTATAGATCTGGCATATTGGCTCTTTGGTTGACGATGATGGTTTACTGCAATTGCCACCTGCTCTACGATTTGGCATCTTAGTTGCTGGCTTGGCGCCCACCTTTTGGAGTATTTAATTGATGCCTTGGCATAACCAATTATCTTTTCAAAGCCCAACCGAAAAACCGCTGTCTGCGGCTTCGGCCTCAAGTCGCTTTATTTTGTGCTATGTCACGCTTTGGTAACCCGCCATATTTTCTCGTATGACTATGAGGGGGTTTTAGCTCTTTGTAGCTATTTATTATTTAACATTCAGCTAGGGACTACCTCTACAAGTGTGTGTGTGTGTATGTGCTGGCGTGTGTAAATCTTGTAAATCTTTTGCTTTCAACACTGAGCCAATACACTAAGCTGTATCAGCCAGTTGGATTTTTTGCCTGATCATCGCATTTAAAAGACTTTTTCGCCCGCCTTTAAATGTCTCTAAATGCTATTCATGTCCGTCTCGGTATATCGCATGTTCTGGTTGTCGCTGGAGTTTTGTTCTGTTTTTAGTTTCTTTTATTAACTAGCTTTTTTATATGCTGCCACTCCCACGTCGTGGTGGTTATTAATCAATTTTTGTGTAGTCTACAGGCACGCAGGCTATAATTAATGTAATGCCCAAACATACATATTATTTGTTAAATATTTCTGCTCCCACACTCTTTAACACCTTGGCGGATGTCTGTAGCTCTGCTCCAGAAAACTTATAATTATTAGTTTAGGGCCTCAATTGAGGGCAAACTACATAAATAATTAGCTTAGCTCAAATCTGGTGCAATGATTTGTGGCTGCCCCCAATTTCTAATCAACGACGACACTGATCTTGTTGATCCCGATCTAAATACATTTCCCAATCAAAGAAGCCGCAAAGGCAATCAAATATAGCTGGATTCGCCAGTGAAATCATTTGGATGAGCGCAGCGCCTTGGAATTCCTCATGCAATGAAAAGCTGGAGGGGACTTTTCGGGAATAGCATTCAAATTCGATGCTGCCTCAACTGATATGAAGCTTGCCCACACAACAATCTGGGCGTTATCAAAACTTCAATGTGTTGGCGTTCTACTTAAATGTTGTGCAATTGAAAAAACAATAAACGGAAATAAGTAAATAAAAAAATTTAATTTGCCTGTACTTGCGTTCAATGTGGCCAGCAGCTGCTTGTTGGCCAACTAACTAATTAAACCTCAAATAAAATATGTTGGCCAAGTAATTTATAAAGCGCTTTCCACGACTACACTTACAGCTGTGTACTCTCGATACACACACATATATACATGTATATATATATGGATCGGTAGAAAATCAATTTGGAAACGCGCACGTTTTTCTCGCCCTCTTTAGCTCTTGTTTATATTTTATATGCCAGTGAAAATTTACAACGTTTGCCATACTTTCAAAATATCAGATTCTCTCTCTGTTTTTCTCGCTCTTTTTCCTGGTGGGAAATGCATGCTAAATAAATTTGCGGCCACAAATATAAATGCCACACGTTTATTTGCTTTCACCTGGTCGGGCTGCTGAAGGTGCCCCAGGATCCACGAAATGGCAACTGGCAACTGTTGTTGTTGTTGTTGTTGTTTTGGGCACCTTCAGTTGACCTTCAACGAGTGTCCTTTGGTTTAGTTCAACTCACAGTTTGTTGTTTGTTTGGGCTTCGGGCATTCGCCTTCATGCCAAAAACTTTACCTTGTTTGTTTTCAATGCATTTTAAGTTTGCCTTTTTGTGTTATTAAGAAATGGACCTCTACAGCGAAATGGAGCATAAGACGGCCATTCGAGTTGCATTCAATTAATTGACATACAGTTGCGTTACATACCTGCAAGGAGAAAGAGAATAATGTAAGGGTGAGCACAACAACTTAAAGTGAATTATTTATAATTTACAATTTATATACGAGAGAAGCTTGACTTCTTGCGACCTCAACACTTTAGCACCCCTCCCATTGTCTTTGTACTTAGATAACCTCGATAATTGTCCCATTCCGTGTGTGTTTTCCAACTCTACACGCTCTCTGCTCTATCAGTCATCTTTTTTGCCACACATCAGTAACTTTAGTTACCCTCTATGCTTTCTACCCTTCCTTCCCTTTTCGCTTCGCCCTCAGCCTGCTGGCTACTCAATTACTCAGTTTCGTAGATGTAATCGATACCTCTTTGTCACCGCTGACAAGAAACTGACTTTGTCGCCTACAAGCAAACACAAAAAATAGTCCAATACGGTTTTTGGTTGAAAGTGAACGACGATTACAGATACCCTGTCAAGCTTAAGCTTGTTTATACAAATTTCATGCAATATACAAATGTTTACTTCAAGGTGATATATTTTCGATTATTAGGTTTGTATCTAAAAAATAAATTATATTGAATCTTTAAGACTTCAAAAAAATAAATATTACAAATTTAAAATTTAATTTTTAACGATTTTATGAATATTATGATTGAGAGTAAGAGACAGAGAGAGGGATATGCGTAGATAGACTCGGTTCATCTTACTGGTCAATAACGACTTATTCCAAATTACATAAGTACAGTCTTCTACTCAAAACCTGTACACCCTGCATACCCATTCAATGGGTATAGGATATAAAAAAAACTGCAGAAATACTTTCAGCAACTGCGTAATGTGGGTGAAGTACGACGCTCTCTGGTTTCTTTATTGTTGTCCGATGCATTTGAAGTGGGGGTATATTCTTACAGGAAGTCAATGTACCACCGATTGGTTTGTGTGTGTGTTGTAATAAAATATTTTTTGATATATTGTCGAGAGCAGCTTTCTAAAACGCATTCCTATGCCATGTGCTTGAGCATCCGCCCTATCGTTTGTAATTGTTGCTATGAAGCAGCTTCCGTTGTTTCGAGATAAAAAAATGTGTTGGAGCTGCTCCGATCTCAGTGTGAGTGTGCTGTCGAGCTTCTATCAACTATGCAAATTGTGACTGCAACTTGGGCCTCAAATTGGCTGAGTTCATTTCAATTTATGCCAAAAACGCATCCACGGCAGCTCAGCCAATCCAAACCGAGCCGTCATCAGCTCAGCTTATGAGCTATGCAATTTCCCATTGCTGCCTTCGTTTGTGGCTTGTCGCTAAGCCAGATGTAGATTACGCAGAATTTTTATATATTCCGTATATAAGAAGTTTCTTCGCTTCTTCTTCTCTTTCGTCAGAGAGTTCATAATAATACGCAAATACGCTGAGCACTCAAAGTCAACTGCTCGAGTCGCGTACAGTCCGCTGTCTCCAGTCAGATTGCCTGATTGTCTTTTCAGCTGAGTTGTATTCAGTTCTGTTTCTTTTTTCTCTTCTGTTGCGATGTCAGCTGATTATTTTTGCATTTCTGATGCGCTGCTTTGAAAATGTTTCGTTGGCACTTGTGCAACGGACCGGGGGCTGGGGCCTAATAGTTTTGGATGCTGCTGCTGCTGTGATAGGGCACATATTTTATTTATAGACTTGACTTTACGATTTGTACATGTCACACGAGTCACTCAGACTTCAGGGCACATCCATCTTTATCATCGTCATATTCTTTGCGCTCTGCGCCTGTCCCTATCTCTCTCTCTTTTACTTGTTTCGACACTTTTACGATTCCACTGGCGGCCATGTTAATGAGCCTAATATTGAAATTAATATAAATTTTTATGGCGCAATTTGAGTGTGAAAATGCACTAAAAACAACTGCTGGATGGTGCTGCGAGCTTGTCTCTCCCATCTGAATTGGGTCAGAGCATAAAGTACCAAATGGAGCAGAGGAAGAGGCGGGAAATCGGGCAGGCAGGCCTCTTCCTCTTCAATAATGGACTAATTGATATTTGATGTAATTTCGTGTGGGCAGACAGAAAACTCCACTTGCCGGAGAAAAATGAAATGAAAAATGTCTTCTATTAGTGGGAGACGTTATAAATAAATAAAATAAAATAAATGTACGCATTAAGTGCCACTAAAATGAGAATTTTTCTCATCAACATTCCCCTGTCAGCAGCAGCCATCTGCTACTTTCTGGTACGTTGTCTCAGAGCGAATCAGCTGATTAACGAACACGATGCAGAGATATTTTTACAGATGTGATGTCAGTTCATATTTGGCCGACTTCTAGCATAATTTCGATGTTCTATGCATATTGAAGTGTCAATAAAAATTCGCTGCCATGCAAATTATGATATAACATTTCTCATTGAACACATACATCTATCTATCTTATAAATTGATTGGGCAACAATTTCAGTGGGGGAGGGGACGGGACGGAAACGCCGAAGCTGTAGTCTGAGCTAAAGTTGAGGCATTAATTAGGCGCATTAACAACAAACTGAATAAACTAATTCATCTAAACTGTCATCATCATTTCGAGCAACTGTCAGCCATTAGAAGGCCGACGACGATGTCGACATTGACGAAAAACTTCTCGCATTACCCGACCGGGTTACAGAGGTTAGTTGGGCAACGGGCTGAGCTGAGCAGGGCAGCCTAGCTGGCCTGGCTGGTTGCCTGGAAAAGTCACTTTTAATTATGCCGCAGAAGCTGGCGCTAGGTTGCCAGCTAAATATTAATGAGACCTGGCACGCACTCGCCCCACCGCCTGTCTGTCCGACGGCGATGGTCGATGGTCGGGCAACCCTTATGAATATTGCATGGCCAGAATTGGTATCCGCGATTTGCTGTGTGCTAATCAATCAATTCTCTAGCCCGGCAATTGCTGAAACTAGTGCGCTACAGAGCTACAACTATGCCAGAAATACATCATCATCATCATCATCATCGTGATGGTCATTATTAGCAGCATTCTTAATATCATCATGATTGGCAGACCGAGCCCGAGCGTGGAACAATTGTTTTAAAGCTATTCTCGGCAAATACTTTGATTGAGTGGCATATGACCCATGCTCTCCTACCCACCCCAGCTCCGAGATTGGATACTACGAGGCAGCAACTGTGATGTATGACAAAGATTTGACAGCTCTAATTCAAATCTTGTGTACGAATCATATGCAAAAACAACCAAACAACAACAACTGAGAGAAACTAATGAACTACATATGTCAGCAGATGGAATATTACAAAATCTTGTCGCTTGTTGCTTCAACTTGTGGCTCTTTAAAAGGCAGCGAGTCGAGCCCCGTCAAGTGCTCCCCTAGTTGGACTCGTCAGCCGCAGTAGTCGCACGACTTCAATACACCAAATAGACGGGGACTCGGACTGGGATCAAGACTAGGGCACAAGTGTAAGGCGTTAGCTTCTGCCTCTGCTGACTCAGTATGCGGAAGCGTCTGCAGCACTGAGTGGGGGGAGGGACGGGTATTAGCTCCAAATGCGGAAGTGCCTGGCGTTGTTTTAGTCGTACTCGCATTGTTTGCCACAAAATGAAATATTTATAAACAAAACTGAATGTGGCACACATATAAAGATAACAATAACTCCGGGCAACGAAACCGAAACAAAGGCCACTCCATCTCTTCTTATTTCTGTTGATGTTGTCGTTGTTGTTGCTCTTGCTGTTACTGTTGTAGTGGCATGTGCCAAGCTGCATGCTGCATGTTGAATGATGTTGTGGGCGACTCTGCGCATGCATCCGACTCCACCTTTGTTTAACTCTCGCAAGCTTAAACCATTTTTTTTTGGGTTTCTGCAATGGCAATGCGCTATAAGCCAAGTTAAGTCCCAGAGGGAATTGAAGACGCCTTGAAAGCAATAATTAATGCAATCAAATGCCTATTATCGAAGATTTGACAGTCCATTGTCAGTTGGCAGATTCAAAATGCAAATCACGGCAGTCGTTGCTATAAATAACAAAAACAAGCAGCCCACTGAAGATAATCACATGACAGATTTCGCTTGGGGCATAGAATATTAAATGTACAAATACATAAATATATGTTAATACTGTTTCCTCATGAATTAAAGCGACATACATATATGTGCAAATATATATTTATTTTTATACACGAGCTACGCAATAAATATTTATTGAAATATTTTTAATGGCAGCATTATAATTTAATTTCATAAAATACAAAGTTAAATGTATATATTATATATTTATATTGAATATATATGAACTTATTCTTTATCCGTGACAACAGTCAACCGAAATAAATATATATTTATTTCGGTTTGGTTTACGAAAAAAACTGCCCAAGTCCAGGTATTCTTGGCTTTGTTTACTGTATAATTTGACTACTGTATTATATAAATATATGGAAGCACTCGATTACATAAAGCAATTACAAATCGTATCATTCAAGTGAGTTTTATGTATAACATCGAAATATTTTTTCTGCTTTCGATAGCAATGCGTTTTAGATGTTGCTGATCCTCAAGGACGTGAGTTTCACTCTTTTTGCAAGTCGAAGCTCTAGTCCGTGGCCTGGAAGGCTTAAATATTTACAGTGGCTGGCAAAGTCAACGCCCGCGCTGGAAAAGTAGCCGCAAATAATAGAAAATGGCGCAGCTGGCGGACAAAGAGCCCGCCGGGTGCCTCCTGGCGAGGTGCATTCACCTACATTTTCCGCACCCGCGCATTGCAAAATGGCGTTGTGCGAATTTGTGCAGCACGGTGGAAACTGGAGGGCCCAAGGTGGAGGGACTGCAAGCTGGCAACTGGCAACTGGCAGCCAAGCGAAAGAAAACGAAAACGACAAAAGTCGACAAGCTGGCGAAACACTTAAAAGTGCGCCAAGTGTCCGGCAGGTGGAGTAGTTGTTGATTGCCCTGAGCTCGACTTTTGTTGGGGTATTTTAAATTTGCACGGCGAAGGCGAAGACGCCACAGCAGTTATTAAAATTAACATTTCATGCCACAAGCACACAGTCGGATCAATTTACTTTGCTTACAGTCACAGGTATAATTCGAAATAAGTATACGCAGGGTGATTTAGCTAGGAATTCTTTCTGTTCCTTTTTTGGTGTCTGGCTACAACTATTTTGCCGTAACTCTTTATCATTATCTAACATTTCTATTAAAAGTTTGCTGGTAGCCGAGCCGAAGAAATCGGCTACTCAACTGGATCTCAATGCTGCCCCGTTGTTGAACATTATTGTGTTGCTTTGCGGCTTTGCAGCCCTTAGTTACTTTTGCAGTCCTTTGCATTGGCTACTTTTCATGTGGCACTTGCAGTTGCACTCGCAGTGGCAGGCATTCAAGCCCCCGGAGCCAACGGCCAACAGCAGCAACAGCCAGCAAACTCTTTAGTAATTTTGTAATTTAATTAAAAAATATTTTTTCAAGTGGTTTGCGCTGTAAATACAACAAACTATTCGCCAACAGCACTGCCCACCCACCAAGCCAGACACACCATCAATGGGCGGCTCTATTTTCCACTTAGAGTTTTTCCACCCAACTACTTTGCCTTACTTTTCATGCAGCTTGCTGCATTTTCAAAGCCCTCTACTTCGTCTCCAGTCTCGCCCCTCTCCCACCACACACACACACACACACACACACATAACAAGAGTGTGCGTGAGCGTGTGTCTGTGTGTGTACAAGAATTTTAAAACTCCATTTTGGCAGCTGCTACTGCTGCAAGTTTCGAGTGCTGCGCGTGTGTGTAAATATTTTTTTGCAATTAATTTTGAGCGGCTTATAATTTACTAATTTAGTTTTTTGTGAGCTGCAGCACCGAAAAGTTTGTGCCACAAAAATTTTACGGCTTGGCAAAGAACACAGAGAAGACCCATACGAAAGGACTAGCTGCGAGTTTGTGAAGTAAAAAGAGAAAAGCAAACATTTTCTGTAAAATGAATGAAACTTTACGTGCAAATGTGCAAAGTTCTCGGCACTTATAGCCCTATCTCTGTTTCAGCATCCACCACACACGCACACACCCACACACACACACACACATACACACACAGATATATATACTGGCAGATGAGCAAAAGAATAATGTGTGGACAGCCTCTAAAGCCAAAGTAGTAAAGTACTAAATGCCTGCACAACTGAAACCAGTTGAGAATTATTGCTATATATATAGGAGACCAATCCACAGATGAGATGATATTGCGTTTGTGTTGGATACGAAATGTAATTAAATTAATCAAAACATGCATGCATATAATATATAACTAACTAACCAAATGCTATTCGTCCACATTCAAATAGAAATAAATGTGAGTAGTTGGCTAAAAAGCCAACCACAGACCCACACACAAACACACACAGCACACATCAGCGAGCACAACAAAGGAGCGCAAATTCAAATTTACCAAATGTGGTAAAAGTATTTCAAGTCGAGTGCTGTTGTTGCTTTGCCATTTATACATATCACTCATATGTTTTACAATTTCTTTTTATACCCTCTACACAAAAAGGTATTACGGTTACACGCCGATGTACGTAAGAAAAGGGACTTTGGAGTCCATAAAATATTCAAATTCTGGGTAAGTATTGGAAATATCCAAGTCTGTAGATTAAAGAGAATTTGTGGCGTTGTATAAACGCGAAAAACTCAAAAACTATTTGTAGATCCATCAATTGCTTGTATAGATGAAGATTATTGAAACTCCAAGAGAGTTCTCCCCGTGTCTCAAAATTTGAAAAATATATCTTTCTCAACAAAATGTTTAATTCTTTACATACAAACACAATTCCGTAAAGGTCGGACTATTCTATATACATTCAGGTAATACAAGGGTTATAAAAAAGGGCTAAAGATATGTTGATTTTCTGATTGTAAATTTTAATATTTCTTACAGTATTTCAGTTTGTCTGTAGGGTATTTACAATTCGTTCATTATTCACTGACGCACTCCTGTATATTTTTGTTTTTGGTCCCAAAAAGTAAAACTAATTTGAAAAACTAGTACACATGTGTTTTCTGTGTGATTTTTGCTCATTTTAGCGACGGTGCCTTTTGCCTTTTTGTGTGTGCGGATGCGTGTGTTTGTATTTCCAGGCATGTAAATACATGAGAGCACAAAGCTACACACACATACATATAAATAGAACCACTTTAGTGGGTGTTTCGTTCGTTGGTTTTAGTTGTGAGCTTGACAGCATTTCAATAGAATTAACACATACGCACATATACACACATATACACACATATACACACATACACATAGAGGCAGTGAATGGGTGAAGGAGCCTGCGCAAAAGCACCTCAGCAATGGCAAGAAAATTAAATAAAATTATAAATAAAATAGTGAAAACGAAAAGAGACCTCACAGAAAGCTCCATAACGAAAGGTTCCTATGAAAAATGCGCATTTATTCCACGTTATGCGAGGCGTATACGCAATATGCCAGCGAAATTTCAAGTGGGTCGAATATGTGTGCGTTTGTGTGAGAGTTTGTTTGTATTACATATTTTTTAAGGGGTTTTTATAGCTCTTGGTGTGCGTTGAATGTGAGTGTGTGTGTGTGAGGGTTTGGTGGCACTTGACAAATTCTTGCAGTTTTGCGCGCAACGTGTGCTCCACACGCTTCCACGATTTCAGTTTGCGCCTGACGAAAGCGCCAAGAGCCCTTCTCACACTTGGCTGAAACCTAATTAAACTGCTCATCGGGTCTTTCGGCAGCTTTCAGAGTGCATATGCACACGACTCCCACCCATCCGGCTGCTGATGCTGCCATAAAAGCTGTGCCATTGCGATCTCTCGGCTTATCGTCAGGAGAGGAGGGTTACATCGGCTTTTATCAGCTGAATTGCCTTTTTCAATGATCCTGATCCCGACTGAGCTCAACGTTTTAATAAGGCATTGACGAGCCAAACGGAGCAAGCAAATGGGCAAATTTCATACAAGGCTTTAAATAAATTGATGCCAAATGCAACAGCAGCAGCAGGAGGAGAGCGTTGGCCAGACAACCAGACACGGGCACACAGTCCTTTAGCGGCTTCGCAACAAGCCAATGACTGACTGACAATCACTTAAGTAGAAACCGATAAAAATCTTGAATCCAGCAGACGAAGACAGCAACTGAAGCTCCCAACTGGAAAACTGGACACAGAGCAAGCCAAACAGAACAACAACGCAACACAGAAGAGCAGACGAAATGAGAGATTGAAAGAATGAAGCGATGCCAAGCAACCGGCCAAAGTCATGACCAACAGCAACAACGCATTGGACATTTATGGATATTGAAGCTTATAGACAGGCGGCCAGACGAAAGGCAACGAAAGGGGGCCGGGCACACATACAAAATAGTCGGCCATTGTTGCAACGTTGAAGAAGAAACTGGTTTCGTTTGCTTCGGTTGGGTTTGCGGCCAGGCGCTGGGGAAAAATGAAAAAATATACATAATATATTTCTTATGGAAAACTGCGGTCGAAACTGCGGCTCAGCACTGGTCAAGAGGTCAGCTACAGCTGCAGAGCCAAACAGCGAAAGAAATATTCTGGAATGCCACCTAAAATCTGTAGACGAAGGATCGTTTGAAATTTACATTTATTTACGAACACAGTTTTAATTAAACATATTTCGTGTGCTTCGTCTGCGGTGGGAGAGCTGAATTTATGTATATACATTTTGGAGACTATACCACTAACAAGAGCTCGACAGCTGCACTAAAACGACATATCAGAGAAAACCATTATAATTTGATACTGATTACAAAAGAAGGTCAAGCCATCTAAGTAAGAATTACCCTATTATAATAATATAAAGAGAAAGGTTTCCATGTAAACGTTCACGACGACAACTTTCAAGGCTGATTGCATATATAGTATATAATAATATTATGTCTCACCTTATTATAAATATATTTTCCTAACTTTTCCTTTATTACAATACATAAAGGTATACAAAAGACGACACGTGCTATTAAGAATTGCACAGGGACTGAAAATAGAGAGAGATATATTTTGGTGAGGCACTCGAAACATATTCAACGCCCACCTTTTGACCCGCCCATAAAGCAGTCACAAAGGTACTTGTGGAATTCGTTTGGCTCTGTTAGCAATCGTACCTTCACCCTAGCATATCCCTTTCTTCCATTGCGAGAAACTGTATTGTGTTGTGCACAGAAAGCACTATATGTATGTGGGACAGCTGTGGGTCTATATTTATGCCAGCTACTATACATTTGAACTGCTTTGCGTTGCTCCTTCGAGAACTGCTGCATATGTGTGTAACAACAATTGCGTGCTTTATCGTCTTTGACTTTGGAACTCGTAGTTGTACCTCGACTTCGCTATAAATATAAAACACAATTATGTGTAGTCGCGGCAGTGCCTTATCTTGGGCAGTCTTTAAAGAGTATTGCTCCCGCCGTAAAATCTCGCAGTGTTTAGGAGTTAAGAAATTGCTGCGAAAATACACTCAGGAATTCGACAGGGCAATAGAAGAATTACAAATAACAAATGTGGCAATGTCATAAACTGGCCAACAGTTCCGCGGCCAAGTCGAACAAATTGCGGCAAAGCATCTGCAAAAATGCATTGCCCAGGCCCCGCCAGGGAATTGATGTCAATTCGAATGTAGAATTCCTGCTAGAACATGTGTCCAGCCCGTGTACGTGTCGCTTGCGCAGCTGCCAAGACTGTGAATCAAGAACTGAGGGCAACAAATAAAAACTAAATAATTTATTGACATAATATTAAGGCAGACTCGAGACTCTGCCTCGGCGAGAGACAGAGATGAGATGAGTTGGGTTGATGCCGGTTATGACCGGAGTCGTAATTGATTTTCAAAGGGCTATTAGAGAGACAAAAAGCAGAAAAGAAATCGTGTCTCTTGTGTCAACTCGGGCAAATAAAATATAATTGTAATTGCAAAAGACAAAAGATCAAAAGGATAGACAGCCAGACACACAGACGGATAGACGGACAGACAGCCCCACAGTCTGTGCCGTGCTGTCCTGTGACAGTTGTTGGTGTCTATTCCCAGACTTGGATACTAAAGTTGAGAATCGACATATATAAAACAATAATCATAATATTGACGATGATAATGACGCAGCCATTCTACCAACTGCAGATACAATTGTATCTATGTTTCTGTTGCTGTCTCTGTTTCTGGCTTCGTCCTCTGTCTTGCTGTCCCAGGGCTCAAGTGCACAAAACACTCGTTAAATGTGCCAAAGTAAGAAATGTTCCTTCTGCATTTAACTGCCGCATTCGTATTGATTTCAGTTCTACTAAGGGTTTTGTCTCCATGTTGCTGTTCCACACCTCGTGCACCTTGCTTCTGTCAACGCGGCCGACGTTGAAGCTGAAGCTAAAGCTGCGGCTGGAGTCTAGGCTCTTGGATAGTCGTTTCGCTGTTGTCAAGTATTTATGCTAAGAGCTGTCAAACAAGTTGTAGTTACATTGATTACAAGCGCGACTGCAATCTGCCGCAGACTCTTTTTATTTTGTTCCTATGTAGGGGAATCTTTTTAATGCGATTGCATTACTTAGTTGGGCGCTGGCTATTGGGCAGCTGCTGATTGCATCTGGGTATTGCCAATGCGATCAAGCACGCCCACTGGGATTTGATAAAGCTGCCTAATAGCAACTATTTTATTTTCATATTGCAAAACCAGCTGGTACTTACACACATACATACATATTGCCTTTAAGATTATCATTTAACGTACCTGCAAAGAAAGAGAAAAGAAAACTTTAGATAATGAACTTTGAAAATAATTCTAAAATAATATGAAAAAGTTGCAAACAAATGTTAAAAGCCTCAGGAATATTGACATAATAAACATGTGTTTCACTCATATTTTGAAATATTTATACATATGTACATATATAGGAAAACTAGTTTTATACTAAGGGACTGATTTGTGACAAACATAGTCCAAAATCTGGACCCTTAAAGGTCCAATACATAGCTTTGAAGTTTGGGAGTTTGCCTAACTTATGTATGTCAGTCATAAAGAATTTTGGAAAATTAAAGAGAAGATTTTGGGGTATTGAAGAAATTAGTTCATATAACTAGAGGCACGGGCTAATAATTAGTAATACCCTAGTAATTGTAAAGGATATAAGTATTGTTTTTCTGATTTCTCAAGAAAAGATCAAGATTGACGTATTTGTTAATTTTTGACCTATATGTGAAATTTTCGGGCTTTAACTCTACAACTTTGGAAGATAGTATTCTCCCATTTGCCGTGCCTCAAATAGGCGGATATATGTATAACTTTTTTTTTTGATTTTCTCGTAGCAGTTGAGCTTAAGGTATTTGTAAGCCCTTAATAGGCGTAGCTATATATACTATAACGTTTTTTATGAAGGTGGGATACACGGGTATATGATTTAAATTTCAAGTCTAAGAATTCAATACCGATAAACTTTTTAAAATTTTTTGTGGGTTGCTTCTGTGTTTCTCAGAAGTTATTGATCTGGACAACGACACCTAATTAGTTCTAGAAGTATGCTATATCGCTATAGCACACTTATAATACAAAATATTTGAAAAGTATTTGCTGGCCTTCAGTATTGGTGGCAAATCCAATAAAAATTACATAAACTGCAGGCAAATAGACGAACGCTCTACAGAGAAACAAATTGTTAGCTTGGTAAAAGACTTTCAATTCAGCGCCAATTATTTTGCACAAGAAAAAACTTTGGGCAACTATCAAAAGCAATTTGCGTACAGAGAACGAGGCAGTATACATGAGAAATTGAACTCACACATACAGATACACCCACACATATTAAAATACCAATAGAATAAGTTTTCGCAAAAAGTGAGGCACCGCAACCCGTACGGTTCGACTTCATTACAAGAAAAACGCGCCCACGCCTCTAGCTAAAAAATAAAGTGGGGACCCAGCTAGATAATACAAGACGATACTAGCAAATACAAACGATACTAAAAGTAGCCCAGGTAGGTTGGCTGAGCTATGGGAAAAGCAGCTGTAACAGTTTTTCGAGGCCTCGTTTTCACCAATTTCCAATAGGCAGACACGCAATTCTCGCCCCAGCACAACGCACGAAAGAGCAACGCTCTGACTTCTTTGCTCTGGCTCCGGTAATGAGACGACGCGACGTTGCCTTTGGTCGAGGCGGGAGGAGTAGCAGGTGGAGGTGCTTGGTACGCGTTGTCGCCGCGAACCCAACGAACCATCTCAGGCTTTTATATAGGGTTTTCGTTTTTCTTTTTCTTCTGTGCTTTGGCAGCTTTCGACGTTGGCTCTCTTTTGGCACACATCGCAATTTGGGTACCGGCAACAACAATGGTCACAACAGACAACGCTGGCAACTTGGAGGCCACAAAAATCCTTTGCACAAAACACGCACATCTCTGATGGGCCCAGCCGGGTCGCCCTCCTAGCCGCGGCCTAGCAACACCCACATTTCTCGTTATCTATCCGGCAGTGCATAATGGGTACGCATATGAGAAAGTAGGATATGTGAGCCAAAGCCATAAGGAAGGGCACACGCGATGGGTTGGGTTAGTAAGGCAACGACATATAGTCAATAAATTCTGCCAAACGCATTATGGAAAATGTTTTCCCGTATGTATGACTGTGCGGAATGCCAGCGAGGGTGCGAAAAGCAAGGATTGCCCGAGCGTGGGCCAGTCTCAGATCAGTTCATCAACTCACTTATCGATCCAATGTGAAATTGAGTTCGTTAGGCAAGAGCTGCTAAAACTATATTTCACGGCCAAGACATCGGTATGAACTCTGTCAAACCTAATGCATCTGTGCCGTTCAGGGCTTTCCACTTTCCAATTGGGGCTTATGTGCGGCTTCTTAGGGACAGATAACCATGTAAGTGACTTGTCATTAAAATTAAGACTTCAGGTCATTTTATGGCCTTGCTCACAAGCTTGTAGGGCCCATAAAAAAGCCAGAGTCAAGTCAGCGCATAGATAAACATGAATGAAGCCTAACGCGCTAAGCATTCCGGCCTCATCAGCCTTAACCTTTCCAGGCACGTACCACAAAAAAAACACATATATATGACTAAACTCCAGCAAAGTTGAACGACATTAAAACGCAACGCAGGAAAAATTAAATTTTTTTGTGCTCTCATCGCGCAGAACTCACATAAAAATTAAAATAAATACAGCACTTAGAGAAGAAGTTGGTAGAGGTGGGGTTGGGGCGTAAAATGTAAAAGCCCGTAAAAAGTATAAGATGCGGAAGCGAGGGCCAATGTAACTAGTGGAATTTTTGTGTGCCGATCCCGGTGCCGGTGCCGGTGCCGTCTGCCTCTGGCAACTATTAACGTCTCCTACAAGGCGTCACGTAGGTGGAAAACTAAAAAGCGAACAGACTGGCGAATAATACTACCAAGAATTATGAGACACGCCGAATGGCGACAGCCAAATGGCAGCTAAATTGCATAAAGATTTCAATAGAAGGGAGCAGAGTAGAGTAGAGCTCCAGCCGAGAAAGAGATGGGCGAAACAAAGAGCAGAGAAGTATTTGCTATATTGCTGGAACCGTTGCGTCGGCAGTTTTGTTTATAATAAATTAAGTAAAATCTATTACAATTTTCGCTAATATGTGATGCGCGTGGGCCGGCCAACGGGCCAGCCTAAGCCAGCACCAACAATCGATTGCAATCTGCTTGCTTGTTAAATTGCAAGACTGGCAAGAATGGAGTCCAGGAGATGGAAAAGAGCAACCCGTTCGCGAGCTGGCTTTGCCAATTTTCTGTTTGGCATTTGCCGTTTGGCTCGTACGTGGCAAGGCCTTGTTTGGCTCAGCTCTAACCAAAGGCTGTCTCAGTTTAAGCCAGGCTAGATAGGCAACAGCCACAAATGAACAAAAAAAGGAGAAGGTAAGGAGCAGGAGAAGAGAGAAGAAGAGTAGAGTGGACCCAGCGACCAATGGGGCCAATAAGCCGACGCTTGCTAGCGCAAAAAATGTTGTTGGCTTTTCTTGGCAGCGCTTTTGGGGAAATTTCGTTTCTTGTTCTCCCCCTTCCTCAGCCTACGTCGCGTGCTCCGCCTTCACCGTCGTATTGTGTTGTTGCCTTAAGCTGCACAGTGCTTTTTGATTATGGCGTTGGCTCACTCTTCTTTTGATGGCCAAAACCCCTTACAAAAGGGTCGAGCGTGTGTGTGAGTGGGTTGCATTGTGCGCGTTACGACTTGGCCAAATGACTTTTTGGCTGGCAAATTGCGTTGCTTGGCATAAAGAACAATGGCTACGCACTCCATATAGCAAAACCCTTTCGGGTTTATGTGCCAATCCGATCTCATCATAAACTTTGACAGCGGCTCAAAGGCCTCTAACATATATTGCGCTGCATCTATCACAATTGTGCTTGCCAAGCCCCTGCCATGCATAACGCCTCTTGCGAAGGATATCTCTCTCGCACCATCTCTACCTCAGCAGCTCATTAAAAGTCTGTAAGTTTTTTCGCCAGTTTTGTTTTCATTTCGATAAAAACGCAGCCCACGTCACAAAGCCATTGCCATTGCATGCGCCTCACCAGAGGCCCTCTCCGCTCCCTCTCCCCTGCTCGCTAATGAAGTGTTATTTCATTTTACTTATTTTTCCTTTGCTGAATGCCTTTCGGGCTTCAAAGAGCTCTGCCTCTTCTCTTTCCCATATAAATTGCTCAATCCCAAGGCAAACACCGCACCTCAACCGAGGAGATGCTTCTGCCTTGGACTGGTTGTTGTTGTAGCTGGGTGCAGCACACGCAAGCGAATGATCGTCTGAGCGGCGACACCTACGCAACCAACGTAAATTACAACAACCTCTGTGTTTGCCCCCTTTCCCCACCGCTTTCACCATCTAGCTGCTTTTCCTAAGCATGTGTAGCAGCTGCAATTAAAGTAAATAAGCTCGCTCAATCTGAGAAAGGGAGAAACCGAGAAACCTTTGCCTTCTTCTTCCACTCTCAAACAAGCTATTTTAGCTCATCAGCAACAAAAGCGCCATCGCCCACGCAAAGAGAAAAAAAATGGTCAACATGACAACGTTGACATGCGACATTAAAAGCCAAGATATACTGGTGGAAGGTGGTTCGATTTGATCCTTGGGTCCATTGCGTGCCTATCGAGGCGGACCTGGCTGGCCGTGGCTCTCAAGAGAAATGTTCGCAGCACACGCAAAAAATCGCAGCGCATTAAAATCACAACCTGTGCGTGCAGCCCGAGCCGAGCGCAAAGGCATGTTATCAAATAATGCTGCAAATGCTGCGTTGCCGCCACAAATTGCCAAGTGGCTGCAGCCCTGAAAGTCGCGTCGGCCAATTTAAATAAATAATTAATTCGCCTCAATTAAGCACAGGGCAAGGGCAGTGTGTCGCTTGGTCATTTGTGTGTCCAGTAAAATGCTCGGGATCGCGCCATGACGAGACTGACACAAAGAGTTTTCTTGCTTAGACATTAGTTGTTGGGCAACAAGAAATGCGGAATCTATTGCATCTATTCGGATGAGATTAAAAAATTAACAGGGCATAAGTGTTGCTATCCCATCGCTCTCTGTGCTCACTTCTCCTGCCCAATACGCAAATCTTTATGCACTGCACAATTCTGGCGGCTGCTTAGATTTTGCGTCTCTGAGATTTCTCTGCACCGCAGACGCAGAGATTTGTTTGAAGGCGACGCTTGTCAGAACGTTGGCGTCCACGTCTGCAGACGCTGTCTTGCATTCCGTGGAGTCCTCCTTCTTCTGCTCGACAGCTAATTTTATATTCAATGCACGCAACAGTCGCCGTTGCCGTCGTCGCCGCTTAGTTTATATACTTACTTTTTTACTCGAGCCTCGCGGAGTCTTTGCCTTTTGTTTAATTTTTTTTTGTTTTTCGCTATCCTTCCTCTTTTCACAGTTTTTGTGAATTCGTAGTCGGATTTTTTTGTTGCTGCTGCTTCTGTTGACTTCTCTTCTTTTTTTTTTTTTTTTTTTGAAGGAACTCTATAAATTCTCCAAAAACTATTTATGCTGCACATAGTTTTTGCATGGCTTGGACTAATTATGCAGCTGGATTTCAATTTAGCCCCCAAACACAAACCCTATCTCAGTCGCAGCCCAGTTCCTGGGCAGGGCTAATGTATGCGTGGGTGGCGCCAGAGCCGGCCGGGGCGGGCTTTAAGGCAACCTCATAGCCGTCGGCCATAATTCATGGGGCTTGAGCGACGGCGTCTGTTTTGAAATTGAAAGAAAATAATTATGAGGCAGCGGAAATTGAATTTCTTATTACAACCAGCCGAAAGGGACTTGGCCAAGGACCGCCCGCCACTGGAGCTGTGACTTGAGCCAACTCGAGCCCGAGCAGCAACAGCAGCAGCTCCGGCATGAAAGTGCTTGCAAATTAATTAAAATCCATAAAGTCGATGGCATTCCTATAGCTCTGGGGCGAAATTTCACAGCCAGTGCAGCGCAACTGTTCGGATTGCCAATTTCAATTTCAATTCATTCGAATTCAACTGTTTTAGTTTCGGTTCGTTCATGGGTCAAGGCTGCTGCCAACCTTGTTGTTGTGCTTTGTTTAATATGTATATTGTATTCTGATTTATCGAGGGGCGCGCCACTTTTGGGAGCCATGCATATTTCATTAGCCGCCGTTCGCATTTGAATTTTTGGACAGCTAGCGGCATTCATTGGAGTCGTGGCTGAGGTCTTAGCCTAAGTGAATTGTGCTTTAATCATATTTGATGCCAACTACATATTTTAACAGCCAAATACTCTGCGGACCTTCCCCACAGTTTTCGTGTGCCTGCATTGTTTACATGCATGGCCCAGCTCCTTTGTTGTGCATTTCACATTCCACACCTCTCTCCACGCCGCACTGCCCTGGTTCATAGGAAAGATTTTTCAATTTGGTGAACTATAATAAAGGCACGACCCGAGCAGTCTCAACTATTTGGACACTTTACAACACTAAATTGATTAGTGTCTCCCATTTTTCAATTTTACTCACTGCAACTCCAAAGAGCGCCCTTCACCTCAACGTCGGAGGCTCTCCCATCATCCCGACCCCGCCTCTTTGGATAGCCGCAGCCACAAATTACAAATTGAAAGTAGTTTGTATCTGGCGACTACTCCCGCTGGCAGTAAAAAATTTAAGTGCATAAGCAAAATAGCTGCGGCAGCCGCGGTGGCTGCGGCCGAGGCTGCGCTGCCTTTGCCCCGGGGCTGGGCGCAATTTGGGGCTACGTTTGAGATGAACGTATAAAACGAGGGAGTGGGGAAATGTAGGGAGCATGTTATGCACTTTTCCTGCGGCTACCGAAAAATTTATACACACACACACACTCTTACAACAATAAGAGCGAAACGGGGAAACTTCTAAGTGGCCGGCCGTGGCCGAAGGAACCGAGCAGCCTGGGCAACTGGGCACTTGAGGCGCAGACCCCGTTCCAGCTTCCAGCCGCTCTGACCTCTGGCCGTCCCCCGGCCCTCGCATCTTTGTCTGCGTCTCGGCTATTGTTTCATTCATGAATGCTGCTTGGGATGCTGTTGCCCCTTCAAGTTTTGTTTTTTGGCTGCCTGCCCAGAAAGATTTCGTGTCTCTGCCGTACTGCCTGGAGCGTGGCAAGGGCAGGAAACCGAGCAAGCGAGCAACCGAGACTCAGAAGCCTGAGTCTAACACTAACCCATAATTTGCGTTGCTGCCGAGAAATGAGGAAGCAGAGCAGCTGCGGTCTGCGAGCATGTAAAGCGCTTTCGAAAACAAGTGATTATCATTTGGAGTTCAGTTTTTGAAAGGTAACATAGGCCTAGATACCGGTATAGCCTCGGTAAATGTCGTCTTGGGTTATCTCTGGACACAAAATAAATGCCACTACTTTGGCTTTCTTAATTGTTGCTAGTTTGTCTGCCCAGGCGATTTCCGTCTTAGCGAGCAACAACTGCAACATTTTTTGTATAAATTTGGGTAATTTATTTTGCCCCAGTCAGTGTTTGCGCTCATCAGTTTAGCCCAAGATACATTTGTATCTTGTGCTAATCCTTTGGTCTAAATACGGCATTAGCACACACACACTCACAGAAACATACAAACTCACACACACAGAAATAGAGTTGTAGCCAACGCTCATATATCACAGAGCAAACCTCAAGCAGCTGCGATGACAACGACTGCCGTCTGTCCGTGCCCAGCTTCTGGTCGCATCGGTCCCGGGGATTAGTGGCCACTGTCTGGTGGCTTTGGCAGCTTTCTTGGCTGACTGACAACAGCAAAAGTTGCCGTTGCCGTTGTTGCTACTGCTGCTGCTGTGGCTGCATCTCTAAATGATTATTAATTATAGCGCTTAAATTTATGCTCATGAGCAGCAATTTCGTACCCCTTGCCCCAGCCCTTAAATACCCGCCTAACGGTTTGCTCAGCGTTGGGTATTAGAGTTATTGAAGTGCCAGTTGCGACCCCACGCATATATCCCCCTCTCCTCCTGGTCTTCCACTCTCTCTCTCTATACTACGTGCTATAAATGACTAATTCATTGCGCCCACTGTATCTCGATCCCTGAAGAACTCACGTGTTCGATCCGATGCCATTGTCTATTCTTAGTAGCCGCCACTTTTGTCTACATTTCTATTCATTTTATCATTTTGTCAATTCATTCACTTCAATCATTTGTTCAAAGGGGGCTCACAATGATAAAATATAAACATATATATTGCCTTGGCTTTATACCTGCATCAGGGTCTGGATGCAAAACAGGTTCTGAATAAATATTTTTTTAAATTTATTGGCATTCATTTTGGAATAGTTTTGAGGAAGTAGAATCAAAATATGTGTGAATGAAATGTTCTTTAGAAAATATGACATAATATAAGAACATTTTTCGATTTTATTTGATAGAAAAATATAAAGATCCCGCTGAAGAATTTAAATATACATACCATCTATAAAGAGAAATGATTCTTCAAACATGTCTACCGTTGTTTTTACATACCTGCAAGTAAAACAGATTAAGAATTATGATTAGATTTTGCTTACAGTTATTTCAAATGGTTAAAAATTAAACATTTCATTAGCGTCAGCTATGGATAATGGTTTCATTTGAGATGGGAAATTACCTCAACAACTGTCATTTTGACTGAAAAAAACGGAGTACAAAAGCTTTGCAACTGAAAAGTAAAAGCAATAACAACAACAACAACAACATTCTACAGAGTGAACAACAACGACAATAGAAAAAGTAACGACCTTTTTGTTAAATTAAAAGTTTATGAGGCATTAAATGGTCAACAACAAAGCAAAATTGCCAAAAAGAAGAAGAAGAAGAGGACAAAAAAATATAATAATAATAACAGAAAATAGAGGGAAGACGTTGTGCGTTCAATAGCAGTCAAGTAAAAAGTCATTAAGCCCGCCATCAACAACAACAACAGCATTGTCTCTCCCGCTCTCTGTTTGTCTCTTTCTTTCTCTTTCCTTCTTTTGCTATTCTCGCTGGCAGTGGCACAGGTCATTAGACCCACGGCATCTAAATTGCATTATCAACGCCAATAACGGGACTGGCTGTTGTTGTTGTAGTTGCAGTAGCCAACCCTCAAAAAATCCCTCTGGCAGAGTCATAAAAATGACATTATTTGTCAACGCCATAAACATATCGCGATGGTTGTTATTGTTGTTGCCGTGCAACAGGGTGGCAACTCTGTCATGTGCATTCACAGGGTGTTGACCATATGGCCAGCTCCTCTCTCAGTCTCCATGTGCCAAAAACTGCAATTAATTATTTTTTATTGAGTGTTCACTGCACTACTACGTCTACTATGTGGGGTGGACCAACATTCCACATTCAGGGTGGGGTGGGCCATCAGAGGGGTGGTCCTAATCACTAAATTTGTAAAGTATTAACGGCTGGCAACGTGACCACTGCACATTTAATTATGAAGACATGTGGCGACGACTGTGCTGACAGTTGTGGCTAATGACATTAGGCCCGGCCGAGGCTTACAGAGGAGAGCAATAGCGCAGATCATAGACGTAGAACCGGAGACCGGCAAACCAACTTAATCCGCAGCATTTGCGGCCGAGTGTATGGCATTAGGCTGGGCATTTTAATTTTCAAAATTGTTTACATGCAACTCTTCTGCTACGCCCAGCTTCCGCCAGCTTCCCTTTGCAACCCCTTTCTTCAATGAAGGGGGTTGCGGTTTGCTGTGGAAACTCATCGTTGTCCAGAGCGCATGGAAATATGCAAAATATTACAAGCATTTTTCGCCAGCCAGGAGAGAACGGACCTTAAAGCGGGACTGTCGAAAAGCCGCATGTGTGCGGCATTTTTGTGTTAATTTTTTAAAGCGAATGCTGCGGGAAAAGCGGTTGAAAGGAAAGGTGAGAGAGGACTGAGGGAAGAGGGAGGGTGAGGGAGCAGTTTTGAGTGACGTTGTCATTTTCCATTGTGTGTCAGTTGTTGACTTGCTGTGCAACAGACGAGCGACAACGTTGTGATTCGAGTTTGTTTGGCTTTGCTTGTTTTCCAACACTTTTTCTTCGACAGCTGCTGTTACAGTGGCGGAAAAGATTCTTATGTTTAGTTTAGGCTTTGTCAATGCCTCGCCTCATTTGCACAATGTAAGTCCTTGGCATTTCATAAGAAATCCCACCTACAGCTGACACCCTAGCAAAGACCCAAATGTATATTTCCAAAGTAGAGATGGGCGTCGGGATCGGGATTTTCGGGACCCAAAATTAGCCCGAAACGATTTTCGGTAGCTGGCGGGTAGGGAAAGATTTTAACAAAGTCCAGGAAGATCGGATACGTGCTTGGTCATGAGATTATGGTAAAAATTCTAGAGATATGCTCTGAGATGACGGCATTTCAGAGATACCCGTTCGGCACCTCTGCCCATAAGCATATCTCTAGAACCTCTTACTATGCCACCTTGCTGTATGGATCAAGCTGTTATCCGACCGTCCTGCAATTTTTTAGAATCTTTCCCAACCAGCCCGAAAATTGTTTTGGGACAATTTCGGGTACCGAAAATTCCGATCCCGACGCCCATCTCTATTCCAAAGCCAAAGCCAAAAACGAAACCGTTCCCGACCCCCAGTTATCTGGCCTTCATAATGATATTTTGTCAGATGACCCACTTAGATGGAGGGAAATCTAAAAAATGTTTTTCTTATGTCACGAATGCCAGCACACATATCATAAACTCCAACATATGTGTATAAATATGGCATGTGAAAAGGTCTGCGAATGTGTCTGACAATAAAAAATTGGTTTTCACTTTCCGCACGCGGCTCGATGAAATTGTAAGCAAGCTGCCCAAGAGGAGGTTACCTTGTGCTCGGATACTACCCCGAAACATTGACAGGCCGTGCCCAATGCACTTGGCTAAAGAAATTTTAGTTCGTTCCAGATTCAAAAAGGAATATGAATATGACTGATTAAGCAATACGAATCGATTGTCTACACTCGATACTTTGTTCGCCTGGGATGCGATTATCCTTAGCTTTGCTGCTGCTGTTGCTGCTGCCGCTGCCGCTGCCTGGCTGCTCTTTTATTACGTGAATTCCTCGATTTGCGTTGCCTTTTTTGTGGCTGCTGTCAGAACTGACAAACGCAAATGATTAATGTGTGTTTGCATGCGTGTAAATGTCATTTGGTGCGGGAGTTGGTGGGGGAGGGGTAGTTATAGGCGGCATTGGGTCTTGGCAGAAAGAAGTGAGTTTTGTGAGCTGTGGCGTTGCATCGATTTGCTGTCTTTGACTTTCCATTGCAAAGCTGTTGACATTTGTAGTTGCCCCTCCTTATAGCTCCTACTGCCTGCCACGACACGCACGACATGGCACAACAACAACAACTATCGACCAGATTTGACATTAAATAATGAGTTATGCTGCTGACGGCTGAGAATTTGCAACATGTGCCGTCTCCTCCTATTTCTCCTATTCCTCCTCTTCCTTGCCTCATATGCTCCCTATGCTCTTGCTCTAGCTCTTGCAAATGTCAGGCTTGGCGTCTTGGCGGCGTCTGCTGAGTGGGCGTAGTGCGTGCCTTGGGTTTTTAGGCTTGGGAATTAGTCATCACTAGATTTTTGCTCTACTAATAAAAACTTTGTTTGGCCTGTTCATTTGGCCATTTGCAGTTCGGGCCCCTCCCAAATCCACAGTCCCCCATCCACCTTCAAGTTTGCCAATTCATCATCTGTTTTGACTTTGCATCTGTTTCCTTTTGCTGCTGCTGCTGTTGCTGTTCTTTCCACTTGGCTGCTTTGGCCCTCCATGGCAATGCCTTTGCATTCGCTGTATGTGACTGTCTGCCTACGCTGGCGGCTTCTTCATCAACAACTGTCAGTTGTCTGTCAGTCAGTTAAACGTTTTGCACATTTATTCTGCGCAGTTCCGCAAACAAATTTACATTTCGCTCGCTCACAAGTGTGGCGCCTGCGCGCAGCTCTCCAAACAGTACCTGGACTGAATGCCTAATTAAGTTGCTGCTTGTTGCTGCAACTGCAATTGCAATTGTCTGTTCGCCTGTGTGTACGTGTTTACCTTTCTGAGATGTGCTGCGCAGTCGCAGTAATATATACTTTTTATATACTCTTTTTACAAATGTTGCTGTCTCGTAGCAACAGTTGCTGTTGTTAGGGGGTCGGGCCAAGTGTGTTCATGTTGACAATTTGGCATATATTTTGCAGCTGTTGTTGTTGTTGTTGTTGTTGTTGTTTTCTTGTTTTGGGTGCAGGCTACATTGCCTATTCGGTATCTATCGGATTTTGTGTCCCGCGTTGCTTGAAATTTTAGTTGATATTGCCAAAAACGTTTGTGGAATTCTACGGCAGCTGCGTCTAATTGCCAGTGGTTAGTTGTCACACTGCTGCGCATTGTTAATATAAAGCAAAAACAAACATTTGTTGAAATTTGGCAAAAAGTGATTTGGGAATTGTGTAAACAATGGCACAGATAGCTCAGAAGATATATCTATTTGGTATTGTTATTGCAAAATGGTATATGACAGATCTCTAAGTGTATTTAAAACTAAGCCTTGTGTCACACTAACAAAAGGTGTTGAAGGCCATTCAGGGAAAATCTATCAGGTTATAACTAATTTTAGGGCTGCCAGCTAAAATTTAGGTTAGGCCTAGGCACATATCAATAAGTAATGGGTTCAAGTACAGTTTACATTTATGTCCATCCAACTATTACATTATAGACGAACATGAAGCTATATATTTTCTATTACAATTTTTATCTCTATACATCGACATATCATCATTTATCTATCTATCTTTGCCAACTACAGCATATATATATTTCTATACTAATTGTCTAGGTATAAAGCGAATGTCAAATTGAAGCGTTCGAAATTGTCTTTCAAATGCCATATAAAACATTCGTATGTCAACTGACAATTGAAAGGCTCTTTTCGGCATAGGCAACTCATTAGGAAAAATGTTTATTTGGTCAGCTGCTTAGATCATTCGCTCATTTGCATTGCCAAAGGAAATTAACATCCAATTTACTTGTGTTCGGGCCCTAGTTCCTCTTTAGATCCACATTAAGCAATTACACGATAATTAACTGCACAAATGTATTTCATATTAGTTGTACAGTAATGTTGTTGTTGTCAACTTAATGTCCTTTGCATATGCGCACGCTTGTCGCGCGTTCATATCCTTTTTATTTGCCTTAACACATTTAATTAACAAAGCAATTAAGCAGAGAGAAATGCCAAACCAAGAGAAGAACCAGAGAAGAAAAGCATTTTTAATTTAATTTATATCGTTGTGTATGTGTGAGAACGACCTTTATTTCTGTGTGTGTGTTTGTGTGGCAACACTTTTCCCATCCGTCTTAGTGGCTCTGCTTCCATCTGCTCTGTTGTTATTGTAAAATAATGCGTTAAAATAGTACGATGTTATTTATGTGTGTGTGTGTGTGTGTGTGTCTGTGTGTGCGAAGTGTGAATGGGATGCAAAATGGACGAAGGACTCAGCAATGCGCATTACCATGATGACGTTTTTATTGCTGGCTACAAACAATAACATTCGTCTATCTCCTTCTCTTTTATATTGTGTGCCTCGTCTTTATCGCACTCAATGGCTTTTTTCCTCGCTCCTGCAGGGACAACAAAAGGCAAATTTATGCAAAGCAAAGAATTTTTAATTAAATTTTACACGCAAACGCACAACAAGCGATGGCTAGAGAGAACTAACTTATTTTTGGAGGCATTCGCAAAACTTTTTACCAAAGCAATCAGGGAACTCATCTCAAAGTCAGCCCGAGGTCTGTCAAAAAGAGACGTCAACCATTTTAAAGACATCATCGCATTACAAAAGAGGCCGCCGTCGATTGGGCAACGCCTTACAAAGCGATCTGTCATCTCTGACAGCTAACAGCGCGAAGAGGGAGAAGATCGTCATTCCTCATTCGATGGAGTGTTAATTAACTTCCCTCACACACATAATAAACAGATCTAAATCAAAAGTTATGCAGTCTTTTGGCATTTTACATAAATTTATATATTTCTGAGTTCTTTGCTTGATAGCAAGTCAGGCGTAAAAATGCAAGTTTATGGCACAAAAAGTGCAACATAATTTTTTCAAAAACAACATCGATCACGTAAAAAGCTATGAGACACTCACATGTGTTACGGCCTGTCACTTGTACAGCAATTATAATGCCAACTTCTCATATGCAAGAACCCAACCCTGAATTAATAATAATTCTTTTTGACATTGCGCCACCCGGCCGCACCAGCAGCTTCCACCACCGCCACAGCTGAGAGCCATGTGTAACTGTTTAACCCTATGTTGCCCACACCCTAAACGGCCCCGTCTCTCTCTCTCTCTCTCTGTCTCTATTTTTCCCTCTTGTTTAAGTTGCTCTTTAAGCAACGATCAATCATAACATGAAAAAATACAATTCATGTACTATGCAGATTAAACATATATTTCATGTTTCTCACATCCCACATCTTTTGGCTGACATTTAAAATTCTACTTAATATGAATCGTTATTTGTGCTGATGAAAAATTGGAGTTTCATTTCAACTCCATTTTATTCTTTAAAGAAAACTTTTGAATGTGTGTTTTGCAAATAAACAAACTTAACAATTAATTATAAAATGGCATTTCTTAATTAATGGTGATGAAATAGCTTCGTAAATAGTTAAGAATTATGAAAACATTTTAATGGGGGTATAATCTTAATTCCGTTCATTAACATGCCCAACGGCCAATTCAGCTTTGTTGAATGATGCTGGCCTCCCTTTATTCGACCATTTCATTCTTGGCTTAGCATTTAAATATTTTATTCAACATTCAAATGGGGCCCGATTGTCTTTCAGGCGAATCAAACTAAGCCGATTCGCAGTCAACTGGCAAAAAATCATCAATGAAAATATTATTTTCCCACATCATAGAGAGCATGAGGCAGGGGAACAGAGATACGAGGGGGATGTTGATGTAATGGAGACTGTATTTATAGGTGCTGAGTCCGGCAAACCGTGGCAGCCTCTGCAATCAAGTGAAATATGCGTTGGCCCCTGCGAAAAGGGGGTACAGAGATTATAAGTGAATTAAAGCGCAACACGATGCAGACGAGGCATTCAGAGAGGTATAAAGCCAGAGAGTTATGTGAGGGTACAGTTACTTTATTCGTGTGGAGTCGTCGGTTCATGCTTTAAGGTCACTCAACAGACAGAGAGGTAGGGAGAGAAAAAAATATGAGGCGAGGCAAGTTTGAGTTTCTATTTGCCGCACAGCGGCAATTTTGCAGCTTATGGCAAACTCCACCAGAGGCCAGAGGGGGCCAGAGGGGGCTGGGGGCAACAGCTTGGCGCACTGATGTTGATGCACTGGCAGTGCTGCAAAGCAAGACTAACTGCTGGGTAATCACATGCGGCGCTGCTTAAGCGTTGCCAAGGCAGCCGCAAAACCCAGCTCAGATGCAACTGCTGCAACAGCAGCTGCCATCGCGTCGACAACGTGTGCCATCAATGGAGTCTGAATACTCAAGCAGGGTGACCTCCTCCTCCGCACGCTTCTGCTGCTCAGTCCCGCCAGCAGCAGCAACTGCACCGTCAAACAAAAGTCTGATGTATGACTTGAGATAAACTGCCAGCGTTCCAGACTTATTTTTGCTGGCTGCCATACCCTACGCTCGGCTCTGAACTCTGACTCAGCTGTGACTTGTGCTTTGCGTTTCCAACTATTTCTTCCTTAAGTCTAAGACTGAGGTAGATTTCTATACGACTTGAATCAAGTTTCTTGCCTAGATTCGGTTTCAAAGATCTATGTTTCTAAACATAATGATGTTTTCTTTTTTTTTTCAATAAATGTATTTTACTAAGGTTCAGGCTCAGCTTATTTTAAAAAAAAATAATTTGACTTAAGATTCAGTTCGTAGTGAAAAATAGTTTTAGAAATTTCTTGAGAATTCATCAGGTCGACGCTGAAGCGCATCAATTTTACCAACTGCATCTTGCCCAACACGTAACGCCAACATATGTGTCTGCTCTACATTATTTTCTTTTTTGGCTAAGCTCACCCACCTCCCCCCTTATTTGTAAGTTTTTGTTCCACATTTTTTCTTTGCTTCTTCGCTCTGCAGTCGCCGGCGTGCGTCGCATATATCACAAAACTTCACAAAACTACAGGAAACTAGGGAGAGCTACTACATAGTTTGGTAGCCATCGCCTGAGCTTGCGGTTTTCGCGAGCTGCCTGAGGATGAGGGAGGATGCGGATAACGATGATGATGATGATGATCCCATGTGCAGGTTTTGTGTGTGCGTCAAGAGCATGAAGGTTAATAGCTGGAAGAGTGCGCTTTTTAGTTACAGGCGAGGAATTGAATGCGGCAGCTCCTGCTAGGAAATGTACACCGCTTTACCGTTTTGCTAAACATTTAAGCAGCTCATTTCCTAGGAAATCAACGAAATGGGCACAGAGGGGCATTCTCAAGAGTCAGCCAGCGACGACGATGACTATTTTTGGGCTAATGATGTGCTTTGGCCGACCATTCAACGGCCGAAGCTCAAGAGCCCGATGCAGGGTGCATGGTACCAAGCACCGGTATTGGCTTCAGCTATGGCATCAAGTGTGGCATCAGCAGCAACACCGGCAATGGCAGCGGCAACGGCATCGGCACCAAAAGCCACTCGATGTCCATCATTCATTTAGCCCCATGTTCGAGCCATGTTTATGTTTATTGACTGTTATGGACATGAGTCACAGTTAGACGACAATGACGATGCCGATGCCGATGCCGATGCCGAAGTCGATGCCAATGCCAATGCCGACAACGACGACGCGATTTTAACGGAAGTGTTACAATGAGACATTACGGGAGAGGCCCTCGATAGCTTCTCAACTATCCCTCACCAGTGCCCCTACTGTCCCTTGGCTGCCAGATATGCCTGTCCATGTCCAGGGCCCATTACCAGGGCCTTTCAGTGTCAGTCCTCTATCTCTCTTTGTCTCTCTCTCTTTCTCCCTCTATCTTTGGGTATGTGGCGTGTGTGGGGATTTGGTCTCTGGTTATTTGCTTAAGTGCAAATATGAGCAACTATTTGCTAAATGACAGTTATTGCTGATTAGCTGTCAGACATTTTGACAGCATGAGGAATGATTCGCAATTTTCGCAGAAGGAACCTGACGACGGACTTAGTGCTTTAGCTTTGACTCTGTTTGAGCTGGGAATGGGACCAGGTTAGGGTATCGCCCGCAGTTAATGATGTAGCATATGGATAATTAGAACATTAGTCTCCAACTTGGCAGCTTCCAGTTGCTATTCGCTATTTTTGTAGTCGGTAGTAAAAGCAACTTTAAATCATTAGGCGAGCCAAGCCAAGCACGAAGGCTGCTGTCAAATTCATTGGCTGCTTGAAAAGTTTGAAGCTTTTGTAATGTACTAGCACTAGCAGGTTCCAACTGGCTGTGATGTATGGCCTGCTGAGGGTTAAGTGCTTTCCCGGATAGGTTAGAGTGAGTTAATGAACAGTGCTGGAAACTAGTGAAAACTGCGTTAGCTGCGAGTACTTGACAAACGACTAGAAAGGCTCGCAGCGAATTGAATGAGCACCTAATGGGTTTGATTGATGTGAAGTTGGTGGAAGCTAAGTGAAGGAATTTCAAAGGAGAGAGATAAAAAGCTTTCGCATTGATATTCTCTATATTCACTGTACTCAATAGCTAGCACGATCAGGCAATAAACACGCATTCCCCCAGAGTATGTCTGACACATTAATTTCGACCCGTCCCGTCCCAATCCAAATAGGGTCTAGGCCATAACAATGTAACAACAAGCAGTCCAAAAACAGGGCCGAAAATTACGCATGCCTAAACGGTCAACACAAATTATGAGCCAGCTACAAACAACAATAAGAACAACAACAGCAATCGCAATAAAAAGCAATCGCTTTGCAGCCAAAAACGTTCGGACCAAAGGCGCAAAGAAGCGTCCAGGTCCGGTTCGTATGTACCTGTGCCGATCCCCGACTCGTTGGGGCTCTATAAAAATTGAATATGGCCAAAAGCGGTTAACAAACGGAGCTATGGCAGGTAGAGTGGGTCGGCCAACCAGAGCCAGTCAGAGAAGTTGCAGTTGTTGTTAAAAGTTAAGAGTTAAGAGTCGGGGCCAGCGCTTTTGCTATTTCGCCTTATAAGGTCGCGCACATAAATAAGCACAACAAATACATATATTGCATCCAGCAGCATAATGCTGGATCCAGCAACAGCAGCAGCAATAGTTGAGACTTGGGCATTGGTATGCGGCATCTCGCAAGGCAGCTGCTGTGGGCAATCGTCGTGCTCCAACACAGCAAGGAGTACCATCAAACAATTTTAACAATCAACTGATGAGAAAAGGAAATGAAAAGTCAACATAGGCCACAGTCTGTACAAAGCAAGCGGCTAGAACGAAGCTGATCTGAAGCCGAACCGGACAAAAGCCGTGGAAAAGTGCCCATCAGACCCATCGGTGGGGCTAACAGACATTAGCTGACCGCAAGAGGCCTCATCGTCTAACTTTGCCATTGA
Organism: Drosophila gaucha; assembly: GCA_035045545.1. Classification (NCBI taxonomy): domain Eukaryota; kingdom Metazoa; phylum Arthropoda; class Insecta; order Diptera; family Drosophilidae; genus Drosophila; species Drosophila gaucha. The sequence continues at coordinate 826,740 of JAWNOY010000435.1, forward strand.
GGCGGTAGTTGAAATGAAAATAGCTTGGGTCAAATATTAGAAAATTTGAGATACAACTTGAAAGTTCAGTTCAATGGTCATGTAGCTGGACAAATTTAAGAATAAAGATAAATAAGGCCTTAAACGATTTCTGCTAAGGCTTTTATAATTAGATCTCGTGTAGCCACAAACATCATTAATTCTAAGCTTGAAGCATCTACACCTTAAACTGATCCTATCCAAAGCAGTTACATTCGAGTCTCTACTCTGTTGTGTTATCTTCTCTCTCTCTCTCTCGCTCTCTCTTTCTTTCTTTCAGTGCAGTTGCAGTCTGGCTCATTGATTCCTCAAACCTCATTCCCGATCGACGATCGACGATCGTTCGATTTTGTGGCGCGCTATTAAATTGTAAATTGGTTGAGCAGCGCTGCCGACGCGGCAAACGTGTCTGAATGCCGCATTGTAGAGAGTCTTCTCCCTTTTCCCAGCCTCCCTCCTTTGTCTTGCTCCGTCTGCGCTTGCCACAGCCAACGCGTCGTGAATCGTGTGCAATTTGCTGGCCAAGCCCTAGACGTCGACTCGATTCGACTCGACTCTGGTTTGGTCTGCTCGGTTTCCTTGCATTACAGTTCCGGATTGACCACTTTTGCTGCTCAGCGCGTGGTTCGGTTTGGTTTTCGTGGTTTTGTACTGATTGTCGTATTGCCAGTATCTGGCCCCCGAGTTTGATTCTGTGGCACTGGCTAATCAATTTTTGCTCCTCTCTCATGGCTCGATTGTTTCTCTACTGCTGTGGTTTATCAACGCTTTATTACACTGACGTTTTGTCAATTCGATTGCTTTTGATTTGAGTTTTTTGTTGTTGTTTTGTTCGGTCCGGCCATTCCGTCTCTACCATTGACAGCTCGTCGAACATTTCAGGCGTTTAATGCATTTCCATTGGCAAGACCTTGAAATGTCTCTCGTCTACCGATCGTCCACTGTTGAATGTTTACTGTAGTTAATGGCTGACTTTTAATTGCTTCCCTGTAACAGTTTGTGTTCGATTTGCTGCCTTACCTTAAATGGTGCACCACTGCACAGACAGCCAGACACTGGCGGGCGGCACTTTCAGTTTTTTTTTCTTTTTCGATAATACTTTTTGTACACTTTCATATATTCCGTCACTTTTTTATAACGTTCGTTGACATTGCTTTTGCTTTGCCACTTGATTTTTACGCAATCGACCAGTTGGCCATTGTTGTTAGTGCAAATCAAGGGTTTTTTTTTATTATATCGTTTTGAGTACTTCAATTTCCATATTTTTTCATGGAGTGTCAATGTTTTTTTTGAATGGCTAGATAAATGATTTTCAATGATGCTGCAGGTGATATGTTGTTGAAATCTGGTTCGCCATGGAAATTTTACATTAAATTGATTTGGGTTTTGGCATATTTAGTTGAGTGGAGCTCGAATTGCAGATTCTGGTTCATACAATACTACTCGATCTCGGTCTTTCACACGTCCTATTTAGTGTCTGCAGATATGCAAATTAGCTCGCAATCTGATAGCTAAAAGAAGACTTTTTTAATGGCCTTCGTAATGTGTCATATATCATTCGCAGTCAGCAAACAGCTCACATTTCATCTGAGCTCTTGTCAAATCGTAGCTTCATCGAAAAACCATGTCAAACTACCTGGCCATCATCTGGGCAGGTTATTGCCACACTATCCAGAATGCCTTTCACTCTGGCTCTGCCTCCATCAAATTGACAACTTCATTGCCCCTAAATATGGTTAATGACCAAGCGTCGAAGCACAATTCTTGTCAACACACAACAAACAACAACACGCACATCTCAAAGCATTAACAAAATAATGTCAAATGGTTTTAATTGTTTCCAGGTGGTGGCCCACGAAAACTCAAATCCCAGACCTCAAGATCTGCGTGGGCTGAGTCAGAGCAAACGCCTCTTTTGATTTACTTGGCTAGCTGATGATGGTCGAAGGCCAGGGGTCGGCGGCTAGACGGGTGCGGAGTAGAATGGACGCTTTGATATGTGCCGCCAACAAAAAGTTTACTTTGGCATGGCCAACGCTCGACAGTTGCCACATGTGAGTTGGCTGCCTCCTCCTCTTCCTCCTTCTTCTTCTCCTTCCCTTCGACTGTAGCGCTGATTAATATCTCACAAATTTTTAGCTCTGTGATGAATTATTTCTTAGCTCTCGCACTTCTCAGCTGCGATTTGTTCTGGTTTGCCACAGCAGCAGCAGCAGCGAGAACAGCAAAATAAATAAATAAAATTTAGCACAATTTTCTCGTTGGCGTTTTGTTTATTTTGCGTTTGTGGTTGCTCGAATTTTATGGCTTGTTCAAATGTTTTTGTTTATGCTTTTCGCGTCTTGCTCTTTGGCTCTTTATGGCACTCGAATTTATAAGCGAGCCGATTGATTGAGTTACTTGCACGCGCTCTGCTGACTTTTGATACTCTTTCTTCCTTTTGCTCATTTTCATTAATTTCGATTCGATTAGAGGCGCTCACATGGCCCCCCTATGCCCTCGATGAGCCCTCCTTGAAATTTGTGAGCTTTAATGACTCAAGTGGCGCAAATTTGCTCGACACTCGACTAGGAAATGGGTCTGTCTATCACGTTAAGTGCAGCTTGAAGACGCCCCCGTTGCAGTTGCCAAGCAATTTAATTTCCATTTAAGGGGCCTCTCACCCGAGCTCCAACTATTTCGCGCAACTTCGTCAAAATGATTAATTAGTATTTGGCCGGGTCTCTGGCTCGGCCTCTGTGGCTCATGTTGTTGAGATCAGATCTATCTGATGGTTTAATAATCAGACAAAATTCTCCATTGTGCGCGCCGACTGTCGACTGCCGACTGTCGAGTGATTTCTGATGACCCAAAACGTGGCATGGAATGGGTTCAAAAGGCAAATACTAAATCATATTTTGTTGGGCCATTTGTTCGTTTTGACTGGCGGATAAAAAAAATTGCTAATTGTTTGTCTTTTGTTCGACGTTCGACTTTGGACGTTCGACGTTCGCTTTCTACAATTAAAGCTGAGCTGCGCATCTTCATGGGCCACGATTTCTTTCTGTTGCTTACTCTAATTGTCTTGGCTGGGATAATTCTACTGATGTTGCTCCACTGATCCTATTGTATAGCAATTACCCATTAAGATAGCAGAGAGTGAAAGTCTCGATCTGCTGTTAGATAATTGTGTTGTAAAAACTTACGTGAATTGACATGATCTAAGCATTTGCTGTATGAAGCTAACTTACCTGCAAGTAAACGGAGAAGAAAGTAAAATGTGAATAAATTTTATGGTAAATGAAAACACTTTAAGGCTGACCTATTGTTGTGGGTTGACCCCGTTGTGGGTTGTCCCAACATTTACTCAAGCATTTAGCATGCTCCAATTAGAGTATGAAAGGCCCCATCCCACTCCGCACAGCTTATTTAGGGTTGCCAATATTATTTAATTTTCACAGCTCTCGCCTTCGCGTCCCACTTCAATTCCTAACCGACGACCGACGTCAAACAGTTGCAGAAAATTGTCGAAAGAAAAAATAAAACAAATATTGACATTGCGTTGTAATAACGCTGCATTAACGGTGATGCCGAGTGCCGTTATCGCGGCAGCCGCACAAATGAGGGAAACCCAAAATGGCGATTGGCAACTGGCGACTGGCGACGGAAATGAAAAGCAAAGCCACTGCCATACTGGCATACAGCCCAATTCAGCTCGGCCAAAAGGCGCTGGCAGCGAAAGCTTAATAATGTAAATTTCGCTCTAAGCTATTGCCAAGGACTAATGGTGCGTTTAGTCAGCAACCCCTAAAAGCTGACTACGCTAAGCAAAGCAGCAAAATCAGAAAAGGAAAAAAACAACAAACAAACTTGCCCGTACACGTCACAAGGTATACTGAAGGAAAATGCAGGAGTCGGAGAAAGATATGGAGCAGAAGCAGGGGCCAGGACTAAAGAAATCATCACGAGCCGCAAGTTTGCGTGTGACGCGAATGTCGCCAGCTGAAATGTCGTTTGCCCGTTTGGTAAAACATTATTAAGCGCCAAAGATTATGCAAAGAAAACAAGTGGGAGCAAGCAAAAACCAATATGGCCGCCCCTAGAAAGAGATGAGCGTGTCTCGCTTCCTCATTATACGCTTGTGTAAACAACAGGAACAGTTTGTGTGTGTGTGTGTGTGTGTGTATGTGGCATAGAGCATATTTTTCTGTTTGCCAGAAATGTGGGGGAAACACGTGGAAAAGCCCGGAAACGAGATGCTTGGCAGGACACGTTTGTTGTTTCGCATAAATTTCATTGCAGTCAACATCTTCAATTGTTGGGGTTGTTATCGGGCTGACTCGCATATCACCACAGAACCGATCGCAGGCATGTGATTGCTGTGAAAACTGCTCCTCCTACTCCGGCTAATCGCCTTCACTTTGGCTGGCTTTGCCATGCCACGTTCCACCCGCTGTGCACTTGTCGTCGACACCACCTTTAGTGGGGACGCATATCCCAGGCGTATTCTGCACTGTGTCAACAGATGTACGCCGGCACTTCCTCTGGCCGGGTCCTTGCAGTGTCTCAAACCTTCGTTTTTTCCTTTTTATTAAAAATAAAAACAATAACGACGGTCGCACGCCTCCTCTTGGCAAAACATATATGCAGCCCTTTTTCAAGCTTTCATCTTTATGTCACCGCATCGATTTTTGTTTTCCTTCCTTAGTTGCTGCTGCTGCTGCTTCCTGCCGGCTGTCTTCATCAGACTGCCACTTAAGAGCCATCCCAGCCCTCCATTTATACCCTTGGCTAAAATTGTTTGTTTGGGGATTTGCATGATTTTGCACACGCTCCACTCCGGTTTGGTCCTCACGCCGGGGCATTGTCTCTATTAGAAGTTAACGCATATTTATTGTCGGTTTTTGCACCTTGAGCCTGCTTTATATCTGTTTTTATTTTTGTTCTTGTCTTTTTTTCTTTCTCCCTACTTAGCGACTTCATATCGCTTTGGCTTTTTTGCTCCAATGGAATTGTTAATAAGCTTGCTGTTTGCTTGTTTGCCATGCACGTCGCTGAGAGTGGGAAATCTCTTAGCCTGCAGAAAGCCTTTAGCGCCTAAAATTAGACTTCCATTTGGGCCAACAGAGCGTGGGCCCCGCTTGACAACTCAATCAGCTTGATTAACATTTTACTTTCGGTCTCCGTCTGCGTCTTAGCCTTGGCATTTGCTTAAGCATTAACCACCCGTCGATGTCTCAAGTGCTTCAAGAGGGGAAAGAGCCAGCCCCAGCCCCAACCTCAGTCCCAGTCCATAGGCAAGAGGAAGAAGTTGGCGATGAAGTGGCTTTCGAGAGAGCTGAGCCTGATTTCACTTTGGCCACAATGGATTTATTGTTTGCACTCACAGCCGAGCGGTGCTAAAAGCCATCATACTCTGATTTATTCTAACTGCAACATGAGCTGGATGTTGCGCAAGGTCAGGGTCCGGGTCCAAATTCGAAAACAAATCATAAAATTGAAGTCGAACAACAAGTGCAAGGTCCACTTTTTAAAATGATGTCATAGCTTGATCGTAGCACTCACCTAAATTGATCGATCTTTCAAATTTTCCAGCTATATTCACAATTGATTTTCACCGTTCACCAGTATCTGGTGCTTCTTCTAAAGTTGATGGCGAGTTTTAGGAACAAATTATGTGTGCACGTAAGACGTTTATTTTCGCTAACCATGATATTTGAAACTGTTTTAGATTTGCGGCGACAAAAATCTTTTAAGACCTTTGCCCACAAGCGTTGAACACAAACTAAAATCTGATTTGTAGAATATAGATATAAGCCTGAGCTTCGAAACAGCTTCCACTCGCTGCTTGAAAGTGGATCGCAAGCTCATTCCACGATCTTCGCTTAGTGTGCAAGGAGAGTGCAATAAAGATATAACTTTTTAAGATTCAAGTCGATTTTGTAAACAATTTGATTACCACAATCAATTTACTTGATATAATGAAAAGTCTTTCGGCCAGTCTCAAGTACACGATGTGCTCATATTTAAATTTCTTTTCTGATGCCACCAAAAAACAAAAATAATAAATATGCAGACCACTTTTACCGTTACCCAAGGTACTGAAGAACCAGCCTGAATTAACAGCAACAACAATACAGGCTCACGCGCCTTCGCTGCCTTCTCCTACTTTACCTTTACACAATGTGTCCCCCTCTTCAGAGTCCTCTTTCACGTGCGCTGAAATTTTAAGTGAGTTTTTCACTGAATCGACTTTTGGCTTTTAATGACGTAGACGACGATGACGACGGCGACGGCGACTCTGGGGCATTCTTATGCACCAACACACGAGCAAGCACACTCAGCGTGGCATGCGTGTGTGTATACGCACATGAAACTGTATGTGTGTGTTGGTTGTGTGTGCATGAACATATTTATACAGAAATTTAAATTTTAAAATAACAACTCGATTCAGTTGCTGGAACTTCTTTTGCTTCATTGCCAGTTGCTTCATTACCTAAGCCTGAAGCTGATGCTGAAGTTGAGGCTGACGCTGAACCTGAACCAAGTAAACGACCAATTCAACCAAGCGACCAGCCTGAGGGACGTAACGGTAGATGTGAGTAAAGTGCGCTGGCAAAGTGTGAGTGAGAGAGGGGGGAGTGGGAGAGTGGAGCATGAACTGAGCTCCTTTAAGGAAAACAGGAGCAAAATTTCATTTTGTCACGAAGCGTACGCAACGTCATCATCATCAAGCTACGCTCTCTGATCATTATGTTTATTAAATTGCCACACACACATTTGGAGTGTGTTGACATGCCTCGGATTTTGCAAATGTTGTTGTTCTTGTTTTCATTTCAAGCACTCAGCCAGTCTTTCGGCTTTTCTTTCGCCACAAGTCTCACAGTGAAAGTCACAATTATCTCACTTCCCATTTTCATTTCGTTCCTCAGGTACTCCCCAGCACTTGCTTCAAACGCCATCAAAAAGTTTCAGTCTGCTCTCATTTTCTGCACCAATTTGCATATTTTGAAACACACACCCAGACAGCATGTCAAACAGGTGTATGGCCTCAGGTGTACAAGAAGAGACACAATTAATGCCCAGGCAAGAAGTCAGCTCATCAACCCACTTCATAAATGACTCAAAGTGGATTTATATTTGTTGATTCTCTTCGTTAGGCATTGCAATATCTTTCGAACGGTAATTAATGTAGGTCTCGAACACAAAAATCTTGTGGCCCTCACACTCCCAATAAATTACAAATTTCCATTTTTCACGCCTCATAAAATGAAAAGCCAGATCATCTGAAATGGCCTAAGCATGTCGCCAAAATACAGTCAAGCGAAGCGTAATTTGCATGTGTCACATATTTTCATAACTCTGGCATCCAACACCCCAGAAAGTGCTCAACACACAAAACACCTACAAGACAACACACAAAAGACAACACCCAAAAATATGGAAGAGGAAAATCAAATAAAATGTAAAAGAAAATGCTGCGAAAAACCATTCTGTCGTCGTCGTTGTATCATTTCATTTCATTTTATTTGATTCTATTTATTCATATGTGTGTGTGTTTATGTGTGGGCTTATTTGCAACCACCCAAGCACTGACAGTGTTGTCTATGTTAATTTTTATTTATTTTATTTATGTATCACATCACACACACACGTATACAATTGTTTCTTTATATCCCGCTGTGAAGTTTCATAAAGTTGGTGAGATTCTTGCCTTCCTTGTTTGACAATGAAAATATGTGTTGATAGCTAAAAGGAAAAGTGATAAAGCAAACAACTTCATGGATTTTATAACTCTATTGTTTGACTCTTGAATCACACAGACCGCAAATTTCAATTAGCTTTAGATGCATTTTTGGCATATTAATTGATATGCCAATATATGCATAAATCAATAAACAAGACGGAACACAACGCCACGAAAAGAGAACACACATCAATTATTCGGCAGACGTTGGCTCTTTGCCTCAATGGACGTGAACTGACCACGAACCAACCATCCACTGACCAGGCCAATTCCATGGCAGACTTCTCCGTCCGCCAGTTCCATTCAATTAACACTTACAGCTCACAGCGGAAAGCTGCCAGACGCTAATTATAGACACACACACACACATATTGTTGGTGTGGGGGAGGGCACACGCAAACGACAAGTGCCCCCGGACACACAGTTTCGTTTCATTTGTTCGCGTAAATTGTATAATTAAGTTAAAGTTGTTTAACAAATTTGTACAACAATAAATTTATTAGCATTCGAAACTGTCCCGCGACAAACTGCTGTCTCCCCCGCTCTTGCCCCTCGTGTTGCAAAGTTGCATGTCAGAGTTAATTGTTGACTTAGGTCGCTGCTGGAAGTGTGCAGGTGGTAAACTGTCAACTATGGAGCCGTGGAGTCACCAATCCGCCCGCCCACATCAGCGTGGGTTAGCTGTCCGAGTCCAGAAGCACGTGTCTGTTGAAGGGAAGCGAGTGTATGATTTATTGAGCTAGCGTAAGTCCTCAGAGTTTTGGTTTTTTTTCCATTAAGGGATCCTATAATTTGTAACGTTGTGAAAGCTAATGTCAAAGCTGGTGCAAAACTCTTTGATTGGTGACCCATCAACCGGAGTGTTCTGCAAATGTCACGCTTTGGCTGCAATCCAATACCAGCCACGTGGAAAGCCGTAAAATTTGTGGCCCATATATTCAATGCACGGCACTCGATACTTCGAAATTGTGGAGAATATCGCATTTAGGCGCTGCTTGGCTCTGACTGCCTCAATTTTATGGGTACACGTCAGCGAATTGTCGCAGGACCTGCAGCCAGCTGCCCTACCGCAATCCTTGTCTCCTTTTCACACGTAATAAACGAAGCCGTAAAGCGACGTGGACGACGACACAACATCGTCGCATCCACATTCCACGGCCAAGTGTAAAAGTTGTGCGCTGCTTGCCACTTTTTATGCCTGCTCCCATCTCTGCTCCAATATATTCCCCTCCTACCCATATTCGCTCTTTCGCTCTCCAACAACCTCGATTTGTCTTGGCTTTCTTCTGCTGTACGCACGATTTGTAGTCGTTCGTGCTGCGCCAAAGTTTTCTTTTCGCCATGCCATGAAATATAAATAACATTTTCAAGCGTTGAAAAATTTATGAAATACGCCGCCCCATCAGAATAACCTCGTACCCAACACTCAAGCTATGCCAAGCCAAGCAGTCGTCCGGCAATCTGCTTGGGGCAATCTCACGTATCGATTTTCAGGATAAACTTAAGGCCAAGTTAGCCTCGTCTGGGTCTGGGTCGGAGTCTGGGTTTTCCATTCTTGTTCTTGTTCATGTTGTTGTTTAGCTACTCTGCCACATTTTCACACTTTATTAAAGCGCCAAAGTAAAAGTCGAAAGTTAGTTGTGTAGTTTATAGTTAGGACGGCGAGGCAACTTTTGCGCCTGGACAAATTTAAGGCTTGGCTGCTTATGAAAATGCATGGCAAAATTCCATCCGATGTTGTTATGCCCGATGTCCTGCGGTTATCCTTGGCCCATTAGGCAAATAATGTCGGGCATCGCTTCCCATTGTCATAATGAAAACGTAGGCGTGCGTATTATTCACGATTAGATTTCTCCTTGTTGTTGTTTACTCTTTGCTGATTTATGAACATTATTAAAACTTTTTATATCGTGATAAACTTTGCGCTCAAGGACGTCACTGGACAACAGTTACTCTATATAGCGAAATATACATTGGAATTTTTGTTCTCAAGTTTTCCAGCAACCCCTGCCTGCCCGCAGCCAATTCCAATTTTCATTTACCAGTGCGAATCACATAACAAATGCAATTGTTTAGTTCGTTGCGTTTCCTTCTGTTTCATTCAATTCTAAAGCTGAAGCTGACGCTTTTATTTTTATTTTTTTTGTACTTTGTTGCCGCAAAATGAAATTGGGGAATTTACTTTAATTTGTTTTTCGTGCCGCCGCAGCAGGCAACCCCTAACCGCGTTAGCTCACAGACCCCAACTTCCAGCTCCTATTGTATTGCTCTGCTACCCCAAAACTCCAAGCGAGCTGCTCAGCTTGCTTTTTAAAATCAATTTCGTCTACTTTTGTGGCTCTGCGCCCCACTGCCCAGTTCTCCTTTTGTTTTGTAGTTTCGTTCAAATTGAATTTGGCATAGAACTTCCTTGCTGAAATGCTTGTGTCGAGGCTTCCCTCCCCGAAAGAAAGAGGTGAAAGGCTGCTCGTTCTTCGTATTTTCTTTTTATTTTGGCTTAACCACAAGCTGTTGTTGCATTGTTTGCTTGTCAGGCAATTCGCTTTCAGTTGTTGCATCAGTTCCCAAATGCAAAACTCTATTAACTTGCATTATTGGCCAAACACATGTGGAGCGGCCTTCACTTAAAGATTGCCGCCTGCTTATTCGGCAATTCCTTAACACAAGCAGCATATTCCTTTGACCACACTCCAGATAACTACCTTCTCTCATCCTTCGTCAAACTTCTTCTTTTACAGCCAAGTGACGTTTAGTTGCCAACGCCATCGCACCTAGGTGCGAAAATATGGACAACGCACCTGACAGGGCCAGGCGCAGAGTTTCTCTGAATGCTCCGCCAGTGTCTGGTCTGTCGTTTGTCTGTTGTCTGGCTGTCCGTCTGTCTGTCCGCCTTGTTGCCGGAAGTGCCGTCCGTCTGTGTCTGTCTCCCAACCTCGTCCGGTGCGTGCTTTGTTAGCGAAAACAACGCAACTAAAAATTGCTCTCAAGGCGCCAGTAGAGAGCTCCCGAGCTCTGAGCTGAACTTTAGTCTTCCCGCTCCTAGTAACGCGCTAGGTGCGTACGCTTGCGTGTTGGAGGCGGATGGCAGGGGGAGTCTACACACGAGAGGTGTTTGGAATTTCATTAATATTTTATTACTTTTTTTGCCGACTACTGCATTGCTGGGAGTGGGGACTCTGATGTTTTCTTGAATTTATTAAAAGTGCCGGCTGCCGCTTGTGGAATATTTTACTTTGAATTCATCACGGGAGCTGAGAGCTGGGAGCGGAGCAAAAGTTGCAGCCATGATAAAATATGGCCAGATAACAATCCAAGCATCCTCGTACGTATGTTCACATACATATCTATAGCTGATCAGTTGTGCAAACAGAACTTTTCGATGTCACAAGCAGCATCGCAGCCCACTTTGTGGAGCAGGGAGATAGGGAAGGGGCGGATACTAATGAAGTCTTTTTGCCATTAACCATACAGAGATGGCATAAACAAGTTTCGAGTGCCGTTCATGTCAACGTCAGAGATAGAGGATGGTCCATTGTCGATGGCCCAAGTTTATGCCAACAAAACATGATTGAACATGATTACTGTCACACATGCCAAGCAAAAACTGACAGCAAAATGTCAGACCGTAGTCCGGTCGGGACTAGCTGTAGCTGCAGGTTCAATAGTCTGGGTAGCCGACTGATGACAAACGTGGAGCACAAAGCAAACAAACCTCGTACTTGCTCTGAAGTTATTATATTTCCACTTATTGACGGCCAAAAATGAAATGAAAACAATCAAATGACAACTGTCAGCACAAAATTTTCTATTTTCCGACAAAACTTCCCAACTGCTGTTCGGTTGGCCATCGAAGAGAAATAAAAAGAGCTCAGGAATTTCATTGTGTACCATTTTCAAGGCAAAGGGGACTTTGCAACGCCCTCCAACTAGTTGGCCCCAAAACTTTCGGAAGCAATCACAAAAAAGCAGATATGTATGTATATATATGGGGCGAACTGCGAACAGGGAATAGAATTCGAATGGAGGCAAGAGTTTAAGTAAATTATTTTGTCAGTATAAAAGAAAAGCAAGAGACGGCAAGAAATGCGCCCAGAAGTCCTCCACAAAAACCTGGAGCGCCGGGCTTTATTTGCTTACTCTTATTATCCGTATTGCGGCAGGACTGAAACTTTTCTGAGGCCTCAACACGCGTTTTTTTGTTGCACCTTGCGGATACCTTAAGAGTTTTTCTCTGCTTTTGTCGGCACACAGACACACACACACCCAACCTATTGAATCTGAGCCGAATACGTGGCGTATGCGTAATTTGGGAGGCAGCACATCAAATAAATTGCAGTGCAATAAAGCACAGCAGCCAAGGAGGAAGAGAGAGTGAGAAAAAGAGAGTGTGATAGAGAGGGAGAAAGGAAACGAATACAACAATACGAACATTTTCGTAGGTAGAGCAATAAGTGCAAACATTTCACTTTCGAGTAGAGCCTTTTCTTTACATCTCGGCTTCGAGGCTGACACAATTAAGCCGTACGTTCCATTGAGTGGGCGTGCTCTGCCCCAGCCCCTTTGCCATATTCCACTGCGTGAGTTTTTCACTTTCATTGAGCATGGGCTAATGTAAATTGCGAGTTCTGTCAGCTGCAGAAGGTTCGCAAATGCGTAAGTGAAATAATCCTTGCCACTTTTTGCGAAGGATACTTCTTAAGTGCACTAAATAAAGTACAATGTGATTTAATATTTGCGTTGAACTTATTAAATGTATATAAACTTTAATAGCCAAAAAACATTATAGTGGAAGCTTACAATATATGTATTTATGTATCTACAGAATTGTCTTCGTACTGATTAGGTAAGCTAAGCGTAATAAATAATCTTAATGTATTTTCTTTTCATAATTTTATTTAAAATATGGAAAATTTACATAAATTACTAAGGAAAGAAACTCTTTCCCATCAAAAATACAATTAAATACAATATTTAATCCTTCATATACTCTCATGTCCCTTTTACTATTTACTCTAAGCAAAAGATAAGACAATAAAATATTGAATTTTGTAAATTATAGTTTATTTCTCATATACAAACAGTAAACTTTAAGTAACTTTAAGTAAGTTTACTGTTACCCAGTCAACTCAGTAATAAGGATACGATTTGTTGCTGATTTGTTGTTGTGAACCCATTCTAACACTTTATCAAGCTGGGTCAAGATTTTTAAAGAAAAACAAATAAAAAGTGATACCAAGTATACATTTTCTGACTTTGAGATCTTATACTAAAATATGTAATTATGTCCAGAAATGAATAAACTCCATTCATTTATTTATTGAAGGAAGAGGGTGTAAAAAATATCAAAACATCAAAGCGACTTAAAAATAAAGTTTGTTCCACAAATAAAAGTGATAAGAAAAAAAGAGAGTTCTCAAGAATGCAAATCACAAACAAATTACCCGCTGTCCAGGCTTGCGACCCGGGCTTAAGAAATGAAATTCCAGCGCTCAACATTATTTCCACGAAATTAAAAAATTTACGCGCACACAATTAATCTTGGCGCAGCAGAAGCAGCAGCAGCTCAGTGAAGAGGAAATCTCGTCAGATAGATGAACAGGCCAGAAGACAAATTCCAAGGAAAATGCACAAGGTTTTCTGTTTTCTTTTCTTTTTTTTGGGCCCAAACAAGCCGAGAAACAAATGCGGCACGTAGCGAACGCTAATCAAATAAAAACATTAGGTAACATTTACACTTTGATAGTCCAACAAAAACAGAGAGAGAGAGAGAGAGAGAGAGAGAGAGAGAGAAAGAGAGAGAGAGAGAGAGCGAGAACGAGATGCATGCACGGTGTGGCTCAATTTAAGACCTGTTTTCTTTATGCGTATGCTTTTCTTCTTATTCTTTTTTTTGAGACACAATTATTATTTTACGACACTCGAATGCCTGCTCCCGCATTTTTCAGCTGGACGCAGGACACTAACGGCCTTTCATTAGGCAGCGGCAGCCACTGCGACGAGGGTGGGCAAAAGATGCCTGAAGCAGGTTATACGTTATACGATATGCATAAACTGAGGGACAGAGACAAAACAGGGACAGAGAGAGAGAGAAAGAGAGACGGCAGACGCAGATAGACAGGCAGGGCAAATGACGAGCAGCCGGCCCAAGTAACCTGATGCCTCGTCCTGCGTGTCGCATCCATTGTAAGTTGATATGCCGAAAATGTGCTAAAAATGTTTTTGTTGTTTTAGTTGTTGTTGTTGTCGTTTCAACACTCCCCGCATGCAGCGTGTAAATGTATCTTATATCTATGCAAACGCCTAATGTACCCCCACACTTTCTGTCTGCAAAAAAAGAAAAAGGAAAAAAAAAGCAAAAAACTTCATAAAAATTGATGTTGCATTGTCGCAACTATCGTAAAAGTTCCATTAGTCGAACGCATTTTGTGTAGCCGTGAAATGTGTCTTAAAGATACAAGTTTTGGTAATCACAGCGCAGCTATATGTTCAACAAGATAAGTATAGACAGGCTATACTGTTTATTATTTCGTACCATCAGAAGCCTTATCGCTGGATCATTTCGCAGTCACAACTTCCAGCTGTCTCAAGTGCCCATATCAAGCATTTTTCCCCTATATTTAACTCATATAACTGAACATGAAAACTACTTTAAGTGTCCTCTGGCATAGTTGGAAAACTCATAAGCCAAGGCTAGTTATTTACACATACATCCTACGAGTTAAATGTGCTGTCTCTCTCGCTCCCTCTCTCTCCAACTCGAATTCTAAGCACATCTCCTTTTCTCTTGACGTACAGCTGCGACATTGTTGTTTCTACTTAATGCTGCTTCAATAACAGCAACAACATCAGCTACAAACAAGCCAACAACATTTTCCATTTTCCTGCCTTCTTTTCTCTCCTCTTTTCTCTCTTTCCCTTTCTTTTCCCTGAGTGCGCCTATTTCGCTGCCTATTTGTTTTGGTCTCAAATGTATCTTAAATTTTATTTTATTGTTTGGTTTCGTTGCGTTTTGTCTTTCGTTTCGTCGTTGCTACACATCCTCTTCTGTTTTCTTCTGTTTCTATCTTTATGCTCTTTTTCCCATAAAAATGAAAATGAATTTCTCTGATTTTCTTGCTCTAGCTCCCTCTCTTTCAATGTGGCTGTGTTGGATTTTCCATCTGATAAGCCCTTGAAATGTTCTTTTCATTATCTTCCCTCTCTCTCTCTCTCTCTCTCCGTGGCTGTTGCTATTTTTATCGTGCGCCTCTAAAGACGAAATGTCCAATCTCTGGGCAGGTCTGGGCAGGGTATGGCGGGGTATTCAGTTTTGTTTATCCAGAGAACGCGCAACGCCAAATTTTATTAGTGACCGCATTTTGTTTGCCTCTTTAGTGGACCAACAGCTGGCGTCCAGTCTGTCCAGTCTGTCCTTCTCTTATCTGTTGCCTAATTTCGTCCTCTAAGCCGATTTAAGGTGCCCAGATTTCGGCGCATTAAAACTGTGTGTGTTGTTATTTTTTTTTTGTTCAGAGTCCGTTTTTATTATTTGTTGGATTTATTACAGCGCCGGCTGCCCACAGCCTTTACATATATACATTTAAGCATACACTCAAGTATATATCGGTCAAAAGTTTGACTCCCTCTTTCTCTCTCTGTCGGTCTTTGTGTTGCCTTGAGAGCTTCCGGGCAGCGCTGATAAATGAAATCT
Source organism: Drosophila gaucha (assembly GCA_035045545.1). Classification (NCBI taxonomy): domain Eukaryota; kingdom Metazoa; phylum Arthropoda; class Insecta; order Diptera; family Drosophilidae; genus Drosophila; species Drosophila gaucha. The sequence goes on from JAWNOY010000435.1 coordinate 842,174, forward strand.
TCCAGAGCCATAGCCTGCAGTCAAGTGACATATATTCGAGTATTTATAGCGACTCAGATATTTTATTAGTGATAGCTAGCAGCTGGCAGTCACTGATGAGAGGAAATGGAGTGGGCGTGGTGAGTTGGCGGCAATTGGCAAATGCATTCCCACAGCAAGCTAGATACTGAGAGTAGACCCCCCTCAAATATCATCTTTCAACGCAGATCAGAGGCAGCCATCAGGCTTCAATGTAAAACCCATTCGTGTTGCACTAAAATTTGTCATTTCATATAGTTTTTAACAACTTCTGAAAAACTCTACAGCAAACATTATTTTTTATGAGCTGCCTAGAAAAAAACGTCTTTGTACCAGCTTCAACTGCAGCTTCAGTTTGAGTTTTAGCCAACGCTTAATGCAATTAAAATAAGAAATGCTCAGCGCTCGTAAAAGCCAAGCAGAGCAACAACTCAAACAAATTTGCATTCAGTTGTGAAACATTCTATAAAAAATAATAAATTTAATGTTCGACAATAAAAAAGGCAAAACACTCGCATATTTTTATGAGTTTTGCGTGCTTCGGGCTAGGTCCTTGGGGCCAACCTAGAGAGGGAATTCGCAGCAGTTGTTGCTGCAATTACTGTAAACAATCATCAGTCAGGCAGTCATACAGCCATCCAGACATCCAGCCAGCCAGCCAGTCACTAAGTCCAGACAATGTGTTCAGCCCATAAAATTGTATACTTTGTTCGGAGCATGTGGTGACTAATGCCTCAGATTGTGGCAAACAGAAGCTGTCACAACTTTTGGAGCAATCGAAATACTATGAAGGCAGCCACATCCGCTCAGTGATATTTCCCTAGCGGATGAATAGCTCAACCCATGCAGCTCGACTCAGCAGTGTCCCAGCTTAAATTCAATTTTAAATCAAAAATAAATATCAGACACTAAGTCAGCATTAATTTTGAATATGAATTGAAAACCTGACTTGGGCCTGGGACTAACAATATTAAGGTCTGGGTTTGCTGCGGAATAAGCGGCTTTGGTCCAACAATCCAAAAATCAAATTATAATATGAACGAGTGAGCATCTCCCTTTCTCTCTTTATCCTTTTCATTGGTAGATACCCTCAACAGCAGGAAATGCCAATGAGGCGTGGCATACAAAACGAATCGCGATGAACCGGGTTACAGAATAATGCCCCGGAATGACAAAGCGACATTAACGACCTATCAGCTGGTGGTGCAACTGCAAGTAGAGAGACGTTGGAGGCGAGTGCAGAGCACGTAGCAACACCTCGCAGCAGGTCAAGTCACCTTCAACATACCTAACAAATTGTCGGTGCTAATTTATCTCTCAGCCAGGGATTGCCAACTCGAGTATTGCTCATTTGCGGTTGTCCTGCGCATCATTAAAGTCCAGGGGCCTGTACGACCTAACCCTCCAACGTGTGCCAGGGTCGAGTGCATGGGTTTTAGGGCCTGTTGAGTGTGCGTCTCTCTGTATATATATCTATACACATACATATATATGTTTGTCCTATTTCTATTCCCTTTTTATTTTGCAAAAAAAAAGCAAAGAATTGCTGCAGACAAAAAGGCCGCCTGGCCTCCTGCTGTTTACGTGTAATTTTCCCAGCATTTTTCTTCTCAGTCAACCATTGCTTTTCCACTCTTTCCCGCTCTGTTTATCCCTTCCCTGTGTGTCTGCTCTGACATTTTGTATTTCCCGACTATGGCGCTGTCAATTTTTTTGTCGCTACCTTTTTCTACTCCTTTTTTGTCGTTTTGGCCTGCTACAAATCGCTTTGATTTACATAATTCTGCGCACAATTCGACGCATAGTTTTGCATATTACTTGTTGTTGTTGTTGTTGGGTGTTTGCATATTTTTTGACAGCTGTCAGGAAGTAATAAGTTGGAATTTCGCTCGCCGGCGCCTAGTCAGCTTCTGTCATTGACAGTTTCCGCAGATCTCTCTCGAAAAAGGATGCTGCACAAATTTTACAAATGTAGCTGCCATGACGGTTGTCCCCAAAGGCGAGGAAGGCGCTGCGGAGATATGTAAAAATTGACAATTGTGAAATATTTTGCTGCCCATGTCGCAGGTCCTAATATGACAGCTGTGCTTATGGCATCATTAATGCCCGACTCGGCCCGCCAACAAGGTTGATTTTAAGGATAAGCCTCTGAGCAGCTTATCGGCAAGTGTGGATTATGCGCCCGGCCATCAGGAGTAATCTGCACTTAGACAGCAGATCACTTAGAGCAAAACAGACAGAGCTCAAACAGGTTTTTGGTAAGCAGATTAAACTGCGTAGTGTTGCTGAGAAACTTTAACTAGTATAATTTTTCAAGAGAACTAAATATATTAACTAAATATATAAATAAATATATAAGTGATTCATTTACTTAAAACAAATCTTTACAGAATTTTTGTAAAATAATAAACTGACTGATGGATTTTTGTATTTTATGGAGTGTGATAAAGATAGGTTTTTTTTTAAATTATTGTTATTTTTATCTTAGTCAAGGCCTCAATTTTCTTGTAGCTGTCGATGAACATAGATGAAAATTTTGTTAAAAAAATATACTAAAGAAGTCTTACCAGTACTTGCTTTTACAATTTTACAAACTTTTATAAACTATGTATGTATATGTATCTATGCATATCTTTACGAAACTTGCATTAGAAAAAGTTTTCTCCAAATTTTTGTCGTTTTTTGTAGCATTGGCACATCGGAAATAAAAGCGCAAACCTCAGCTATAGATTATAAAAAAAACTATACTTGAAAAGTATTTTTATGAATATTACATCGTTTTAATACAACAGCAGAATATTTAAGTGAATAATAAACTTTCAACAAATATATATATTTTTTTAAATTTCAAATTTGAATTCAATAAATTTTTATTTAATACATTGCAATAAGTTTTTATAAGCCTTGCCTATTGGTAAGCGTAAGATAAGAAACATCATATTAATGTAAGTGTTTTTTCAGTATTTTTGATAATTTCCGATAATTGTGGAAACACCTCAGAAAAACCACGTATTCTAGAATTATTTAATTTCTGCCTGATGTAAATGTTTCTATAAATCAAAGGCTATGTAAATATAATTACTGAAATCAAAATACACACTTTAAAATGTCTATTGAAAATCAAATAAAATATATATAAACAATTTAATACAATTAATTATGTACACAAAAGCCAATGAATAGCTCCCGATGTGTGTTTTGGGAAATTGTAAAATGCTTCGATGACGCACAAGCGAAATTAAACGATTCCAAAGGCCCTCTGAAAATAGCCTGCACCTATTGGAGAACAGCACTGCATCAAGTGCAAATCTATTGAAATATGCGATGCCAAGAAGCAGCAGCAAACCAAGAAAACGACCACACCCGCGAACAATAATTGCCGCGCAATCTAAACAAAAACACTTCGAACTCTGTTTATACAAAAAACAAATACATAAAACGAAACAAATGAGAGTGGTCGACTACAATATGCCCTACACAGAGCTTGGCAGAAACAGGGAGATCGAGAGTTTTTGCTCTACTTTTAATAAAAAATACTTGCAGCAAACAATTGAGAGTAGTCGACGAAAATATACCCTATATAGAAAGTAACACAATTCAAAGCGTCTATCAATCTACCTACTATCTAAATTAAATGAAGTATATGATTTGTCAAGCAGAAGATGACCTTTTAAGACCGTGCTTATAGAGTAAACCACAATCAAGCCTCATTTACTTATCAGTTAATGGCCGGGCATGCCAGTCTCCTTTTACAGGGCAACAGAAATCAACTTAATCTAAATACTAAAACGCATTAAGATCTTATGGAATAAGAATTTCGCAAAGAAAAATCGAAACCGAACCCAAATAAACAAAATCGAGTGGTCGAAAGGGCCAAGTGGATACTCAAGAACCACTGCTGGGGCTAAAGGTGGAAACACAACCACGAATATGTGGGGGTGTGGCCTCATTAGCTGCTCTGTGCTCATGGGTATCATAAACTAATCAGGGGCAGCATAAACAAATACATTTTTTTTGTATTTTTTGCGCAGCTGGAAAAATCAGTGTGAGAAAATGGAAATCGATGTGTTTCCACTTCTAGTTTCCATTTTGAATTCGACCTTGTCGAATTTTAATTTCGAAATGCGTTTCGTGCTTCTCGACCAAAAGTCACTTAGCTAATTCGGCTAATTGGGGCTGGCCAAAATAAAAATGTAGTCAGTGATGCAAATCGGAAGCCATAAATAAACATAAACATATATACAATTTTCTAATATTCGCGGCAATTGATGATGTTTTTTTGTCTTGGCTTTGGCTGTTTTTTTTTTTTGCAATATTTTCACACATCAACAGCTGCCAAGCGAAGAATTTTTCTCATTTTCTATTCTCTGCGTATTTTTATGCCACCATAAAAAAACGAAACGAAACCAAAAGAAGGCGCAACATTTTCGCTCAGAATTTTTATGGCATACTGTGGGGTGGTGGGAGGAAGTTGAGAAGAGAGAGAGAAGGCTAAAAGTTAGGGGGCGCTGACTGTTGGTAGGAGCTGTGTTGCCTTTACCAGCTGCCCGCTGAAGTGGTTCACAATTTACGAGCCGCTCCCCCTACTCCCCATTGGGCAAAGCCAACATTTTATTGAATTTTATTTCATTCGCCAAAAGTGAAGTGCCGAAAGTCGCCTTTCTTGTTGTTTTTGTTTGTGTTGTTGTAGCAGTAGCCGTTTTGCAATTTATTGCTTGCAGTTACGAAATTTATTTCTGTGTTTTTGCTGTAAATTTACAATTTTGTTTTGCGGGATTCTTCACTCAAGTTCTGCAGGTAGTAAACCCCTCCTCAGCCGATTTCGCTCTTTCTCTCACTCTCCCTCTCTCGCTATCATGCTTCCGACACCTTGTACGCAGCATAGAAGCCTTTCTTCTCGTTCTCTCTCTGCCTTCGCTTTTGTTGTGTGTGTGTGTAATTCGCTTCGCCTTCAATTGTTCAGCAATTGTTTTTATAGCGCCAACAACCGGAGGAGATGAAGTAAACGAGGAAATACCAGAAATAAAGTTATGTAAATTACATGCGTGTGTATGAGTGTAAAAGAGAGATAGAGAGAGAGACAGAGAATAAGTTTCGGCGAGCTGTCGGAAATAATAAAATTGAACCAAGAGTTTGCACTCATATTTGTGGTTGGCTATAAATGGACATTCATTCCGTTCTTATCAATGGAAATCTACTCAACTATTTATTGGGGAATGTTAATTGAGAAAATGTGCGCAAACTTGCATTAATCATTTTCTTATCGCTTTTAATTTCAATGCTGCTACAGAAGCTTAAAGAAATAAATAAGTAATTCAAGTATATAAGACTTAGCTATAGATATCAACAAATTTGTCAGATATGAAAAAATAGTTGCTGGGATTTATGTGAAAGGCAGCGGCTTAAATTAAATTTGCCACAGCAACAAACGAGGAAAAATCATTGTGAAAAGCGGCAAACACAAAAAGGAGGAGAGGCAGAAGGGCGGTGTACCTACTGCGAGATGCAGGCAGCAGGCAAACAAACCCAAAGGACAACAGGCAGAAAGGACAGAGGACGGAGAGAACAGACGGAGGCTCGCAATTGTAACCAAACTCCACTCGAAACCCTAACTCGAGAGTTTTTCGAGGTTTTTCCCTCTTCTAACAGACGCCGCAGCCGCAGGCGTCGCATTTGGAATTCTTTAACATGGAAATGGGAATGGGAAATGGAAAGGGATTGAAATTGTGATTGGGTTGGAACAGTAGAATGGAACGGTGGGCTGCTGCATCATTTGCTGGCTCTATTCTTTTTCTGGCTGTAGCTGCTTTGTCTTTTATTAATAAGAAAGAACTAAACCCGCTCGGCAAATGCGCTCAGCTGGAAAAATCGGAAAGTCATGTCTCAGTCCCAATCTCGAATGTCGAATTTCGAATTCACTTTTCCGGCTCAACGTGGCTTTTGTCTAATTTGTTTAATTTATGCAAAATGCTATCAGCGATAAGCACCGCTAATTTCGGTTAAAGTTTTTCGTCCTGGCGGATTTTATGAAAATGAAAATGAGAATGAACTGCGGCATTTTCATTTGCCAGCTCGTTGGCTCTCAAAGTTTCCCATCGGCAAACGGCTTAACGGGCTTAGCTCTGAGTTGGCTTAGTCCAAATAATTATTGAATTTCCATCGAAGCCACCAGCAATGCAATGAACTATAAGTTTCTCACTAATGAGCCAAACAGTTTCCAGTGGGATTATCTCCAATTAATTTGCTAGATCAGTCACTAAGCTAACGACCATTATCTAATAATGCGTTTTCCCAAATTTTCAATTTAAGTATTTTCTCAGTTAACGAAATTTTGAAACATGTACAATGTTTTGTAACATAGCTTTTGCTATACGATTTTCTTCTATCTTTTATATACAGTATTTTTTCTTTACTTCCGATATCGATTTTGGAAAAATGTAATATAGCTTGTATCTTTTTATAATCATACTAATTTTTTATGAAAGTTTTAAGAGAAACTGAATTGAATTTTTTATATGGTAAATTTTTTTGTTGGGTGTAAAATATTCCAAAAGTTAAATTTTCAAATATAGAGAAAATAAATGTTTAAAGGTGAAATGACAAAATTTGAATTTTTTTCATTTGTTGGGAAATACTAACTTTTTAGTATTAGAATGTAGAATGTGGAACTTGCTTCAATAAACCTCACAGAACTATTCTATTTTTTTCTCTTTATCTTTATATTAAGGTCTGAAAATTTTTAGGCCGTCCTCGTATGGAGTTGCATATTTTTTTTTTTTTTTTAATTTTAAAGCATTTTATTTTAAATCAATTGAAGAAATTTTTTTTTTATTTTAAAGCGTGAAGTTGTTATTGAAACTTAAAATTTATTTTCTGAGAAATATAACTTTTCAAAATTTTAAAAGTGTCCTCATAAAATGATACAGAAATATTTTAAGTTTTCAATTTTTGTCAATATCTAATATGATTTAAAAACAAACAAATAATAATAGTAAAAAAAAGTATAATGATAAAGACGTTTAAGGGCTATATTTCTTTATTACTCCAATATTTCATATTTATACCACTAATTCAAATATATTTTTAAATTCTCTCACAAATGTCCTAAGATATATTTATAGTTCTGAGTCATAAATATCTAATTTATTGATTAATTGGAACTTTTTTATATATGTAACACTAACCTATTTTATCTACCTATATAGCCGCTTGTAAATGAACTTTCAGATTAGTCACAAAATATTTATTTTATATAATATTCTAAAATAAATGCCACAAAAAATATCCGTTAATATTCACAAAACAATCTTATTTAGCAGGAAAAGTATTTCTATAAACTGCAATTGAAGCTTTTCCTCGATGTTGTCTCTCTGTGTCGGAGTGAATCCAAACCCAACAGCTATATTTCTTAGTGCTGTCAATGTATCGAAAGTGAATCCAGATACAACTGATATAGCTGTATCTACTGCTATAGTTGTTGCTGCTGCAGGTGCTGGTGCAGGTAGTATTACTCACCTTGTCTGCCATGTGTGCGCTGCGCCGTAGAGTTGGCTGTGGTATCCGGTGGACGATGCGGCAAATGTTGATACTCGTAGTCGTAGTGCGAGGACTGTTGAGCGGCTGCAGCGGCGGCGGCGGCTGCTGCGGCTGCGGCTTGTAAATTCTGTTGGTTTTGCTGCTGCTGGTGCTGGAGCGTTTGGCTGTGCACCGGTGCGCCAGCGGAGGGGGCGTGACGGCCGGTCATGGGCAAGGTGCCGGGGCAAGGGCCGCCGCCCGCGTCGCGGCAGTCGAGCGTTGACTCAAACTCGTAGGGATTCATAGTGGTCGACTCCAAAGGACATTCGTCGTCGTCGGTGTCGGTGCCACCGTCGTAGAGGCTGTCCGTGTGACGGTATGCGTGGAGCTGGCTCTGCTTTGAGAACTTAATTTTGGCGGCTTTTGGTGGGGCCCGGAAAGCCGACACTCGCAAACAGAGACAGACGAAATAGATGAGGCGAGAGGTGAGAAGAGGAGAAAATAGGAGCGAAAAGAGGGAGCAGAAGGAAGTCAGCTCCTAATGGAGCAGTTATCGCTGTTCAATAGCAACTCTTTCAGCACTTTTGCACTGCACTTTCAATTGGGCTAAGCGCCAACATTTTATCCCAATTTCCTCTTGATTTCAATTTCAATTTTTGATTTCTTTGTTATGCTTTTGCTATTCGTAGCACATTTTATCGATGTCTTCAACACTTTCGGCACTTGTCTTATGCCTGCTTCTGCTTCTGGACAAACAACAAACAATGCAATTTCACAATATTTCAAATTGATTTTGGTTTGCGATTTCTGTGGCCAAATTTCTTGATGCACGAATTCAATTGAAAGACACACGCGATGGACGCGACAGCACAAAAAATGACAACGAAAAGGAGACAGGACAAGACAAGCAAGAAGAGAACTTCGACACACAGGTGCGAGGGAAGCGGTAAATTTTCTTCTTTTTTTGTGTGTAATTTTCGTTTGCTTCAACTTCAACTTGAACGTCGAGTTCGAGTTCGACGGTCGTTTGTTGTTTGTTGCGCGACGGCCGCGTGGCGTGCGGGTCGGCTTGGATGCGAAGTGAATTCAGCGAGCGACGATTTCAAACTGACGTGCTTGCACGAACTTGTTCTGTATGCTGGCATATACGCGAGCGATGGAAAGAGAGAACAGTCGTGCAAGCACGAGAGCGAAAGAGCGAGCGAGTGAGAGCGCGGGCTGTTGTTGTAGCAGTTTTCGTTCAGTTTTTCGCCGCTCAGAGAAGCTAAAGAGAGCAACGCAGAGCGCGCAAGTGTCGTGGGAGGGCTCTGATGCTGCGTTCATTGTTGTTGTTTTACCCGTTTGACTGGTCTCTGCCGTCGCAGCGAACGCTCTGCGCATGACGTCGCTGTCGGTGCGCTGTCGGCAGCGCTGCCGCCGACCCCAATCTGCAAAACGCTTAACGAAACTCCGCTGATTAGTTTTGAAGGTTAAAAAAGTGCGTTGAAGTTTTCTTTTAGGCAAAGCTTGCAGCGCGACTGCAAGGGGAAATGTATTTACAGCAATGCGGCTAGGGGTTGTTACTGCCCTCGCTGCATCTAACAGTTTCGTTCAATTTTATCTGCTGCTAAATAACATTTAGCAGTGACAGGAAATAGCGCTAAAATAACAGACGACGCTTGCGGCCATTTACATTGTCACTGTTATTTCTTTACATGATGTTGTCTTTAACATTTTTAGAAGATTCCTGTTTGTTGGATAGGTAAAATATGTATGTATGTATGTACCTTCAGGTATTAATCCGAAAAGTTTGTTATTTGCATAAGGTTTAAATTTATATAAATAAATAAAATAAAATCTTTTCAATTAAATAACAATTTAAAAACTAAATTATATTCTAACTTTCAATTATGTTCATATGTACAAAAACATTAGTTTTATATTAGTTTCAATAATTTTTTCTATAAAAAATTTAAATTTTTAGTTACCTGTGATTGTGCTTAAACAAAACAAATGTCATATTTTGTATGGGTCCTTCGAAACGTATAGTAAACATTGCAGTCGGGCGTTACTGACTTTATAATAATCGTTCATGGCCCAAATAAAGCTAAGTTGCAATACTTAGGGGCGGACTGTATAATTTATAGCTGTATCTGTGGACAAGACGAACTGTAATTCACAGTTGATCCTGTGAAACAAAATGCCTCCAGTGGGCGTTGATTGCTATATCCCATTAACATTCCAAATTTGAATTCTCTTGCTTCAATACCGGCTAAATGCGTTTATGTTCTTACAGTCATGCTGACGGACAGTGCATAAAACCAATATACTCTTTTCACTTCGTGAGAGAGTATATAAATGAAAATAGAAATGGAAATAATAAAACTAAAAACGAAACAAAAAATTCTTCAACTTCATTAACGTTGCAGTAAAGTTCTGGTCCACAATGCAGCAAGAGGAACAACCAAAAAACTTTGCTTAGCTGCCGAAAAATGGGCAACACAGATTCACAAGAGAGAAAGAGACAGGAAGAGAGGGCGTGAGAGAGAGGGTAGGAAAAGTTTAAAATGCTGACAGTGAAGTTGTCATTTAGCACCAAGAGCCAGGGCATGCACAGTGTGTCCAAAACTCTAGCTAACGAAGCAACAGACAATGGACAGGGCAAAAAAACAACAAAAAGAAATAAAACCGAAAGAAGCAGCAAATTGCGTTATAAGCAAAGTAAAGGACATTTCGCTAATGGCTTTACTTTTGAGCAGGTTTTTGGTGGCCAATCCTCATCCGCAGCCACACACTCGTGTAGCGGAAGTTGTTTCTGAAGCTTTTTTGACAGCTTTGACGCAAGCGATGCACAAGAAGAAGAAGAACGATATGAAGTTGAAGAAGAAGACATCGTACTTGCTTTTCACGGAATGTGGCAACGCCGCACGACGCTCGATGAGCCTGAAACTGAAATTATTTGCGTAGGATTTGCAAGTGCTTTTTCTCATTTTCATTTTTTCAGACTGCTCCCCCGCACTCTTCTTCTACCGCTTGCTGTGTGCTGTCGATGAAAAGTCAATTTCCTGTTGTGCACAAAATGTCATACATTTAATAGACGACTAGAAGAAGAAGCTAAGACGCCAGACTCGGGGAAACGCATCGAGCGATTCGCTTGTAATTGACGCATTGCAAGCATTTTGCCAAATAAAACAGCTAAAGATGAAGCAGAGAGGGAATTATTAGAGGTCACAGGAAGTCGATAAAAATATAGGAATTCAATAATGATTAAGAATGAATAAAATGGGACTCAAATTAAAACATTTCCCAGTTAACATGTATGTATAATTTACATTAACTACTAACTAAATAAACAATTAACAAGATCGTTGCAGTCGGACTGCATCTATACTCGTTCACGGTGAAAATGCGCCCTAATTTAATCAAATATTATCAGTAGAGTGGTGCAAAATTGGGTTACCCCACAGCTTTTCCCAGTTTGCCACGCCACAGGAAGCGTAAGTCAATGATTTTAAGTCAGTATAAGCAGGAGGTAAACTGTAACTTGTGTAAATTTCCGAGCTCTAGCTCTTTAACTGTAGAAGATACAGTTGACCTGATTTGCCACACCCCAATGGACGTAGCTATATATATACTATATCTTTTTGGGTCGGGGTGGTTTACATGAGTATATATTCTAAGCCCCTATTCTTAGACGGCAATATTGGCGAATGTAATAGCGTTAATATCTGAAATATATATCTATTCCCGATTTGCCACGTCACCATTGGGGATGGCTATATACAATATGTTCAATTTTTAGATGAGATCGAAAACTGTACAAAATACAGTTTCATCCGATTTGCCACGTACAATATATTTTTCTTAGGGGTGGGATATGCGAGTATATATACCAAATCCGAACTTTTTGACGTTAATATTGCCGAAAATAACACTGTTTTAGTAAAAGATATAGTATTTCCATATTTGCCACGCTCCTGTGGGCGGAGGTTTATAACTTTTATGTAATCTTGAGAGCATAACAACAGATGCATACATACAAAAGTTGACTATTCTAGCTCCAAAACTGTAGAAGATACAGTTTTATCCGATTTCCCCAATGGGCGTAGATACATATATACACTAAAATACATATTTTGGTTGTTATTGATTAAATTACAGTTGCTACACAAACAGGTACTCGAGTACAGAATGCAATTTTGTTTTTACTTTAAAACGATGCTATACATACATATTTGACTAATCAAATATGATCCATATATTTATTTTCTTATACATATAATATTTTTTTTGGAATAGGATATTATTGAAAACTATTTATCTATCATTTTTAAACAGCACTGGCACTGGCTAACTAAGGCCCTCGGCTAACACAACGTTAAATCACTAGTCAGGAACCCTCGCTTTGAGATCTTAGCAACCGAGATAGTTTTTTAAAGTCTTAATTCACAATTAAAGCGGAGCTATTTAAAATCTTGTAGATAGTCAAATGTTATTCATAGGCCAGCAAATTATTAAGTATATACATAAATATATTCGGGTCCCATAAGCATACATTAAGCATGAGATTGCTGAATATATACCATTTAAAAATAATAAATATTTTTTCCAGTTTTCTTTTCCTCTTTTTATATTACGTAATATAAGGAGTATATTTATTAATATTAATGTGAATTAAAAAATTTGTATGAAAATTAAATATATTTTAAAATATATACAAACTATATTTTATACGCTTACAATGGACTTATTCTATATTTGGTTTAATTCTTATGTATACATCTTCCTTCACCGTATCAAATAACATTATATTTGGGTATGACTCCTAAAGGAACCACCTGTGATCCCTGTCAATTATTTTAGTTATTTCTTAACGCTGTTGTAGTTGCAATATAAAAACTTGCTTCCAAACTGACTTCCCGTTTAGCTAGAGCTCAAATTTCTTTAAAAAAAGGTTTCCTTTTCCTCATTCTACTTCATTCTGACCAACAGACTTTGCACATTTGTTGCATTTCAGCTTTATTTCTCCCTCTCTCTCTCTCTATCTCTCTTTCTCTCTCTATCTCTTGAACTTTCACATATGCATTTGGTATGTTGTTGCAGCACAAAACACCGGTGCATTGTCCTTTTAGCCCTGTACTTATTTTAGCCACGAAATTTGATTATCTCTTAGAAGCAACAGCTTTCAAGAGCTGCAACAACAAGTGTCCAAAATTATTGTTGCTCAACTGTTGACCCGGAATCTTCTTCAGCGTTGAAGACACTCGCGGCAGCAGCAGCACCAGCGGCAGCAGAAGCCACAGCAACAACCAACCGTTGCGGCATTTCCTGCGTCAATTTTCACAAAAAAAAGAAAGAAAAGAACACACAACAACAACAATGTAGGAAAATGGCTGGGAGGCAACGTCATCCAATGGAATGCAGGTCATTTTGGGCGCTTTTCGAGCCTCTCGAGCGGCTCATTTTGCAGGCCATGTTGTTGTTGCTACACATGTGTGTGAGTGTACGCACGTATCGATCGAAATATACGCAAAAATTGTTCGCATGTCATTTAAAAAAACAAAAAAGAATTGAACAGGACACGCACAAAAGGACAGGACGGTCGGTCGGAAGATGGCTAGAGCTGACAATGAGTGGCAGGCACTTTGTGCCTCGGCCGACCGACTGACCTCCTCCTCCTCGTGAAGCCTCTCGTTCGCATCGTCAGTAAGAGAAATAAAATTACGCGAGATATTGAATTACGCTTTTTAAATTAAAAAATATTTTCGCGATTGCATTAAACGAAAGGCAAACTAATTAAAGGGGATTTCTTCATCCATCCAGCCCGCGTTGCGTCCATTGTCGCCCAATGCAATTTGTGAGCTGCAAATGAAGTTGAAGTCCAGGACGAAAGGGGACCGAAACAAAGGACAGCGCAGTCGTAAAGCAGAAAAAACAGATATACTATATGCATCTCTGGCCCAGGTCAAAAAGTTCAGGATCTTCCCTTCCACATTCAAAAAGGAGTGAGGAAATCGACGGCTCAGCTGATAATAAGTTACAGTAATCCCTGAGTATCAATGCAACTAAAGTTGTGTCATATTATTCACAATAAGTCGATCGACTTTTTGCTCAGTTTTTCAATTCATGAATGAATCAGTTCTTGAAATATACGTTCTATTGAGCTGCCGATCGACAGAAACTGAATAACTTAATTGACTATTTGTTGTTGCTATTCATCGCCAATTGAACAACTACCAATTCAGCTTACAAAAATATGAAATAACTAACGATTCAATATTATTAAAACCTTCCATGCTCCATTTTCCATTTCCATTGTATCGTATCATTACAACATTACAATATATAGTTGATATGATATAGTTAAAGCTTCTTAAATAATCATTTGAGCTTATTCACCAAATGGGACTGGAATTATTGTAGAAATTCTATTTCTCATAAGAATGGATTATATTGAACCGACCATTGAAATGAACTATTGAACTTGAGTATCGACTCATAAATAAACGATTTTAAACCAAATTAATCTAAAATGTTTATATCTAATGGCAACCACTTTCCAAATAACATTTCTCATTTCTGATTTCTCAAATCCCGTTTTCAATTCAAACTGCTTGGAACCTGCCAGCATTCAACAGCTGCCACTTAGACCAAGGACGATATACCGTTGAAAGAATTATTGAGGCACTTGACGATGCCCACAACCTCCTGCTACAGCCGCGAAGTCTGCGGGCCAAACAAAAAATGCATCAATCAATAAAGATCTCCGCACATAATAAGCCGCAGTCAAGCGCCGCCGCAAGCGCTAAGCGGGTGGCAGCTGCTGGCTTGACTGCTTCTACTGCTGCTGCTGTTGATGCTGCTTCTGCTCCGAGGGCATCATTGACGCTGGCAAGCAATTAAACGCCAAGAGTTGCCGCCAACGAATCCGACCAAGGTGTTAATCGAATTACAGCCTTGCGCCTCGCTCCGCTTCTCGCTCAAAGGGAACTGAGGTGCAGATAGGAGCAGCTGCCACCGCCACGACTTCATTTTCATTGTCAGTTTCGTTGCATTTCCATATTTTCAAATTTGAATTCTCTATTTCCACAGAGCTGTTCTCTGGCAGGACTTCTAGACGCCTGCCGACATTTTGTGGGCTACAAATTCAACTGTTGGCTAACCAATGCTTCGCCTCGGTGATGTGCTCGTAAAGAAAATTACACACATGTGTGGCCTCTTCACTTGGTGGGTGGCTGCAGGCAAAAGCCAATGCTGAAAGCCGAAGCTGCAATTACAGATGAGCAAGCGCAGAGATATGAACACGAGAAACAAGAAATTTCATGCAACCGGCACAGAAAAGAAAACTACCTCATATCCTCTCGTGACACGATACGGGCGAATTTACATAGGAATTTCAAGGTATTTTTAAGCAGACAGCCTAGATTAGAGATGAATAATATATCATAAAATAGTGTACTCAGCTCTTGAAATATCTTATCCTAGAGGCTATTATTTGCTCTCCACTGGCTATGAGCCGAGTTTTCCAACGTGATTTACTTTTCATCAATTTGCAGCCTGTGTGATACCTTTACTACATTTATATCATATATCTATATCTTTTATTATTTCTTTAACAAATATTTTAAGATAAATGTTGCACACATCAAAATATTTTTTAAAATTGATTTTTTAAATAAATTTTATTACATTACTCTAGCATACATATTTGTAGTCCCGTATAACTTGATGGTCGGTCGTGCTTGTTCATGTCGAATCCTTCGTGTCATCAGGACATGCATCCAACTCCAGTAGATTGTCATTCGCTTGTGTGAAATTTGAAGAATGTTAATGTCTAGCTGCATTTGAGCAATTTGTGGCACAGACGAATTCACAAAGTGATTGGAAGTCCTTTTAAAGGTTCGTGGCTGAAAGGAGTCTTCAGAGTGGACGACGCCATAAATGAACTTGGAGTCCACAACTGGAATCTATTAGGCGACAGCTAATTGTTTTACAATTTGAGCCAGTCAAAGCAAATATTGAAAACTTAAGCGCTATGGTAGAAGAAATACAATCTTAGTTTTTAGGACTGTTGGCTGTATAGGAATTATGGGGAAGATTCTTTGCTGCTTGGCAGCAAATCATCTTTATTTGTAGCCTGGCAAGGACCTCTGAAGCTGTCAACCACGTGGGCACTGTCAACACTGCAATTACGAAACAATTTCGACAGCATGTTCTAAAATTGGAGAGCCGCAGCCGCCTCTCTGAGGAGGGGGCCACACACATAACACGCCGCCAATGATCGTCATCGAGAGGCGTTGGCTGTCAGCGAAAGATGAAAAAAGCAGCAGAATAAAAGTTGAAATGGTTGGCATAAAATTATGCAGATGCAGATGGAGGCGACTTTACCAAATTCAATGCCAGAGAATAGCGACCCTACCCAACCAGACTCTCTCTTCCACTGCTGTAGTTGTTGTTGTTCATGTTGTTGTTGTGCACACACATTTGGCAGCCGTTTTCAACACCTTTCGAAAACTCACGCTTCATTTGCATGTAACCATGACACGACAGACACATGGAGCAAAGACCGCACGACCACCGACGCTGACGCTGAAGCTGACGCTGACGCAGACGCAGATGTAGACGCAGATGTAGAGACTGAAGTCGGTTGGACTGCCGTCGAGTCCTGGGGCTGTTGGTAAGGTAGGGTCCTCTTCGTGGTGACAGCGCAACCGAGTGACAACCGCAAAGTAAGACCGCATATATCAGAAATAATAATAACGCACAGAGCCAAAACCAAATTGGAGGTTGCCTTTGGCCTGACAATCGAATCGTTGCAAGTATATTTGCGAGAGTCGAGTTCGGCGAGGTGGGGGCCTCTTCCGCTGCTAACGACACAGCTGCATATTTTGTCAACTACATATACATATGCTAAAATGCCAAAAGGGTTTGCCCGACAAAGACAGAGACTGAATCGTGGGACGTCGACTTTCAGAGAAAGGAGAAGTCGAGGTTATCTAAGAACCTTAACGAATGTGTCGTCGTCGCATCGCATGATGATGTCTGTCAGGCCAAAAGGTGATAAGGAATTCGATTTACCAACCCACAAAATCCGCCCACTGCAAAGTGGCAGCTCTTTGCCAGCTCAAAGCGCCACAGGATGCGCTTCTACTTGGCTTTGGTAATTCACAGCGACTCCCTCGGCAGGAAGGATATATTCAAGGGTGTTCCGAAATAATTTGTAATTGTTATATGAGATATCAAATGGCAAGTGATGATGAGCCAGGTTACGTAAATTTACTCTGCTCCACAGGTTAGCTGTGGGTGTATTCAATAAGAGACTCTAGAGAAGTCTCGAGACAGATGTTCTAATCAGACAAGACTTCAATTTGGATTAGCAATGTGCTTTACACATTTTACGTAAATAAGACGAATAATATATTGTCCATGTTTAATTAGTGGAGCCAAGTCATCCATACCCCATGAGAAATGTCCTTGTTCAAGATGAGGAGCTGGGTCAATCCTTTTGTCTTCCAGTCGATCAATATGCGTTGACGTGTCGAATTCAAAAGCTAATAAGCCTTAAGCCCATACATACTCATATATTTATTAAATGTGACTTAAAATAAAAGTTACACTTTCTCCGATTGCATATCTTTTTTTCATCAAATTCCCTAAGGAATATAAACATACAAGGCGAGATTTTTTAATATCCCTAAGGTTCCAAGTTTAACTATCATATTCTAGTAGATCTAATAAGAATATCGTTATATATCGATATTGATATTGGTTCAATACATAATTGTTCAATTTTACATGTCGAAGATTTGTAACGTTCTTATTTTTGCTTTTCTGATTTTCCTTTTTATTTCACTTCCCGTTTCTTGACCATTATATCGCTTTTTATTTCTTCATAATTGCAATTTAATTTGTTTATTTCGAGCTTTGGAGCGTTGATTGCTCGGTTTTTCCCGAAGGGGACCTGCCTCCCTTAGCGTTTTCCGTTAAATACGAAATGAATATGGAGCAGGCTAAAGAGGCGTGGATGAGTTTTGTGAAAGATATTTATGCAAATCCATGGAAATAGATGGCCACGAGAGCGACATAGAGCGAGGCGAGCAAATTCATCAGCTGTCAGCTGATTGGCTAGCCAATTAACTTCACTAAAAATTTTAGGAGCCATACTAATGTCATTTCTTTCTCTCTATCGCTCTCTCTCTCTCTCTCTCTATTTCTGTTATCAATCTGCAGCATTTGCATTTGCAGCTGCACGTCTCACGTTTTTAGAGCTGCTGTTCATCAAAGAGAAAAAACTCTCGACAAAACGCAGTGGGACAAACGACTAACGGCAGCAAATGCAACAACGATCATCAACAAGTTCATCAACAGGACGACAGCCAGGAGCAGGAGCAAGAACTGTGGCATCCATAAACGCTTGTTGATTACCCGCAGCCTTGCCACAGTTTCGCATGCGGCGCTGTGGAAGCAAAAAAAAAATGCAAGTTATTTGCATTTGCCGTTGGATCCGTTTCACTCCAAGAGTCCGCGAATAGACCAGGCCACGTTTACTTTTTTTGCTTCTTTCAGCTTGTGGCTAAAGAGGAAAGTGTTTCGGCAGCCAGGCAAAAGCCGGCTTGGCAAAAAGCGCAGGGCGAACGAGCCAAATGCCATCGGCCACCAGCATCTTCCTCTTAGCCTCACAGCCCCCGGTTGACGTGCATTAAATCCACACCTGGCTAGCTGCCTGGCATCATCAGCATCCATGCCGTGCTGCCATTTCAATGGGGGATAGAGAGGGATAAAATGGAATAGAATTGCAGATTCATTTCACTTAGCGACGGAAGACGAGCGAGAAAGATGATGTCCTGCAGGACAGCTGCTTTGAAGGTAACCTTTTTGCGAGATTTCTGTTTTGCTTTCCTTAGTTGTCTTTGAGAAACTGTTGTAAAGGTCGAGGCAAAGCTCGATAATGTAGAAAGCTTTACCAAGAAGCTCAATATAACTTTCTTAACTGTCAATACAGATGAAAATGTCTCTGATTTTATAAAATTTATATAGAGACGAAAGAAAGAAAGATTTCAAGATAACTGCTTTTTGTATTACATGATAGTTTTTGGGAAACCAATAGAAAGCTGGACATATATCCGTCTTTATAATGCAGAAGCCTTTTTTAGCTCATATGTAGAGTAGGACATAGGACTGATGTAAAAGACTTCCATACAGGAGGACTGTGGAAAAAATGTCCAATACATATATTCCTGAATACATATATTCCTGATCCTGATAATAGGATTCCTTACCATGTATAAACAAGTGAAAACGCTCTAGTCAATTTAGTTGAAATTGCGATTTTACACACAAAATTCAAAGAAGAATGCACACATTTGAATGTATGTGTGCACACGTATAGACTGATTACACACTGTGCACTGCACACGTATTGCTGCTCGCTGCCGCGTGCTTTTGCCGATTGACAAAATATTTTGTTAAATAACTTCTATGTTACTAAACCGATTTTTATAACATTTTCACCATTAATTTTTTTTTATTTTATTGAAAATACGGTTTTACTTAAAAAATTAAAATACAAAAATTTAATTATTATAGATAATAAAATAGATATGCGCGCTGTATACATGAACCTTCGTGCAAAATTCAATAAAATCAAATCTCTAGCTCTTATAGGTTCTGAGATCGACGCGTTCATACATACGGACATCCAGGCGGACAGACCGGCGGACAGGGCTAAATAGACTCAACTCGTCGCCCTGATCAAGACAATATATTTTATGGGGTCTGCCACGCCTCCTTCTGCCTGTTACAAAAAAAAACTATTATACCCTGATTTCCCATTTTCAATGGGTTCAGGGTATAAAAATCGACTATTCGATGATGTCACGATGAGCTAAGTTTGTCTGCAATCTGACGCAATCTCCTCTTTGAGTATTAGAGCTACAGAGCTGAACAGAGGCGTCTTACTGCTGCAGGTATTGTATATCTCGAAATCATCCGGATCGGACGACTATATCATATGGCTCCCATAAAATAAATATATAGATGTTAAGAAATGTTTTGATAAGGAAAAGTTTGTCGCTGTTGAAGTCTAAGACTTTTAATTTCGAATATATTCTAGTGTATCCCACCCCCATACAATAATATATAGTATTATTGGCGGCGTGGCAAATCGGTAAAAATATCTTCTACAATTTTAGAGCTAGAACATCCAAATTAGGCAAGTAGGCTACTGTTGACCTCACCTTAAGATCAATCAAAAAGTTATATATCCATGCTCACTAGGTGCGTGGCAAATCTGGAAGTCTATCTCGTGTTTAACATAAGTCCTCTAATATTTTGGATGCATTTAGAACCAGTGTCTTGAAACTTAAAACATATAATTGTCTGAACCACTCCATACAAAAATACATTATATATATAGCTACGCCCATTAGGGGCGTTCTAAATCGGTAAAAACTGTATCATATTTCATTTTACACCTGGAGACCCAAATATTAAGCTCGAGAGCTTCGACAAAATTATAAAAAATTAAATTAAATTGACGGATGTCTCTTTAGGGCATGGCAAATGGGGCAAAACTATATTTTTCAAAGTTGTACAGCTTAAGCCATAAAGTGTGACATATATGTAGGTAACTGTTGCCCTCCTGTATAGATGGACCAAAGATCATATATGTCCGCCTCTTGGTAGCGTTGCGATCAAATATGTCAATCTCTATTTCTTTTGGCAAATCTGAGAAAAATATATCTATATCATTAACAATTGCTAACGAAATGTAGTTGATCAATTTCAGAATCGATTAAGGCATGTTCGACAGCTTGTCTGTCAATTGAATGTTTATTCTGGCTTCGCATACCAGAGTTGCTAATGCCCTTTCGTAAAACAAAATATATGTAGTTAAAACAAGTAAGAACGTTGCAGTCGGGCGCCACCGACTGCGTCAGACTCTGTTCCTGTTAAAGGTGTGTAGGCTCAATAAATATGTAGACCGTCCGTCCGTCTTTCCGTATGTTTGAATGCGAGATTATTGAGATTCCTTTTTTGAGCATGTCTTTTACATCAATTTAGCTACAGTCATACAATTTTACATATAGCTTTTTAAAAATAAAATACTATTTTGGTTTTTATTATATATTTTGGATACTGGCTCCACATTTCACAAAATCAATTTAATAAAAGTTTAGTTGCAAATAAAGCCACATTTACATTTTTTTTAATTTTTTAGGTAAAACCGTATTTTTAATAAAATATAAGGATTTATGCAGAAAGTTTTATCAAAATCCATTAAGTAACATAGAAGTTATAATAATAAAAAAAAAAACATTTTAATAAATGATAATATCACGCGGCAGCGATGGGAATAGAACCTGGGTCACGCGCTTCGCATGCCACCGACTCTACCCACTACACCACGGCGTCTCTTGTGCCAAATTGAGTTTGGTGTGTTGATTTGGTTAAACAGACTTGCCCCAGTTAGGTCAACTAGAATTTGTTTTAATAAATATAAGGATTTATGCTGAAAATTTTATCAAATCCATTAAATAACATAGAAGTTATAAAAAAAATAAAAAAAAACAAGTAAGAACGTTGCAGTCGGGCGCCACCGACTGCGTCAGACTCTGTTCCTGTTAAAGGTGTGTAGGCTCAATAAATTATTTTTTTTTTTCGTAAATTTAAATTTCATGAACAGTAACCCACTGTAGGAGATACAGTTTTACCCTATTTGCCAAGCCCCAAATGGGCGTAGCTATATATAACATATATTTTTGGGTAGAGGTAGGATACTAGTATATATATTCCAAGTCCCAACTCTTTGACGGAAATATTGCCGAAATTATCACGGTTTTAGTAAAAGATATAGTAATTCCCGATTTGCCACGCCCCCAGAAAACGTGGATACATAACTTTTGACTTATCTTAAGAGGAGGTCAACAGTATCCCACATGCAACATTTGGACGCTCTAACTCCAAAACTGTAGGAGATACAGTTTTATCCGATTTGCCACGCCCTTAATGGGCGTAAATATCTATAATATATATTTTTGATTCCGAGTGATCTACTTGCACATGTATTCCAAATTTCAAGTCTCTAGCTCTTAATACGCTTAAAAAATTATAAGATTTATACAAATCGCTATATATATATTCCCGATTTGGTACGCCCCCAGGGGGCGTGGGTATATAACTTTATGATCTAACTTAAAGGAAGGTCAACAGTAACCCACATGCCAAATTTGGATGCTCTAGCTTCAAAACTGTAGAAGATATAGTTTTATCCGATTTGCCACGCCCACAATGAGCGTAGATATATAGTCTATATCTTAAAACGTCCGCGTGGTGTACACGAATATATATTCTAAATCCCATTTCTTAGACTTCAATATTGACTAAAATAACAGCGTTTTAGTCTTAATAGATATAGCATTTCCCGATTTGCCACGCCCCCTGTGGGCGTATCGGAAAAATACTCAAACTTGATCTGACGCGGGTACACACGAGTATATATTCCAAATTACAAGTCTCTAGCTTCTATAGTGTCCAAATGCTGCGCGTTCATACAGACAGACGGACAGACGGACAGACGGACAGACGGACAGTCGGACAGACGGACAGACGGACAGACGGACAGACGGACAGACAGCAAGACGGACATTGCACAAATCCAATAGACTCTTTTTCCCTTTGGGAACAGAGTCTAAAAATTTTATTAAATGATAATATCACGCGTCAGCGCTGGGAATCGAACCTAGGTCACGCGCTTCGCATGCCACCACACTACCCACAACACCACGGCGTCTCTTGCGTGGCTATGTGCCAAACTGAGTTTGGAAGTGTTTTGATTTGGTTAAACAGACTTGCGTTGTGGTAGCGAAGACCCTGCTTCAATCCCCAGTTAGGTCAACTAGAATTTGTTTTACGGAGGCTTACATTATGATTATTATTATTATTTTTTTTTCGTAAATTTTAATTTCATGAACAGTAATCCACATGTCAAATTTGGATGCTCTACGTCTAAGACTGTAGGAGATACAGTTTTACCCTATTTGCCACGCCCCAAATGGGCGTAGCTATATATAACATACATTTTTGGGTAGAGGTAGGATACTAGTATATATATTCCAAGTCCCAACTCTCTGACGGAAATATTGCCGAAATTATCACGGTTTTAGTAAAAGATATAGTAATTCCCGATTTGCCACGCCCCCAGAAGACGTGGATACATAACTTTTGACTTATCTTAAGAGGAGGTCAACAGTATCCCACATGCAAAATTTGGACGCTCTAGCTCCAAAACTGTAGGAGATACAGTTTTATCCGATTTGCCACGCCCTTAATGGGCGTAAATATCTATAATATATATTTTTGATTCCGAGTGATCTACTTGCACATGTATTCCAAATTTCAAGTCTCTAGCTCTTAATACGCTCAAAATATTATAAGATTTATACAAATCGCTATATATATATTCCCGATTTGGTACGCCCCCAGGGGGCGTGGGTATATAACTTTTTGATCTAACTTAAGGGAAGGTCACCAGTAACCCACATGCCAAATTTGGATGCTCTAGCTTCAAAACTGTAGAATATATAGTTTTATCCGATTTGCCACGCCCACAATGGGCGTAGATATATAATCTATATCTGAAAACGTCCGCGTGGTGTACACGAATATATATTCTAAATCCCATTTCTTAGACTGCAATATTGACTAAAATAACAGCGTTTTAGTCTTAATAGATATAGCATTTCCCGATTTGCCACGCCCCCTGTGGGCGTATCGGAAAAATACTCAAACTTGATCTGACGCGGATACACACGAGTATATATTCCAAATTACAAGTCTCTAGCTTCTATAGTGTCCAAATGCTGCGCGTTCATACAGACAGACGGACAGACGGA
The DNA here is from genome assembly GCA_035045545.1 of Drosophila gaucha. Classification (NCBI taxonomy): domain Eukaryota; kingdom Metazoa; phylum Arthropoda; class Insecta; order Diptera; family Drosophilidae; genus Drosophila; species Drosophila gaucha. The sequence goes on from JAWNOY010000435.1 coordinate 865,579, forward strand.
CAGACAGCAAGACGGACATTGCACAAATCCAATAGACTCTTTTTCCCTTTGGGAACAGAGTCTAAAAATAGGAGAAATCGAGACAATAAGTAATTATGAAAGATCAGAAAATTTGATAACATTTGTTGCCATATTGATGCTTGCTTTAAATATAAATATTATTATAAGCATAGATCATCTTTTTCCAAAATATTTGGATGTTGAAATTTTTTTAGGATATTTAGATGAAATTAGAAATGATTTTTATCCTAAGGTATCTTTAAGGTCGTAAACTCTAGTGAACTAGCTGTGATAAGCACCGAGTAATCTTGCAACATATAGAGAGCTTCCTTTGTTTCGTCTTTCAGATGCCACATGTTGTTTCTTGGCAAATAAGAAATTCGATTTGTGCTAAGATTTTGCCTCACTGCTTGCCTCTCCCTCTGAATTTGCTTCTGCCACCTTCAAGCGAGCCTTGCAACTTTTCCATCATCCTTTGTGAAGGCCCATCCCCGTCCGATTGGCCCGCAAGCAAACTACTTTATCGGCTATGGCTTTTCTTACACATTTCTTTTTGCCGTATTTCATTCACGCTGCCTTGCGGCAAAGTTTGTCGCGTCACTTGGCCCGTCTGTCTTAGTCTTAGCAGCTGCGTCTTGCGTCTTGTGTCCTGCAGCTGGCAGCCAGGATCACAATGCGCGTCTTGTGCGACTGCTGCTGGCTCACAATAAGCCACTTATTCAGCTACTAGTTTTCCTTTTTGTTTCTCATTTCGTTATTCGCAAGCGAAATTGAATTAAAATTTACATTTTTAATCATTTGTGTGTTGCATGCGACTCTGCTTTAATTTCTCGCCCGGCCACGCTTACTCGCTGCCCCTGGCCATCTTCCTTCTTGGCGGCTGCAAGTCCTTGTCTGCGTGCAATTCATTTTCGTCAGTTCGTCTCATTCGCTTCGCATTCGCATTTAATTAGTGTGAAAAGCGCAAATTGTTTGTCTCGTTTTTATACGGCGCCTTTCAAGCGACTTGCACAACCTAATTGGCTTAAAATTAATAATAATTATAAAATATGTACTTATGTTGGTATTATCATCATTATGCTTACCATATACGCTGCTGATTGCTGCCCATGCCCATTTCCACTTTACTCGACGACACTTACACTCGACACTTTTCTTGCATGATGAAATAAAAGCTAAGTTTTCATTACCATTTCCACTTTACTCGACGACACTTACACTCGACACTTTTCTTGCATGATGAAATAAAAGCTAAGTTTTCATTACTATTTGCAGCCTTTGGCAGTTCACTTATCAAATCAGTCGCGAATGGCAGCCAGACATTAGCTGAACGTTTTTTGCAAAAACACATTCAGTAGTTGTTTTTACTGGTAAGTGAATTTTCTATTTTCCTGAAATCTAACAATGCCTAAAAATATTATAAACCATTCCACAACTCAAATGAAATTTATAGATTTTCACTTTTAATATTTATGTCATTTATCAACACAAGTGAAGCTTATTCAATTCTAAACGAAGTAAAAGGCATAATCTGGCAAAATTAAATTGTTTTGCAAATTCAATTGTTTCAGCAGTCCTCTTTAACAACTCACAGTTACACACATAAGCAAAATAAGTATAATATAGTCTTTTCTGATGCAAGCGAATTTGCGTCATTTTATTGTTGCTTCTTATACCTTTAACTCATTGAAAATTTGTTGACTGGATATGTTTGGTATGCGCAAGTGTATGCAAGGCTTCTTTAGTGACCGATTTCATAAAGCATGAACAGCTGAGGTCTTCTGCCCATGTTCATCTGTCATTCAGATACTCAGTCTCTCTATTTGTAGAACGCTTTAGTATTGAAAACAAATGCAGTGCTCATCGATCAAATTTATATTTTGACATAAACTTTATAACCCGATCACTATAAGAGCGTAAGAATATATTAAGTACGTGGTCACAGTTTTTGAATACATCAGTTTTCATTGAATATGTGTCTGTTTTTGGTTAAGTAAAAAGATTTTATATATAACTAGAGTGATGGGCTAATATGCAGTAGTTTGGTCATACCCTTGCAATTGTAAAGGATATAGATATAGTTTACTCTGATTTGCCATGCCACTAACATGTGGATATATATAACTTTTGGTCAATCTATTGACCAGGACAGGGTCTAGGTGTACAATTGTAGAATATAGACTTAATTCCGATTTGCCGCTCCCCTACTGGGGGAAAATATATGTGCTATATCTTTTTATACCCTGAACCCATTGAAAATAGGATTTCAGGGTAGAATGGTTTTGTGAGAATGTATGTAACAGACAAAAGGAGGCGTGGCAGACTCCATAAAGTGTAAATATTCTTGATTAGGACGATTAGCTGAGTCGATCTAACCATGTCTGTCCGTCCGTCTGTCCGTCCGTATGAACGCAGTTTTTGATATATATTCATGTATACCACACGCAGTACATGTTTATATTGTTTACTCATCCTATTTCCTTATTATCGATAACAATCGTTATTTTGACTTTGTTTTGTTAGCTAGAGTAACCAAATTGACTATGTAAATACAGATAATAAACTTTTTACATTTTGGATACCTCCCCCAATTAGCCCCAAAAGTAGAAAAAGCGTAATTCATATACTAGGGAGTTGGGATTTCGCTTATATATACCTTTAGATGTCAATATTATGTCCTCAAAATTTTATTTGGAAGGTGATTTATAACCGAAGTTATACAACAATCAATTTCTCATAATGCTGCCCAAGCGCAGCCGCTTTATCATTAGACTCTGTTCCCAAAGGGAAAAAGAGTCTATTGGATTTGTGCAATGTCCGTCTTGCTGTCTGTCCGTCTGTCTTCATGAACGCGCAGCATTTGGACACCATAGAAGCTAGAGATTTGTAATTTGGAATATATACTCGTGTGTATCCGCGTTAGGTCAAGTTTGAGTATTTTTCCGATACGCCCACAGGGGGCGTGGCAAATCGGGAAATGCTATATCTATTAAGACTAAAACGCTGTTATTTTAGTCAATATTGCAGTCTAAGAAATGGAATTTAGAATATATATTCGTGTACACCACGCAGACGTTTTAAGATATAGTTTATATAACTACGCCCATTGTGGGAGTGGCAAATCGGATAAAACTATATCTTCTACAGTTTTGAAGCTAGAGCATCCAAATTTGGCATGTGGGTTACTGGTGACCTTCCCTTAAGTTAAATTAAAAAGTTATATACCCACGCCCCCTAGGGGCGTGCCAAATCGGGAATATATATATAGCGATATGTATAAATCCTAGAATATTTTGAGCGTTATAAGAGCTAGAGACTTGAAATTTTGAATACATGTGCAAGTAGATCACTCGGAATCAAAAATATATATTATAGATATTTACGCCCATTTGGGGCGTGGCAAATAGGGTAAAACTGTATCTCCTACAGTCTTAGACGTAGAGCATCCAAATTTGACATGTGGGTTACTGTTCATGATATTTAAATTTACGACAAAAAAAAAAATAATAATAATCATAATGTAAGACACCGTAAAACAAATTCTAGTTGACCTAACTGGGGATTGAATCAGGGTCTTCGCTACCACAACGCAAGTCTGTTTAACACGTCTTTGTTTTAATAATGCTAATACATTTTATTATTATGGAAACCAAGTCTTTACCAAGTCTTTACTAACTACTAACAACAGATCCAATCGCTGTTGAGTATTAATAACAAATAGCAAAAGGACGTCTAGTTATTAATTTCATGTTGATATTTGTAACTCAAGCATTCTTAACAATATTAGTTATCATATTTTCCTATCAAAATAAAAAACTTAAATATTGGTTCTACACACTTGTCAGAGTGTGATTTAATATTTGGAATTCTGAATTTAGAATTTAAATTTCCTTTAATGTCATTTACATTCATTCAATATTTGAATGATTATACATATGTATATTAATTGCATATTTAGCTTATTCATTATATTTGCATACACTTAACACATCTTAGCTAAGTTGGTTAGCAGATACTTCCTTCCTTCTGGCTGCTCGGTAAAGTGCGCACTCATATGGAATATTCTCAGTGCCCTTTTTGCATTACCAATTTGGCAATATTGCGAAATTGTGGAGTTCGAATTGCTGTTGTTGTTCTTCTTGTTGTTGTTGCTGTTTACTTTCTTCCGCACAAGTGAAGTTAGTTAATAAATGAAATGTTGACGAGCAGCAGAAAGCTGCGTATTCCGTGGGGGAGGAGCGAGAGCAATGAAGAGCTGCTTGCCAAACAGTTTAGCTGACGAATTGACCCAATGACGCATTGACGAAACCAAACTAGATGATGATGATGTTGTAGTTGTTGTATTCTCTCGTGAGCACAAATTAAATGCAAATTCAATTAATTTGAAGCAAACAATTTGCTTAAATTAATTAATTAAATGTGAATCTAAAGTGCTTCCAATTTAACGATGAAGAGCCCGCCCAGACGCAAGGGGGCTGCCGTATGCATGTGTGTGTGGGCGTGGCATTTATCGAAAATTATTGGCATGAAATGTTTTTGGGCAATACATGAAGCGTGTTTAATGAGAGAGGGCGAGAGGAGGAGTGAGGAATGGGGTGGTCGTTGTCGGTTCGATGCATGGCTTACCGCAAACTCTGGCAAATCTGGCGTATGCGTAATTTGCATTTGCGTTGCATTGCGATGCGTTGCATTTCGTTGCGTGGCGTGCATTAAGTAAACTGTTCACTTGAAAATCAACTCTAAAATAAACAGCAGCCACCAATATGCACACACAAATGCAAATACACAATGTGTGTGGGCGCGTGGTGTATGTGTGTGTGGGTGTAGCAGCCACAGCGCCAAATTTTGGGGCCCGCTATGAAAATGGCTCTTCAATGGTTAACCAACAATATGGCAACAACTGCTGCAAATTCAATGGCTAACGCCCATTACAGCTAACACCCAAACCGCCTCTATCGCCCCTCCCCTTTTCACCCACCCCTCTCATCAATCTGGTAAAACTTTGGCACAATTCTACAGCCAATTTTGTTTGCATTTTATATTTGCCAAGTTTTTATCGCTAGTTATTCACGTTCGCTCGCCAGAGAACAGCAAATTATGCGCTTGATTAATATGCGTTCAATGTAGGCAAAGCTGCCCAACCACCCAGCCACCCAACCATCCAACGGCCCCACCACCCACTGGCTACTGCATTGCTGTTTATTTTGATAGTATGTGTGTGTTTGGTTGTTTTTATTTTGATGCTGCTGTTGTTGTTGTTGTTTTATTTGTTGTTATTGTAATTGGGGGAAAGCAGCGCCAGAAATGGCAAACTGCAAATTTGAGCACGGCAAATGCAACGAATTGTAAATTATTGTAACTTTTATGAATTTACGCAAATTGAAGCAGCCAGAAACAACAAACAATAGCAATGAGCCGTTCGGCATATATTGAAAACACCCACACACACACATACATACATAGACACGCATACACATAGATGATATACTAAAATAAATGCAATACAATAATGTTTTCCTTTACTCAGAGAGAAAATAAGGAAAACTACTAACAATCATCTGTTTACTAAATATTCTGAATAACAATTTTAGCTTGAATTAGATATAATTTAAACTTTAATTCATTTAAGAAAAGGAATAAAAAGATTTAAATGATATAGAAGCCATTTGTATATTTATTTAGTTTCCGAATAAAAAAGATTTAACCTTTAAGCTTATGCCAGTCAGTAGTTCAACTAAGTATGACTCGATCTCAATATCAAATTATTGCTGATAGATCTACGAAAAAATATATATATTTTAAGTAAAGAAACCAGTTCTTATGCCAAAAGAATAGTTAATTGTCATTCAAATTTCTAACAAATTGTCTTCAATAAATTACGAAAATAGTTGAATTAAGTCAATCATTTTCATACCTGATTTCAGAGTAAAAAGCTTGTTGAGTCGTGTTTGATTTAGACATAAATGGTCTAACAAGCATAATCATAATTAGTTAAGTCTTTAATTAAATAAATAAAAACTATTTTTATATTTGTGCTTAAGTCATATGTTAAAAATCAAATTAAACCTGAAGTGAATTGACCTTTTAAATTTTATGTTTGAAATAAGAATTTTGTACTGGAATCAAGCATTATGTTTTAGTATTATCACAACAAAATTTATACGACTTAATCTCTCGGTTCTCCCTGTGTAAGGTCATGTCAAGTACTTGGCCACTATGAAAATGGAAAAGTTAAATTTTTACAGTTGCAATGATTAATCATGATGCTAAGCACAAATACTGAGACTTGTCACAGAAGTCAGGCCAATATTTTCGCTTATGCAAAATTGAAACTAAATGGAAACAAAAGAAGAGTGTGTGTATAGAGACATGTGTGAGTGTCTTTGGCGACCCGACTGCGATAATAAATTTTAAGTCATTTGTCATGCAACGCATTTCGGTAACGAGCACCTCCACCAGCAGCAGGAGGAGGAGACAAAGCGTTGGCTACAAAGACCAAAATGCGCTGAGACCTCAGAGAAGACAATGGACTGCCGATAAACATCATTTGTTCGACTGGGCTTATGCCAGAGGGCATCAGACCTCAAGCCACATTTGTATGGGTCAGTTTTTTTTGGGACAAATGTCTCTGGTTGCGCTGTAATTGCCGCATAGCCCAGGCCCAAACCTCAATTTAAAATTTTTCTTGTTTTTCTTTATTGCTTATAGATTATCACTCATTGAATACATATGTACACATATATATGAATTATGGTTTGTAACTTTAAGTTTATGTTTTTTCTTTTTGACAGTTTCGGATAAACCATGTTCTGCTGATAAAAGGCTAAGCCGACTCAGCTCGAGAATCTATTAAAAATTATTGAGTTGAAAATTAAAAATATTTTCCAATCGAAAAATAACTTCCAATTGCATCTCAGTCTTAGCTATGGGAAACTAAATTGATTTGCAAATAATAATAAAACTAAAATTATACTTAATTGGGTATCTTGTTAAATAATACACCCTTCTGACACACACTTACTGCTAGTCTTGTTGTTGGCATACATTTCTTGATTATTTCGTTTCATGTGATTATTTTAACAATTTATTTTATTGCTTACTATATACAATATACAAAACGCTGATAGTAAGAGATGAACAAAAATAAACAACAACTGCAAAAGTAAGATTGTGTTCCCCACGCTGAATTGTAAATACTCTTGCAAAATTGCTTTGAAGATATTTAAAGTCATCCCATAACAGTTATATTATATAGTTGTGACAAGTTTATGAGAATTGTACATGAAGAATCCTAAATGCTGGAAATTTTTCAGATTGATTAAGAAATATTTTTCACAAAAGCTAAAAGTTGTCAACAATTACGCAATTCAAAGCAATTCATCAATCGTTATGATGGTAACTGTAGACTAGGTTTGATGATGAATGTCTCTAAACCTGAGAGGAAAATATGGATAGAACATAGCTTATACATAAGTATTTTGATAGATTACTTTACGATATAAAATTTTTGACAAAATAATTAACTAATTGGTAATGCCCTCTGCAAGAGTATAAAATATAGTGAACTCCCTTGTTACTCGTAAATATTATTCCACTTGGAACGAAATGAGCATTGACATTTATATAAGTCGGCATTGTAATAGCGCAATAGAGCTCAACTAAAAGTATTTAGCTGGAGTCTTTACGATGACGATATTGCTATCGCTTCTCCTTCATAAACTGAACATTTTTATTGCGGGACAGGAAGCAAACATTACTGTAGCTTAATGCGCTTGTACGTAAACAATTAAAAAAAAATACTATTTGTACTTATGCAGCTCTTCAAATTTAGTTAATGAATGAATAAACAGATAATCTTACCGTCCCTCAGACAATTTTAATGAATTGTTGAAAAGAAAACATTCAACTCACCTGCAAGTAAAAAAGCATTTAAGAATATATTAGTTTAAAGAAGTTAATAAATTATTGTGCTAATTAGCTAAGTAAAGTACTGTACGGCATAAATTGTTTACTTTTATTTACATATAAATATATATACATATGGCGATATTTCTATTTCCTAAACTTCATGCCATGGATTATTAATAATCAACAATTGAAACATCAAAAAATAGATTGCTGACCGTTTAAATTTCATTATAGTATTTATAATATGTGAAATAATAATAACCTTTCCGGCTTGCTGGAACTTAAGTGGGTGGGGGCCAAATAATTTGAAGGTTTTGCTTTACATTTGCTCTAAAATAATATAACTGGAGCGTTCTTTTTAATGCATTTAAGTATGTTATAGCAATTAATTGCTGGTTAAATTCACATATCTAATATACCCGTTATTTTTAACTTGACGAGAGTTGGACACATCAGTAAAGTGATTGCTGATGATTGAAAAATTATATTTTTCAATAGAAGCAATGATAGGTTATTGGCGATTACAGGCTATTTCGCAGCTAATATGAAATGCAATCATTTTTAGTATGCTAATCAGTCGCACATATGAATGTAACTCGAAGTCTAATAAATCAGTAAATTTATAATAAATTTGAACCTAATTTAGTAAAATGTTGAAAAATTATAAATTTTAAATATTTTGAGAATATAAAAATGTTTGCTGAACAAGGGTAAGGAAAATAAATATACATAAGTTGAAACTAGCTGAAACCATTCTATAACCACGAGCTACTATAATTCGATAATTGGTTTTACAGATCTGTCGAAGTAAGTTCGCAATGTTGATGAACCTCTTGTCGATTGCACAACTTCTTGCTTCAAAGGCATTGTCTATTTACTCCACAAACACTTTTAAAAGACGAGACTTGGCTGTATACCAATTAATGATGGACTTACGCACAAGTTGAATCGACGAATGCTGCCTTCTTTGCCACACAGGCGACAAATATGGCCAAAATGCCAAAGTCAGCAACTGGCCTCACTGGCCATAGAAGATTTAATGGCTCATTACGCGCTCGCTGATGAGACCGCATCTGTTTGGGAGTCACTGCTTGGCCTGCATCGAAGGGGACTGGCCATATCGCAGCTGTGAATCGCAGCCGGACTCGACTTACCTTTTGAAACGCTGCTAATGTGCGCATGAGCAGCGCGCAGAGGAGATCGCCAAGATATGGAGACGACTCTGGCCACTTGGTAAATAATATTTCGATTTCGGGGCACGGTACGTTGCAATTAACGAGAGAACCGCAAGCTTCACACTCGACTTGACCTTTGGTACTGGTCGTACTCCACGGCTATGCGAAAGACCCGCTAAAGCCGCTTCTAATGCTGCTAATACCAAGCTGAGATTTGAGCCACGTGATTGTGCCCCAGCGGGGGCTGCACTCTCCCCACACGCAGTGGCCCAAGGCAGCTGTTGAACATCGACAACTGCATTGGAACAGAGACTGTGATGGTTTTTATACTAGTCCACGAAGATGAAAAAGTATATTAGTTTTCTAAAATGTTCGACGTTGATCTCCTATATGGTTTCACCAAATATTTTATACTGTACACGGCTCTAGTGGCCAATCAGAAAATCTATATCTTCCTGAACGAGTATAATGCAGTCGGTTGCACCCAACTTCGGCTGTCTTACTAGTTCATACTTCTTCATAGAGCACAAATAGTATATTGTGTTTGTATTTAAACAGAGGCAGGGAATTCTATTTATTGAATTCTTGAATATTTAAAAATTAGTCAAGAAGTATGTTATTTATATTCTCTGCATTCAGCATTTTGCAGTTCATAAAGAATTTATTTAAATTTATTTAAGCGGTCAGAAAAGTTTGGTTTATTTTTTTCTTTTTAAATTGACTGGCAATATACATATGCATATCATTGATAGGAATGAAATGTTTACATAGCTTACTTCACTTTCTTTCTGTAGTCTAGAGGCAATTTATTGAAATCTTAAGTAAGAAATTTTCTTACACTACAGCAAAATGGAACGTTCGTCGGAGACTGAACTCATGGCTCACATATCAGTAAACAAGTTCTGTATTTCATTAAAATGTTTTTTTTTCTTTCAATTTAACCTATTCTTGAAGAATCCACACTCCTCTTTGTACAAAGAATAATTTAACAATTTAATAATTTAAGTTTCCCGAAGTTCCATAAAAATTAATATAACTCTTCAATGCGAGTATTATGCAGTCGATTACATCCGACTGAAAAGGTACAACTCTTTTTTTGTTGGATTTAAAGCTTGAGTTTTAGTTTTTGTAGTTGGGTAATTGGTATATCAATTGTTTGCCGCATTGTTGGCTGCCTGTTCACAAAATTTATGTCCATTTGGAAATTTACCTTATATGTCGGTTGGTGCTTTGCACAAGAAATTTGCCTTGACTCAGTTGTAGTTGTTGCTGGCGAGCAAATTAAATTTGCAATGCAAATAAATTGTCATACGAACGCCCTCAATAGCTTTGGCTGCAGTTGACTTAGATCTGCAAACAATGACGATTTATATGGGCAGGAAATGCAGCTAAATTCGAGTATGAATTAAAGAAATCGAAGAAAGACAGACAGAGACAGAGCGTATTTACTAAACCAGCTTTTATAGAGCATGAAGCGATAAACGCTTGAAATTAAATCGATTAATACCAAAGACCGCCAGCGAAAAAAGAGCAGGCCATAAATGACGCCAGCCCGAGATGGCTAAGGGCCATATCAATTTGTGAGCCACATTAATAGCTCTTCGACTAAGCTCAGTGAGCTCTAAGCTGAGGAGCGACTAGGAAAATTATTTCAAATAGAATTTATCACAAGCTGAATGCATTTTAAAACGAGAACCACTTTGCCCTTTGCCGTTTTACGAGCACCAATAAAAACTGTAGCGCCCCGCAAACTATGAACCAAAATCATAAAAACTATAGCCAGAGTGCAGTAATCAACAGTTGGGGGGCTTGAAATGCAAAGGTTATCTCCATACGAGGCGACTCCACAAAGTTGTCGCCGTTGTTGTCGTCTGCTTCCACTGGAGGTTATCAATTTGATGGCAGGTCAGCCTCAGTCGCAGTCTCTTTCTCAGTCTCGGTTGCAGTCGCAGTTTCAGTGGTTTCCTCTGTGCAATTGGAATACTTATGACTAAGCTGGCAAGTTTTCGCTTGACCCCGGGCAGACACTGGCACAACCGCAACCACAGAAACAACAGCAATCGCCTCATGCGATTCAATTTGCTTTTTTCATTTTGCTTTTTGTGTGTGTTTACTCATTTTTATTTTCATTTTCAAATTCATTGCACGTTCTACAAATTTGAATATGAATTCAACATCTTTATACCCTGGCACCGGGTATATCGCAATGCGAAACATATTCAAGGAATTATAATTGATCTGTATCAACAGTTGAGTAAACAAATTGGTTGTTCCAGATACTAGAATATATCTAACGGTACAGAGATTATCCTTAACGGAACAGCATTAGCTCTGCCTTTGAAAATCATAGCAATATTAGTTTTCTGCCAAGTATTATTTTGTATCCCAACAATATCTTTTAAATAGTATTTAAATAATTTCTTTTTTTGAAAAATATTTTTATGATATTAGACTACCATAACATTTATGGTATATCACAGACCGTTTGGTTACTCATTCCTGTCTATACGAAAAATTTCTTACGTAATAAAATTTATAAACTGATTGTATAGTAAACCAGTTTGCGTTCTCAACTTCAAACTAAATTAACTATAAACTGAATCGTAATCCGCTTAGCGGCCGAAGATTAAAGCCCAATTTTCTAATATTTTTTCTGGATCAAAGTATTTTCTCTAGTTGCACTTTAAACAAGTAAGAAAGCTCTAGTCGGGTCTCAGCCCGACTACGAGATCCCCTGAACCAAGTCCGAGCTGTTGTTTTAAACAACTTAGCTTACATCTTTTATCTATACATATTACCTCTGCGCGCATATACACATGCACACATTTGTATACACAAGCACACATATACCATGCACACAGAAGCACGCGCGCCGATTACTGTGTAGTTCATTTGAATGTATGTGTGCACACGTACAGGCTGCTGCCGCGTGCTTATACAATGTTTCCTTTAATAACTTCTGTATTACTTAACGGATTTGAATGCAATTTTCTGCATTGAGTGCTATTAATTTATTGAAAATACGGTTTTCACTTAAAAATTTGAAAAAATTAAATTGTGGCTTTGATAATTTTTTTTTTCTATAAATAAATTTTGCGAAATGTGGAGCTGGTATCCAAAATATGAAAAAATAGAAAATGTATTTTATTTTCAAAAAGCTAAAAACAAAATTTGGTAGCTGTAGCTAAAAATATGTAAAAGATATGGTCAAAAAACTGAATCTTGATAACGTTTTAAATCGATATCATTGAAACGGAAAAATTTATCGAATATCTAAAACAAACTCGATATGCGCGCTGTATACACAGACCATCATGCAAAATTTGAAGTCTCTAGCTCTTATAGGTTCTGAGATCGACGCGTTCATACATACGGACAGACGGACAGACGGACAGACGGACAGACGGACAGACGGACGGACGGACGGACAGACAGACGGACAGGGCTAGATCGACTCAGCTCGTCACCCTGATCAAGAATATATATACTTTGTGGGGTCTGCCACGCCTCCTTCTGCCTGTTACATACATTTTGCAAAACCATTATACCCTGATTTCCCATTTTCAATGGGTTCAGGGTATAAAAATTAAAAAGTTTTTAGCAATCAGTTAAAAAATATTTATTATTTTTACTATATAATGTTTTAAAATAAAAAAAATTGAATATAAACTAAAGAGGTTTATTTAGTTGCAAAAAGAAAAATTGGAACCCAAATCAGTTTCACGAATCACAGAAGGTAGTGATTCAGTATGCAATGCAATGCCAGGGTATTGGTTATTCAGCATTCCACACATAACATTTCTTTCCGTTTTGTTGTTGTTGGCTTGGCTGTTGCTGCCGCAATCGAACAACAGCTGTGAGTCGAATGAGTCAGTTGCGAGGCGTTGAAAGATTTAATCGTGCCGCAGAGGCTGTGCCCCTTAAGCCCACTCTGCACAAATGAATGACCCTCGGAGTTGGCGGGAGGTGAGGTCCATCTGATGTAAGTCCAGTTTTTGGGTCTGGCATGCTAGGCATGTTTTGTAACTAGCTATGCATACATTTATGTGTATGCATGTATTCATACTCTTTGGGCCTCTCCCAGGTGCAGTTAATTTGTTTGGCGAGTCTCGTGGCTTTTCGCTTTTGCGTTTTTTCTTATACCGTTTAATAAACAAAGCAATTTTAGTCTTGTCTATTTATAATCGAATCATTTCCCACAATTGACGTAGGTTCGATCCTTTTGTTTACACAATCAAATTGGCAGCAAAATTAAGATACTTTTACTTAATTGAACAAATACTGCGCTTCATTTCGAAGGAAATGGAAATATATACATATAGTTACCAGAATTGTCTTAGTCAGAGTCTTTGAGTTGGAGGTTTTCCATTCACAAAATGTAGCCAACGTACCTAATACAGCAGTCGGGATAAACGCAGCAAGTCCATCAACAAACAGCAGTACACGATGATAGCTAGTGAGTAGAGATTTGCGATGACCTCATCAGCAGTCCCATAGCTATCCCCCTTGCTCATGGACCGGTCGCTGTCAAGCACAAATAAAAATGTGAAATATGAAAAACTAAATAATGAAAAGTGTTTTCAGCAGTAGCAGCAGCAGCAGCAAAAGCAGAAGTGAAAAGCAAAATGAAAATATTATGGGTGGCTAAAGAAAATCTACAAGGAGCTGCAGCTGCAGGGCGGAGCAACCCGACAAGATGACATTAAACTACAATACGCAACCAGAAGCAGAAGACGTTACCAGCTGCAGCTCCTTTGCGCGCAAAAGATGGCTTACTCGGCTGCCACATGCTCTCCAAGTACTCTAAAGCCAAGCTGGCAAATGTCAACACAAACAATGCCATTGGGCTGGGCTTGTGGTTGTAGTCGAGATGGAGATAAAGGTGGAGAAAGATGTGGATTAGGAGCAGAGAGCCTGAAAGGGAGTCAAGCAGGAACTGTAGGGTACACCCTGCACTTGGGGGCCTGCTCCTAGATGTGTGTGTGTGTGTGTGTGTGTGTGAGTGTGTGTGTTAACCCTTTAGTCCGTTCGGCGCTTAGTAAGCCCTGCTGATGGGCAGCGGCAATTGCAGGTGCAGCAGGATGCGAGTGCTTGCTATCATCAGCCAGCCAGCTAGATAGTCAGCCAGCAGCCGACCAGCGTATCCTGGCGCATCCTGTGTCCCTTTGACGCCGCGAAGCATCGCCGCATGGAATTTTGCAATTTCTTTGGGATTTCGAAATTGCTTTTTCTACTTCTGCAGCTCGCGAGCGTCGCGCCATCTTTTTGCTTTAGCCACCGAACCACCCGAACGCCATCAAACTTTAGCGCCGTTTTACCCAGGTGGTTTTCTTTTTCCCAGCTCCCACTTCACGTTGTCCTTATCCTCCTTATCCCACACTTCGCACTGTTGGTCTGCATTTCTTTTGAGGCCAGCGAGTGAGTTGGAGAGAGAAACAGAGAGCAAAAGGAAAAAAATCGATCAAGAAAAATGACTTTTGTGGGTTTTCGTAATTTTCATTGCACGCGTAATTGAAATTTTCAAATTCCTGCTTGCATTTTTCTTTGCCCATCTCCTGCCGAGTCCCCGGCTCCCCGAGACCTTATCCCACCGCTTACATCCATTTTTATCAGCAAGGCGGCAGCAAAAGCGGAATTTATATGATGATAAAGGAAAATAGTCCGTCCCCCTCCTGGCAAACGAGTGGTGTTCCTCTATGGGTCTTGTCGCAGTATTCGCTGCTGTATGCTTGTGGCTGGCTTTCATTATGCTTTCATTATTTGTCGAAATTGTGTTAATCTTTGAACTTTTGAGTTTTAGAAAAAATTGCACAAAGCGTTCAATGTCTGCGCTGATAAATTGATGGCAACTTAAGCGACTGCGTTCAGGTATTGAGGACAAGTAAATGGATGAGTTTTGAAGTACAGAGTGAATTTCTGTATTTGAGCTTATATTCGATTATTGAATTGGGAAAATATATTTCATGAACCTATTTGGTTGGATGCATCGACTGCAACCCAAGTAGATCAAAAAGGCAACTAGTTATGAACTATAATGGCAATGGATTGGCAGGCAGCTTAAGTAAGGCACTTACTCAGAGCAGGTCCTCAAGGAGGACAAACGCTCTATTAGCTGCACAAGCACACACGACGCACGGCACTCGCAACTACAATTGGAGCATTGTAAATTCCAACTAATAATTTTGTAACCTTATCTGGCTGTCGCTGTCACAACAGACTGGCAAAGGAGGCCACAGCACCACATGCTGGCGGGTGGGGTGATCGGTGCCCGGGCAAGGCGCATATCCCACAACGATAATGAAAATGTCACACGAGCCTCGCATTTTCTCATCACCTGCGGACGACAGAGCAGGTGAGGAGGCAACAGATGAAAGGCGGCACAGCTCAAGCCTCATCCTCGTCCTCATCCTCGTCCTCATCCTCGTCCTCATCCTCCTGATGTGCGAGTGCAGTTGGCAAAAGGAGCTAACAAGAACAACATGAACTACAATGGCAGGCAACGACAACGTTGACAACAACATAAAGGTAAATCCTAAATAATGCTCTGCGCTCACTTCACAACAGCGAACAACGAAGTCGCCGCCGTGTTGTGGGAATTGACCCGTAGCAGGGAATAAGCAGAGAGACTTGGACAAGAAAAACCAGAGCACTGACACTGTCTGCCAAACAGGACCAACTTATGCCCTACTACTTACTGGGTTTAATCAAAATTGGATCGCCTATAGATGGATAGAACGGAATTATTGCGTAAAGACTATTTACCAAGCCGTCGATCGTCGCTCAGCTACATTGGAAGCCTAGAGAGACAGCAAAATCCGCAACGCTTGATCTCTGAGTCTTAGGCAGGTGCTAAGACAGCAAAACTCCTTGCAAGCACAGTCTGTGGTCGGCTTTAAGTTCCTGGCTGGGCAAGTGGCCATACAAGGCGATTATAGTTTTGCTACTGCTGCTGCTGTAGACAGACTTAGTGGCTGTCGTAAGTTCTAATTTCTTATTATTAGGCGGGGCCCAGTGGTGCGAGTGCAACCGCACAAGTTTTCTGCTGTGGCATAAAATTATGGCCCAGCTACTGCCGCTGCATATGAAAATGGCGGCTGGCAAATAGTTTGAGAAAACTATTTCTTTGCCTTGCTTTGGAGGCCGTTGTTGTTGTTGATGTTGATGGCGGTGTTGGTAGTGGTGATGGTGGTGCTGTGGTTGAGTTTGTTATAGAGCTTCGGTTCTGCTTTTATGTCTTATGGTTTGTTCGCTGGTCGCCGTGCAGATTGCAATTTGCAGAGCCTACTCTATGGGGCCAGCTCGCAAAAGTTTTGCCTTGTAGCTCAGCGGTGGGGATTTAATTAAAGCAGCTAATGCCCGCCATTGGAATCTAAGATCCAGCTGGAATGAGTGCTCTGGGCAGTCTCGAGGAGAGCTAACCCAGCCAGGTTAACAGCAAAGGTTCTTCACACAATGAAAGTCAATTCATCTGTCAAATTAAACAATTGTACAGTGCAGCAAATGAAGCACGAGGCAAGTGGGGCAAAAAACTAAGCACCAAACAATGACGCATTGGCAGTAAAAAGTGCAAAGTGAAAAGTGCAGGGCAATAAACCAACACAACCCAAAAAAAAGAAACAAAAAAAGGGAATGAAATCAGACAAAGG
The DNA here is from genome assembly GCA_035045545.1 of Drosophila gaucha. NCBI lineage: Eukaryota > Metazoa > Arthropoda > Insecta > Diptera > Drosophilidae > Drosophila > Drosophila gaucha. Next base: position 882,308 of record JAWNOY010000435.1, read on the forward strand.
AACGCCAAGGAAACTCACAAAAAACCAACGGAACGGCTTCAGCTGCTGAGGATATGGATGCGAATCAGAATGAAAATGACGATGAGGAAGCGAGCGAGAACGGGCTGGTCGTTGGGGTAAGCACAAGCCCTAGCCCGAGCCCATTATTGTTTCCATTTAACTTACAACATTTTGCACTTTGGCCAGCCATTGGAAATCAGCGTCAGGAAGACATACGAGAGCCCAAATAGATCAAGGAGAGGCCACTAAAACGAAAAAAATGGCCAAGAAAATGGTGTGTGAAAATGAAACTGATTGAGAGCAGAGCGCACCGTGAAAAGCGTTCAAGAGCAATGCATGGATGCAGCTAAACAAATACGTCGAGGTGAGGCGTGTTGATGGAAGTTTCAAGCAGATATTGAGACCTGCTCAATCGAGCATTCACCAAATTGTAGAATTATTTACATCATCTTCTTCTTTTTCTTGGTTTCGCTTTAAGTGTTAAGAGTTGCCTTCAGCTTTAGTTCTATGAACTGTATTATCACGAACGTCTGTGCCTGCAATGCGTCTGCGTCTCCGTCTGATGTCGCGACGCGTCGCCCGAGGGTGCTGAGTCCTTGCTCCAGTTGCCTCAGCAAAAAAAGTTGCACCGCTTTCATGACAATGATGACGGCGTCTGTTTCCGCTTTTGAACGTCGACGCCGGCGCCATTTTAGGCGCTCTCTGTGTAGCCGGGTTTGCCGCATTCCCGATTTATCTATTTCCTTTTTTTGTTCCTTTCTTTCTTTTTGGCCTGCAGCACTTGTCTCGGACCGGGCCTATGTTTTTGCTGCTTTGCTCCTACAATGTTATATTTTCTGTTTGTTGCTCTAACAACAACAACAAAAACAACAATTGCAACTTTAACGGTTACAAGTTTACAGCAGACACACGTTGCGCAAACGTTGTGCAAACTTTTCCACTTCATTGCATGATTGCAATTTTTACGCAAAACAATTTTATTTGTTTGATTTCGTTTTGTTGTTTGCATAAGACTGTTTCAATGTACCAGAGCTGCTTGTCACAAAGGTTGGAGAGAGTTGGGAGTATTTGTCTATCAGATCGAAAGGGGTGAATGGGTTAACTTCAAGATTTCCAATAAATAAAAAGTTAAATTTTACTAAGATTAAATGAAGGATTTCAACAAGCAGAATTATTTTGTATAGATCAGATTATGGGCTGCTAATATCCTTTATTTATCTGTAAATGTCTACATATATATATTTTTCGAAAGAAAATTGTCATATCAAATCCTTAGAGAGATCTATATACAATGAAAGTCTCGTAATCTAACATTCGTTACTAGCATATTTCGCCGTGGTTTTAATAGGTTTTTTTTTAATTTTCTTTATTTTTCTTTTCTGGAGGTTTTTGTCTCGCCTTTTAGTCCGACGCGGTCTCACACTTTGAAAATTCTTTATTCATTACGCCGCTTTTATGTTCTTCAATGATTTTGTACGGCTTTACACTTCCATTTTTTTATGGGAAGGAGTTGAACAATTTTTCCTCAATTTGCATTTTCTCATTTTCATTTAGACCTTTTATTCATTGTTTATTTAATTATCTTTTGTATTGTCAAGTGGCTGATTTTTTTAGGTTTTCTTCCTTCGGACTGTGTGGTCTGGTAACGGGGAAGTATTTGGGTCGGCTTTTAAGCCATTGTGAAAGTGGGGTTCTATCCCTGGAATTTCGAAAGAGTTTATGGTTCTTTGGATTTATACGGCACGTGCGAGTGTAGTGGGGTTTCAAATGGGTTCGAGGTGAAATTAGTGGGAAAAGTCTTTGATACTTAATTAATAAATCCCTGAAAATGTTTTTAGGACACAAGTGAAAGTCTGCAATGTAACTCTAAGCATTGATAAGCCCCAAGAATTTGATATTGAGTTTTTCTTTAATCCATTATAAATTCCAAAACAAACTATTTGTGTGAACTAAGTAAATGAAAGAACAACATGAATCTCAACGGGAAACTAAGAGTAAATAAAATTGTATAAAATGGAAAACAAGAGAAATAAAGCAAAGTAAAAACACACAAAAGCAATTTAAAGCAGGAAAATTACATACAAAAATGCATGCTATAAAAATCATTAAAACGTCTAAAGGATGAGGACAACTATGAAGACGCCAACAACGTGTGATGACAGGGGTGGTGGAGGAGGAAGCCAAAAAAACTGCCCGGAAATGCGGCAACAATTGTAAATTGGACTGCGAAACAGCAACAGCCCTTGTCTCGCCATTTCTTCGAGAAAGGATGCAATTTAGACTGAAGGAGCATTAAAGTGAATGGCAACACTCGCCGAGAATAAGGAAATTAAAACAGGCCCAGGTCTAGAAGAATGTGGGTCAATAGGAAACTGGAAACTGGCAACTGGCAATGGCCATGGCTAAGGCAGGTGGGCTCACATTCGCGCTGAGATCCATTTGGGAAAGTTCTCTCAAGTTTCGTGCTTTGTTTTCCGGTGCGGCGCAGGCCAAATGAAATTTTCAGCATGCCCTTAAAGGGTTAAAGCGGCGGCTGCTGCCCGGCACAGGACTTTGACTCGGCATTGCATTGCCTTTTTACGCTTCAAAACTTTTTTAACAAACATATTCGATTAACTGGCCAAGGGACTGGCAAGGATTAAGGGCGGGGCAGCAGGCCTTTTTTGCTGCTATTCTCTATTTATCGAAAACCACTTGATTATGCAGGCTTGATTATGGCCCCTTGGCCGGTGATGTTTTCCTTTGGCCATGTTCCATTTTATTTTTGTTTTTTATAAAATTTTCCTTTTGGCTGCCACACTTATGGAGGCCTGCCCGTGGGTGGCGGGAGGAGCTTTAGTTTTCAGTGAAGCGTGAAAATTCGTTTCCAAATCCTTTCTCTTTTTTCGGCTTGTGTAATATTTATGATTTGCTGTCGATATATTTGCTAGGCTTTCCTTCGCCTTCTACTTGGACTTTTGCTTGATTTCGGTATGGCTAATTTATAAATTGTATTTTCTTGTTAACTCAAAATTATATTTGGCCTTGTTTAGCTGGGACATTTCAATTTGCATTCGAATCATATTACTTTTTGCATCTAATCGATTTGTAGAAAAGGCTGCCAATTACGCTAATTTGATGGATTGCCTTGGTGCATGCACAGTGGCTTTATACAAATTCATAGCCTAAGACCGAGATTCTAATTCTATATCCCATATATTTCTTACAAAAGGGCGTCAATTATGAAATAGTTAACTTAATAATTTAACCATTCCTCTCTATCACTTCGTCTCTGATCCTGACACACAATAAACTTGTTCAAGTGCCAAACATAATGCAATAAATTTTATTTTCTTTGTCAGCAGTTCACACACATTTATTTGTGAATTATTGTTGTTGCCATGTGTGTGCCGACAAAGTAAGTTCTGCCTGTAAATTAAATTGAATTTATTGTAATTGCAGTGTGTAAACTTTCTGATGTGCTCCGGGTGTCCATGTTTTATAATTTAATTCCGTATAGTGGTAATTCGCAATGGACTGCCTCGAATATGCTTAAATGCTCTAAAATTGAATCATCATAGTGAAATTTCATATTTCCAGCATATAATAAAAAGTGTTTATAGCCGATGGTGAGTCAACAATTTTTGTATTAAAAATTGAATTTTATGTCACTTAAATGCGAACTGCCAAATCTTTTTGAACATTTCCATAAAGCCGCTTTACCAGCTGTCGACATTTTATTTATATTGCCCATCGGGATTTATGAAAGAGACGATTTATGCAAAATAGTTTTTACAATCGATTCAGATTTTTAATGACTAATTTGGCAGCCACAATTCAAAGAGAAAAAAACAACTGTAAATGTACACAGAAAAAAAGTACAGAATATATAAATGTGAATGACGCGTGACTAAGCAATAAAAAATTACAGAAAAACAAATTTCAATTGAATTAAATTGTTCAACAAAGAAGAGAAAAAACCAAAGCCACCGAAAAGAAAGCCGTACGCATTCGAAATGCTAATGCGATTCTAATAAATTGTCAAAAGAGTTACACTAAATACACAAAGAACCGAGGAGCGCCACGAAAAGTGACAAGAAGTGAATGAGAATTTCAGTGGAAGGAATGTCATAAGCCACACAATGAAAATGGATTTTGGATTTGAAATGCATGCGAAGCACGATTGACAGACAACCAAGACCAACAGAACAACAACAACAACAACAACAAGCGAGGTAATGTAATAAGACACTCCCCTGTTAAATTGGGATTGGGGTCCACATAGAGTGTGGGGTTCACCGTCGGGCCACGCACAAGCTGTAGGAAACGGCGCTTCGACTATCAAAAAATATAAACCTAAAAGTCTTGCTTATCGCTTGGTTTTTTTATCACTTGGGTAAGTGAAATGCATTAAACACAACTGTAAATTCAATTGCCAGGGTCGTAACCCCATCCGCACACTATTCTCAACTATCCGTAACCATTCTGTTCATTATGCTCTAATAACTGTCTGTGTTCTGTCTTAGTTTAAATGCATATGTAATATGTAATCTAGACTGGAATTTTAATTTTTAAAATTATGTGTCTAGTTAGTTTAACATTTTGATTTATCTTGGTATAGCTTACCAACTACTTCATCTTTCTGACAAGCTGAAGCTAACATTCAATGTACAGTGAATTAATATAAATATAATCATGTTTTATATGTATATTTATACAAGTAAATATGTTAAACATATCCCGTTTTTGAAAGCCATCAATATTACATTTCAAGTAAAAATTTCGAGCTCATATAATAGTCTCACAAGGCAAGAAGTCCTGCAATTATACCTATACCAGCAAAAATAATAACTAATAATAATATCAAAATATTTGGTATATTAGTATTTTATAATGGGAAATCAGGGTATAATGATTTTGCAAAAAGTGTGTAACAGGGAGAAGGAGGCGTGGAAGACCCCACAAAGTATATATATTCTTGATCAGGGCGACGAACTGAGTCGATGTAGCCCTGTCCATCTGTCTGTCTGTCCGTCTGTCCGTCAGTCCGTCCGTCCGTCTGTCCGTATGTATGAACTCGTCGATCTCAGAACCAATAGGAGCTAGATACTTCAAATTTTGCGCGTTGGTCTGTGTATACAGCGCACATAGAGTTTGATTTAGATATTCGATCAATTTTCTTGTTTCAATTATATCGATTTCAGTTTTTGGACCATATCTTTTTAGCTATAGTAACCAAATTTTGCATTAAGCTTTTTAAAAATAAAATACATTTTCTATTTTTTTTTATGTTGGATAGCGGCTCTACATTTAACAAAATCAATTTATTCAAAAACCAAATTATTTAAGCTGCAATTAAATTGTTTTTAAATTTTTTAGATAATAACCGTATTTTCAATAAAAAAGGCATTAATTGTTCAAAATTTGATCAAAATCCGTTAAGTAATACAGACGTTATTTATGAAAACATTTAATCAATTGGTAAAAGCACGCGGCAGCAGTCTAGCATTATCCCTATACGTGTGCACACATACATTCAAATCAACTAAGCAGAAATCGCGTGCTTCTGTGTGCATGTGAACATGTGTGCGTGTTTATGTGCGCTCAGAGGGTAATATGTATATATAAAAGATGTAAGCAAGATTGTTTAAAACATCACCTCGGACTTGGTTCAGGGTATCTCGTAGTCGGGCAGACCCGACTAGAGCGTTCTTACTTGTTTCTTATAGAAAATTTGTAAATTTTTTTTGGATCAGAAATATTGAAAAAGTCCCATGCCGAGCAGCTGCTTCAAGTATGCATTATTACACGTACACATACAAACATATATGTATATATCGGAAATTTGGGATATTTGATATTTGTGTATACTTTAGAATAAATATATAAGAAGTTATTTGCCATTAGTACCATTCAAGAACTAGAGTCTTCGTATTGCACCTAAGTTTGTAAATGGTGTCTGAAGCTCCATAGCTTGAAATACTTACGCTTTTATACATGCAGATTTCTATTGACAGACGGATAGGGCTACATCGACTTTTCTCATGATATTGATCAAGAATATATATACTTTTTGGAGTCAGTCATGCCAGAATACTTCTTAGCTGTGAATACGTTTTCTAAAATTATTTTAGAATTAGTGCCTTTCGATCGATCTATGAATAATACCATTTTTACAATCGTTTTTGACAGAGCTGACTCCAAAACTTTGTTAAATATTTATTTAAAGACTTTCTTTTACATTTCAGTTTTTACGCTTAAAGTTAACTCGTTTATTATAGTTAAAGGGCAAAAAGTTATATGATCTCAATTTTATATTGCCTAGGGAGATGTGTTTCACATTTTCAAGTACTATTAGATTGCATTTCATACATTTTTCAAGTGAACAGTCAAAAGGCATTCACAACTCTACAAAATTTTTGTCAAACTAGAATGTTTTCAGCACAATCGCTTACCCATAAAAAGCAAACAAAAGGCGCAGGCCGGGCTAATTTTGGAATACTTAAAGTGTCAGCCAGAAGAAATCAATCAACAATCGACAACAGTTGTCGAGACAAAACCCAGAATAAAAGACAACAACAACAATATCAACAATGGAAGACATCGAAACAAAATGCGGGGGTCTCCGCAATGTGCATTAGCATTTAGGGCAACTCCACGGCCATTGGAAGCCCAAAGAAAACATCATACCCAGATAATGTTAATGCTAAATGCTGTTAGTGCACAAAATTGTTGAGTAGATGACGCGGCGACAAACAAAACCTAATTTTGGAAGCGCCCCGGACTTGGCTAGAGGAAACTAGTCCCGGTTCAGGCAGCATCGTTAATCATAATTGAGGGGCCGAAAGGGTTTTCGTTCTCCTCGATAAAACTAATTGTAAAGGAAATACATTGAGGAAAATGGGAAAATGGGAACTACAACGCTGACGTCTTTACCAAACGATTATTGATGGAACGAACAACGGCTGCACTCCCGAGAGTCTGGAGAATCGACATAGAGCACTTCAATGCTCCGCGATAAGTGCAGTTGACTGCAGTTGGGGCAGCTTTGCGACCGCAGCTGGAAAAACCATGCAGCGATTTTCTGATTTTCAATTTTCCACATAATTGGAAATGCATTTGATATACCATTGGATGTCTGTGGGGGTGGAGCAAGTGACTTAATTTCCTTTATTGCCGCCACTTAAATTGTTAATTGCAGCCGTGTATTTAGCTGTCGAAGGGAACAACTGCGAACGAATAAAATCGAGGGCCGACAGACATTTTACCAGCGCATATTAAATTTCACATATGTAAATATGTTTTGCTTTCAGAAAAAGGAACGAAAATAAATTGGCTTTCAATCGCAGCAGACGAACGAAATAAATATTACTAGTTAAAAGCGTGCGTAAAAGATGGGGGTATTAAAAAATAGAATGGAGATTGTTGCATAAAGAAGAAAATATGGATATATTGAAATATGAATTATATACATATGTATCTGATCTGTCGACTCGACAGTATCGAGGTATAACAATGTGTCTCTATACAAAATAGGCTGTAAGTCAGAAAACTATATTGAGAAATTCTTTGGAAAGCTGTCTGAAGGTCAGGTCATTTTTTTTTAATTCTTCGATCTCCGGATCTAGAGAGCAGAATTTAAATTTAATTTCAACACTAAGGTCCTTTCATAGCATTCAAATTAGTTTATTTAAAATCACCAATAACTTGTTCCGTTTCGATGTGATCGATGAATAAGTTTTTTTTCGTTTATTAGTTATTTGAGCAAATGTACGATTAAGCAGATTAATAAGATTCTTATACAGCTTAAAAAATATAGAGCACATCATATTTTGGCTTTCCCCATCAATTCCAAAGTTAGACAACTGTTAAAATACTTTTTTTGGTTTTTTTAAATTTGTTCACCGGACTTCTAATATGAGCTTGTCTATTCTGTCAAAATATCTTCGACTATGAAATCAGTAAAGTTTTCAAAATACAATCGATCAATGTAGACACAAGGGTAAATAATCTGCATTATGTCGAATTTATCTGTTGCTTGTTTTGCAGCAGCCCGCATGTAAAGTAATATGAAAGTGAACATTGCAGGAAAACGAGACTGAAGATAGAAAGAAAGAGAGAGAAGCAAGCGAGTGCGGCATAATAATTGAAATTATGACAGAGAATTTGAGGATTGCGAATATAAACAATCTGAGGTTTGTCCTCATCTAATCATAAAATAATGATAATGATCTAATCATAAAATAATGATAATTACAATCTATTCAGTGTTTCAATAAGGAGAGAAAATCTTTAATATTTCACGAACACAATCTTTACTTACTCCACTGTTCAATTGCATCACAGTATAAAGAAAACAAAAACATCAGCCAAGGACCTACAGATGGCAGAGTAGGAGAGAGGGAGAGAGAGCTCTGTCGCTTGTTTGCTCTAAGGATAATTCCCGGCTTTGCTCTCTCGTACAACATATGTGCACTGTGAATAGTTTGGACTCAAGATTGAGGGCAAAATGAGGGCCTGTGGCAGGGGCAGCAACAATGCAGTTGGATTTCAAGTGCGACGGGCAACGGCGGCACACAGGAAACTCGTATGCAAAAAGTGCACTTGAAAAGTGCTCTTTAGCCGGGTCGGAGGTTATGTTTATGTGGCATATAAATACAAGTATTTTTAAGCGCACATTTGGGAACTGCGTCCTGCCACATATTTACACAACTGCAATAATATTTGTGTCGCCAGGCCACATTTTTAGCTTGACAACGGCCAAAAGACCAAGACGCCTGGGAGCAAGCGCTTTGCCTTTGCTCCTGAACTGGCGAACTATTGAAAATTTTGTATGAGCTGCAAGCATTTTCCTTCCCCTCATCCTTCGATTCCATTTTTTTGTCAGGCACCGCAGCGAAAGTGATTTATGACTATAAGAAATGCGGCGAGACTTTGTCTCCGTTGTCTCAGTTGTTGTCTTTGTCTGCCTGCCCAGCTACTTAGCGACGAGTTTCCAGCTCCAACGCGAGCTCCAGCTCCAGCTCCCAATGGTGCATTTGAGTCTTGGCTCCTGATCCGAGTGTTGTTTGTGCCAAATGTGCAATAAATTAGTGTTTTGATTTTGTGCATTGCCGCAGAAGTTGGCGCCGTCTCCTTTTGCCTGTTCTTTTCGAGATGTATGTGCTAAAACTTTTATCGTTTGTTGAGTTTTTAAGTTGCATTTCTTATATCTTATAAAGAGTATATTGGATTTGTGCAATGTCCGTCTTGCTGTCTGTCCGTCTGTCCGTCTGTCTGTATGAACGCGCAGCATTTGGACACTATAGAAGCTAGAGACTAGTAATTTGGGATATATACTCGTGTGTATCGGCGTCAGATCAAGTTTGAGTATTTTTCCGATACGCCTACAGGGAGCGTGGCAAATCGGGAAATGCTATATCTATTAAGACTAAAACGCTGTTATTTCGTCAATATTGCAGTCTAAGATCTGTTACTTAGAATATATACTCGTGTATATATATCTACGCCTATTGTGTGCGTGGCAAATCGGAAAAACTATATCTCCTACAGTTTTGAAGCTAGAACATAAAATTTGGCATGTGGGCTACTGTTGACCTTTTCTTAAGTTAAATAAAAAATGTATATACCCACGCCACCTGGGGCGTACTAAATCGGGAATATATACACAGCGACTTGTATAAATGCTATAATATTTTGAGCGTTATAAGAGCTAGAGACTTGAAATTTGGAATACATATGCAAGTAGATCACCCGGAATCAAAAATATATATTTTAGATATTTACGCCTATTGAGGGTGTGGCAAATCGGAATAAACTGTATCTCGTACAGTTTTGGAGCTAGAGCGTCCAAATTTTGCATGTGGGATACTGTTGACTCCCTCTTAGGATAAATTAAAATTTATTTATCCACGTTTCCTGGGGCGTGGCAAAAAAACTAAACCGAATAAAACCGTGTTAATTTCGACAAAATTGCAGTCAAAGAGTTGGGATTTGGAATATATATACTAGTATCCTACCTCTACCAAAAAATATATGTTATATATAGCTACGCCCATTTTGGAATTGGCAAATAGCGTAAAACTGTATCTCCTACAGTCTTAGAGGTAGAACATCCAAATTTGACATGCGGGTTACTGTTCATGAAATTGAAATTTATGAAAAAAAAAAATAGTAATAATCATTATGTGAGCCTCCGTAAAACAAATTCTATTGACCTCACCGGAAGTCTGTTTCAAAAAATCTTACATATATTTAATTTCGCGCATTGTCGTAAAAGAGACGCATTGGTGTAGTGGGTAGAGTCGGTGGCATGCGAAACGTGTGACCCAGGTTCGATTCCAGCGGCGTGATATTGCCCATTGACAAAATGTTTTTTTATCACACCCTGAACCCATTGAAAATTGGAATTCAGGGTATAATGGTTTTGTGACAATGTATGTAAAAGGCAGGAGGCGTGGCAGACCCCATAAAGTATATATATTCTTGATCAGGACGACGAGCTGATTCGATCTAGCCATGTACGCGCAGAGGGTAATATGTATAGATAAAAGATGTAAGCTAGGTTGTTTAAAACATCACCTCGGAATTGGTTCAGGGGATCCCGTAGTCGGGCAGACCCGACTAGACCGTCCTTACTTGGTTTTCTTCTAAAACAAAGTATGAGAGAGTGTAGAGACTGAAAAGAAGAGCCCCAGCCATCGTCCAACTCTGATGCCATGCAATGGCATACAGAATTGCTTATTAAAGATCTTACAAGTACATCGTTCGGGGCTGGAATCCCAGGAAAATCAGTAATAAACATTTAAAAATACGACTTTCAGTTTGCTATGCTTAATTTGACGATTTTTCCAATGGCAATTGAGTGTGGCTCGCTAACAGGCGTTTCGAAGCGAGGATCACACACACGCAACTCTTTGGGAATACAGAGTCGAATCGTTGAACTTGCGTGAAAAACCAGGATTTGTACATACCTGAAATGAAAAGATTAATAAATTATATTAAGGTAAACAGTAAATTGTGAATTTAGTATAATTTCAGTTTGTTTTCATATACTGGCTTCTCTTATAAATTTGATCAATTAATTTAATAAATGAGATATAACCTTTTGCGCCTACTTTAGCGACAATTAGTCAAGGTTTTTTTTAGTGCAGGCTTGACGGCAGCAAATCTTAGCCTTTCTCGCTATTTGGGTCATATGGTTTTTAATGGATTTCGTTGTGGAACCAACTGAAGAAAGCATTGATGTGACATGGATGCCACAAGATGCTGCTCAGTCAGCCAACCTCTGACAACCTCAGAGTCATCCTCAGCGCTCTATTGGGTACACACGACTGCGCATATTTAATTGCTCATTGCGCGTGATTCGCAGCTGGGCCATGCTAAAGGGTACAAAAGCCTCAACGCTCGACTTGTTTGACTGCAGTACTTTGACAGTTGGCACAAATTTCCAAGAGCCGACCAGCAGCTAGCTAGTCAACTTTCTTTCTTGCAATTGGAATTCTGTGAGTGCGCCTGCGCAGCATCCTCTTTGTCTTTGTCTCAGCCTCTGTTTGTCGCCTACGCGGTGCATGCCTCATTTGCATTACTCTGGCGTCATGCAACATTTGTGTTTCTGCCAGTCGCTTATGTCTGTCTTTGATCGCCTGTTGCTGCTGCATGTTGTCGTTGTCATAAGCTGCAGCAGCTGTCAGTTATCGTTTGTCTCTTTGTCGTTTTGTCGCTGGCTTCCGTGAAGAAGCCTTTCGGCTAGTTGCACAGTGGGCCAAGAGAAGGGACCGACCATATATTTTATGGTTACTAGTTGTAAATTTACATATTGTGAGCCACTTTCTCATAAGTCTTAAAATGTTAATACGCTGGCAGTCAAAGTTCAGTTTTTCATTTCCAGCCGAAAAAAGTCGATAAAAATCATAATTGTTGCGTAAATATTTGGTCAGCTATAATTGCTTTAACAAAAATATTGTATTATATCTCTGCACGCAGTCGGACGCTGTAAAACCATCATTTACATAATTTTCTTACAAATCACGCACACGAAACTCGCGCGATGGATCAACAAGGGTTGACGGCTGCATTGGGCTGTATAGGTGACCAAAACAAAGGCAAATCCAGTTATTGATTTACCCACAACATTGCCTCGGCTTTTATGCCACATCATTGTGCAACATTATTTGAAATCTTTAACAGAGAACTTTTGTTTAGTTTACCTTTATATTTCTCTCTTTTGGCATATCATCACTGAAATCAGCTGAAAATGCATTTATGGGAGTCTGCAGCCTTCAGCTGCGAGTTGAACTCCAAAATGGGGAAACAGCATCATTAAAACTCCAGACTCTGTTTGGTTGTTCCAAGCTCCAGTGGAGCTGCGTATGTAAATTAGGCTTTGAGATTAGATTGAAGTAGCAAAGAGTTGAGACGCAATACTTGAGATGTCAATTGGTAGATAGTCTTGGTGAGATATATAAACTTTGTTCCCAAACCAGAATAAAATATCTGAAGAGTGATTCAGTCATGTCGCCTTTCGCTTATGCGTGTGCCCATATATGTATATATAATCGTATTCATATATTTATATGTCTGCAGCGCTCCCCATTATTATCTCAAGCATTAACTGTTATAGCCTGGCCCATTCACATTACCCTATCTAATGCAAATCCCAACAGTCATTGCCCATTAACATAACTCCATGAGGGACGACGGCAATGCCTACGTCCTCTCATCGTCGTCCACTCAAACGGCAGTCAACAAGTTCTAATAGGCGCACATACGCCTCCCACACGTTGGCAGGTTACCTGGCCCAATCTCTTCGCAGCCCATCGTCCACGACCCACGCACCTTTCCTTGCACTCCATTGAGCTCTGTCTCTCTCTCCCCTCTCACCTCGTCTCTCTTTCTCCCTTTACCCACGAGCTGTGCATATTGCATTTATGCAATACGTGCCTTGTTATTGTTCTGTCTGGTTGCTTTCTGGACTCGGGCTTTAGCTGCAGTCCAGCAACAACAGCTCCAACAATATCAACAACAACAAGAGCCGCACACCCACTGTCCGGTGGGCAGTGGAGCGCGCTTGCATATAATTTATATGCATTTGACAGTTTTGACTGATTTATCGATGCAGGAGCATGGCATACATAATGCGTGCAGCCAACTTTTCCAGTGAAATCAGGAATAGTCATGCACACAAACTCTCTCACACACACACACACATACGTTAATTTTGCATAAAACTTACGTGTTGTAGATATTTTTTGCAGATTCTAAATCTAGGATTGGAGCGCAGCGCTCGTTGTGAATCAATTTTCTGATTTGCCTTTTATGTGAAAAGTAAAAGAAAATATGGAATAAAAGCAGACGCTTTAAGCTTAAAATGCCCGAAAGTACTTTACTACAATATTGCGATACCTTGGAGTCCAAGTCTCAATTGATATTTTATTATTTATATATTAATTGACAATACGATAAATTGGATCAACAATTCTTTTCCCAAAATGCGTCCGTATGAAGGACTTTTTTTTAATGGGAAAGTAACTTTTATTTTAATTTTGATACTCGCTTGCAGTTTGCAAAGGGTATGTTGGTCTCATGCAACTATAATCTTTCTGTGCGTTTGCCATTTGCTTTTGTGCTGTTGAATACAAAAACTTTAAATATATGTATATTCGAATAATCCATTTAGTCTACCTGGCCGGAATATGAAGTTAACATAGAGATAAGAATAGAATATGTATTATATTCCACCTATATTTCATAGATATATGCAAAATATATACTTTTGTCTTTAAACATCTACATTTATAGAATGTAGGTCTATATAATACTGTATCTATGCGGGAACTCACAAATTTCGACTACGTCCACAAGGAATGTCGCAAGGAAGTCGGGAAACTGTATACTCCGCAACAAAAAAAAAAATGTTGTAACTATGTTTTGGTCTGCGAATAAGTGTTACTTGGCTGCAACATTCTTTCTTCCTTTAGCTCCTCATAGAATCTAATTGCTTGAGCCTGTACCTCGCATGCAACTACTGAAAAATTGTGACTATTAAACTGTAGGCGGTTGGCAAAACTGACTTCGCTAATGACAAGTATTGCCTCCAAAAAAGGTCGTAGATTAGCTAAAATATTGTTTAACATGCTATTTCAATCAAGAAAGAAATCGTTACACTTCATCATTGTACGTTCGCTGTCAATCGAAAGACAATCCAACTAACCTCTATCCAGCGGTCTATGCGTTAGTTTATGATGCAGTCCGTAGTCCAATCCTGTCAAATTGTGAACGACCGTCGCACAAATCAAGCTGCAGCCAAAAGCAAAAACAATAGGCGAAAGAAAGTGAGTCGCGGGCGCTGTGAAAGGAAAGGCAGGGAAGGAAATACCAGTACAAAGGACGGTGACTAGACAGAGCCTGACTTAGCTAGCTGGCTCGTTGGCTCATTCGCTCGTTGGTCAGTGGCCCACACGAAAGCGTGTTTAAACAAATTTGATTATATACACACGTCTAACGTTGCCCGGTGATACTTTTTGTATCTGTTTTGCAGTTCCATTTCCATGTTGGCTTTAGTTGACGTTATAGCTGTCGTTGCCTTTTGGTATGCCTTTGCTATGTTATTGTTTTTGTTTCGAAACGAGTCGCATTACCGCAGTAATAAACAATCAAAACAAACACAAAGGCGACGTTTTATTGAGTACGGTTGGTTTGGCATCCTCCACTCCATGGACAGACCGCGACTGGTCTAGACCCTAAGCGTGGGTGCGTGCTGGCTGTATTTATGGCGTCTGCTGAAACTTAGCAGCCATAAGCCAAAATACATTTCGTCGTCCTAATGGCAAAATGCCAAATATTAAAAATACCTAACGAAAAGAAACTTTTCTTGCATTTTTATTGAATTTCGATAATGAGAAATGAATGCAAACTGGCGACAGAGACGTTGACGGCGACTTCCATCGATTCATAATTCATGGCAGCAGCACTAGGAGCAGTAAGAGCAGTAGCAGTAATAGGTTCTCCCTCCAAACAAATGGAGCCAGACCAATTGCAACAACAACAATGACAATAACAGCAAACCGCAGTCGAACTGACTGCCATATTGCAAAAGTTTTTCAAGTTCATATTCCTCGTTGCGGGTGCGTGAAATGATTTACCTGCTGCTTGGCTGTCGAAACTTTTGGCTTGCAAAGTTCAACTCTTAATCTCATTATACGGTGACTTTTGTTTTTGGACGTGTTCTCCACAAATCTGCAGCCCTGAGGCTCAGTGTAGGTGTTGGGATTGGGTTTCTTTTCCAATGCGCAGTTGTCGCGCTCAAAACTTGAGACCATAAAGTTGTCTTGGCAGCCTGGCCGCAATCCAATTGCCAAAGTCCTGCCAAATGCTGGGCAACTGTCTGCGGTATTCGTTAGTCAGCAGAAGCTGCGATTCGCAATGAAGTCTTATGAATACGAACATGGCACTTAGAGTTGACCGACTAGGGTAGGGAATACACCTTGAAGGCTTGGGTAATCTTATTAGTGAGAAACTCGGAAGTTGACTTTTAATGGAACTGCGCACACATCAGATCTTTCGTTTAGCTATTTCTCATGTCCAGTTCCCATATGCTGCTAAATGCTTTCATTGATAGCCAGTTACATACATAACTTTCATTTTATGACAACAATTTTTATCTATTTTCTGCATATCGAACTTCAAACATCATTTTCACTTTGCCCTATCAGATTACACAATTTCTCACCTTAAAAGTGGGCTTTATGCAGATTTTTCTTCAATGATTGATTTCAAATGGGAGCTGTGAGAAATAAATGCTAAGGTATACCCTGTAACTGTGTTAACATGCAACATTCAAAATAGATCAAACTGAAATCGCACGTGTTTCAGGTATAATCGTTGCAGATAAAGTAGCTTAAGCCACTTTTAGAAGTTCTAATGCTTGTTATGTGATCCTTTCATCAATTATAAATGCAATGCAATCCACCCTTTGCAGTTGTCATACAGAGTATACGAAACCGCTATACGAAATTAACTGATACGTCAGTGTGAAGAAAATCTGTCATCATTTCCGAGACACCCGGAGATCGAACATCAGAGTCAGCTTTGTCCATGCGCAATCCCTCAATTGACGCTCAAAGTGTTAGGGCTTTAGACTTCCATAAAATTATACAGAATAAATAGGTGCAACAGAGCACCAAGAAATGTTCAGTGCATTATGGAGACTTTGATGTCATTTGTGGACATTTGATGGGGCTTTGGAGCAGTTAATACTCGCCGCTGACTGTTGGAGAGACATAAAAACGATCATTTCGCTCGAATGCAGTCAGCGCAGCTTTATGATTGGAATTAAAAAATCGTTCAACGAAATCCAATGGAAATTTAACAAAAGCGGCTTTTGTTCGATTTGTCTACTTGTGGCGTCTAGTAAGGCATAAAAAGATGTTCGGTTTCAATGGGCTATTGTCGATGAATGTAAATATTTGGATGTAGTTTTTATTTTTTAGTCATTTTGGCTGTTAAGGGGAAAAGTCGTAAATTGAAGCTCGTTTGATGTGGTTATGATTGCCGATTTTGTGGTCAATTTAAGGGCAATGAGTCACTCGATACTTTCTTAAAGACTTATCTTAGCTGCGCTACAAGAACTTAATTAAATGCCAAGGTATTATATTGTATGCTTTTCTTTTGATGTTGAAGCAATTTGTGCTTATTCTTTATACATGTTTTTAAAGAAATTGGTTACTCGCATTGGCTTCAAATTGTTCTCTGCTCTATCTGCAGTGTTACATATGCAAATATTGGAAACTTAAAGTAGTTCCAGTGCAGAGTAGGGGCACAGCACATACATATGCCCCTGCCAGCCCACATGTGCCACATGCCATTATTGTCTTCGGTTGCACAGAGTACCCGAGAACTGGAGGGGCAGGAGGGAGGATAGCCTTAACTTCAAAATTCAACCTAAGCCGCCTGCTGCTCTGCAGTACTGCACTTCACTTTGATTTATCAATAAAAGGCAAAGTTTATTTATGAATTTCCGATTTCAATTCAACGGCCCAGGCTGAGGCCACAAAGATACACCGATACACTTGGGGAAGACTCCACCACCCATACGACTTAAATTGTATGAATTACTCCGACGAGATACAAAAAGCAAGAGAGAGGCAAACAGTCCACAGTCCACAGCAGCCGCCTGCCCACCCCGGCTTCTGGCTCACTGGAGCAGAGGAACCACCGCATTGTGCTCTGGTTTGCCCACACTCTGCGCACATTGCGCAACTGTTAAGCAAACGAAGCGGGTGAAGTGCTGCTGAGGGAATACATTTCTGTAACAGGTAGCATTGGTATTGGTAGCTCTCGCAACGTTCGGGATCCAATGCCCTGCGGCTACCCACTGCCTGCACTTGCCAATCGTCGGGGGCATCTTCATTTTTTGCTTGCCACGACTTGTGCGGCGTCAATAATCATGATCAATAAATTCAGAGGGCGCTGCTGATATTCGAGTTCATTTTTTTTTGTCTGTTGCTCTTTGTATTGTGCTCTCCTCGTGATCGTTTTGACCGTCAGCTCGGTGCTATGGGAATATTTCGTAGCACATCAACTAAATTTCTCTGCATCTGCTTTTCTTCTACTGCTGATCTTTCGGTTGTCGTGTTGAGGCGACATTAGTTTTTACTTCGCTGGCACTCACAGATAATCATTTTCATTCCATTTTTCTGTGCTTCTTTTTTGGGTTTTCAATTTGCTTTCCGGCCAAGTTCTTTTTAATAATTTAATAAATCTGCAACGGCGTAAAATGGGTCAAAGTGATTTAAGGTGAGGGATTCCGCAACCAAACCAATTCATATTTGTGCGAATAGTCAACAAAGCATCGGACAATAACAGAAAAGCTTTCAAATATTACTTTCCCAGAAGACAACAGCAAGATCCGTTATAAAGAACAGGAAATCGTTCATGAAAATGGAAAGAAAGGCTATTTATAAACGCTCTGCGATCCCAGCAAACAGACACACACACTTATCGGAGAGTTCTCTGGGACGGAGATGTGACTGGAGTCGAGTGGAGTCGCCTCGGTGAAGATAGAAAAGGCCTGTGCCCGTTCACCTTCAGCAAAAATGGCATGAAATGGAAGGTGGCACACGGAGAGCAGGAGGTGGGCAACCAACCACATGAGGCAGGAGCGTGTCTCTGAAGTATTCTACCACTGTCCGAGAGCAAGCGAAGTAGAGGCAGTAGACAAGGTTAAGCTATAAAGAATTCATTGTCTACAGTTCAAAGATCGCAAATTGAAAAATTTATATACAACCTGTGCAGCCAACCGCGAGATGAACAGAGAGGGAGAGAGAGAGAGCAATCCGAGTGGGAAGTGCATGAGAATATTATTAATAAATTAAAGGCCACAGATCGAGTCAAAAGACTAGCAACAAGTTTACACAAGTATCCCCGAAACGGGCGGCAAGCGGAACTGTTAAGACGCACGATGCATGTTGTACTTGATGAGATCTTTATTGGCGGTGAATCTGCGCTTTGGTCATGCAACATGAAAAACATAAACCACATGCCTGCGACTGTGCCTCCTTTGAGACGCTGCACTTGTCCAGCAGCTTGCAGTTGATTGCTGGACGTGTACACGGACATGGACACGTGTGCTGGCCTATGATTAGATGGGCACCATGTAGGAAATCCATCATGTTTGAAACTAACCAAGGGTCTAATGAACTTTTTTCCAAAAAGAGATGGCAGGGAATTTATGCGAAATACATAAAAAGAGTACCGCTATAAATGCGATTAACGTTATTTATACTTATTAAGAATATGATCTCTGTGAGCTTTGATTTTTTTCAACCTTTTCGAGTACATCGATCAAATTACCCGTTTGCAATGTGCAGTCTAACCTGCTGGTTGCCAAATAGTTGCACGAGTTTGCGACAAACTTCAAATGGATTCCAAAAAATGCTGAGACAATAAAAATAACATTTTTTGGCGAATGGAATCCCTAACTTGGTTGCCAAAAGTCTAGACGGCCGGCCCAGAGGACATCAGCCCAGCCCAGCCCAGACAATGGCACAAACAATGCCAGACAGCAGTCGTAATACATGCGTAGCCAAATTCTAAGCAAGGGATGGAACCGAAAACGAACTGGAATCGCTTTAGGTATCCGCAAATATACCTTTGGGACACACCGAGCTTTCGACAGAGAGATCTTCCTATAGAAATGGATATGCAAAGCGCATTGTTATATAAATGACGGTGAAATCAAAACAAGGCGACGAAACATTCCGCGACATGATTAAACATAAATTAACCGGCCCATAGTAAAATTTTGAGATCAGCAGGATCCCAGCTGGGTTGGGTGGCTCGGGCAAGAACGGAGGACCCCGATTCGACCATTAAATGTTGTCCGTCTTAACGCAATGAACTCGTGTCACAATAATTTATATGAAAACAGCGAACAAGAAACCAAAACAAAACTACAATAAGCGATGACAGAAATCGAAAACGACGAAGAGCATGGACCCGGTCTTCCGTTAATCTCATAGGCAGGAGGCAGAGGTAGGGGGAAAAGCCGGTTGGAGGCGTTGTCTTTCGATTTCGCTGATTCGTGCGGACCTCGTTGTTGTTGTTGGCATTTAAATGGATTTCTGTTGTAGTTTTTCAGTTGTCTACAAGTCGGGCTTATGTTAACAACGACAATCAAGAGCTATTAAAAGCCGCGATATATGTTATACATAACTCTGGAGGTAACTGCTAAATGAAGGTTATAGGGCCATGGATTTTTCGACCGGTGTCTATGTGTGTGGCACAATTGAAAAAATCTGCCTCAATCCAAATATACCAAGTCAGGTCGAGTTCCATAGCGATCCGACCATTTGCCCAGCTCTTCCCCATGCCAAAAGGCACAAAAATAAACAAACCGACAAGCGATAATGAGACATTTTATATTACAGGGACAAGTTGGAGTGGGTCTGCGGTTCCCCGCTTTCGGTATGAGTAATGAACCATCGAGAGTATTAAAAATAAAAACCAGAGCAGCGCCGGCCCGAGCCACAGGGGGACAGAGGCAAAGGCAGGCAGAGATTGTGGTTTCAATATCTCAAAGTACAAGTTAGGCATATAAATTACTTTATTTTTATAACGCTGGCCGGCATGTCTTTTGACATTGTCTTAGAGACAGCCGTGATTTTATGTTTTTTATTAACTCTTTATGGATTCGCAAGAGGATCTCCTCGCCGACGCCGGCGATTAAAACAATTTTACGACTTAATGAGCCACTCCAGTCGAGCCGTTCGCCAGCGAGGCATGTGGGTGCCACATTGCCCACAGGCTACATTCAGCGCCAGTCAACAGCATCTTCATCTGTGGTAGCACAGACCCAGACTCAGCCACGAGACAATAAAACGATGATAATGATGATGTGGCGCATAGAGGTGACAAAATTGTTGTACTGACAACTGCGGGGACTCTGGACACCTTGCGTTAAGGCCCACTCAAACTGGCCCAGTGAAAGCTGGAGGTGGAGATATTTGACAGCATCTTAGTAATATAAAAATGTTTATGAGTGCCAGGAGCATTAGAGATTAGAGAGCAAGTGGCAAACGCTTTAATGTCTTTCGCCAGGCAATTAGCAACAAGGCACCCAGATTCAAGTTAGCGAAAAGATTTGGCCCGATTTAACTCAAAGCAATTTAGTCAATATTATTAAATATTATTAGTATTTCAGGCGAAAACCATCTCAATTGTTCATGTAGACAAGGCTATAAAGGAGTCTCAAGTCTAATCGAACTGACTTACCAATACAATTGTTAACAAAAGTTGAGGACTTTCGAAAAGAACTTTATAGTAAATATTTCAATCAAATAATTTATCATTCACATGCATGTGTGGGATAGAGACTAGGTGTAGTGCATTTCCGAAGTTGGAAAGCATATACGGGGACTTCTGAGACAAAAAATTTAAATATCCTTAAAATTACCGTCAATCCAAAGGATTTTTGCTGCAAACGATCATGACTTTAAACACGATCTTGTATATTGATATTTTAAGTAAGTTTAATTTAAAAATGTTGCCTAACTTTGGTATTGCAATTGCTATGCTTGTAGCTACTAATAGAATTCTCTTCTATCTCCATATTTTTTTTTTATTTTTTTAATGAATTTCCAAGTTTAAATATAAATATTATAAGTATTAAATATCAAGAGTTAAGGACCGTAGTTTCCTTATCTATAAAGTTATACTGATTTTCTATTTATGAAAGGTGCAAGCAGTATATTACCTGCTTCAAAATTGATTTTATTTTAGAGCCCCAAGGCTTATTTTCCCTTTTAAAATAAGTAACAATTAGAATATATCATATGAAGTTTTTCGTAGACATTATCGACGAGGGCTTGATAGAAGCACTTCCTTCACTGACTCTGCCCATAACAATGCGTTTACTATTGATGTAGTTGTTGGTAGAGCTATTTCTGTTGTTGTTGCTGTACGATGTGAGCTTCGCGTTGCGAGTTGTTGTTGGTTACGCTTGGTGCAAGTTTAGTTGCTTCAATCAAGTCAACGAAAATTTTCTCAAACTCAATTTAAATCAAATGCTTGGCGTCGCACACTCAACTACACACACACAAGCCCACACAGACACACTCGCACACACATGGGAGCATAAAAAGCTTTCGAAAAGATGCCATGTTGGCTGTTTTTGGCTCTTTTGGCTGTTTCGTTTCGGTTGTTTCTCGGCTGTGCCGCCGCAGCAGTTTTCACTGTCTTTGAAGACTTTGATTGTCAATTTGCGATTGTCTCGAAATTGAAGCAAGCGACAGCAACAGCTCGACAAGAACTCCAACAACTCCAACAACTGCAACAGCAAGAGCAACAACAAAAGCGACATTGGCAACATCAGCCAACAGTTCGTTGGTTCTGCTTCTGTCTGTGAGTTCTGTCAGTTGGCTCGTCTATTTTTAAGGCGCTTTTATTTTACCATGAAACGATTGTTGTGTGGCTTGGTAATTGCTGCAAGGGCGAAAGCCCGAAATGCCCAACTTTAAAATTGGTAACGCACATCACATCACAGCCAAAAAGAGAAAGAAAGAGAGAAAGAGGGGGAGGAGACATGTAGGGAAGGAGTAAAAGGAATGCCAGCATGATAGAAACATTGAGAGAAAAGGAACGAGCTCCCATGTGTCTGTGGCAGGACCAGAAGCGGAAACAAATTTGCGAGAGTTACGACTTGAGGCTTAAGTCAGGGAAATATAAAAACGGGTTACGCTTCTCGGCTGATTGACAGTAGAGCATGGCAATTGGCACTTGCATTAACTTGGCTATAACCAGAATTGTATTCGGCTAGGGTCGCAGCAAAAAGAAAGATACATATAGATAAATGTAAAGACAGAACCACATAATGGGAACTCGTATCCTGCAGCTACAATTTGGCGGAGCCCTTATTTACAGCCAGCATTCGATGCGCCGATTAGCGGCCGATTGACAAAATGATTTAGCCAAATTGCGAGCCAGCATTAATTTAATTTGCTTAGCCAAATTGTTTGGGAATACTGGAGTGCACCAATTGACTATGAGCTAATCAATTGCAATGATGTTAGTATGAGAGAGCGGGTCAATGAACAGTACGCCCTCGACATTCCATCAACTCACATATGGGGAACCAATAGCACATCCGTTTGCCATAAAATTGATGGCCAAAAACCGAAAATGCATTTCAAATACGAGAACGAAAAAAAGGCAGGCAGCTACTTTACCGGCCATAAAAAGGCCGAGCACTGCTTCAACTCCCATTTCGACAGGCAACCGCCAACCGCATTTAATCACACATTTTCCAATGAAACTGCAGCAAATTGTTTATTTAATTTTTAATGTGGGCACTAGAGGAACGGCGTGAATGAGGAGAGGAGTAGGAGGAGGAAGCGGCTGTGCCAGCTCCAATAGGGGCCACAAGGCTCGCACGTTTCGCGTATCTTTGGGATGCGCGTTGCGCACTTCGCTTTATGGCCATTAGCGTATGATTTGTCTTAACAATTAAGCACAGGCCGAGTCTCGGTTCGGCTAGACACATGCAGCAGAGACTCTTTCTTCTGCTGTTCACTTTTTATCTGCATCTTCAAGATACACATGCTGCATGCTACATGCTACATGTGTACTGTTGCTTTTGTTGTTGGTGTTTCGCTTGCGGCTGCCAGGCAGCCACTTCAAAAGAAAAATGTGCATGTGCATCTTATGGTTTGCTCGATGTGCTCGATGCAGCCATGTTTATATATTTTATTTCTACTCGTGCTTGTTGCTGTTGCTGTTGCTGTTCGGGTGTCTGGTGTTTTATGAGTTCGCCTAACTGATTGATGCGCCTATTAAACGATTTCTCATTCGCTCGAGGTCTACTTACGAATATGTCTGTGGTATGTGGCGTTGTTTTGACGTTAATTGGATTGTTGGCTAGGAGCTGAGAGTTTAGCCAAAATGAATAATGCCACACAAAAAGTGTGGGGAAAATAATTGAATAATCATTTAATGATTGCTTCAAATGCGATTGTGGGAGTTGTGAGAGCGATGAGAGAAACTCAGCAAGATATGAAGTGATTAACAAAAAAAAGGGCTCCACTGATAAATAAACAAACAGAATAATAAAGACAAAGACATGGAGAGAGAGGGAGAGAAAATTACTTAGAAATTATCTACTCGCTTCAACTGGTTTCATCTATTAAAGATGCACAAAATATTTACTATTATCTCGTTTTGCATTTCTTTGTCGGTCTACCTCAGTCTGTTTGCCTCATCATTTATTTATGATTTTAATATTTTTGGCAAATAAAGCGACCTGCTTGCAACCTCACCAAATTTCATTAACAAAAACAGTCTAGTTTCAAATGGATTTTGTGTTGCTGTTGTATTTTTTTTTTCATTAAAAAATACATTTTCATACAAAACCCAAATGACATCAAAGATTCATTTTTATCATGTCGAGACGAGGACGTTTGGCCAGGTCTGTGCCTATGGTCTAGGCAGGGCCTATGTCTGCCCTGAAATGTGTTGTATTGTCTCTTTGTATCTCCTTCTCTCTCCTTTTTCCTTCCAACTTGGCTAAAACTGTTTGCGTAACAACCGTGCGACCCGCCTACAGACGAAGACTCGGCGCGACGAGCAGCTGTCCCCGTTCGAATGTCGACGGCGTCTATCATAGTGCTTAAATATTTATAAATTTGAATTCATGAGAAAAACAAAAGCGCCTATCGCTGTTCTGGAGTATTCTGACGGACCAACAGCCTGGCCGAATGCAACCAAGGCGCGCAGTTCAACAGAAATTGAGAAATGTCAAAAGGAAATGGCGTAATTTTGTAATTTGCACTCGAGCAAAAAGCAAATGAATTAATCTCATAACTTGTGGGGCATTCTTCGCCATGGCGCTGCGGCACATGTGACATGTGAAAGCAGGAGGCTACGGCCGAAGAACACTGTGCTCCGTGGTAGCCTGAAGCCGACTCCGCTTCCTTCTCTGGCCTCGCTTCTTCGTTGTCGCCATCAAGCAGGCTTTTGATTTACGTGAAAAATCGCTTATGTGGAAATGTTTTTACATTAAATAAACAAAGGGCCCACAACAAGCACATCAAAACACTCCTGGTCCCAAGCCAGCTCCGCCGAATAGCAGATTTGGGACCCTGCTACGGATTTGACTGCACAATTTATTGAACGCATTTCTGCTGTTCAACCCGCCTTTGTTCCACGCACTTGCAGAAATTATATACATATATATGTATATATATATATCCTTGTTACACATATTCAAAATGAAAATTTATTGCATTTTTAAGGCGACACATTCGTGTATGCATGTTAAATGGGGATTAGGCTTTAGCTGGGCGGCTGCGAAATGGGATTGAAATCAGAAATGCCTGCCTGGGATAAGCATAAAAAATAACCCTGTATGTAAATGTGTATATGAACTTCTTTGTAAAGAACTTCCCTCGCTTTGTAAGAAACTTAATATACTATATGAACTAGAGCAATATATTTCTGATCAGATATATGTAACATCTATACGAAAA
Source organism: Drosophila gaucha (assembly GCA_035045545.1). NCBI lineage: Eukaryota > Metazoa > Arthropoda > Insecta > Diptera > Drosophilidae > Drosophila > Drosophila gaucha. Next base: position 907,306 of record JAWNOY010000435.1, read on the forward strand.
GATTCTCAGATTCTGCCGTTGCACCTGCAGGTTTCTGGAACTCAATTTAATTTCCGCTTCCAGTTTGGCCCACACGCCAAAGAAACCACACCCAATCATCGCGTTCCCATTGTTTGTGCCCAGCTGCTGCCTACACGCAGATCAGCTCATTCACAACGTGAGGCCCAGAGCTTCGGCTGAGTCAGCGCGATCCATCGCCACGGTCAGAGTCTTGCTTAATAATAATAAAAATCAACACACGCCTCCTTTATGTGAAATTAATTGCTAATTTCGAGCAAGTTGAACCACAAATTTTGGCGGATGAAGCGATCGATGCGGTGTCATAAACCAGACTTAAAAGATCGTAAACAAACAGGGAAGAAACGACATGAAGTGGCTTAGGCGGCTTCGACATTTTATGTTTCTCATTTTTGATATTATAAATAAATATATAAAAAATTGAAAAATACAAATAAAAAGAATCCAGATAATCCCGAAATCATGGCATGCATGTGGAATATTCTGGGAATATTTTTTCAAATAACAACCTGACAGTTGGCTGCTTGCAAAATTAATTGGTATTTAAAGGCGTGCTTCGGATTCTTAGCATTGTTTTTTTTTTTGGGTCTTGATGTGACCGTGTTACAATTTATGTTTGGGTTCAGTGCCGATTTAAAGGCCATTATTTGACAAAGGTGTACGTAGAGTAAAACGAAATTCGTAAAACATGTGGCTTAGTCGATTAGAAAGATTGGCAATTAAATAAAAGATATCTGGCTGTTAAGGTATTTCTTAGAATTATAACTTAAAGCATTAAGTATTAAAGATGTCTGCATCTCTTAAAAATATATTTGGCAATTGTGCAAAAAATTTATGTGTGGCTCATTTAAATGATTGAGATAATGAAATCAGTCCTGCTGGTTCTTATTGATAGGACATAATGGACACTGCTACTAAAAAAATAAATAACGTAATAGTTTGCAACTAGCAATAGCAGCGAACTGAACTCATAAAATTTACCGATCTGATGTGCTGTTTGAGCAAAATGCCAAAATTGTTGTAATAACAATTTTTATAATAAAATTTTTCGATCCAGTAGGCATATGGTATAGAGACTTGATCGGCTAGACTTAGAGGATATCAACAAGGAGTTGGGTACTTCAGTTTAAGGGCAATCAATTTAAGGTATGCTCGGAGTAGATAGCTTGAAAGGGAAACTCAATTTTAAGTAAAAGTTTTCATAATATACTTAAAATTTAATGAAATGCAATTTTGCTAACAGATAAAAAATATATAGGTGTTAAATTCGGAAAAGTTTCCTGCGATGCCAGGCATAAGGTATATTTTAGTCGGACACCCCCAACAAGAGCATTTTCTTGTTATTCTCTGTTCTTTCACTTGCACGCAGTTTATGAGTGAAATGAATTATGTGGCAATACCACGCAAAATCTCAAAAGGATCATTAATAAATATTTTACTCGCCGACTGCTTGGGTCTTCGGTGCTCTGCTGCCAGTCAAATTCAAAGGCCTAATGCACACATACAGACAGCAAAGGAGCTTAACATGTTTGCGCTATCCCAGGCCTCACTCGCTCGCTCCGTCGCGGTTTTGTATGCCTCCCGGCCTTCGCCTTGTCAGTCACCGAGCTGAGCCCCGACCAGTGACGGGGCTGGTAGATACTCATTGGAACCGAGGCCCAACAAACTCTAAAGCCTTGCGACGCATCTCGCAAATAGCATGCAAAAATTCACTTCCACGTTTTGGGTAATCCGCATTTTAATGACTTATTTTCTCGACTTCCCTTTTGGCAGTCGCCAGTCGCCGGTCGCTATTCGCGATTGCCTGGTATCTTGGAGCTGGAGCTGGAGCTGAGCTGAGCTGAATCTGGCAGAAGCACATGTGCTGGGTTCTCTGTCTTGGGTTGGAGTGCCGCCTGTGTCTTGTATACGCTTGCACTTAGACAAACACCTACAGTCAAAGCCGTTGAGGACTACGCCAACTGAGTCTCATTCCACTACATAAAATTGTCATATATAATTTTTTGCGAGCTATAAATAAGTTGGCCTCTTTATATGCGAAGCTGACTATACGCATGGGGCATTTCATTTGAATGTTATTGTTAAGATACTCTGTAAATCGAATTACATTCCCCTCGTTTGTGACCCCGCAAGCTTCAAATATTGACTCTATTCTACAAATGAAATTAAAAACTTGCAAATGCAAAATACATTATCGCCCTCGCCATAAACTGAATGCACATTCAGCAAGGGTTGCACTGTCAAGATAGAGGGAAGGAAGGTAGCTTGTTCAAAAGTCTAATGGCGCTGCAGTGGCGACTATTAAAATATTTTACAAAATTAACCCTTTTGGCCAGACGGTCGCTAGTTAATTTATGTATGTCTCCGCGTTGCTTGCATCGACTGCAACGCGCCTGCAAATATGCAACAGCCAGAAGAACAGCTAGAACGGTTTGCCATTTGTCTGTCTGTCTGCCTGTCTGTCTGTTTTCCAGGTTGGAGTGCAGCGCGCTGTTTGGCTGTTTGCTGATTAATTGCAAATTGCAGGGGTGTCTGCCTGGCAAACCACATTAAAAGGCACAAAGGTCACGAAAGGACCGATGACGGCGTTGCTGTCCAGCTCGCGCCATCGATTCCTCTTACAGTCCGTGCGTATTCCTAGTTTATTATTTTCGTTTCTACCCGTCATTTATGCAAAGTGGCGCGCAAGGACCTGCCGCAGAACACCCAATTCCGCACCCCCACCCGCCCAATTCTTAACCTAGTACCCAATCTAGAGCCCTGCAGCGCAGCTTTGCACCTTTGATGTGCGCGCTCCACGACGACAAGGACTTTGGGAGCAGCAGCACAGCACTTTCATCATTTGGCTTTTGCCATTTGCACCCCGGCGCCACTTTTGACCACTTCAGGCAATACCAAAGGGGTTTCCACTTGACCATTTGTCGCTGTTCCTGCTACCGTTTGCACTGCCGGCCCCCTGTTTTAGCTACTCCTCTTCCTCCTCAACTTCTGTGCACTCAACGTCCGTGCGACTCTCTGGACTCGCTTCAGGTCACTCAGTCAGGGCTTTGGCAGCTGTTAAGTGTTGTGTTTTGGCTACTGTCTCTACCCATCTCTCTCTCACACACACTCCCACTTTATCTCTCTTTCTGGGTATTTGGCTTTGTTTTGCTTTAGCTTTTAGCTTGTTTGCCGTGTGCCTTTTTTGAGAACTGATTGCTATTTGGCATGCCTGTGTTTACTGATTAACGATGTGACTTTAAAAATTGACGACTACTAAAAAATTTTCTAGCATACTTCTAGGGCCAGCTGTGCTCCTTTTAGAAGCACCTCTGTTGTGTCTTTCACCGGAAATGGTGTGCGCTCCTGCCTGATAATCAGGTAACAAATGGGGTTCGGTTCCAGTTTGTAGACAGTCGGGCAACCAAACAAAGTTAATAGCAATCTCAGCTATGGTAAGTAGTAGGCAAATGAATTCATTAATAAATTATCGAGACACACAAAACCTCAAACTAAAACAGCAGCCGCAGACACACATGCAGAAAGCGCAATAATGCAGAGGCTGAGCGGGGCGGTAACAAACCACCGCAGCCACCTTCAACAAGAGCAACAACAATAGCAGCAAGCAGCAGACAGTCCTGCCATGGCAAAGGACGACGATATCATTACATAAACGTAAAACTTCCGCCTTAGAAATTCAATTAAACTAATAAATTTTCCATTATCCTTATCGGTGGCAGTGTTGCCGATGAAGCTGAGTTTGTGTACGAGTCCCTAGCATGGGACGCTTTAAAGTGGCCTGGCAGGAGACTAAATTTGAAGCAAACAATAGGACACACGAGCACCGAGGACCAGCACATGTGTAAAAATATCAGCAACAACAAATATCAACAATTTGCATAAATTAAAACTTTAAATCAGGCGACGACACACAGAATACAGCTTTCCCTTCCACGTCCATTTAAGGCTTCCAAGCAGCCAAAACGATGGGACCGAACAGAAAATTACTTTGAAAAAGAGATGCGAACTAATTATATAACAATACTAGCTGTACCGGCTGCGCGTTGCTACGCCAGAACACAACTGGATCTTCGCGTTCATGTCGATGATATATTGATGGAACAATTTTCTACATTTCAGAATGTGGCTCTCAGCATTTTGACAAATCATCAATCGATACAATACATGCAAATTTTATCCATTTTTAAAATGACGACATTTGGATGAAGACTGTAATCATGATTACTGTCATAATGGAATGCACTAAGATTCAAATCAGCGTGCAGTGTTCGTCTTGATTAAGAAGTGCTTATTCGAACATTTTGCAACCTTGTTTCCCGTAGTTCAGTTGTCTCAGAAGAACGAGTGAGTAGTACGTATTCGATCAGTTTCTAACCTTACTTCTCGTTGTACAGACGATTCAGACGAACGGGTCTCAGCGGTGTGTACTCGAAGATTTTCCAGTCTTGATGCGCGTTGCTCGTCTGATTTTGAGGCTCGTAATGATCTTCTCTTTCGTGCTTGAGGTGTAGATCGGTCAATCGCTCGTCGCTTTGGAGGTATAATTATAAAGTATCGACGTTATGATATGAAATGCACAAAATTATTCGAAAAACACTCTTAAATATAATGTGAGCTAGATATGAATTTCACAATCTACACAAATTCGAAATGTCATCTATCGTTCGCTTTTTTGTTTCAAAAATACATGGCATACTAATTTTTATGCCAATCGGTTGAACGGGGCAGACCTTGCTACGGTGCAGTGCCACCTGGTGGCGAGTGGCATCAATGAGCATATCATACAAACCTTCTCCGTGGAAAAATACATATATAGTATACCAATTTTCATAATAATTGCTCCAGTAGTTTTTGAGTTCATCGAGGACATACAGACAGACATTATTATACCCTGAACCCATTGAAAATGGGAATTCAGGGTATAATGGTTTTGTGACAATGTATGTAACAGGCAGAAGGAGGAGTGGCAGACCCCATAAAGTATATATATTCTTGATCAAGACGACGAGCTGAGTCGATCTAGCCATGTCCGTCTGTCCGTCTGTCCGTCTGTCCGTCCGTATGAACGGAGTGATCTCTTAAACCACAAAAGCTAAAGATTTGAGATTTTAGATATATATTCTTGTATACCATACGCAGTACAAGTTTATTTTTTTTTACGATAACTCATCCTATTTCCTTATTATCGATAACAATCGATATTTTGACTTTGCTTTTAAGCTATAACTTATAGACCATAATACCTAGAGACACCAAATTGACTATGAAGGTTGCTGTGCTGTAAATACAGATAAAAACAAGTAAGAAAGCTCTAGTCGAGTCACAGCCCGACTACGAGATCCCCTGAACCAAGTCCGAGCTGATGTTTTAAACAACCTAGCTTACATCTTTTATCTATATATATTACCCTCTGCGCGCATATATGCATGCACACATACACACATGCACACATACACACATGCACACATATACACATGCACACATTTGTATACACATGCACACATATACATACCATGCACACAGAAACGCGCGCAGATTACTGCGTAGTTGATTTGAATGTATGTGTGCACACGTACAGGCTGCTGCCGCATGCTTTTACAATGTTTCCTTTAATAACTTCTATATTACTTAACGGATTTAAATGCAATTTTCTGCATTGAGTGCTATTAATTTATTGAAAATACGGTTTTCACTTAAAAATTTAAAAAAATTAAATTGTGGATTTGATACTTTTTTTTTTAAATAATTTTTTTTTGGGAAATGTGGAGCTGGTATCCAAAATATGAAAAAATAGAAAATGTATTTTAATTACAAAAAGCTAAAAACAAAATTTGGTAGCAGTAGCTAAAAATATGTAAAAGATATGGTCAAAAAACTGAATCTTGATAACGTTTTAAATCGATATCATTGAAACGGAAAAATTTATCGAATATCTAAAACAAACTCGATATGCGCGCTGTATACACAGACCATCATGCAAAATTTGAACTCTCTAGCTCTTATATGTTCTGAGATCGACGCGTTCATACATACGGACAGACGGACGGACGGACGGACGGACGGACGGACGGACGGACGGACGGACAGACAGACAGACGGACAGGGCTAAATCGACTCAGCTCGTCACCCTGATCAAGAATATATATACTTTGTGGGGTCTGCCACGCCTCCTTCTGCCTGTTACATACTTTTTGCAAAACCATTATACCCTGATTTCCCATTTTCAATGGGTTCAGGGTATAAAAAAATCAAATTTTGGATATCTCCCCCCATTAGCCCCATAAGTGGAAAAAACGTATTTTAAATACTAGGGAGTTGGGATTTTGTATATATACACCTCTAGATGTCAATATTATGTCCTGAAAATTTAATTAAGAAAGTAGATCTAGAACCGAAGTTATTTAATAATGAATTTCTCATAATGCTGCCCAGAATGTAGTCCAAGCGCATCCGCTAAATCATCTACGCAGTAAGCGGCGCGCGTGCTTGTGTATGTATATATGTGCGTGTGTGTGTGCGCGCAGAGGGTAATATGTGCAGATAAAAGGTGTAAGCTAGATTGTGTAAAACACCGCCTCGGACTTGGTTCAGGGGATCTCGTAGTCGGGCAGACCCGACTAGAGCGTTCTTACTTGTTTTTATATATAAAGATAAATATAAAAATACAGATATATACAGTACCTAAAATGTAGGCTTTCTATGATTAGGTCAGTTTTTACGACTGTAATACAATCTAATACAACTGGAATAGTAGACGACGTTTCTGCCAAAAATTATATTTAAATTAAAGTATAATATAATATAGTAGCTCTAAGTCGGCTTTTTAGAACCAGGGTGCATTGGTTGAATGATTTTCTAATCACGCTCAAAAAGAATTAAAATTTGTTCACGACATTATAATACAAATGTAGAATAGAAATTATTCCTTGAATTATTTAAGCTTTCGCTTTAAAATGTGAGGTAAAAATTAATTATGAATAAATTTGCCCAGTATTCTTAAAAGTTGTAAAAGTTTGAATTTAGCTTTTCCCACAACAATAAGTTGCTGAACTGTTTTGTTTTAAGACGATGTCATGCCTGCTCCAGTTCAATAAAGTTCCACGACCAATTGATGTATCGATTGAAATGATTAAATATTGGACAATTGGCAGTCGTAGCTCGCCCACTGTTGATTTCCCCCAATATTTTAAGAGACGATCGAACTGAAAGTGCCAAAAGACCAGGCAGAGCAGGATGGTCCCTTGGACCTTCAAAGGGTGGGGCTGCAGATTGGGTGTGGGCGTGACGTTAAGGAGACATGGGGTGTGGTTAGGTAAAAGTTGTCATACAAAATTAAAGCATGTTGTGTAAGCGCGTTGTCCATTTAACTCTGAGCACATTAAATGGGCTTCCGCTAGCCTCCACAGAGGACGCAAAATTTACATAGTCCCTGCAGAGGCACGGCGGAAGCGTTCGCAGAGGCAGAGTAGGAGACGGCTCCAAGTAAATACGACGGGAAAATGCTTCAGCTCCGGTTTTTGCATGTGGGGCGCCGCATCAGCTGATTTCTTTGTCAGGACACACATACTCCATAGTCCTTGCTGGTGCTGCGGCGGGAGCACAAACACGTAAATTAATCTGACAAGTGATACTTCTGGCCTCGGGCGGTCTGGCTCCTCCTCGGTCTTCGGCACACTCGAGCCAACGTGAGAGCTGGGGACGTCAAAATGTCGCTGTGCAGGACAGCAGCCATGTGGCAAGCATAAAAGTCCTTTGGACAGCACACACACACACACGCACATACATTGCCCAGGACGCAAAGCCCCGGACGCAGGACAATGGACTGAATGCTCTCCGGGCTGACTTTTTACTCTACTGCCAGTTGATGAGACGCTGACGTAGACGTCCGCAACAACAACAAACGGGTACACCGCGCCCCTGGTCGAGGGTTAGTCCTGGCCCCAGGACTCTCCAGTGGGTGTCCACTTTTATTTACATGTATTGCAGTTATTTTGTATGTAATTTATTTCTCAACAGCCGGACGGCTGGACGGTAGCGCTCCAAGTGCGTGGAGGCCTCATCTAGAAGCCAGCAGCCAGCAGCCCGAAGCCTGTTGCCACCACAGAGCACTGCATCCCCCTCTCGTCTTCCATGGTGTTTGTTTATTGGGCGCTCTACTTGGGAGCTTTATGTGTTGCGCCCTTCGCTCATTTGTTTGCAGCTTACAGTCTGCAAAGTGCAATCCGCAGCACTCTTAACGTTGTTACCCTGGACGAGATTCGGTTTTAATGGTTAGGCTGCCCAGTAAGTATCCAAGGGCTGTAAAAAAAATTGTGAATGAGGAATTTCCCCCATATGCAATGCGAAAAACTGCATGGAAATTCAAACAAATTCCATTACTTTGTAAAATCACGAATACTTCATAGGTTCTTCATATGGTTGACAGAATTTTAGTTATAAGAAAATATGCCATTTAACTCTTAAAACTACTATTATTATGTTCGTCTTCTAATGCTACAGAATCTAGTCAGAAATATATATTGAATTTAGCTTATTCTGAGAGATGCTATTTCCGACTCTTAAAACCATATATGTACATGATTCATGATAAGCAGATTTCGATCTTCAGATGCTAGCCAGCTAAATTTTACGATTCTAGCTTAAAAATTGTTGAGGAACAACTGGATTTATGTATTCAAAATTAGATTATACTCTTCCGTAATCTTTTGAGCGGCTGACGCCGAATCTGAAATCAGAAACACCCTATGAAGTTTTTGAGTTATATATTAACTGTACAGGGTTTTGCAAGGGTGAAGTAAGACTTCCATTTATTGTATATAAAATGCAGTAAAAACGCTCTAGTCGGGACCCGACTACGGGATACCCTGAACCTTTGTTCGAGTTTGCATGTTTACATACATACAGAAATATGAATGCAAAAACAAAAAAAAAATTGATTTTGAACAAAAAATGTTGACAGCAGAGGGAATTGAACCTGCGGCTCCTCGCTTGCAAGCCGCCATTTCTAACCATTACACCACACTCTTTATATTATTCTTAGTAACAAATACGCCACTAAAGTAACAGCGGCGAGAATTACAATGTCTTTTTTATACCCTGAACCCATTGAAAATGGGAAATCAGGGTATAATGGTTTTGCAAAAAGTATGTAACAGGCAGAAGGAGGCGTGGCAGACCCCACAAAGTATATATATTCTTGATCAGGGTGACGAGCTGAGTCGATTTAGCCCTGTCCGTCTGTCTGTCCGTCTGTCTGTCCGTCCGTCTGTCCGTCTGTCCGTATGTATGAACGAGTCGATCTCAGAACATATAAGAGCTAGAGACTTCAAATTTTACATGATGATCTGTCTATACAGCGAAAATATCGAGTTTGTTTTAGATATTCGATAAATTTTTCCGTTTCAATGTTATCGATTTAAAACGTTATCAAGATTCAGTTTTTTGATCATATCTCTTACATATTCTTAGCTACAGCTACCAAATTTTGTTATTAGCTTTTTGTAAATAAAATACATTTTCTATTTTTTCATATTTTGGATACCGGCTCCACATTTTACAAAAAAAATTTATTAAAAAAAAAAATTATCAAAGCCACAATTTAATTTTTTCAAATTTTTTAGTGAAAACCGTATTTTCAATAAATTAATAGCATTCAATGCAGAAAATTGCATTCAAATCCGTTAAGTAATACAGAAGTTATTAAAGGAAACATTGTAAAAGCACGCGGCAGCAGCCTGTACGTGTGCACACATACATTCAAATCAACTACGCAGTAATCTGCGCGCGTTTCTGTGTGCATGGTATGTATATGTGTGCATGTGTATACAAATGTGTGCATGTGTCTATGTGTGCATGTGTATATGCGCGCAGAGGTAATATGTATAGATAAAATATGTAAGCTAGGTTGTTTAAAACATCACCTCGGACTTGGTTCAGGGGATCTCGTAGTCGGGCAGACCCGACTAGAGCTTTCTTACTTGTTTTTTATTAATTTACATATTTACGTTTGAGAATCGTTACCGTACCGTTACCATTTTGCGGCAACTTAATCGAGTAGGAATTTTTCATGAGGTCATGAGGTCGAGCTCGATGTCCCTGGTTCTCTCGCATAGAAAATAATAAACTTAATTTTTTAAAATGTGGAGCCGGTATCCGAAATATAACAAATCCGAAACTGTATTTTATTTTAAAAAAGCTAAATGTAAAATTTGGTGACTGTTGCTAAATTGATGAAAAAGATATGCTCAAAAACGGATCTCGCGTTCAAACATACGGACAGACGGACGGATGGTCTACATATTAATTGAGCCTACACTCTTTAACAGGAACAGAGTATCGCGGAGTCGCTGGCGCCCGACTGTAACGTTCTTACTTGTTTTTCCATTAGAAATGATTTTTTTTACTTTTTCACATTATCTGCCTGTATGCATATAAAAATGCAAGCTCGAACAAAAGTTCAAGGGATCTAGTATTCGGGCATTCCCGTTTTTATACCCTGAACCCATTGAAAATGGGACTTCAGGGTATAATGGTTTTGTGACAATGTATGTAACAGGTAGAAGGAGGCGTGGCAGACCCCATAAAGTATATATATTCTTGATCAGGACGACGAGTGGAGTCGATATAGCCATGTCCGTCTGTCCGTCCGTATGAACGCAGTGATCTCGTAAACCACAAAAGCTAGATATTTGAAATTTTAAATATATATTCGTGTATACCATACGCAGTACAAGTTTATTTTTTTTTTTCCATAACTCATCCTATTTCCTTATTATCGATAACAATCGATATTTTGACTTTGTTTTTAAGCTCTAACCTAAAGACCATAATAGCTAGAGATACCATGACTATGTAGGTTTCTGTGATGAAAATACAGATAATAAACTTTTTCAATTTTTGATACCTCCCCCCATTAGCCCCAAAACTTGAAAAAACGTTTTTCATATACTAGGGAGTTGGGATTTCGCATATATACACCTTTTGTTGTCAATATTATTTCGTGAAAATTTCATTAGGAAGTAGATCTAGAACCGAAGTTATTTAACAATCAAGTTTGCATAATGCTGCCCAGAATGCAGCCCAAGCGCAGCCGCTTTATCATTTATGCAGTAAGCGGCGAGCGTGCTTGTGTGTGCATTTATATGTGTGTGTGTGTGTCCGCAGAGGGTAGTATGTATAGATAAACAAGTAAGAAAGCTCTAGTCGGGTCTGCCCGACTACGAGATCCCCTGAACCAAGTCCGAGCTGATGTTTTAAACAACCTAGCTTACATCTTGTATCTATACATATTACCTCTGCGCGCATATACACATGCATTGAATGCTATTAATTTATTGAAAATACGGTTTTCACAAAAAAAATTTGAAAAAATTAAATTGTGGCTTTGATAATTTTTTTTTTTAATACTTTTTTTAATACTTTTTTTTTTGTTAAATGTGGAGCCGGTATCCAAAATATGAAAAAAAAGAAAATGTATTTTATTTACAAAACGCTAAAAACAAAATTTGGTAGCTGTAGCTAAGAATATGTAAGAGATATGATCAAAAAACTGAATCTTGATAACGTTTTAAATCGATATCATTGAAACGGAAAAATTTATCGAATATCTAAAACAAACTCGATATTTTCGCTGTATACACAGATCATCATGTAAAATTTGAAGTCTCTAGCTCTTATATGTTCTGAGATCGACTCGTTCATACATACGGACAGACGGACAGACGGACGGACAGACAGACGGACAGACAGACGGACAGGGCCAAATCGACTCAGCTCGTAGCCCTGATCAAGAATATATATACTTTATGGGGTCTGCCACGCCTCCTTCTGCCTGTTATATACTTTTTGCAAAACCATTATACCCTGATTTCCCATTTTCAATGGGTTCAGGGTATAAAAATATGTAAGCTAGATTGGTTAAAACACCACCTCGGACTTAGTTCAGGGGATCTCCTAGTCTGGCAGACCCTACTAGAGCGTTCTTACTTGTTTTTACTCGTTTTAATTTGTATATGAAACCATTTTAGTGTTTCGTCAAATTAATAAATGGGCTCCTTATATGTGTTTCAATTCTAGTAAAAATCCATTCACGTACATATGTAGGGGATTGAGAAGAATATGTAGAATGTGAAAAGTTCTAAGCAATTCAAACGAGAAACAGCTTACTTAAGTTGTGGAAATTTGCTCCCATTGTAAAGCTGACGAAATTACAGTCCGTTAACATTCGCTTAGGCAAGACTACCTACACACTCACACACACTCCAATACACAATACACACGAGCGTCGGAACGACGCCTACTGAAAATGCTGCTGCTATACTTGAATTCCATTATATATTTCGGTTGTTATAGTAATAGCATTTGTTGTTGTCTCGATGAGCAGCGCTTAACAATAGCATTAAGAACAATGCAATTCGCTGGAGGATGCATTTATGGGAGTGGTACACATGGTAGCTCGTTAATCGATTAAAATCGACTTGAGAATTTGAATAAACAGTTTTGACAGCGCCTTTACCATAATTTTTGCACTTGGCAGCTCATTTTGTTTACATGGACAGCTGGACAGACGATTTGCAAATGGGGCAAACAAAAATTGATTAAAACATCACGTAATCGCAATCGAAGTCGCAGTCGCAGTCGTTGCCGGTGCCGTTGCCGGAGCCGGAGGCAGCGTCAAACGGCGCCAACTTCAAGCATAGCTGAAATGTTGCACGTACGCGTGCGGCTTCTATAATAGAGCCAGCTCATATGAATATAAATTTGAATCAATTCAAGTCGATTTCTGCGAATTTGCAGTTGATTCAGCAAACGGGGCATTGTCGAGAATTATAATTGGGCTTATCAGGGGGGTCCCAGGTTCAATTGTAGATCGCCTATTAAAAGTTGCTCACTGAATGACAAATTGAACGCCGATGATGATGATCATGATGATGATGATGGGTTGACCAAGTGACTCACAGTGGGTCAGCAATCGACTAACCTGACCCAGCATCTTATCAACATCTCCATAAATTAGCTGAAGGGAAACCGCGCATTCGAATTCCTGGCAACAACAGCCAGTTGCAGCCAAGTCAGCCGGACTGACAAGGCAGACACCGTAATTCTTCGCTGCAGTCTTCATAAATTTCATTTTTACATGCAGGAGATGTCAGTGCCCCGGCCGGGACTCAGTTGGTTGGCCGGCCAAATATGGTTAATGACTTGTTTGTGTGTTGGATTAAATATAAATTATTTTTTTTGGGACAAGACCGAGATCGGAGCAGAGGGCAGAGGCTCGGCATGCAAATGTAAAAATAAAGTAACAAGAACAAGTTTCGTATTGCAGTATGATTAAAATTTTATTCCAATGAAATTTGTTTGCATGCCAAACCGAAAGGGCAAAGCAAATTAAAATTGTGCAGAGGTTGTGAAACAGTTGAAGCATACATGTTGCAAAAATCTAGTTGATGTTTAAAGTGGGTCTCTTAACAACTATTTGCATTGATAAATCGAAATGAATGTCACTTTAATTGACATCAAAGTGATAACAAAGCTCGCATTGGCCATATTAAAGTTTGATTTTGATTTATTGATGGAGAATAAAAGGTTGGTGCAAAGCAAACAAACTAATCAAAAACATGTGTTATAAAATTGCAACTATTATCGGGCACAAGTTCTGTGTGTCATTTGGGTCAATTAATCAAGGGATTTGAGCCACATACGAAAGTGTTTTCAAAACATTTTGGCCCTAACATATGATCTGCAATGTATCAAAAAGCTAAAAAAAAATAAATAACGGGCTGCACATAAAAAAATTAATTTACAATGAAAATATGTGGAAATTTATGTGCGTAACCCTCAAAAGGCGCCACTTGCAATAAAAAATTGACCAACACATAAGTTCAATGGTGCGTATGAGTAATATGTATGTGGAGAGGAGGATGCGGCAGCCGGAATGCTGTTTACGAAATATGTTTCGAAATAAATAAAAATATGCGTGCGAACATAGCCGCAGTAAAAATGATATGCTCTTAGTCCTGTGAGTAGAAGCAGACGAGGACAGGAAACTGCATGAAATTGCGCAAGTTCTCGGGCTGAAGGAAGAGCAGACGATGTAAGGAAGGAGAGCGAGGAGGGAGAGGGGCAAAGTTGTTGCCAAGCGAACTTGAAAGCTGCCGACGATCAATAATTTCCACACAAAGTTATGCAAAGCTGTCAGCCAGGACGGGCCAAAATCCCTGCACATGTTTATGAAAATGTAAACGAACGAAACATCGCAAATCTGCAGCCGGAAATCGAATGTCTGTCAGTGAGAAATTTATATAAATAACAGCGGAGGGTTAGTAAGTAGCCCGGCACCATTTCAACTTCAATCCTCGGCCTCTACCCCTCCCCCCGCCTCACCTACCAACAACGAGTCCAGGGCTGGCAGTGATACCGCCCATGCCGACATAATTTATGCAAATAAGTCCGCACACGCATGTCTGGCAACGGCACCAATACTCCCTCTAGCAGCTCGCCAATGAATCATATGGCAAAAGGAATTTGACAGCTACTGCAGCTACTAGAGAGCAGCTTTAGTAATAGGCCCGTTGGGTACTGTCACGTTTCTCTACGTGGCGTATGGGTAATGCATCCAGACACTTGGCACTCGGCATCCGGCACTCGACACTGACGATTCGAAAGTGGAAATGTCCAAAGTTTTGTGCTCAAGTCTGTCAATTTCAGTGGCCGTCTGTATCGGGGCAACGGGTGCCTCTTCTGGATTAGGCTAAAGTTCGAGCTATTGTCTGGCTACAAACGTAGCTGTCAGCTGCTCCTTCAAGACTTATCATTGCTTTTTACCTGCTGCTAAAAGCGACAAGAATATAACGACGATGAGATGAGAGAAAAGCCCTACTTAACCTTAATTAACCCAGTGGCATAAATATTTGCAACTTAGGTCTCACCCGAGACTAAGGGCACTCTAATGAGGTCTTCGAGCTAAGGCCGTGCCATCCCTACAGCACACAGCCTGAGCCCGACCAATAACATTTTGCATATAATCAAGAAGCCCATGTGCGAAGCGGCCATGCATGACTCTGCTCTCTGCGTGGGAGGCCTGCTGCTAATCCAACAACTTGACTGCCATTACACTTGGCAAAGGCCCTTGGCGAAGGCCAGGCAAAAAAGCGTTCATTTGCTCAATCGTGCACTCGAAAATGTCAATTTACATTTGCGGCAAGCGCTGTCCACCCCAGTAGGAGGCAGCTGCCCAGTGAAATGGTAAATGGGCCATGGGCTAACTGATGCTGCTTGGATGCGGCTTGGGAGCCGGGCTTAAGTTGACTTTAACGCCTGAATGCATCTGTGAAAAACTCGAAAAACGATTCGGCATGCTCACATAGTGAAAGTTCTCCTTCTAAAAACTTTTTATTAAAGTCAGCAGAAATCTATGGGACCTCGTTCGGCTTTAAATTTCCACACCCACTAGCCCACTCTTTTCTACTCATTCTTCATTTCCCTCCCTACGTCACTTGCCCCTTTTTTATTCCTCTCTGTGTGTGTTTGACAATGTGGGCGTGGCAGCTGTGCTGTCTGTTGCTCTGGTCAAGTTAATTTGTATGTGTGGCCGTAAACTTTGCCAGCTTAGACTTGCAACACGCCCAACTGGGCATTGGTGAGCGCTCTGACCAGCCGGGCAGTGGTTGCTCTTCGCTTTCGGACATCCTCTTTTGATATCTCAAATGTTCAGTTGCCAAGTCCAAGTTACCACTCACTACTCCCAACTGGTCTCCGATTCCAATGGCCACAATGTGTGAATTTTGTTGGCTTATTGCTTTTGTTTGCCGCATAATTGCTGACTTCTTTCGCACATTCACACACATCGTTGTGTGAGTGTGTGTGAGTGTCCGTAATTTTTTTGCTTAGTGTGTTGTGTGTCTGCCAGACGTTTTGTCCTTGCGCATTGCGCATAATTCATAAGGCTGAAGCGCTCGAATTTATGCTTCGTTGCATAACTGATGCTTATGTCGAAGGATGCTCGAGCGTTAGGTTTACTGAAATGTTTGATCAGTGGCTAAAATAGATAACAAGCGAAACAGCCCCTAGGCAGGACGGCTGAGCAAAGGAAACTCTACTGGGAATCGAATGCTCCCTGGCAGGCTCTCAACTAGTGTGGCTAATGGTTCTCGTACTTCATCAAATGTCTGTGCACACCACAAAATCAATTTCTTTTCAATCGGCAACCTCTGCACCATTCGTTTCATTCCTTTAAACAGTTTCTATATCTACACGAGGTGCAAACAGTTTCGCGCCTAATGCACTGACGGGGTAACCGGCCCGCTGTCAAGGTGACCATCGCTTGGTGCATAAACAAACGAGTAGACGCATAGCAACTAGACAGGTACATTTTGTTTTTTTTTTGTTCTTACCACATTTCTTGGCATTGAAACTGATTGCGTCGCATTGAAAGGAGTCTAGCTACGAACAGATTTTTGTAAGAATGTCCTGCCTATCGGCCTGTAATGTGCGATTTGTGAGCGCCGAGGCGCAGCTTAAGCAAAAGTGCCAGGAGTTGAGGGCTCGAGCTCAGACCGCCGCGTATCGTCCGCCTGTTGGAGGATATCGGCCATTCACATCACGGGCTCCTCATCAAGGTTGCTTTCAGAGAGGCAACGACCAGTTTGCGGCATTCGATCAAAAACAGTTAAAGCGCAACGAGCGAGAACGAAGGCGCAATCAGGGGGCCAAGGAGCTGGTTCTACGGCCAAGCGATCTGAAGCGCCTGAAGGAGAAGTGTAAAGTTGTGACCATTCATGACAGGCTGCAGTCAATTGAGCAGAGTGAGTTGGAGCATCGGAAACAGTTACAACTGGTAAAGGATACGAAGCAACGCTTCAAGCAGATTGATGATGCTCGTAAGACGGTGCTCAATGAGTGCGAGAAGATTACCAATGTCGACGAAGCCCTGGAGGAGCAAAACACTGTACTCAGTCGAGCTATACTGGCCAAGCAGGAACAGGAGGAAGAGGTGAAGCAAATCAACCGCATGATTCTCGATGCCAAGTGCAAGGCTGTCAGAGAGGCACAAATACAGGAGAAGCAGCTGATGGCCAGAGCTTTACGTGAGGACGATGAACGCCTGGCCAAGATGGTCAACGAGCGTGCGAAAAAGGCGCTTAATGCTGAGGATGAGCGAGAGCGCCTCGAAATTGAAAAGCGCGCCAAATATGCGCAGGAAATTCGTAGACAGCTGAGTGAGCGCGAAAACAAACGTTTTCTGGAGGCCCAGCGGGTAGCCGATGAGGCCAAACATCTACGCAAAGCAACCGAGCTGCTGCGGGAAGAGGAGGAACGTCAGCGCAACTTTGTTCAAGTGCGAAAGGTACGATTCCGAGAGGAGCTACAGCGCATTCGCGATATGTCAAACGTTTTCAAGACGATGCTCAGCGAACAGGAGCGGTTAGCGGATTTGCGGGTGGCTGCCTACATGCGAGAGAAACAGGAGAAGGAGCGCCAGCTCAAGGACATGCAGAAAGTGGTGAAGAAGCAGTTTGAGAGGAGACAGCAGCGCATCTTATCAATAGCCACGGAAGCCCAAGAGACTCGCCAGACTAACGAGGAGCTTAAGTATCTTAAAGAACGCAATCGAGTAGAGCGAGAGTATCGTCAACGAGAGAAGGAGGTGGCAATGGCCAAGCGCGAAGCTGAACGTGATTTGCTCGAAAGTCGCGCCCAACAGGCACAGGAAATAAAGCAGCGTCTCGCCGAGGAGATTGCCCACGCAGAGGCGGACTTCAACAAGCTGCTGGGACGCATGCGTGACGAGGAGGAGAAGCAGAAAAGACTAGACTGCGAGCGCGAGCAGCGTACCCAGACATATCGGCGGGATCTGAAGCAACAGATGACAGACAGGAAGGAGGAGCGTCGTCGCCAGATGGACAACGAACACGAACGCATGCAGAAGTGGATGGAGCAGGAGCGCCAAAGGGATGCCAATATCAAGCAGGTAATCAGCTCTAAAATTGCATCCATGCGCGACAACTGCCTGCCCGAGAAGTACCTAAAGGAAGTGGAAAAGCAGCTCAAGAACATCCAAAGCAGCCGCAATCGCATTCGTTAAGCAACAAAATAGAAATAAATCAGAAAAACTTTCTAACAAATAATATTTGATTGCATAGCTTTTGGCGATCATTTGCGGCATTTGGTGCAATTCGATATATCGAACACCGCCCATAACTATGCAATGCGAGTTTTCGAATAAATTATTAGTTGAGTTAATTTAAGTACTCATTTTGTCTGCATTACAAAAGTCAATAATTACAAATACATTCCAAGTAAAATTGATAACAGATTAAAAATTGAATTTTTTATTCGGGCAAAAATTAAAATTTACTAAAACAATAGAAATTTGCCATGAAGAAAGCTAATACTCAACAGTTCGTCGAAGCGTTAAAAAAATGTATTAATTTTTATATTCTCAAATTCTTGACTTGTTGCCTGTTTTTATGTTTCCGTAATTTGAACTCTTAATAAACGCAAAATTAAACGATAATAAAAATATTTTGCAATTCGTAAAGGGCAGTTAAAGTCAGAGATTTATTCTCCATATAAAACATGGAACAGGTTTTTCCATTACATTATTTTTGTGTAACTTAAATTTTAAGAATTGAAACAGTAAAAATCCCTGAAATGTGTTCAAGTGTATTGTGAAATTGAAAGTTCTCACTGTTGACTATTTATTTTTGTGCTGTCACACGATATGATCGCCCAAGTGAAAATTTCTCAAATTTGAAGCCGCCGCCTGAAAGTATGCTGCGTAAGTTTCAGATACCCGCAAGCCGCAGCTCAAATTAGTGGAGCTGAAATCAAAGACATTGACGATAACCATGACATTGTTCCGTGCGACACAGTTAAACACAGGCAGATCCCGGCAAGACATTCCCATTCCCACGCACATCCCGCTAATTTCTTAGCATGTGGGTGTTTAGTTTGCAATTCTCTCAATCCATTCAATGGTTCTCAGAGGCTGGCACACGCACACACATACACATACACACACACACAACAATTACGAGAGCTGCAGATGGCAAAAACTACGCAGCATCTCCGTCTCCCATCCGTGAATGAGTGGTAGCAACTTTTGGTTACAATAAAATTTTATTATGCCAGACACATACGTGGCCACACACACACACATACACACAAATAGAGGGACTAACAAAGCAGCCACCGATGCTGAAAGTTGAAGATGGCTCCTCCACTGCCTGACGACGATGAAGTCTTGTGCATGGTTCAATTATCGTATTTCATGATTCGTTAAATTTTCGCATACGCCAAAAAATACGCAAGACATTGCTAGACACCCGGCTCGTCCTCCTCCCCCAGCTGCTGTGCTGGGGGCAAAGAAAATCCAAACTGAAAAACAGGTTTTCCCCTAGCAACCATTGTGATGTCTACCTACAATGAAGTTGACGCTGGAGACGGGCTGGAAAACTGGCAGACTAGCTGCCTGCCTGGGCTGCTTCCCTGCCGCTCTCTGCTCCGTTCTGCTCGATTCGCATGTGGCAGTAATAATTCCAATGACAATAAACGTTGTCGTATTTACAAGTACCAACATACGTACACACACACACCTACACACACTGACATGAATTGATGAGAAAAGTTTTTGAGGAAATGTCAATAGAGTAGCAGAGACAAACTATGCGTCGATGTAAGAAGTTGGCTGTCAGTCACAGTGGTAAAATGTGTAGAAATTACACTATAAATTTTAATCACTGGGTATAGACGACTTTTATATTAACAATTTACGATTTAATGGTGAAGTTATATAGCCAATTAAATTACTAAAGCAGCAATCAGTTCTGCCTCCCATGAACTCAAAGGTACTTCAGTATCGATCAACTTGATGATTAACTTTTCGTATTTATTGCCTCTTTCTTTTTTGTTGTTCTTCACAGATAAATACTTGAAAAAAAAAGAAAAACAAGGACTGTTAACTATTGGCCTTTACTATGGAATTTCATTTGATTTTTGCCCACTGTTCAACATATTTGCCATTTATAAATATCATGAGTGGCAAAAGGTAAAAAGGCAAGAAAACAGATATTGTAATTGGAAAAAAGGGTGGAAAATTGCAGCAGCTGCAGCGTTGCACTGCACAGTCGAAATTTATCTGCAAGATTACACTCGATTGTTTTGTGCTTGGAGAGGGGGATATATGTACATATATATACATGTGTAGCAGTAGCTACGATTTTTGTGCTTGAAAATAAATTGCTCGGCTTTGGTTTTGCGTGTTATTTGTAAGGCTTTTCTTTGTGGTTCCATTTCGTTCTCATATTTTATATGCTCCGCTAAACCACAATAGACTTTTGTAGTTCAAAGCGGCAGCTATCTCGTCATGTATCTGTATCTGTATCTGTGTCTGTATTTGCGTGTCTTTCGCTAAGTGTATTCATATCTAGGTGACTAGGTAATGCGCCTCAATTGCACATCAATCGATGGCTGACAAGCTGGTTGGGGGCAAAAATCAATATAAATTGGTAAATTCTGTTGATTATGCCCGGGGCAGATAGTTTCGCCAAAATGAATTAGTGGACAGGCAAATTGATGGCCAGGAAATTGATTCAAATGCTCAACTATCAATTGAATATATATGTATATCAAAGTGAAATCTTATAAAACTGTTGGCTTTTAATTAAATTCCGAGTCAAATTATTGTTTACTTTAAAGATTATGTTACTGGCGCCAAAACTTTAAGCTGCTTCGATCATAATAGAACTTTTGTTTATTTTCATTCATTTATCAGTTAAGGTATGCGAAACAAAACACGTTAATATTTTCTTTTTTTCTCTGTATGTCTTTAGGAGTGGGCATTTCGATTATGAAATGCCTAGGCGTTGACTTAGTATACATATAGTTATATGTACCATAAGTACTAGCTAGTCCTTATCAAGTGATTAGATACGCAACACCTCTAGAGTACCTAGAATTGGAACTGTTTGTGGTATGTCTACAGTGTATATTATGACAACAATTACATATTGGCTTTATCGACAACAGCTATCAGAGTTGCGGTTGGTCTTTGTCTTATCTGGCGCTCTTAAATCTGATTCAAGTGCCAAAACAATTTACAAGATAAGTTTCTTGGAAAGCCTTCCAATATAAAAGGTTGTTGTGAACTTTCACAGCAAAACCTTAGCGCAACGGCTTTTAAAATATATTCAGTTCGAAGATTATCGAGATAAATAGAAATTTCAATAAATCATTTTTATTTCAAGGAAACTACAAACAAACACTAAGCATAATTAACATAAAACAAATAATTATAAATAAATCTGTTCATAAATCGTCCGACTTGAACACTTATAAATCTTAAATGTTTTCTTTAACATAAACTACAACACATTCCTTGACGAAGTTTGTCTACTTGAAACGAGTATATTGGCTTTGTCCATGTGAAGCTAGAGAAATTATACATATATACTGATGTATAATGTAGAGCTAAGATTACATATCAACGCCAGCTGGTGGGAAGTGAAAATCGGAAAAATCGATTTCATAATAAGTTTTCTTGCTTATGGACCGTGAACGAGTATTACGCAGCTGGTTGGACTGCAACGATTGTACTTACTTTTACTTTGTACAATATTTTTAATGTCTTATCAACTGTGCGACTATCGCGAAGCATTCAAAACTATTCAACGCCGGCGGCATGGACGTCGACGTCAACGTCAGCGTCGCTGCCTGAAGATTGTATCAGCTGATTGGGAGGCCGCTCGCTGCAGTTGGCCGTCTGCCCACTTCAAAGCGGCAGCTGCGACATGACTGCGGCATTGTTTACAAACAAACCAACGAGCTGCAGCCGAAAAGTAGCCGCCAACAGCAGAAGGAGTTATTTCGGACCCAGTATATCTCTGATTCGGACTATACTACAATGGGTGCGATTGCGAAATGCTCAGAAAGCGGGATAAATTGAATTTATCAAAAGACGCTTTTAAATTGTTTTAATCACGCAAACTATTTAGAGAGAATCCCCACCTTTTGATAGGAATAATTTTGATTTGCCGTCTTGCGTTTCTTGCCCATTGTGTGAGCGCAGCGTTGCCAGACTGTCGCACAGCCGTTGCACAATGTGGCCGACTCGCCACGGATTTCGTAAATCATTTAGCGTAAAGCGGTATGTGCATATCAGGTAAACAGTGCGCAGCGCGCTTATCACATATTTCGTTTGCTTCGATTTCTAATGGAAAAATAGTCGAAATAGCCGCCACACATGGGTCTCCATCCCATAGATAAGTCTCTGCTTAGACCGCATTTGGCAAGCTTAACGGCAGCCCTGCTCCACTGGGCGGTGGCGTTGTTGCACGTGATGTGGGCGGCTTGTAGCTATCAACGTCGTCGGCTTCGTCGACGCCGCCACCGTCGTCAGCGTCGTCGACATCGTGATCAGCGTGATCATCAATATTGTGGGGTCCATAGTCCAGAGGAGTTGCTGTGGCAGAGGCCGCAACCGCAGGGGCAGCCAGAAAATGCACCTTTGTCGATGTCGTCGAATTGTTATTCTCGGCCATAAGCTGATGGTGCAGATGATGGTGCCGGTGGTGGCAGCCACCGCAGTTGGTCGGCGCGCACATGTAGCCAAGTGCAACGGGACTGGCAGCGTGGGGCCGCACATGCAGCAGATCGCCCACATAAATAGCCGTGATCGTCGCGTAGACAACGCCCAGAAAGGCGCCCGCCAGCACGTCCGACCAGTGGTGCCAGTAGTCGGCGACCCGGCTCAGCGAGACGTACCAGGCGGCCATGAGCAGCAGGAACTGGAGTATATGGCGCATGACGCGCACACTGCCACGCCCCTGCCACACGCTGTGCACGTAGAAGGCCAGCAGGCACATGGAGTAGAAGCTAAGGCTGCTATGCGCACTGGGAAAGCTCACGTGGAGCTCACGTATCTGCTGCGAGGAGAGATTGCGATTGCTGCAGTAGAACTGTTGCACGTACACGTCCGCATTGTGGGCATCCGCGCAGCTAGATCCGTCGTGCAGCCGCGGCTGGCAGGCGTTGTAGAAGTGCGGACGCAGCCGGCCCACCACGTGCTTGGCCAGCTCTGTGGTCAGGAAGGTGGCGATGAAACCAAAACTGAACGTCGCCTGCGAGCGCCACAGATTGCGCAGGTATTTCCGCATGCGCAAGTGCCTGCAGTTGCGCATTATCTCCACCACGCTTATGAAGAGCATCGGCAGCAGCAGCATTATTACCAGCAGCATGGGAACTGTGATGGTGCACTCGTGGTACGGATAGCGAAGCGAGAGATCCGAGCAGAAGAAACCTCGCTTAAACGTGCGCATGATTGCATAGAATTTCGTACTCGACTCGGACTCTATTCGGAGTTAATTCGCAGATGATAATTGAATAATATTTGTTTTATTTTAAGTGCAATCGGGACCTACTGATGCTTGAAATACATTCGGTGTTCATTCGGAGCTCTTTTGAATAACCTAATGCATTTTCCTATTCAATTAATTTCAATTGTTCAACAAACAGCTTATATTTTGTTTTGAAATTGTTTATTGGCTTCGTTATCGCTTAAGCACTGACTAGTCTGGGCAATCGGCATATTTTATAGCATCGGCTTAAGCGCTTTAATCAACAAAAAAATGTTCACACAACCGCGTAGCTTGTTCATTCACTTTTTGGCACTTCGCATTCACAAGTTGCGCATTTAGTTATTTTCGTAGATTTATCAGTTCGATTTGCTTTCTAAACCGGCGCCACCAAATTCAGCGTTCGCGTTAAAGGCAATTTTCCATTGTTTCTGAGAAGCAGCCCTAATAGCCCGTTACAATGCTTTTCATTCCGAAGTTGAAAATTAAATCAATTAACTCTATTGGCCACAAAATTCAACTGTCAGTTATTCGTCTGTGCCAGCTGGCCAGCAGTCTGGCTTCTTGCCTGTTTGCCTGTGGGCTGTGGGTTTCCTGGGCAACAACCTCGCTGGCCGCGCTCACTTCGTGGTCTATCCGGAGCTACGCGACGACGCTGGCGTTTTGTTTGGAACACCGAATCTAACTGTGACTGTGACTGTGACTGCGAGTGCGACGATCGTGCTGTCGAGCTGTCGAGCTGCTCTGCTCTGCTCTGCTGCTAGCGGCCTAGCTGCTGAGCTGCCAGTAGCGAGCGGAGAGCCCACAAAAACCACCACAGCGTGCTGTGGAGGAGGGTTCTTACATATGTGTGCTGCTGTTTGTGTGTTTCGCATTGATATTGAATTTCAATGCTATGTTTTTCTTATCAATTTAGCTGCGTCGTATTTCTTGACTTCGATGTTGACGCTAATGAGGAAACTGTTGAATTGTTTCAAGGTTTACTTTTGCACAGTTTGCTTAGGCCTGTTTGCCAGAGACTTGGCATTTGTGCATAATGAAAGAGTTGCATTTACCCGACGAATACCTATGGAATGAAGGAGTGCCTCAGCCTCAGCCTGCGAGCCATGACGACTTTCATACCCTGCCTCCCATCGCAGTAGGTCATTGCAACGTGACTAAGTTGGCTGCTGGGCTCTGCCCGGATCGCTTGCTGCGTGCCTTTATAGCGATTGTTGATGTAGGTCGTCGCTCGGGCCTCTCGTGTTAGCCGTGAGCAGTGCGCAGAAATGGAGACGACGCGACTTCGAAGGCGAGACTCACTTGGACAAGTACTCCGAATGACAGTGGTGGGGCTGGCATGTTACACTGCTAATGCGGTTCATAAACTGCAGCAACTTTATGGCCACTTTGTAGTTTTACAACGAATATAGCTTCTTTATGGCAATTTTCAACTGCTCAATTTACATAGAAATTGTCGTATTTCTGACCATTGGCTGTTAATTTATGTTAATTTCGGACTGTCGGAAATCGCTTGACTTGAGACTCCATAGGTATGCGAGTGATTGCAAATATATTTAGCGATCATATTTCATCTGAATTGTATTGTAGCAACATTTTAACAAGAATATAGCCCACATAGATATAGCCCAATGCAGACCCGAGTCTGTGCATTGACTCTTTATTTTTAGTCAGGAATTCTTGTTTTCTATTTACCATAAAACCAATTTTAAGCCTGGATTATTGTGATTAATGGAGAGACATTTTCAATTTAAAGCCTGACCTATAACTTAAGAGAAAGCTCCTACTGTATAATTCATAATCCACTTAATGATTTTATCATTCAATAAATTACACAATGCAAAGTTTCAAATTAAAAAATTCAATTGAATGAAATATTTATATGGAACACAAGTAAAAAAGGGCTCAGTCGATTTAAAAAGTACTCCACACAGCCTTTTCAGACTCATTGTAAGCTGATATCATTGGATTAAACGCAACGATACCACACAACCACATCGCAATTAAATACGCCCCACTTGCAAACCCGAGTAATCCACAAGCCGCAGATCCACAGGCCGTAGCCGTATCAATATGAAACCGCAGCACGCGCCACAAAAAAACGATCAGTGTTGACCTGAGAGAGATAGAATGATAGCGAGAGATAGAGAGGGGGAGACAGAGATATAGCACAAAACGTAAACTGGATCAGCAAATTTGAATCTTCTGCGAAATGTCGCTGCAATAATACAAACAAATAACAAATAAATATTAATTCAAATTCATGTTTTTACACAATCCATAAAATACGCTGAGGTAGCGATTATCCGAACCTACATCGATAAGCAAAAGTGCTCTGTCTGGGTTGTAAAACATAACTGAGTAAGCAAAACTCAATTATGATACTCAGTAGCTAATGAGATATGGAAAAATGTAGACTCTTTTTAAACAAACATATGGAACAAAAAGCATCATCAGTCGATCGGAGCCCTGACTCTACCTTCGTTTGTATATAAATTTGTATTTGTCTATATAATTTTTACATTTGAGAGGAGCAACAAAACCATCGAAGTTGAGTAATGAGTATCTGAAAGTCTCTAATTATCCTTACTTGTTATTTAGCTAAAGTAAAAATTAATAAGTTTTGCTGTCTGAATTGGAAAATTAAAATGAACGTGTGAGACATATCATACATTCCGTTGCTCTCTAGGTTTAACAGGCGTGGCTGATTAGCCAAAGGTGTAAAAATGCGATTACGATCGCGTCTGCTGATAGCAATATGGCGCAGCTCTCGACTGAGGCTGAGCAGCTCACCCCTGCTCCCCCACAGGCAAATTGTTTGCGTCGTGACAATATTGTGGTTTTTATACTCTGAACCCATTGAAAATGGGAAATCAGGGTATAATGGTTTTGCAAAAAGTATGTAACAGGCAGAAGGAGGCGTGGCAGACCCAATAAAGTATATATATTCTTGATCAGGACGACGAGCTCAGTTGATCTAGCCGTGTCCGTCTGTTTGTCCGTCCGTCTGTCCGTTCGTCTGTCCGTCCGTCCGTCAGTCCGTCCATATAAACGCAGCGATCTCGAAAACCACAAAAGCTAGAGATTTGAAATTTTAAATATATATTCGTGTATACCATACGCAGTACAAGTTTATTTTTGTTCGATAACTCATCCTATTTCCTTATTATCGATAACAATCGATATTTTGACTTTGTTTTGAAGCTATAACTTAAAGACCATAATAGCTAGAGACACCAAATTGACTATATAGGTTTCTGTGATGTAATTACAGATAATAAACATTTTAAATTTTAGATACCCCCCTCATTAGAGACAAAAGTAGAAAAGAAGTATTTCAAATACTAGGGAGTTGGGATTTCACATATATACACCTTTGGATGTCAATATCATGTCCTGAAAATTTCATTAAGAAAGTAGATGAATGCAGTAAGCGATGCGAGTGCTTGTGTGTGCATGTATATATATGTGCGTGTGTGTGTGCCCCCAGAGGGCATTATGTATGGATAAAAGATATAAGCTAGATTGTTTAAAACACCACCTCGGACTTGGTTCAGGGGATCTCGTAGTCGGGCAGACCCGACTAGAGCGTTCTTACTTGTTTATAATTTTTTTTATACATAAAATTCATAATATATTTTGTTATATTTTGGATACCGGCTACACTCCAACATTTTCTCAATGGACAAAAGCACGCGGCAGCGAGCGCACACTGGGCACACAGTCTATACGTGTGCGCACATACATTCTAATGTGTGCATTATTCTTTGAATTTTATTTGTTAAATCGCAATTTCAGTTTCATTGTAATTCTCGCCGCTGCTACTTTAATGGCGTCTTTGTCACTGAGAACAATATGAAGAGTTTGGTGTTATAGTTAGAGATGGTGGCTTTCAAACGAGGAGTCGCAGGTTCAGTTTCCGCTGCTACCATTTTTTGTTCTGTTTGTTACTGTTGCATTCATATCTTTCTGTAGGTATGTAAAAATGCAAACTCGAACAAAGGTTCAGGGGATCTCGTAGTCGGACAGTCCCGACTACGTTCTTACTTGTTTCTTTTGCGAGGGTTAGCTGTAATTTTACGGCATGTTTACCTGTGGGCATTTATTGTTAGCTCAGCTAACACCCACAAGTGGCAGGTGTCGCCTGTCTAAGTACCCGTCTGACTTGTATGTTTCTGTATATTAAGCTATCTGACTTATTGCACAATGAGCAATTTGAACAGGAAGCGACCCACTGATAATTTTCGAATTAATTCGATAAGCAAAAATATTGCCAAACATGCATTAAACCTAAAATCAATGAGAAATTAGATAAGACAAAATTTTAAAAAACAAAAATTTAAATATTAATTAAGTTGCTGACTAGCAAGTTAAACATACAGAACAAGAAGCATAGTATTAATATACGTTTAATAAGCCACATATAAATATTTTATTATACCTATGGATCAGTTGATATATATATATTCTAGAATTACTAACTACAAGAATTGACACTCTTCAGACTGAACAATAAAATCCAAATGAAAATCAATTGATCTTAATTCTATGCACGTGCAATGCACCCGTGAAAACGGGAGCTCGGCCCAGTTAGGAAAATATCATCTATTGTGAAGAAAAATTGCTTTATAATACTTCAATTAGTCATTAAAATAAGGGGAAGATATCGAAAAAGAAATTATAAATAATACAATTAGCGGAATGAAAAAAAAGTTACGATAAAAATTTATTAATAGTTATAACGTGACGTCACTTTTCGTATAAAAGGTATCAGAAGTCTTAGTTGATTGGCGCCAGAAAAAAAAGTACAAAGAACCAATTGATTAAGCATCAGCGGTCATAATAATCATTATAAGCAATAAACATATGCCGCTTGGCACAAACGATACAAACTAAATGAACATAACTAAATTAACACTCAAATATGAAAAAGTTAAATCTAGTAAACACATTAAAATTTTAAATATATATATAATCGCCAATTTAACAAGTTAACGAACCGCAGACGCCGACATTTGCGAATTGAGTTAGTAACGAGGAAAAAGCCGGGTAGAATCGTAAATCGGAACTCGTTTGCACTCAAAGCTGTACTCCGTTGAGCTTTAAGCTCTCGAGTGCAATCAAGCTCAAAGCGTCAGAGCATTCCAACAGCTGTGAAGCAGTGTGAAGAATGCGACTGACGTCAGAGTCTTGGCGACGCACACAGGTGCGGATTCACCCGGTTGGGTCATTGCACACCAATGCAAAACTTCAGAATGAGTCATGGGCAACACCGCAAGAGAGAAATTCCCAAGACATACTCAATTGCGAATCAGTCCAAGCAACAATTAGCCCCGTCCCAGCCCACAGTCGTAACACTTCAGTGGCTCTTGGCTCGGAGCAGCGCGATGCGGTTCCACTTCATATCCACTCACAAATTATGCACACGCATCAAAAGTGAAGTTGCAGCTAAAGATGCCAGCAAAAGAGAACCACAAGGGGGCAGGACCTCCCCCCAAACTTCACTATATACATATGCGCATATATGCATATGTGCTGCATATAAACAAGTTATATTTTGAGCTGTGCTAAATAATTTCGTTGGCAGTCAGTGAAACCAGTTTCTCCACATCAATGCTGTGTGGGGCCCCATTTCAGAAGAATTTCGATGGTATATGTTTTGAGTTGATCTCTAACTAATTTGCGTAACGCCTCCTAGATACTTTTTAAGCTCAGTTTACTTTAATTTTAAAAGGCTTTGCCCTATTTACTAACACCCTATTGTGCTCTAATTGAAATCACTGCAAGCCGCAGTCTTTATTTTCAAATAACCGAAAGTAAACAACATACTTTTTAATTATTTATAGCTTGTTGATGGGCAGGCTTACCCGTTACCAGGCAACAGCTGAACTAATAGGTGCGCCGGGGAACTTCGGGGCTTGTGGGTGCGAATGTAGCACGCGTAGAGCGGTAGCAAGACGAGTATTTGAGTACTCGCAATCTCATGTGACTGACAGACCGCAAAGAGCTGCCACAATTCCAGCTGGAAGTGAGAACATACTGCCAGACAGACAGAGAGGAGGGAGAGCGAGAGAAAAAATCACGGCCAAGCTGGGCCCAGAGCCAGACAAGATATTCAAGCAGCGACGTTCGGTTAGTTAAGCGCGGTTTGGCATTCGGTAGAGACCTCTGTTTTTATCGCATCTTCGTTTCGGTGTCGGTTGATAGCCATGTCCAAGTACACAAAGCTGGCCCGCGGGATATGCGATCTGCTGCTGTGGGCGGCCCTAACGGGGGCCAATTTGGCGCTGACCAAGCTGGTTCGGCCCTTCAAGCGCGGCTTTTTCTGTGGCGATGAGTCACTGGGATATCCGCTGAGGGAGAGCACGATTGGGACGGTATTGGTCATTGGCGTGACGTTGGCTGTGCCCACGTCCGTGATCATTGTTGTGGAGCTATTCAAACAGCTGCCCGGACGAGATTCGGGAGCGCGAGAGAAACGGGATGGATGCCGATTCCTGCATCGCATGGCGCAGTTGTACAAGCAGGCAGGATACTATCTGTTTGGATTGGCCATGGTCACGTTCACCACGTTACTGACCAAGCTTTGCATTGGACGTCTGCGTCCACACTTCTATGCCGTATGCCAGCCGATGCTGACCGATGGCTCCACCTGCAACGATGCACAGAACGAGGGACGGTACATTGACAGCTACACCTGCAGCAATGCCAACATGACGGACTTTCAGTTCGATCAGCTAAACCAGTCCTTTCCCAGCGGCCACGCCAGCATGATAATATACTCAATGCTTTATTTGGCTATCTACCTGCAGGCGGCGCTCAGCACTCGCATCTCCAAGCTGCTGAAGCATCTGCTACAGTTTCTGTTCGTGATGTTCGGCTGGTATGTGTCGCTGACCAGGATAACCGACTACTGGCATCATTGGTCGGACGTTCTGGCGGGAGCGTTATTAGGCATGCTATTTGCTTGGCTAACCAGCATGTATGTGGCCGATCTGTTTGCATTCAAGCGCTGGAGTCGATCCGGTTACTCGGCCAACACGCTGAAGAAGACTCAAGTGTCGCCCAAGACCTCCACCAAGTCGCAGTCCAATGCCGCCGCAGTTGCAGTTGCCGCAAGTGCCGTTCCGCCTGCTCTGCCCGCCTACACCTTTGGCACGCTGCCCTACCTGGCCGCGCATCCAGCACAAGCACAATATGCCCAGACTTACCACAACTATGGATACGTGCCTTGATCTGGGCTTCGGCGATGAGGCAGGTGCTCCTTATTCGTGCCTCTCAGTCCGAAGAAGTAGAAAAAGTCTCACACAAATCTGTTTTGTTTTTTGTATTTAAGCATAATAAACATTTGATATTTATAATATAAATTGAAAAAGAACGTTTCTCTTAAAAGAAAGTTGATTAATGAATTCGGCAATGAGCTGTCGATTGATTTGCGCCCCCGAGTTAAGCAAAATTAGAAAGTGTGCAATCGATCGGGTCTTTCTGCAAAGACTTTGAGCTCTTACGGAAAGTTAGCTAAGTGGAAAGTCTCACCGATTGGAGATGATATGGAAGACTGCACGCATAGCTAATCTCAATGCAATTGAAGGATTTCAACCGAAGTCAGCTTGCACATTTGCAGCTGAAATTCAAGCAAAGCAGAAAGACTTTCATGGCGATTCGATTTCAATTGAATCTAAGAATCGATGACTTAATAGTATTTTTTAAATGTTCCGTATAGTTTTACAGTTACCTTTTGCTTTTGTTAAGCAGATTATATACAACATATGCCCTGTTTTTTATTTTTTTGAAGAACCAAATTCTCGAGAGTCGCAAAAAATCAACAGAGCACATTTCAATAGCCCAAATTAAACGCAGAGAATTAGACTCCAGCCAGTTAAGAAACTACGCATAAATTAATAAAGATTTGCATACTTGAGCAATCGATAAGCAGCATGGGAATGCGACAGCGACTCGGACTTTGGCTGTGCATTGTTTGTTAGTTGTTCCGAGAGAACACCACAACACAAAGAACGTGCCGAGCTAAGTGGATGGGGCTTCGAAAACTAGTTTTCATGGTGGCACCTCGCAGCGGCCCTCGTAACTCCGATAGACATGTAAATTAGCCACGGGCCCAGCTGCAAGACACCGGCCTCACCATCCAAATCAACCAGCTACAGTGGCGCAGTGTCAAAATGTGCGGCAATCCAAACACGCGACTGCTCTCGCGGCTTATCATCGACTTTCTGCTGCTCCTGGCTGTCTATTGTACCGCTCTGGTTGTGCTGCCCCAGCAGCTGGCGACAGCTCAACGCGGCTTCCACTGCAGTGACGCCAGCCTACGCTATCCGTACCGCCAGCCCTGGCTGACCAAGGTGCACCTGACCCTGGCGGTGGTCGTGCTGCCAGCGGCCTTCATTCTGGTCGTGGAGATGCTGCGAGCTGCTTTTGTACCAAATTCGGTGGAGCTGAAGCAACGCTTTGTGTTCGTCGGCGCTCGCATTCCCAGCTTTATCAGCGAGTGTTACAAAGTCATCGGCGTTTACCTGTTCGGATTGGGACTGACGCTGTTAGTCATTAGAGCGAGCAAGTTTTCCACTGGCCGACTGCGCCCGTACTTCTTTGATGTCTGTCAGCCCAGCTGGGGCGATGAGGATGAGGTGAAGGAGAGCTGCGCCTCGCAGCCCTCGAGCAACGCAACCCGTTACATTGAGCATTTCAGCTGCACCGAGTTCGCTGCCTCGCCGGAGCTGCTCTCACTAGTGCGTCACTCGTTCCCCAGTGGATTTGTTACCAGCACCAGCTACGCCATGGTCTTTCTGATCTACTATATACAGGCTCGACTCTTTGCGCCCTGGTTGATAGTTTTACGTTCCACGCTCCAGTTGGCCTGCGGAGTGATGGCTTTGCTGGTGTGTCTGGAGCGCATCTCCACCTCCCAAAATCATCTGTCGGATGTAGCCGCAGGCATGGCTGTGGGCGTCATTCTGTCCTCCTTCATGGCCATTTTTGTGGCCCACCTGTTCAGGGAAGTGAGAGTCAAGCGTCGTCAGTGGCCAAGGAATGAGCAGATCTATGGCTATGCAGGTTATTATAATCGTGCCACTTATGGCTACTGAATGTTAAACTAGAGTCAATAAATTAATATATCATGCTTTGTGCAAAAGGTCTTTAATTTACTAAACCAAGTGATCAACCCATAGCTAAGTTCTAAACCAATAACTATTAACGACAAGCTTGAGATCCACACAACAAGTGGAAGACCACTGACCATAATCCACAATAAGCTTACTCTCTGGAACCCATTTCCTCGCCTCTCTCTCTCTCTCTCTCTCTCTCTCTCTCTCTTGTCTTTGTACTGCGATCACTGCTACATAAAAATCAACATCAACAAGTGGGCAAAGGCGATTTGTTTACGAAATCAACAAGAAAGAGCGCTCGACAACATTTGTTTTCGATCAGTTGCGATCGGAAAGCGGCGCTTGAGAGTTTATTATTCGGATCGATGCAGTGACAATAATCGTAAAGCAAATAACCGATCGTATAGTTAACTTTTACGGTTAATGTGCGTAACGCAGCTGTGAGCTATTCAAGGGAAATGCATGTTTCAATTAAAACTCATAAATCATGCGATGAAAAGGAAATAAAAGTGAGTGGAACAACTAAGGATTGCAAATTTATATTGATATATGCACCTGCAATATTCTGGTTTCTGGTTTCTGCTTTAAAACTTTACAGCCTTTTACACTTTTCACTTATATTCAAGGCTGCAAAAAAAGAAAAAAAAAATGAAATAATAATAATAATGCATTTAGCAGACACAGTTCAAAGTGCATTTTAAAATGCCAACAGTTGACCCGCACAAACAGAGGCAAAATAAGCGCCAGTTGCCGCATTCGAGCTACACTTACATATGCTAAAAAGAGAAGCATACACAGACGAGAGCCTTAATTCAATCAAATGTCGCTTATTCATTCAATTAAAGGTCGCGCCATTTGACGTCCCACAACGACTACAAATATGATATACGAAATTCGAATACGAATATGAGTGCGAGTTGCCACTTGGCGGGTAGGTGGAGTCTCTGCATATATAGAGTATGCTTGTTACACTAGTTTGGAGATTAAAAAGGGTATATTAAAGCATTTTAAGACTTTTGACTTTTTGAATGCAAAAATTGATATCTTCCACATCAGCAAAGGTAAAATAAATATAAACAAAAGAGCTCCTATCAAAATAAATATTTAAGTGTATCTAAGTCTTAAAAGAATATCACTAAAAAACTCCTCTACTGTCTATATCACTAATATATTTGACAGACTCATTGACTGTAAATCAGAAAAAGTCTGTATTCCGTAAATTTGAAGCCTTTTATGACTTTTGAGCTTCCCTGAACAAACTTAACTTATTTGAGTGTGAACGAGTATTGAGCAGTCAGTTGCACTCGAATATAACATTTGAACTTGTTTTTTAATACAATTGACTGTTCAACTTTGTGCATACAAAGTGCATGTCGCATGTGTTTTTTTGGGACAGCAGACACTCCACGGGCCAGACGGCGTTTACGAGCGCCGAGTTCAGCCAAAGATCAAAGCAAACAATGGGGGCCATTCTTGTTCTTGGAGAAGAACAGCAACAGATTAGCGTGTTCGCACTCTTGCACTCTTGGCTGCCGCCCTATTGACGATAATGCAAATCTGCAATTGAGTGCGTGCGACGCGTCTATTTTATGCATCATTTGCGCTGAACAATAGATGACTACTTAGCGAGTGATGAGTAAATCAAGTGAATCACTCTCGAAACGGCTTTTGACCCAAGATATTGTCAATGCCTCTGCTCTTCATGCCCAGCGATAAGGCAGGTGAAAGCGTTAAAAAGCTTACCAGCTAATTTTATATATCAAATAAGCTGAGCATCTATGAATTGGCACAAAAAACTGACGCAGGTGACGAATATGCCGGAGCAGCGTTTGCTGAGCGCCCGCTATCTGGAACACGCTTTTATTTATCTTATCAAAATGATCTTGAGCAATTTTTTTACTTGTGCTTATCAAGTGCTATAAATTTGCGACACTGTACGAAAGGCCGTAGGCTTGTGAATTTCATGTTAACAGTTCTTAAATGATTGTAGTCTCTCATATTTTTATCGAAAATGTTTTTTTTGCAGTGCTCCCGCCGACTGTAAATACAAGGCAAATTGTTTGTTGTCTAATCTAGAGCTAAGCAGAATACTACAGCAAGTCAGCTACACTGCTTAGATCCACAGTGGGAGAGAGTGGGAGTGGGAGAGAGCGAGAGAGGAAGGGACCATAAAAAACAATATGAGAAGAGCTCCGTCGTGCATGAAATGATCGTTAAATTAAAAGAACGTTACCCACTCGAGGCCGCGTCAGTCAGCCACTGACAACGAACCCGCAACGACGCCAACGAATTCGACGGGTATATAAAAAAGCAACGAACCCAAACTTAATTAGACAACATAAAAATTGGAATATTAA
This sequence comes from Drosophila gaucha, assembly GCA_035045545.1. Classification (NCBI taxonomy): domain Eukaryota; kingdom Metazoa; phylum Arthropoda; class Insecta; order Diptera; family Drosophilidae; genus Drosophila; species Drosophila gaucha. Next base: position 942,154 of record JAWNOY010000435.1, read on the forward strand.
CTAATTAAAAACGCATTGTGACCGACCAGCGAAAAAAATGCGCGACGCCGACAACGAAAATAGCACAGCCCCCGCCGTCCGGACGGACAGGGAAGTGAGGCGAGCCTCTGCCGCTCAGCGCCAAATGATGCGCCGCCTGCTCATCGAGCTGCTCATCACCGTGGTGCTGACGATACCCATCTACATCTACGAGTTTGCCGTGGAGCCGGCGCGGCGTGGCTTCTTTTGCGATGACGAGAGCATACGATACCCCTTCCAAGAGAACACTGTGACGCCCGTGATGCTAGGTCTGCTGGCGGGCGCCCTGCCGTTCCTTATCTTTGCTGTGGTCGAGTATGTCGGCTCCATGCGTGCCGGCGAGCTATCGTCCACTGTGGAGCTGTTAGGCTGGCAGCTGTCCGCCTGGTATGTGGAGCTAGGGCGTCAGCTAACCTATTTCGGCTTCGGCATGCTGTTGACCTTCGATGCCACCGAGGTGGGCAAGTACACGATTGGACGCCTGCGACCACATTTTATGGCTGTGTGCCAGCCGCAGCTCAACGATGGCAGCCTGTGCAGCGATCCGATCAACCTGCATCGCTATGTTGAGGACTACGAGTGCATCGGAGAGGGATTCACCATTGCGGATGTCCGGCAGGCGCGACTTAGCTTCCCCAGTGGACACTCGAGCATCGCCTTCTACGCGCTCCTCTACACCGCCCTCTATCTGCATCGCAAGCTGACCTGGCGCAGCTCCAAGTTGATGCGACACTTTCTGCAGTTCGTGCTCGTCATGTTGGCGTGGTATACTGCGCTGAGCCGCGTCATGGACAGCTGGCATCATTGGTCGGATGTGTTGACCGGGTCGCTACTGGGCGTGGCTGGAGCTCTGATAACCGCCCGCTATATTGCCAAATTATTCAAGTCGCCGTTCCACGATGTCAGTCTGGGTGGAGGACTGAGGAGGGAGGACACCTCGGCTACGCTTCAGGAGGTATGCCCCAGCACTCCACCTCCCTATTGTGTGAACAGCAGCTACAACGATGATCAGTATTGTACGAAAGTGTAGGCGGATCGGAGATCGCAAAGTAGAAGAAAAGTGCAAATTTGTAATTAAACATTCCAAAGTAAATAAAATACAATCTGTGCAAAACAAAAGAGCAGAACCATATTTGTGAAGCAGAGTTGAAACTTGTATCTTAGTACTCATAAGTAGCTCATAACTAATCCATACGTATTTTGTAGTATTAAATAACTCATATGTCTGTGTAGTCTACTGTCGAATCGTTTATATGCATCTGTAATAATTTCACTCATTTATGTTTTCCTAGAGTTAAGATTCATTCAATTTTCGTATTATTTATGTAATCAATGTTTTCCTACAGTTAAGATTTATTCAATTTTCGTATTATTTATGTAATTAACAATATATAAACAAAATATAAGTGCTTCATTTTCAGACTTGAATATACATATGTACATTGTACTTTACTTCGCATTTCTCTATTTAATATGTAAGAATTAATTGAATTTCATATAGTTCATATGAAACTATTTATTATACAGATCGTAAGCGAATTATGATTAAAATATACACATACAAAATCTACTTATGTAGGTAATGTATCTTTCTATAATAAACAAAAGTTTCCAATAATGATGAGTAATTTGAGCAGCTTACGCTTCGTTTAAACAGATACAAATTTCAATTTTATACTGTTATATTTTTTATTTCATGTTAAGCTCTATTTACTTTTAATTTATCTACGTATTTCACCTTGTTTTTACCAAATTGTTTAATTGTTCTATTGTTTTGGTAAGTTTTTCACAATAATTTGCTATTTGTGTGAATCACAAAGCTATTTTTAACCTAACATAGAAGTCTTATATACCCTGTAGTTAAATTAGGTTCGAAGTAAATGAAGTATGTTGAACCATGATTAGTACGGTAAGTTATCACTCAGACTTCGGTAAGCATACACCAAGTCATGATTTGTTTTATGTTAGTTAATATTGAGAATCTTAAAATAACTCCAGGGTATTTTCTATTCGAATTTCATAAACTGGTTGCTGAATACGTTCTTTTTGATAAAAGTTTCTGCCGCGTCATCCTGCCGACGCACGAACGGAGGGAATGGCATAGATGATAAACTTTTTCGAATATTCTTTGAATGATCGTGGGAAATAAAGAAGTGAACAAGGTTTACTCAAATTTCGGCATTGTGATTCAAGTGTTTCTGATAAATCCTATTGGATTCTACCAAATATTATTTTCAGCTTTCGAAACTCAGTATTGGAGGAACGGGCATACTAATAGCTTTTGTTGAAAGCTCAACAGAAATACAAATTTCTGTTACCAATCGCTCCTTGCGTATAATATTTTAATTGTAGCATACAAAAAATTCTAAGTTGCAAAAAATAAACAAGCTCGTGTGTTATTTGAACTTTTAAGGCCAGACAAATAACAAAATGAAAAACATTGATGCTCAGTAACTAAAAGAATCCCCAACACGTGCGCCAGTGCAGCTGTTGCTTATCAGCCAAGGCCAACTAACTTGTAGAAACAAGAGCAAATATTGAGGCATTGATTACACCCAAAACGTTCTTAGCTATAGAAAGATCAGCTATTTTGGTATGACGAACATCAAATATCCTTAAAATTACAATTTTCCAATTTATATGCATATACTTTTTAACAATATATTATGATTATGATATAAGTGTAATATGTACAACCGGGAGGCTCTATAAATAGCAACACAGATTGTCTGCCCCATTTTTTACGTGTTTATACCTTGTTGTTGTGCTTTATAAATAAGCAACTAATACGTGACCTTGAGTTCGCTTATTTAACAAAAATATATGATGCATATATATATGATTATTTATAAATTTAATATTCCAGAAGCATATCACATTCTATTCAAATCAAGTTTTATTATGATAACTGGAAAGCGCAAAATTTGTTTTTGACAGTATGCTTCTATTAAATCTCTATTTGAAAAACTCAAATATCAACTGCTATTAAATCAACTACTTCTATTAAATCAACTAGGCATCTGATACTGATGGTGAATTTATAAGGGTTATGTGTCGCATATTTCTAGGAAAAACTTAGAGCACCTTCTACGAGGGTATACTCGGTACATACCCCCATTGTATTTTTGTTCAGAGTTGAGTACGTCAGAGCTGTGAATCAAAACTCAACCCGCAGTTGAAATATAATACACTCACATTCATAGGCTAAGACAACTGATGCAGTAAATTCGTTTAGCTACCTTCAAGTTCACTATTCAAATATTGCTACAATACATATTTCAGGGTATTCAATATTCGCTATCATTAGAGCGCCACTTACAAACATCAAGCTTATTGTTATTGAATCGCTAGAGACGCCTGACTTTGCTTTATTGAAATCGCAGTCATTGCTTCATTGCTGGGCTTGGATTCTCGCCGCGATCAGTTAAGCGCGAAACACTCAACAGAACGAACCATGAGTTTCGATCTACTGATCAACGGGCTCTCACCCTATAGAGGAAAACTGCGCCTCCTGCTGGACGTCGTGCTGCTTGGCTTGCTGCTCTTTCTGAGCACGTACTCAAAACAGCTCTGGCCTCATACAACACAGCGAGGATTCTTCTGCGACGATGAATCACTGATGTACCCCTACCGAGACAATACGGTGTCGCCTGCCATGCTACATTCAGTTAGTCTCTACTTGCCGATGATGGCGCTACTGATCCTGGAGACTAGTCGCAGCTGGCTAGCGGAAGACGCGGGCTGCCGACAGTTTTGGCGTGTGTACAACACCTTGCGCTGGTTCATATTAGGCTCTGTTGCCGAAGCTCTGCTCAAGGACATGGGCAAGCAAGTCATTGGAAGGCTGCGTCCTCATTTCTTTGAGGTCTGTCGGCCGCAGCTGCCCGATGGCAGCTCCTGCACGGATGAGGTTAATCGTCAAGGCGGTGTCTACCATATGGTTTACACCTGCCAAGCGGAACTCTCGGGTGCCAACGAAGATATGCTGCGCGACATGCACATCTCCTTTCCCAGCGGCCACTCGAGCGAGGCATTCTACGGACTGGTCTTTATGGCACTCCACTTACAGCGCATCCGCTGGCCGCTGCCGGGCAGCTTACTGCGTCCAGTGTGCCAGCTGTTCTGTGTCGGCCTCGCCTCATTTGTCGGCCTTAGCCGAGTCATGGATTACAAACACCATTGGTCGGATGTTGCGGCCGGATCGCTGTTGGGTGCCTCCATTGCCTTTGCGGTTGTCCGTGGGGCAGGGCTGGATCAGCAACTGCATCTAGAAAGTAGGAAAAAGCAAAATGCAAATACAACGCCAACCAAAACAGCTGCTGTTTCCATTGCTCCTGCTGCTACTCCTGCTTCTGCTCCTGCTGCTGCTGGAGCGGGCGATGAAGTGGGCCCAAGAGCGAAGCAGCTGCCGCATGATTTGTGTCAAGTAACGTGCCATAGCTCTAATTAGTTTTAGTTGCCTTTTAACCCTAGCTTCTTAATATAAGTGACAGTAAAGATGGACAATTAAAAGTGTAATTTGCTGTTTTCATTTGTGTTTTTTCGTTTTTAGAAAATGCAACTTGAGGCATCGTATATAATGGGGTTAGTTGATAAGGCGAAGCTACGTTGTAACTTGTTAATAATAGATTGCATGATGTAGCCTTTGATTAGAGCAATTGTCGTATTTTTGTTGTGCTTTCAACGTTTTGTTTACTATGTATAACATCTACAAACAAGTATATCTGCATGATTCCGCATAATTTGGCGTCTAAGCACTATAATACTACTCAAATATTTTAAGATGTGACGTCTGTCAGCAGTAGCTGGCAGAAGTGAACGTTTTATACAAATAATATACATTTTTTGTGATTTTTTTTGGGTTCGCTTACCAACGGAAATTCCTCAATTATTTACTTACCTGTAAATATGAAAGAAAAGAACATTAATAGAAATTCCTATTAAAAAATACCTGTTCAAGTATCACAAGAAGTTAAGTAACATAATAATCTATGAATATATTTGCAATAGATATATGTGTATCTAAATATAAGTTCTCTCTGTATGGCAGAATAAAGAGTCTGTATATTTTACTTAAGACAACAAGTTTAAGAATTTGAAATACTCACTGCTGAATGGAACTCTTTCAGTTAAGAAATGAAAAGATGACTGCAAACTTCAGTTATCTATCTGAAATGTTGTTCAGTTTCTTCATTGTTATAAGCCACAGATAATTTAAAGGAAGAACTTTGCGCCCAATGCAAATTGATTGTAATTAGTGAGCCCGGCAAATTTCACAAGCCAAAACCCATTGAAAGCCACAGACAGTACCACAGCCGCGCCGCGATTCGCCGTTGACAACGGTGCAACAATTAGCGGCTCTTTTAGTTTCATTAGAAGCAAATTTTCAAACGACTTAACCTCAGTCAACGCCATTGCCCCGCCCTTTGTAGTCGGTCGTCCAGCAGGCAATGGGACGAGGAATCGCTAAGAGAAATAAATAAATTTCAGCAGCAGGCGTATAAATTGGCATAACCGAGGGATTCAGCAGCCCAATCCGAGAAGCTGATGATGATGCGCAACACCTGAGCCTCAGATTCAGTTTAGGTCTCCCAGTCTCGGACGATTAAGGACTACCCTCATCAGGACACGGAAGCTTTTGCCAACCATTTTCACTTGTGGCCCGCTTAATTGGCTCATTTATTTTGATGGCAAAGAATGTGTTGGAAAACTGTGGTTTTTTTATTCGCATGGTCCTCGCATTTACCTGGTTCGCTGCCGCCTCTGGTTTTATTATGATTAATTATGGCACAAGCGCACAATTACAGACACACACACACAGACATACACAGAGATACACAAAGTGACCCTAAGCTCCAGTTTCTTGCCAAGTTTTGCAACTGTGTCAAGTTGTTCTTATTGTTGTTGTCTGGCCCGAGATTCGAATGATAAATTTCTGTGCAATTTATTTTAATCTGCTGCGACAGAGTGCCCCTCTAACATCTAAACTATCTTTGCAGCTAGTTTCCATGCGTTAATTAAATGGAAAATATTTGCACATAACAACCAAGTGAGTGGCAGGAATTGCGAGACGCAGGCTGAACATGAAAAGCGGAAAGCGGTTGATTCTAAAGTTATGCTGCAATCCAACACAGTGACCTACATTTTGCAATAGAGAAAGTTTTGTTTTCCTCACAGCAAAAGCAACAAATAGTAACTGAGAAGGGCTTTCAGGCTGCAGCAGATCCTCACTACAGTATACCGAAGCCTGACACGCAGCCGATACTGCAACGAAAGTAATAAGAAAAAGTAATTTTTTTGGGACTTTTCTTTGCTTTAATATAGGCCATCCACTCATTGACGCATATCTCCATATTAGAAGACCATATTTTTTGAACACTTCCCCACTTCTACAAAGTCTACAAACACGAACTTCTCTTTCAGCAAGTTGCCACCATGTCTGCAAAAATTTTTTCATTTTTTCCCACAAAAGGCGGACTCTATATCAGTTAATTTTTAAGGCTTCCTCCTTTACAGTCAGCCAGTCCGAAAGTCTTCCCGGTTATTCGCATTCTGATCCGATTCTGCATACTTTACCTACGCAATCCACTTGCCCAACTTTTTTTGATCTGCTCCTTATCAATTAGATATTCTTTAAGGACTACCAACTCCTAGATAGACTACCCTAAAGTTCAGTTTTTGTGCGCTCATTATATAAATATAGTCCCACTTCGAAATGGTGCTGTTTAAAAGTCAACATAATGCTCAACAGCTTAATCTTTGTTTCACATCTGTTAGCTTTCTTTAAAGACTGCCTGTACACCATAGAGTCTAGTTCTGCAATCTGCCAGTACGACAGTTTTTCTTTTATTGTTTGTCTGTTCTGCACGCTCATTTAAGCTCTGTTCGATTTGATTAACTGCCATTTGACTCCTGTAGCTCTTTAAGAGTCCCAGAACCATCGTAACCATCAATCAGCAGGTCGCTTAACTCATGCTATAGGGCTTTCAACCCACCTTCCACAAGCGCTACAAATTTAGGTGGAGCACCGTATCTGCAATCACAGTCAGGTGTGATTATGCGGCATGCGTTCAGCTCCTTTCCTTTCCTTTTCAGTCCGTGTCCAGTTGAGTCACTTTGTCACTCTGTCGTATCAAGCATCGCCATCATCGCATGCATTTTTGGATACCTCTTTGGTTGTCTGCTCTACAAAATATCCTGGGGGAACATGGGGACTTTTCTACCCCATGGAGGCTTTAAACTCAAAGCTTGTTATCATATACCCTTGTCGAGGATATAGAACATTTCATATTACATAAATGTATTTCATATATATATGTTTTCTTGTCAGCAATTTCTTACTAAACATATTTTTGTATTTTGATGAAGTTTGTTTTCCTTTTATCTTCTTAAAACTCTCAAACATATCAGGATCATTTGGTTATTTAGGAACAATCTTTCTTGCTATATGATTTTGAATTGCCTTTCGTTTGAAGGATATTTGAAAGGGTATCTTAAATGCACCACTGCTTTGTAACACTCTATTATTGTTGTTGTTAATGCTGTCATCGTCGCACCGTGTGCTTCATATTTCTGCGGTTGCCAGTTTGTCCATTGAATTTCCATAGGACTCGGGACTCTGGACTCCCTTCTGGCAACTTTTGCACTTGCTATTTGCCATCAGCGTCGTCAGTTGTTCGTTGTGGTTCTCGTTCTCGGATGTCTGCGCTGTATACTGCTGGCTGCAGCCCCTCATTGGCTTCATGTGTGTAAAGACAATTTGATAATCGCAATATGCAGCATAGTTTGAGTTAATGAAGCTTGTGTGCTATGTATGCATGCCTGTATGCCACCTTCGTGTCCTTGCGAAATGTGCTCTGGCAGACCAGACAAGACCAGACCACATACCACCACCGCACCACACTGCTCCGCACCGCACCACACCCATAGAACTCTATCCTGGTCGTTGTGTTGTTTGTTGGAAAACAAGCAGAGCGTTTTGCTTGCCAATTAGTAATTTGTTTGCCGCCTGGTTGACTTAAGGACGAGCAGTCCAACGAGAGAGAGAGAGAGAGAGAAATAGGGGTAACTGCCTTGACTGTGCCTGAGGTTCTTTTAAAATAGCGTCGAGTACGGGAATGGTGCTGTTTCAATTTGGTTTGATGTCATGACAATTTCCGTGGCGTTAGCTTAATTTGGAAAGTTTCGTCAATTGGAACTGCAGACATTTCCAAATATAAGCAACATTATATTGTGCATATTTTATTGGATGAAATCTGTTTTATTGAAAGATCAACAACAATAACAAGTTAAATGGCGCACATTTCGCTTGGATTATCCTCCATTCATTTTCAATTTGTTTAAATTTATTTTAAAGCAAGCCCGACTTGACATAGTACAATGCATTTATCAGACGCTGTCAGTTCTGCCCCTGCAACGAAAAGTTCTTCCTTCATGCTGTTAACTAATTTAATTTTTATCGACTGACAAGACGAGCGAGTTCAATGAGACAACAATAACAACAACAATGACACCAACTATAATAATGGGCGATGCTGCTGACCCCCGCAGGCATCCGTATGGCCGGGGGCTGGCTGGCCCCGATGCAATCAGAAGGCGACAGCGGGATGTCAGCGATCTTATAGATGGAGCAGCCAAGAGGAAAACAAAGTCCGATTGCAATTTCTGCTCCCCATTGGTCCTTTGTAGTGGCAGAGCGAATTTCGGAGCCGCTTTGTCTCCTGCTGCAGAAATCACACGCAGCCTCGACACGTGACGTCGACAGCAAAAGCGTCAGCCTTTTTGCGTTTTGTGTCGCTGCCACCATCATTATTAATACGGCCGGGATGCCACGGGACAAGCCGGACTGACCCGGACAACGGATCCGGGAGGGCCATAACGATGTGAGCGGCATTTGCTTTTGCACTAACTTCCGTTGCGTGGCGTTCGTGCTGTGATTTTTTCGCGCTACCTCCTGCCTTGCAGCCATTCTCTGCTGCTTGGCTCTCCGACAATTTTGATTGCTGGCCAGTCGGAGCAGCTCCTGCCGGGCAGTCAAAACAGGTGTGGCCGTCAACTGGCAATCAACTTTCATTTAGCAGCATCATTTGTCACGCTTGTTTATTGCCCGGTTACGTGTTGGTCAGACTTAATGGCTGTTATTGTCGCCTTCCCTCCCGACACAGCAGACATACGGACACTAGACTCAATGGTATACTGCAGTAAGCGCAGAAGGAATCGCTGCATTTATTGGAATCCGAGAAACTCAAAAACTAGCTCACAACTATTCGTAGTAGTTGTAATAAATGTCATTTCATTTCAGACAGAACAGTTTTGTACAAATAGGGATAAAATTAATATCATGGATCTTACAAGCGCACATATCGTAAAGCACTCCTAGCACACACTCAAACCCAATTATGGCACTGTCGCTGATTCATTTTAGACTAAGTGGCAATGCGACGGTTCACGGAAGGTCAGTGATAGAACGAAACGAAATTCAAATACTGCTGCTGTCTCTAATGCCTCGTTGATTATGAATATTTCAGCGCTCTCTGCCGAAAGCCGAGTCCGATGATAACCCACATCATGATGATCATTATGTTGATGACGTTGACCGCATATGCCGCGAATGAGCAATAAATTTGTACGACGGGACCCGAAATCGGGAGGGCAACGCCACGAGCAGCATATGAAAATTTACATTTTGGCAATTTCCAGTTTTCGCAGGGTCTCTTCCGTATTACCCGCCTAGCGTCCCGCCCAGACACCTCAGTTCAATTGGTCGGCTGCATTTGCCTATCGTCGATTGCAAATCTTCATTGGAGTGCAGCGCGTAAATTCCGTTACCACGTCGCTTTATTTGGACCGTGAGTCCCTGCATCCGTTCGCTGGGTTTGGCTCGCTTTATTCTGCCAGCAAATGCAATTTCCTAATTTCTCACTGGGGAAATGCTGTTAAGACCCAGTCCACATGTCCGACTGCCCGGCTGATTGAGCCAGCTGGTGCTAGACCGGTATTGGGGGCCCAGTATATGGGGAGCGAAAGTCAACGCTGCGGCTCCCGCTTCCAAATTAATGATCCGGCGCCGCAGACGAGAAGCACAAAAAACCGCAGACAAAGGAGCATAAATGCATAAAGTGGGAGGCGAACGGCAAAAATTGTTCCAATCGGAGTTAGCCGCGTCATCCAGGAATTCATTCTCCATACTTATTTGACCCTAGTGCGCCTGAGCTTATGCAAAGCAAATTGGCTTATGCATGAGCTGCCCAAACGAACAGACAAACGGACGTACTCGAAAAGCTTCCAACGAACGCCTGCATGTAAGGAAATTCACACGAAGGGAGTCAATATGATGGAAACACCAGTCTGAACGCAACCCCATCCCAGGCAACAGGTCAGCAGCGCCCTCTCAAGCTGGAGGCAAGAGTGCGGGATAAGTAAATTGTTGGGAAAGTCCTTGATTAGCTTACCCCAGCTGCAGCTCGTGGGGTTGGTCGTAATGCATTTCAAAAACTACACGAGCGGAATTTATGTACATCCGCTGGCCTGCTGTGAAAGAGCCCACTGGCCACTAAGCTTAAGTATACTCATTTAACATGCACCATCGTTAGTTAAAATTAAATTAATAATTTTAAAAAGTTGCATTTGCAAGTATACTTATATTCTGCAATATATAAACTATCAAAATCTTAAGTTTTATGAATGTGATTGCCCTTGACTCACTCATTGTATATCGAAATTAACAGACATCCAAGATTTTATTGAGTAAAGTTGTGTGTGGCTTGTACTTACACGACGGCTATATGGCCGTGGATACAAAAGATTATTAATGGGGTAGTCAATATATCTGTGAGAATAGTTTGCCTTGAATCGAACAGACAGATCAATAATATTTGTTAGCAACAAATAGGGAATTGCATACTTTTTAGAAGAAACAACATTATAATACACCCACTAAGATTAAGAAAATGTATATAAATTCAAAATGGGCTTAAAGTGTATCTACCTTACGAGTTTGATATTGTCGATGATTATGTCAAATTTCATACAATTTCCTGGTAACTGTGCGAACTGTCGATGAACTTCAATTGCAATACAATAATTCATTTTATATAGTCCCTGAAACGTTACCAAATAGAAACATATTCGAAACGGTTGTTGACGTTGAACAAGAATATTTATGTGTACCTTCTGTGGTCGGAGTCTACCTCAAGTGTTACATAAAATACCGAAGTGTCAAAATAATCTTCATTTAGCAAAGGTACTGGGTATCTCCGAAGACATCAAAATTACTAATTTGAGGAAGACGCAAGTAATGAGCAGAAGGGTTAACACGTTCTTAAGAAATATTTATGATGAATCCCTGGGATGTTTCCAGTGTCTATACACTATTAAGCTTTCAAATCTGCCCTTCTTTCGACTGAAAGTCGCAATGCATGTAGAACAAGTCCACAAAGCCTGTGCTACGCACAGCATCTGTGAAGCTTTTATTCTGTTGACCCACGCCATGGGCAGAGGTGCAGTTGTGACCAGGGAAAATCAATAATTGAATACAAACAAGCGAAAATGCTCTAATGGGGAAGGCCAAGAGGGAGTGCCAAGTTGACGAGACAAGCTTTTCTACATTTTAGAGGGAGGTATAAGAACAGTAAAGTTTTTGAAATGAACCTATAATATACTTTTCGACGGCAAGATAGAGACGGATTATGAATATAAAAGTCTATTTTGCCAATTACATACATTTGGAGAAAACCCATTCTACCCTTTTTTTCATTGACAATGGATACAGGGTATAACAGCTTCTTTAGCTTAGCAGCTAAATTGGATTTGTGAAAATAGAAAAGAGGGAAACAGTAGAGCAGTAGACCCATTCAGATGGGTCCCATATGGTTCGGGTGGGCAAATAAGCAGATAATATGACATAAATGATTGGTTGAGGGCTGCGTTGCGTAAAAGTAAAAGCTCCAATTGTTTTTAGTCGCAATGGGGGATTAGGACTGATGCTGCAACCAACGATGATGACGACATAAAAGTGCGGTTCTTAAATGTTATGGAATGCCAATCTTAAATGTTATGGACCAAGCGCCAGCACGACCAGAGCTAAGGGGTAAACGCATCATCATCACTTTTAACGGCTCTTCAGTCCAGGAGAGGTCCCTGCTGAAACCTGTGCCTGTTCGCAAAATTCGCGCGTATGACTTTTCAAACGAATGACAGCAATTAACGCAGTCAATGAAGTCCAGGCTATTGTTTGCCTCTGCCCGACTCATCATGCTTCGGCTGTCCGACCATTAAAGCAGCCATCGCAGCCTTCGCCTTGTCGCTGTCGTCGCAGTCCCCAAACAAACGCAGTCCACGTCAGGGCCACCATGGCTCTGACACATAAAAGCATAAAAGCAGGCAAGCTGGGCTAGTATCGCCTAGTTGGTTGTTTCGACCGGCTGCCTGGTTTAGAACAAAGCTGCCGTTATCCGACGTTGCTGTTTGCGCCGCCTAAAAGGTCCAAAACAAACAAAATGGCCAACAGGCCAGACCGGGACCACTAAATCTGTTATTTATATGGCATCAGCGGGTTATCATCGTGACTAGCTGAGACCCGGATCCGTTCACTTGCATATTTAAACATAGTTTTGTGTTCGCCCATAATAATTAAAAGCGGAATCGAAGTGGACTTGAGGCTACTTGTTACTTCTTTGAATCTGCAAAACAATCGATGGACATTTATTAGCTACGAATTTATTGGATATCTTGTTCGATTGGGTATTACATATAATTATTGCTTACAATCAGAAATTGCTTAAAATTTTATAAATGTGCTATACATTTATAGTTAAAGAAGTTCTCCATATATTTTTCTATCAATTTAAACTGACTGGAAGGGTTAAGCGAATAAGAAAAATCAACTAAATAAGATTCGTGACATGCTGAAAAATTTGATTTTATTGGCATATTAAGGAAACTGAAGACAGTTCTAAATTAAATAAACCCAAGTAGATATTATTAACTATTACAAGATTATTCAACTTTTAAATAGACTGATACTAAAACTGATATCCAATAAAAACTTTGTGAAATGGAAGATGCAAGTAAGCAGAAAATAAGTAGAGGGCAATACATCAAACATCAAATTGAAAATAATTTAAATTTAAGTGATTCAATGCACTTACTATATTCGCATGTAGACCTGTCGATTTGGTAAAGCGTTTTAACTGATTGAATGAAGTTGGAATGAAAAGACTTTTTATAGCTAGGCACATGCAGCGCATTAAGGAGAAAAAAAAATAAAACATTTTACCTACATTTTCGGAAATGTTAATATGCATTTGTATGGCTGCTACTGGTAGAGGAGTGGAATATTATGCATGCAACCGCAGCCCACACGTCATATGTGTGATACAAGCCCCCAGAGCATTTCAAGCGAGAGCGCAAACGCAACTTTTGCGCAAATTTGACGTCATACGTGTCGGGGGCACATTTCAAATCACACACACACAGGCACACCAACAGCAAGCACATGCAGCTAGGCCATCATTTAAATGCAAAAAAGCGATAACGACTGGGTAATGATGAAGTGGAGCATCCAACACCCAAATGCCCGCTGGCCACTGTGACAGAGCAGACGCCCGACAAAATTGGTTACGCGATTGGGTCAACAGCTGCCAACGTTTTGGATTACCAAACATGGCATGGGTGCCTCGTACCACACTCGACCGTCCAGTAGTCCCGTTTGGTTTCTGACCAACAACGCCAACATATTGGCCCCAGTGATGGCACAATTAGAGCCAACGACTTTTAGCTGGACCGAGCTGGCAGCAGTTTTGCAACAACAGCGTGTGAAAATGAGCTGCCGCTGATGAGTGGCCTGTGAATGTGAATGCGATTACATTGCAGTTCGCCTTCAAGTTACAGTTGACTGACTATTTGAAACCAGGTGAAATGCATCGCTGGAAATGAAATTCCGAGCTTCGACAACACTAAATTCACGTACAGACCAAAGTTTAAAACTTATCTGTAGTTGCCTTTACAGGGCAGCGCATAAAGCCGTGGTCCAATGATAAATAGTTTTTGATAAATTTTCAAATTGCTAAATGTTTTAAGAAAGAAACGTGTTTGAAAATATCGAAAGGTGATAAAAACAGTATGTATTGTAGTTTATTTAAATACAAAATTGATGATGTCCTTAACGACCATTGGAATAATTACTTCCCACTGCTTACAGAACTATTTAATGAATACTACCATTGAGAAAGAAACAAATCTCACATTATACATTTTTTCCACTATATACATTTATGTATTGACGTAGATACACACGAAAGATCAGGTTGACCCCCTTTCATCCACTAAAGAAACTACAAACTGCACGTGCCACAAGAAATGAAGAAATATTGCAATACTAGCCCAAGGCATTCATCATTTTTTCTGCTGCACCACCAGAAGCGCCGCAGCCAAAAACTGGGACCTGTTTATAGCATCAGGTTCATGATGCTAAGCACATGCTCACATCCTCGCTCCTCTGACACTCAAAGAACCCCGCTCTCACGAAGGACATTCAGAGATGTTAGTGAAGTGCCTGTGCAATCAACATCATCAGCAGCCGCTGGAGCAGCACGCGCTCCTGCCAAATAAAAACGGACAAGCCAACAGCGGCTTGTGAAGCCTTCTCTCTACCTCCGACTTCCTTCTTGCTGCCCATCATCTGCCAAGGCAATAAAATTTTCCAAGAGGACTGCACTGACCCTTGCCAACGATCCAATGGGCACTGCATCGCACATAAAATATGTTGCTATAACCAAAAAAAATAAGAGTGTTATAGTTGTGAGTGCTTTTTTCCGACTCCATAAAGTTAATATAATTTGTGATCAATATCAGTACCATATCAAAGTCGCGGGTGTTCCAGTCTATTTGAAAATTTGAAATAGATTTTAATTTCTTCAAACAACGTGTCTAGATCTTCATTATTCCAAAGCATTGCCCAAATACAAAAATTGAATTGTGCTGTGACTAGATTTCAGATTTCATAAAGCCAAATGTAGTATGAATATTCTAATTTTGAATACCACTTCCCTTCTTTAGAAAGTGCAGAAATGCAGAGAATCAATATTTGATATTGCGTATCTTAGGTGTATTCAAGGTATTCCCTAGTTGGATGCTTCAGACTAAAAAAATTCTTTTTCAGCGAAGGTATATCCAACTTGGGCACTTCGACATTTTTACTCTTTTATTTAAAGTACTTTTTGACTGTTTTGTGGGTCATAAAAATTTTCTGGCCGTTGCCCCATTGGCAAAACCTACATACCCACTTCCCATAAAATAAAGCACACGTTACTAAAAACAAAAAATGGATTCAGCCAGCTACCGGCCTGAATCTCTCTGCTTCCTCTTCTGTCTCTCTCTCTCTTTCTCTTTCTCTTCAGTAGAATCCCATACTCTGAACGTCTTTCTGTTAATTGTGCGATTCTTTGCTTTGCTGCGCTTGCAGTTTGGCTCCAGCGACTCTTTTGCCCATTGGCTTTTTTATTGCAGTTGTTTTCTCTGTTCGGCTGCTTTGTTTTATTTGGCTGAGTCTCGTCCTGTCTCGCTGACTTCACACACACACACACATGCACACTTGCATAGATGTAATTGTTAAAGGATTTCGTGCGGATTTATTGTTGCATGCTTTGTGCTTTGGGTTTGTTGTTTTAGCCCTTGAAAAGTTGTGTACATACATTGATAGGAATTTGATGTGGCAGTTAGTTAATTTATGACAGGGATTGTTGAGATTTATGCTGGATTGCATCAGATGATTGTGCGCAAAAGAATGAAAACGAATGAGGCGATGTGGTTGATGAAAAAATGAGAAAGTAAAAACTTAAATAACAGCTAAAACAAAACGAATGACAACAAATTTGTAACAGATCGGCAATGTGTCCATGGATCCATTGCAGACTTCAGCACTTAGCCCCTATGCCAAAAAATACTACCCTCTGCTCTACTTTGGATGTTCTAGTCTCCAGCAATCTGGCCCAGTCAAATGGCATTCGCAGCATTTGGCAGGATTTGCGACTGGATAGTTTCTTTTCGTGGGCAAATAAACTCTTAAAAATGCTGAGTGTGCGCGATTCTATGAGGGAAAGGGAACGGAAAAGGGCTGGCAAAAGCTGCGAAAAAGTGGCAACAAATGAAACAACTGACGCCAAAACAATAAATGGCACTGAACACTACACAGCAGCCATCGACGAGCACAACAACTGCAAAGAAACAACACAACATCAGAAGCGCCAAATGGCCATCCAAAAAGGAAAAACAAAGAGGCTGAAACGAATGGAAGAGCAGAGGCAATTTTAATACTTGTAGAAGAGGAAATGCGCGCACATGTGGCAAAGGGGAACCAACCGAAAATCGACGAAAATCCTTTTGCATGTTGTTACAAGTGGCCAGAACGCAGTCACCGCTCCCTCGCAGCTCGCAGCTCGCAGCTCGCTTCCTTCAATCCGTGCTAGCAAAACCCAAATAGTGCCACTTTTGGCTGCCTCTTCATCCGTTTGCCATACGTTGCCATTCGCTTGCTGATTCAGCAAGCAGCAATTGCCACGTCGCACAGCTCCAAGTCCTGGCTCTGTCTTGGCCCCCTCTTATACACTTTTTTTTATTCTCGCTCTGTTTGTTTTATTTTGGCGCATATCTGCAGATATTTTTGCAACACTTCATAAACCATAAAAGCACAACCACCGAATGTGGTGTAAAATGCAGCCAAATTTAATTTGCAACTCATAATTTCCGTTTAACGGGTTTCAGGCAGCAGCTGCACAAATTGTTTCTTTTTCCTCTTCCTATTCTTGCTAGCTAAAAACTTCTCGTTAAAGATAGTATTGTAAGATCTTAATATACAGGCGATTTTGGACTCGTCTGGGTAAATCAAGCTGCGTTGGACATGTTTCATCAAAAAGCGACATGACGTATTTTTTAATCGAATACAATACAACCGATCGATGACCACTTCAAACTAGCCTGAACTACCATTTTCTCCAGAAGGCACAAATTGTAAAGTACTGGCTATTTAGCTGTGAGACTCAACTGGAGGACCGCAGTAATCGAAAAAGAAGCTGCAAATAATGCTTTGATTCTTATGTTTGATCAGGACTGCACAAGGAAACAAGAACTTTTACAACAATATGTTCGGCATTTTCAATTACGTGTGCAAACGACAAATATTGATATCTTGACAACACTATGTCTTGTTAAAACTTTAATTAGGGTGATGTGATACTATTTTTTTGGAATAGATATTTAGTTTGCAAAACTACATTCAAATGTGAGCTTACGAGTCGATCCCAGGTCTTCGTTGTTTTATAGTATAGCTAACAAGTCGGACGTATCATCTAACGCTTACTGCTGAGATTTGTTTACGTGCTTCGAATTTAAGCAATGAACATTTATAAAAAAAAACTAGAGGGATGGGCCATCTTCGGCCATGCCGAAGTTTGGTAATACCCTTGCAATTTCAAAGGATATAGATACAGTTTTTTCTGATTTGCCACGCCCCCAACAATTGGATATATATAAATTTTAGGCAATCTATTAAGCAGGGCAACAGTAACCTATATATCAATTCAATTTTGAAGCTGTACCTATAAGACTTTGGAAGATATAGTTTTCTCCGATTTGCCACGCCCCAAGAGGCGGATATATATTATTTTCCATAATCTTGTCGAAACTGTCAAGCCTAACGTCTGTTTCAATTTTTGGAACTCTAGGTGTAAAATTGTAAAAGATGTAGTTTTTCCCGACTTGCCACGCCCCTAATGGGCGTAGATATATATTCTTTATCTTTTTTCCATGGGTGGTTTATACAAATATATGTTTAAAGTTTAAAGTCTCTGGCTTTAACAGCATCCAAAATATTGGAAGATTTATGTTAAGCACTATATAGACTTCCCGATTTGTCACGCCCCAAGTAGGCGTGGATATATAATTTTTTTATTAATCTGAAGGGAAGGCCAACAGTATATTACTTTCCAAATTTGGATGCTCTAGCTTCAAAAATGTAGAAGATATAGTTTTATCCGAGTTGCCACGCCCCCAAAGGGCGTAGATATATAATCTATATCGTTTTGTATTTGGGTGCATATCAGGAGTATATATACCAAACTTCAAGTCTCTGACTGTAATAACGTCGAAGTTATCCTACTAAAACATTTCTTAAAACCGATCTGTCCTATGGGAGCTATAGTATATAGTCATCCGATCCGGATGATTCCGAGATATACAATGCCTGCAGCACATTCCAGCCTATGTGCAAAATTTCAGCTCTGTAGCTCTTATAGTCTCGGAGGAGATTGCGTTGATCCAGACAGACGGACAGACGGCAGGAAAGGCGGCAGGAAGGGCAGGTCCAGTGGGTGTCTTCTTTTTAAGCGCCTGGTGTGGGTGCTGTTATCAAGAAGACTTATAGCTAGCATGTTTACATGGTTTTCTAGCCTTTGGTGGTACCTTACACTTAGTCTGAGTACTTCATCTTTGACATAGGGGATTTTAAGGTCTCTGTGAAGGACACTAACATAATGTTTAATTGGAGTACTAAAACACAACAGCATTGAAGATTGAATTTCATTTGTGAACATTGTGAAGTAAAACATTTCTTTGATGTTTGAATCTAGCTCAAATATTGAAACCGATGCTCGTAATGAGTTATGATAATGCATTATGTATGATACTGCAGAGTATTTCCGGCATGATATAGCTTTGAAAAGATCGCCTTATGTGAATTACTCACGCAAATCGGAATCTCTGCAAGTCATTTTCGTTACTTACCAATGTATGTCGGGCAGTCACATGGTGTTTCGAAAAGAGGCCTGCCTGAATGGAATTGCCTCATTTGGCAATTAAGATGACTGCAAGGCGAGTACGCAGTTTGACTTTACGAAAATTACTTCATTTACGGCATGGACAGAGTCTGTGATGACAAGAAACGTATGAATATCGATCAAAGAAATTAAAGTTATCATTGAGAGCTGCCGCGTGCTCAGTAATTTTCGAAAGTTTGCAAATGTTTCTTTTGATCCTTGGAAATTTTAAATTTACAATTTTTTGTGTGCTGAAACACATAAAGTGGACTTAAGTCTGTGCCAGGTCAAATCTAATTAACACTAATCAAGAGCCAGCTTCGACAGGAAGTGGAGTTGCCAGCTGAATGCGATTCATTTTGCACAGCTTCCGGGCTGTTAGGACAGCTTCTCCGATGTCCAAACGAATGCGCGAACGTCACAAGTGTCGGGCAAACATTTCATTAGGGCCAAATTTAGTGTGTTTTCTTTTCACAGCAGCTGCTAATGAGAAATTTGTGTCTGTGCGAATCCTTTTCAAGGTGCCAAGCGCAAAGGCGAGCTCCGTCGCGCTCCATTCTCAATTGAACGTTCCATGGAGAGCGGAAATAGCATGAAAATTAATTAAATTCACCCCAAACATAAAAAGCTAGAATAGGAGTAAGAAACTAGAGGGATGGGCTAACTTCGGCCATGCCGAAGTTTGGTAATACTCTTGCAATTGCAAAGGATATAGATATAGTTTTTTTTTGATTTGCCACGCCCCCAACAATTGGATATATATAATTTTTTGACAATCTATTAGGCAGGGCAATAGTAAATTATGTATCAAATTTTGAAGCTGTACCTATAAGACTTTGGAAGATATAGTTTTCTACGATTTGCCACGCCCAAGAGGCGGATATATATAATTTTTCATAATTTTGACGAAACGGTGAAGCTTAACATTTTTGTCAATTTTTGGGAAACTACGTGTAAAATTGTAGAAGATAGTGTTTTACGATTTGCACGCCCTTAATGGGCGTAGATATATATTCTTTATTATACCCTGAACCCATTGAAAAGGTGATTTCAGGGTAAATTGGTTTTGTGACAATGTATGTAACAGGCAGAAGGAGGCGTGGCAGACACCATAAAGTATATATATTCTTGATCAGGACGACGAGCTGAGTCGATCTACCCATGTCCGTCTGTCCGACCGTCCGTCGGTCCGTCCGTATGAACGCAGTGATCTCGTAAACCACAAAAGCTAGAGATTTGAGATTTTAGATACATATTCGTGTACTGCGTGTACTACATTGTACAGCGTATGGGTACAAGTTTTTTTTTTCGATAACTCATCCCATTTCCTTATTATCGATAAGAATCGATATTTTGACTTTGTTTTTAAGCTATAACTTAAAGACCATAAAAGCTAGAGACACCAAATTGACTTTGTAGGTTTATATGATGCAAATACAGATAATACATTTTTTTATTTTTGGATACCTCCCCCCATTAGACCCATAAGTGGAAAAAAAGTATTTCAAATACTAGGGAGTTGGGATTTCGCATAAAGACACCTTTAAATGTCAATATTATGTCCTGCAAATTTCATTAAGAAAGTAGATCTAGAACCGAAGTTATTTAACAATCAATTTGTCATAATGCTGCCCAGAATGCAGCCCAAGCGCAGCCGCTAAATCATCTACGCAGTAAGCAACGCGCGTGCTTGTGTATGTATATAGGTGCGTGTGTGTGTGCTCGCAGAGGGTAATATGTACAGAGAAAAGATGTAAGCTAGATTGTTTAAATTATCGCTTCGGACTTGGTTCAGGGGATCTCGTAGTCGGGCAGACCTAACTAGAACGTTCTTACTTGTTTTTTTCTAGGGGTGGTTGATACAAATATATGTTTTGAGTTTCAAGTCTCTGGCTCTAACAGCATCCAAAATATTGCAGGATTTATGTTAACCACTATATAGACTTACCCGATTTGCTACTCCCCAAGTAGGTGTGGATATATAACTTTTTGATCAATCTGAGGGGACGGCCAAAAGTATATTACTTTTCAAATTTGGATGCTCTAGCTTCAAAACTATAATTTTACCCGATTTGCTACGCCCCAAAGTGCGTAGCTATATACTCTATATTTTTTGAAGTCTCTGACTTTAATAACGTCGAAGTTATTCCACTCAAACATTTCTTAAAACCGATATGTCCTATGGGAGCTATAGGATATAGTCTTCCGATCCGGATGATTCCGAGATATACAATGTCTGCAGCAGATTGCGAAATTTCAGCTCAGTAGTAGATCCAGTCGAACGGACAGACAGACATACGGACAGACGGACATGGCTATATCAACTCAGCTCGTCTTGCTGATCAAGAATATATATACTATATATGGTCGGAGATGCTTCCTTCTCTGCGTTTCAAACTTCTGACCAAAATTAATAAACCCTTTTTGCAAGGGTATAAAAAGAAGGGTATTGTGCGCATGTTGAACAATAAATACGCTTTCGAAAATCGTAGCATTATAAGTTTAAAGAAAATAAATTTTTTTATAATTATCGATTCATATTTTTTTCAAAGTCAAACAAAGTTAGAGATATATGCATTGCTAATTTGGGAAGGCAATCTAAGGTATTCTTCAAAATTATAATACCAGGCTTTCAGGCTTTCAAGCATCCTTAGTCGACTAACTGGCGAACAAATGTCCTTCTAATGGACACTGATTTTGCTTGTTGTTGATGTCGGCGCAGAGAAATTACAAACTGAAACGAACTGAAATGCACGGCCAAATGGCAAACGGCCCAAATGCAGAGCCTTTGCCTGTCTGCCCGTCAAATATTAAAAAATATATAAATCATAAACAGATGACGCTTTTTTGTAGCGCTTTTTAGGCTGCTGCTGCCGTTGCCATCGCCGTTGCCGTCGCCATTGCCATTACTACTTTGCGTATTATTTATTCATAATTTCTTTTTATTGTGTTTTATTGTCAGGGCAAAAACAGGAGGTGGCATAGACTCGCCAAGTTGTTCGTCATTTGTCGCGTCACACGCACAACGTGGCGTATACGTCACGTGCAGGTTCGCAGGGTTCTGGGGCTTTTGTAAGCCCTCCCCGGCCCCTCTCTTGCTTGTGAATGCTTTTTTACGCCTGCCTAGCTCAGCGCAATCAGTTGACACTTCCCTGAGCATGTCGCCATTTATCCAACAGTGCCCGCCGCCCTCTGCTTATTTTGCAAATTTGTATTTCTTGTACAACTGTCACTGAGACACAGACGGGGCAGATAGACGCACAGCTGCACTAACAAAAATAACAGCAGCAACAACAACAGCAAAAGTCTGGAGGGGGGGACAGTAAAAAGAAACATCCATGTCTCGTTTGGCCTGCTTCTCCTCCTGTCCCACATCTACTTCTACTTCTTCTTCGACTTCAACTCCTCCCGCCCATCGTCGGCGTCACACATGTTTCTCTCCGATTTTCGGTTGGCTGGTTGCCCCACCAAGGCAGTTGTCATCAGCATCAGCAACTCCTCGGAGCACCCGCAGCTGATCGAGGGGGAAGCAGGCATTATAATGCTCGTCGTTCCGTCTTTGGAAGGGCTGCAATCATTGTCATTATCATATGCGTCATGATTTTTAGTCCTGTCTGTCAAAATCAGTCTGGGCGCCACATAGCCAGCTATCCAGCCAGCCAGCCAGACATGTCGTCTGTAATGGCTCCGAGTCGCTGATGACATTTGTCACAGATTGCCATTGCATAACTCAATAGCAAGTATTTAAAAATAACTGTAGAGACAAATCGCTCCCACTTCAAAGCTTAACTTTTAATAATGAGTTTATAATGATTAAAATATATATAAAACAAATATTAAGGTTGTAAGCGGACAAATAAATGTATTGTACTATCTTAAATAATATCTGATATATACTTGAAATATTTTTTGTATTACAATAGTATTAAAGCATTATATGGCATTAAATGCTCTAGATTTTTATTATAAGATTCTTATTTTATTTAACTAACTTTTATTTTGTTTCTGTTTAACTTAATTTTGAATTTTGTATGTTTATTATTTATTTAAAATATGGCATTGCACATATTTTTTAAAGATATGCATCAACTGTTTTTTGAGAGCCAATTTAAGTTGATTCAAAAATTAAGTGATCATAATTAAATTAAATATTATTTTGAGTCGCAAAGTGCAGCAAAAGAAAATGCTTTGTGGTCCCTTTTGACGGGGTTTGGACATTGTGCGCATGGAAACATAATTAGTTTGAAAAATGGGTTTTAACCCATTTAAATTGTGTAATTCAATATGATGGCAACACAATCGATAATGTTGAACGGACGAATGTGTAACGGCTTATGTAAACAAAACTAAAATAATATTAAAACAAGTGAAAAGGCTCTAGTCGGGTCTGCCCGACTACGAGATCCCCAGAGCCAAATCCGAGGTGATGTTTTAAGCAACCTAGCTTATATCTTTTATCTATACATATTACCCTCTGTATATACACTCGCTCACATATACACATTTAGACCCAAGCACGCGCGCAGATTACTGAGTAGTTGATTTGAATGTATGTGTGCACACGTATAGAGAAAATGCTAGGCGCTTGGCGTTGCTGCAGCGTGCTTTTGCCAATTGACAAAATGTTTTCTTTAATAACTTCTGAGTTACTAAAAGCCTTAAAAAATTAAAAAAAATTAATGTGCCTTTATTTGCAACTAAACTTAAATTAAATTGATTTTGTAAAATGTGGAGCCGGTATAAAAAATATAAAAACCTTGAAAAAGCTAACTGCAAAATTCGATGACTGTAGCTAAAATAATGTAAGAGATATGGTCAAAAACTGAATCTCGATAACGTTTTGAATTTTAAAGTTTATCGAAATGTTATTTTATATGATTATACATATGATTTTGAACATTAATATATATAACTGATATCGAATAATTTCAGGTTTTTGTTTTATTCATATTTAATTATGACACTTCAGAAAAACGCTTAAGTCTTGGTCTGCAGTTTGTCAGAATATATTTGCTCTGCTGTTGAGTATCATTTTGTGCTTCTTTCTCTGCATGTCCCGTTCTCTATTTCTCTTTCTTTTCTTTTCTCTGTTTCTCTATCTCTCTTAATCTCGCTTACTGTCTTTGGCTAGCTCAATCTGTCCATCTCTTAGTTTTTCTCCTTCTATCTCACTTTCTTTTTCTGTCTTTCTTTCTATCCCTCAATTCCTCAATTCCGCTATCGCTATTTTGATCTTGATCTTTACAATTCTCTCTCTCTCTCTTTCTCTTTTCCTCTCTCTTTCTGTCTCAATCTATGTATCTCCATATCTTTCTCTCTTTCCGAGTATGTTTTTCTTACTCTATTTTTCTTTCTATGTTTCTCAATTGAATTAATGTCTCTTATTGTCATTCTTCTCACTATTTTGATTCTCTATCTCTCTCTTTCTTTTTTCATGACAGTTGCAAAGAACGTGGATAAATAAATTTTTTTAAAGGAGCTTAGCCATTGACGCCAGGGAAATGACGACAGTGACGTTTTAAGACTTTCCTGATAATTTTTTTTTTTCTGCACTATTTCTATTGAGTTGAGGCTTACATTTAAATCACCTAGTTAGATAGCATTCTAGAACAGCGCATTATGTATAAATAATAATTTGTGTCTATAAATGCGTAATTAGGACTATCAGCTGCAGCCTGCAAAGGAGTAAGAAAGCCCTAACCAAACCTAGACATGTCATTTAAATGGAAGACAGGAAACTCACATCAAAGGCACACAGAAGCATTTCTATGTTAATTTTTCAATGGTGTTACATAACGTGGTGGGGGATGTGGATATCATGGCATTTCACAGTACTTAATCCATATGTCGCAACGGTGTTCAGTGTGCAGGACTCGGTTGTAAGGGAGAATGAATTATGTGCGACATGTACAAAAATTACGCTTAAAAATTGCAATGATGAAAAAAAAAAGTTTATTGTGTGAAAGAACGAAGGGCCGGGGCTGAGATTTGGTGCAGGTATAAACCCCTTTTGTCTGGCGCATTTAACACGCTTTTGAAACTTATAATGACATTTTTTTCACTGTGCCGCATGCTAGGGGTGCTTTTAGTGGGCAGGGGCTGGAGGGAGGTCCACGATAAGCAGCCTAATTTTCGAAGAGTGCTGTTCAAAGTTTCTGCGTATTTCAGCGTAGAAAATGCAATAAATTAAGCAAAATACTCGAGTCACCTTGAGCCTTGAGTCCTGATCCTTGAGCCGCGTGCCAGCTTGATGGCTGCTGGGATGCGAATCGGGCCTGAAGGGATGCTGCAGCGTATTGTGTGCGACAGCATGCGTCGCCTCGAAAGTTTATTCCTGCTCCTTTATTTCTAGCCTTTTTTTTGTTTGACTGAGCGCGTGATTAAATGTAAAATTGGATTTTTATTATTTGTTTGCAAAATATCCTTCGTTGTTGTCCTTTGCTGCCTTTTGGCAAGTTTTCAAATTTAATCGGCAGGCAGGGGTAGCAACAGCTCGGACCGGTAAGAGGAAGTACACGTCAGCTTCCCAGTCTGGTTCGCATATTTTGCGCAATTTTTTAAGGGGTTCACCCCGTAAAACCTTTATAATGCGATTTTACTTCTCACTCCCTTCACAATCCGCAGATAATTCTACTATAGTGCGTCAGCTGTTGAGCATGCGCTTGGCATTTCTAATGAGTCCTAGCTGGAGTTGGGGATGAGCTGTGTCGAGCTCTGCAACTTATAAAGTTATTAAAAAACCTAACTTTCTGCAAATAACTCTTTTATAAGTTTATCTACCGACAAACGGGCACCAAAATACATTTTGTCTTTCAGCAGTTGCTACTGCTGTTTACCAACTACACACACAAACGCGGCTAAAAGCCGCCAGCTAATTGACACTAATTGCAATAGTACGAACAACAATTGCCAACGGAGCTGCATGAGCTCTCTGGTCTGTTGTTATTTCTAGCTTATGGCACTGCCTGATTATCGGGCCAACAACAATTACAGAACGCACAGACAGCAAATGAATAGCTGAAAAACATTTGGTGCGAGTAATTGCAATAAAGTCGTCAATAGAAATAGAACGAATGAGTGAGTCAGACAGCAAACCAGATAGACAAACGGATTGCCTGATTATGCGCCGAATGCATGTGCAATGGGTGCATCCAAATCGAAATCCCAATGCGCAAAGCCGAGTAAGGAATGGTTAGTGGCAAAAGCCGCAGACTGGGCTGCACACTCGGCTGAGCTGGCAGGACTCTCAAAAGTTGCTCAAAGTCTAGCGCCGATGCAATTATGTGAAATTGTTTATCAATTGCTTTAAGTGTTGCTCTCATTGTTTATCCTGCCTGCATTCTTATATAATTGTGCATCTATTCGTTGATTTTTGACTCGATGCTTTATGCAAATTTGAAGTATACGCAGTCAACAATTGATGGGTTTTTGTTTGGATAATAGCCAAAATGTTTTGTGCGATTGACTAGTGAGGCAGTTAATTGAAAGTGTTGCAGCCACATGCGAAATTTTATCAAAATTGATGTTAGTATTTATGAACGTATGAGGCAGCGATTAGGAGAGCTGCGCTTCTGTGTCCTCAATGACTGTTGCTGCATTAAATTGTCAAATGTCTGGAAGTAATTTCCAGTGGCAGTCCCTAAACAATTGGCGTGCCAAATCTCTCTAAGCTCTTGCAATAGCATGCTTGTAATGCTCGCCATGTGCCTCGGCGGCGCCTAGCAATCAAAATGCCATTGCTGTTTGGCCAAGCTGAGTCCCTCGGCTGTTGCTGACAACAACAGCAGCAGCCATAATCAAATTCTGTCACATTTAAAGCACTTTCGACACATTTTAAAATCAAATTTTATGGCCAGAAAACGTTTGGCTATAAAGCCAAGCGCAATGTGTGTTAAGCTTAGGCGATGTGATGTGATGATAATAATAGGCAAAAATTTGGCAACAATTTGCGTTCAGGGAGCGATGAAGACAATCGCAGTCCCAGAGACTGCCTGAGAATCAGAGAATGAAAAACAAAACCAACAACAAGCCAGCATATAAGTATGTTTCAGGAAATCCGAACATAAAGGAGCCACCAGCCCGACATAAGTATTATCTGGTCGTGTTGCTGTCGAGTGTACTTAAATCCAATTGACAATTTGAAATTAAAATGCCGAAAAGTACAGCACATGACCGCAAAAACAAAACGAGCCAACGAACAGATGCAGATGCAGATGCAATTCCACACAGCTGCAGTTGCAGATACAGATTCACAGCTACAGCTACAGATACAGATACATACATGCACATGCTGTTTCAGATACAGATATATAGATAAATAGAATGCAACGCTGCGCATTGCAAACGCAGCACATTTCACTGGACATGGGGAAGGGTTTGTGTCTGTGTGTGTGTCGATTGGACTGTGTGTATGCCAGGAATAGAAATTGCAATGTCAGCAATTGGCAGCAAAGCAAAATCTAAATAAACATTGTCACAAAATGCAAGCAACTTACCAGATCCAACCCCTCACTCCTACCCACGGGCGCAGGGTAAGGGTTTGGGTATCTGCCGGCCCCACTCTGGCCAACAGTTCGAACGTCGCCTTCGCAACAAATGCTTGTCAATAAAATTGCCAACAGATCCAAGTGGTTTGGGCGTGGGCAAGGGACATGTGAATGGGATGCCGAGTGTGCACAACCAATAGGTAGTTAGACAGCACATAGAGAGTAGACAAATGCAGTTTTGCATCTGCCTGCCTGCCTGCCAGATAGCCTGCCATGTTGCGATACGGATAAAGATACATTCACAGATAGATGGAAAGATACAGATACATCCTGTTGCTCGACACGGAGTTGGTTTGCTCACGTTTATGCCGCCAATGCCTGGCACTTGGGACTTTTGTCGTTTGCTTTATAAATAAATGCATTTTCATTTGCATGCCACGCCCTCACACATGAGGCACTTCCCGCCCTCTCTCCCTGATTTGTCAACTTCACGCCCTCCATTCAGCTTAGCTCAGCCCATCTCATCTGCTCCGCTTCTCTTATTCAAATTTCCATTAGAGCTTCCGGCTTTTGTTCGCCCTCACAGCATTTTACCTCCTGTCCTGGTCAACACCTTCTGTTCCGCTGGCAAATACCTGCAGGACATAATTTAAAAAAAACTCACTAACGTAGCATTAGAAATGCTTTGCACGCCCCTCTATACCTCGATCATGGAACATGTGTGTTGATTAGAAAAGTTACCTTTTGTATTAGTTTTACAATTGTTTGAGTACTAAAGTGTACCTTTATCGTATTCTTATAATCATTAGATTACAACAAGATGGCACATATGCAAATATATGTGGAAGAGTTTAAATGGACTTGCTTGAAATACAGCTTAGTTAAGCTCTAACTCTTGACTCCAGGAATTCCAGTGAAAAAGGTGTAATTTGTTGAAGCTGAGTTAAAAAAGATTACTTTAACTGTGAGAGATGCTCACACTTCAAGTAGATGTAGCATCTCTCAGAGTACTTTTATTGTAAGTGTCTTTCAGCTAACTAATTCACATAGTCTTTTTGACTATATGCGAGACTATAATAGCAGAGAACTTACGCTTCGAGAATATTTTTCAATTCTGATCATATTACCTAATAAATTATTATTTAGTAGCTGATTACTGAGAAAAAGGCATGCAAAACCCATATATGCATATGTAAAGAGTATTTTCTAGTCGGATAATCTTTACCAGGACACTCATCTTTGACACAGAGGAGCACTTGTGCGATGAGTGCATTCAACGAGTTTTTACAGTTACTATTTATAGTTCATTTTTCAACCCTTTTTTGTAGTTGTTGCATGCAATAATTTTAACAATTAAAGTGGATAAAATAACATGAAGCCGTGACAAAGCAACCAGAGACGAGGGTTGGGTGGGCAGGAGGAACGACCAATAACCCTTCACTTAGCCGTTTGTATATATGTCTGTGTGTGCGTGTGTGCAACAAGCCAGCAACAATCACAACAGCGACAAAAACAACAACACAACAGGCATTAAAAAGTCACCTTTGTTGCCAGGGGACGTGCACCACATTCTCATCGTATGTCCTGGTTGTCCTTTTTAAATTGTCATTCTTCTTGTTTTATGCCCTTTAGTTCTTGTTGTTGTTGTTCCTGCCGCCGTTCTATTGTAGCTGCCAAACTAATTGTACGCAACAAAAAGCACAACAAATATTTTCTGTGTAAAACATTTGGAAAATTCCCGTAAGGGGCAATTGCACTTGGTGACAACAACAACAACAATTTAAAATGTAACTGCCTGGCTAAAAATTAATGTGAAATGAGTAGAACGCAGGGCGAAGAACACGGGATGAGACGTCACTTTAAAGGGATGTTGTAGTTTTGTTATTATTGTTTTATACCCTGTATTCCTTAGAAATTTTCCAAAACATTTAAATAAACATATGTGTATCTTTTACTTTTTTTACTATAATATTAATTCTAGAAGCTTTCCTTTATAGCTATTTATTAAAGCTTATGGCAAGTAAATTAATTTTAAGAAAATAACTTTTAGCGTTAAGTGCTGAGAAAAGAATGAGATAAACACTGACTGATCTGAATGATAAGTCAGATGGTTGACAAACCGAGAGAAAAGAATTGTTAATGATATGAATCAAAAAAAATGTATTAATTGTGTTCCATAATTCTTAATTAACTAATAAATGTATAAATGAAGGTACAACTTGTAAGAAAATCTAAAAAAAATTGAGAGCTTTTTGGTGTTATCTGTACGCAATATAAATAACTACATCACTATATCACACATTCTTCACTTTAAGCTCATTTTAAAATATATTTTTCTATACAGTAAGACTTAACAATAGCAGAAGGTTCTATTTTGCAGAATCTAAATTGTCCCATGGTCGAGAGGTGTGCCGGATACCAGCTTGGGTATAAACAAAAGTTCTATCGCTTTGTTCTCTATTACTTTGGCATAGGGTATTTCCAAGTAGGCATTTTTAAGCAATCTCACTTGCTGTTGCCGTAGTTGTTCTACGTGCTCCATAAATTAAGCAGAAAAATAAAAAAAGTATATATATTGCTATGCAAAAAACGAGTATTTTTTATTGTGTGTGTGTGTACAGACTATTCCTTTTTCCTCTACTCCGAACACAGCCCTATTCGAATTTAGCGTCCCTGCCGAATTTTATCATTGTCGCGGTGGAAAATTCAAATTAGAATTCAGAAGTACACCAAAAGCTAAATGAAACGCTATAAATTATCGCATCCTTGTTGGTGGTGGTTGTTGTTTTGTTCTCGCTTCTAAGCTTTCCCTACCTCACTCTCTCCTCCACCATTGCTTACCATCTGGAGCAGGTAAATTTAAAACTGATTTGTAACGGTTTTGGTTTCGTCGTAATTAAAGGACATCCAAACGCGCTTCGCTCTGGGCACTTTCGCACTTTAATTCGTTTTCTACATTTTAAATTTATAAAGAGAAAATTTTGTGACAGGTTTTCCTAATTTGTATATAATATATGACTTTCTTTAAAGAATATCACAGTTTAAGATTCGCTATACACAGATTCTCAGATAATAATCTTGATCCCGAAAAATGTTCACGTTCATAATTCAATGTCTATTAACCTAATTTTTTTTTAATGTCCATTGCTCTAGAATATATAATTTCGTTTTGCAGAGATATATAGTCTAATTTCCATAATGAAGTTATATTTTGTATATCGGTCGCAGTATAGTCTAAAACATTTCTGTACATAACATTTTTATATTTTTTCTTCTATTGAAATTACATTTTTTAGAAGCAAAAAATAAAATTTAAAGTAATTTCTTGGATTTTTGTAAAATAACGAACCGCTCTTAAAGCAAAATCACTTTCGTTTGTTCACGGTCCGAAATGAGAAGGGAGAAAACAAAATTAGAGACCGCGAAATTGCGATGCCGCCTAAGTCAACCTTCGCTAATGACCCAGGCCCCACGATTTGCCTTTAATCGCTGACAACGCAAAACCGCAAAGTATTCCGTTTCTCTTTTTTATACCCTTGCAAAAAGGGTATATTAATTTTGGTCAGGAGTTTGCAACGCAGAGAAGGAAACATCTCCGACCATATAAAGTATATATATTCTTGATCAGCAAGACGAGCTGAGTTGATATAGCCATGTCCGTCTGTCCGTCTGTCTGGATCAACGCAATCTCCTCCGAGACTATAAGAGATACAGAACTGAAATTTTGCACATAGGCTGGAATGTGCTGCAGGCATTGTATATCTCGGAATCATCCGGATCGGATGACTATATCCTATAGCTCCCATAGGACAGATCGGTTTTAAGAAATGTTTTAGTCGGATAACTTCGACGTTATTAAAGTCAGAGACTTGAAATTTGGAATATATACTCCTGAGTTGCACCCAACTACAAAAATATATAGATTATATATCTACGCCCATTGTGGGCGTGGCAAATCGGATAAAACTATATCTTCTACAGTTTTGAAGCTAGAGCATCCATATTTCAAAAGTAATATACTCCGCTTCAGATTAATCAAAAAATTATATATCCACGCCTACTTGGGGCGTGGCAAATCGGGAAAGTCTATATAGTGCTTAACATAAATATTCCAATATTTTGGATGGTGTTAAAGCCAGAGACTTGAAACTTAAAACTTATATTTGCATCAACCACCCCTAGAAAAAAAGATAAAGAATATATATCTACGCCCATTAGGGGCGTGGCAAATCGGATAAAACTATATCTTCTCCAATTTTACACCTAGAGCTCCAAAAATTGGCACAGACGTTAGGCTTGACCGTTTCGACAAAATTATGACAAATCATATATATGCGCCTCTTGGGGGCGTGGCAAATCGGAGAAAACTATATCTTCCAAAGTCTTATACATAGTTGCCCTGCTTAATAGATTGCCTAAAATTTATATATATCCAATTGATGGGGGCGTGGAGATCGGAGAAAACTATATCTTCCAAAGTCTTATACATAGTGGCCCTGCTTAATAGATTGCCTAAAATTTATATATATCCAATTGATGGGGGCGTGGCAAATCAGAAAAAACTGTATATATATCCTTTGAAATTGCAAGGGTATTACCAAACTTCGGCATGGCCGAAGTTAGCCCATCCCTCTAGTTTTATTTTTCCAGCTTAAAATAATAAAATCAACGCCTTGCCCTGAAAAAAAGGTGATAAATTTTGTCCATAAATGACACAAAGTCAAAAATGCCCAAGAAAATGTATTTTAATGAGTTTCGAAGCTGTTGGCGCCAAGGCCCTTCCATTAAAACGCCGACAGTGCTTCAGATTTGTCTGGCAGCGTTGCGGCAGATAATAAAAAAATAAAATAATAATAAAAGAAAACATAAATTTACATAAGATTTACTTATTTCTTTACTTAAAGTAATTTCAAATGCCAAGTTCAAGCCACAAACAAATTTCTGATCACCAGAAATCGGTGTTAATCTGAAAAGTTTTCTTTCATTAAGTTGGATAAGAAATGCAGAAAGTAAGAAAACACAATTACTTATTTTTATTGATATAAGAGGTTAACTTACTTAAAAAGTTGGTTGTAGATAATTATTGAATTTCAAACATACCTGAAATTAAATATAAGAAACTATTATTTTATCATCTTCAATTGTTGTGAAATTATTTAACATCATTTCTTAGACAGTATGAAACCAGTCAGAACGCTCTAGTCAGGTCTGCCCGACTACGAGATCCCCTGAGCTAAATCAGAGGTGGTGTTTTAACCAATCTAGCTTACATCTTTTATCTACAAATATTGCCCTCTGCGCGCAAACACACAAGCCCACATAAACATGCACAGTGTGCATTGCACACACGAGCACGCGTGCTGCTTACTAAGTAGATGATTCAGCGGCTGCACTTGGGCTCCATTCTAGGGAGTATTATGAGAAATTGCTTGTTAAATATCTTCGGTTCTAGATCTACTTTCTGAATGCAATTTCCTGGACATAATATTGACAACCAAAGGTATATATATGCGAAATCCCAACTCCCTAGTATTTGAAATACGTTTTTTTTCACTTTTGGGGCTAATGGGGAGAGGTATCCAAAATTTTAAATGTTAATTATCTGTACTTTCATCACGGAAACCTACATAGTCAATTTGTTGTCTCTAGCTGTTATGGTCTTCATGTTATAGCTTAAAAACAAAGTCAAAATATCGATTGTTATAAGAAAAATTGAAATAGGGCGAGTTATCGAAAAAAAAATAAAAGTGTACTGCGTATGGTATACAAGAATATATATTTAAAATTTTAAATCTCTAGCTTTAGTGGTTTTCGAGATCACTGCGTTAATACGGACGGACAGACGGACGGACGGATAGACAGACATAGCTATATCGACTCAGCTCGTCGTCCTGATCAAGAATATATATACTTTATGGGGTCTGCCACTCCTCCTTCTGCCTGTTTCACAAAACCATTATACCCTGAATTCTCATTTTCAATGTGTTCAGCCCAAAAAATAGAGTTTTTATTTATATATTATTGTTAATAGCACACCACAATATTAACTGTAATATTACTTAGAAGTAATGACAAGATTTTGAAGACTTTAAAACCCAATGGCAAGCCTTTAAAGCTCTAGAGTCTGAGATAAACGCACTATATGAAATAAAAGTATATGTTTTGGGGTTTTTTAAGCATGTTTTCACTAAGTGGTTTAAGAACAATTAGGTATTTGCAAAATTGTACAACTTGCCTACAATTTGGTTTTCAGTAATTCTTACACCATAAAGCACTTCGATGTAAGCCACATCGCATTTACCGCAAGCACTCACAAGAGATGCGAGCGAAAAGCAAACGATCCATAGACAATAAGTCAACGATTACAAATAACTAGTTGCAACTTAACTCCACCTACTGGTTGTGTTCGTGGTCCTGCGAACTAATTAAAAGGCTACAAACGCGGCTGGCTCTCTTGCTTTGGTGTTTGGTTGACAACAACAGGAAGATGACAGCAACAACATCAACAGCAATGGGCAAACAAAGGGAAAGACAACAAACAAACAGCGTGGCGACTGCGGCGCAGTTTGCTGTGATTTAATTAATTTCAATGCATAACGTCAACTGTGAAACCGGAACCAGAGACCGAGCCCAAGCCCAAGCCCGAGAGTGAACCCAAGCCCAAGCCCAAGCCCATGGCCGACGACGCAGTCAAACTTGACACCGAAAACCGAATCCGAAAGAGAGCCTCAACTAGAGCCGCAGCAAGACGAGGACAACAGCGCTTGGCAGAAGGCAACTGGACTGGAAAATTAAATCGAGTATAATTTTTTGTGACTCTTTGCTTTAAATTCTACGTTATAAATAAAAGCGAGCTGCCCTGCCATGACAATGATGACTGAAGAAGAACGGAATGTAGATAGGAAATCCTGCCAGCTGGGCCAAAGCCCAACGCCAACAACAACAACTCTATCAAAAAACTTAAAGTTTTCATCTTCGTGGCGCTTGCCTCGAACAAATTTCCAAAACATTGCGTCGTGACTTCAATTAGCATTTTTACATAACCTGGAGTGAGGCGTTGTTGGATAGATTCTCTGTAGAAGGCTGCAATTTACATTTTTAATTCGATAAATTCTATTATTCTTAATTGTACTCGTTCACGAAGTAAAATAGGCAATGGACAAAACCTATAGTCCATCTGCTATTACAACAAGAGATTTGAAACATTGAATATATACTTGGGTGTAGCTCCAAATCACAGTTTCACTGCAAAGCATCCAATATTTAGAAAGTTGACATCTATTACAGATCATAACAAGTAAGAACGCTCTAGTCGGGTCTGCCCGACTACGAGATCCCCTGAACCAAGTCCGAGGCAGTGTTTTAAACAATCTAGCTTATATCTTTTACCGGTACATATTACCCTCTGCGTGCACACACACACGCACACATATACATACACAAGCACGCGCGCCGCTTACTGCGTAGATGATTTAGCGGCTACGCTTGGGCTGCATTCTGGGCAGCATTATGAGAAATTCATTGTTAAATAACTTCGGTTCTAGATCTACTTTCTTAATGAAATTTTCAGGACATAATATTGACATCTAGAGGTGTATATATACGAAATCCCAACTCCCTAGTATTTGAAATACGTTTTTTCCACTTATGGGGCTAATGGGGGGAGGTATCCAAAATTTAAAAAGTTTATTATCTGTATTTACATCACAGCAACCTACATAGTCAATTTGGTGTCTCTAGGTATTATGGTCTAAAAGTTATAGCTTAAAAACAAAGTCAAAATATCGATTGTTATCGATAATAAGGAAATAGGATGAGTTATCGAAAAAGAAAAATAAACTTGTACTGCGTATGGTATACAAGAATAAATATCTAAAATCTCAAATCTCTAGCTTTTGTGGTTTACGAGATCACTGCGTTCATACGGACGGACAGACGGACAGACGGACATGGCTAGATCGACTCAGCTAGTCGTCCTGATCAAGAATATATATACTTTATGGGGTCTGCCACGCCTCCTTCTGCCTGTTACATACATTGTCACAAAACCATTATACCCTGAATTCCCATTTTCAATGGGTTCAGGGTATAAAAAAAAAACAAGTAAGAACGCTCTAGTCGGATCGGCCCGACTACGAGATCCCCTGAACCAGGTCCAAGGTGATGTTTTAAACAACCTAACTTACACATTTTATCTATACACATTACCCTCTGCGCGCATATACACATATACACATGCTCACACAAGCACGTGCGCCGATTGCTGCGTAGTTGATTTGAATGTATGTGTGCACACGTATAGAGCAAATGCTATGTTGCTGCCGCATGCCTTTCGCAGTAGACAAAATGTTTTCTTTAATAACTTCTGAATTACTTAACGGATTTAAATGCAATTTTCAGCATTCAATGCTTTTATTTTATAAAAAATACGGTTTTGGCTAAAAAATTAAAAAAAAAATTTAAATTGTGGATTTGATATTTTTTTTTGAATAAATTGATTTTGTAAAATGTGGAGCCGGTATCCACAATTTAAAAAAATAGAAATTGTATTTTATTTACAAAAAGTTAATTGCAAAATATAGTGACTGTAGCTAAAAAGATGTAAAAGATATGGTCCAAATACTGAATCTTGATAAAGTTTTTAATCGATATCAGTGAAACAGGAAAAGTTATCAATAATCAAAAACAAACTTGATATGCGCGCTGTATACACGGACCTTCGTGCAAAATTTCAAGTCTCTAGCTCTTATAGGTTCTGAGATCGACGCGTTCATACATACGGACAGACGGACAGACGGACGGACGGAAATACAGACGGACAGGGCTAAATC
Organism: Drosophila gaucha; assembly: GCA_035045545.1. Taxonomy (NCBI): domain Eukaryota; kingdom Metazoa; phylum Arthropoda; class Insecta; order Diptera; family Drosophilidae; genus Drosophila; species Drosophila gaucha. The sequence goes on from JAWNOY010000435.1 coordinate 978,298, forward strand.
GACTCAGCTCATCGCCCTGATCAAGAATATATATACTTTATGGGGTCTGCCACTCCTCCTTCTGCCTGTTACATACTTTCTGCAAAACTATTATACCCTGATTTCCCATTTTCAATGGGTTCACGGTAAAAAAAGTATTTTACAGCAAAATTGCTTCCACTGAAGGGTTGTAAAATGATTCGGAATGAATTCCGTTGATGTCGAATCTGAAACACGTTCTTCTCAATCATTTCATGGTATTTTTTATGACTTTTAGCGGTTGGCAATTGACATATCATAAATTACAAGCTTAATTTCCAAGTTTTAATTAAAGACTAGAAATCATTGATACGTTAAAAGTAAAAACAATTTTTTTTATAAGCTGTGATATAATTAAGCAAAATATTTTTAAATTGCACATCCACAGGATAAATTTCATTCAGAATCATATCACTTTAATGAATATGCAAAATCTTTATTGTTCAGTCCAACTGATGTGAAAAGACATATTTGCAAAACTATTTGCGAAAGCTTTTTCAAAACATAAATTGAATAACCGACAATTCTCTTATTTTTCCATTGCAGACCTGACCTTAAGCTTAGGATATTTAAAAAGAGGCAACCCTCAATTAAAATGTAAAAAAAAACTTTTTATACGCTCCAAGAGTTTGATTTTTCGCTTGCATTTGATCTGAATTGAATTTTGTATTAGCTTTGAATTTAAAATGTGAAATGCTAAAATGCATATTAAAATTTTGTGGCGCTAAACAAACTAAAAAACCTTCCTCAATTTAATGTGCGTTGTGTTTCTATTGGTATCTATAGAAATTATGCAGGCAAATTTATTACAGCACAGAATTTAAATGAGTTGAAATCGTTGTCATTGTTTTATTTATACAAAATGTGTGCATTGTTGTTGCTGCAATAATGAAAGTTACTCAATTGGAATATTTCAGCTTATGTGCTTAACACACACAGTCACTGATAAACACATACACGAACACACACACACAGAGATACAAGAACAATGAAAGTGAACATTTGACAATGCAACTCCATCCCCGATAGACACCATGAGCAGTGCTGCAGCTGTACCCATGGGAATCGCCAATTTATGCGCCACTCCCGCATTTGGGAGAAGGTTAGCACGGCTGGAGGCATGGTGGGTCGCATGTCCTGCGAAAGTTGGTCCCTCAGTCCATTAGTCAGTTGGCGGTCTTTTGTTGAGTTCATTCAGTTTTGCGGTACATTTGCTTTGTATTTTTACTCCTCATCTCTTTTTCTTTACCATTGCATTGGCTTTTCGATTGACATTTGGGTCTTTTAACTGGCCAGAGTGGAGCCAAAATCAAGCGAATACTTTTCGGTTTTCGTTCTTTCCAATATGCTGAAATGCAGCTGAAGGCCAAAATTAATTCACACATCATTGAAGTTGACAGACAAGTTTCAAACATATAATCCTATGTGCAATATTAATGTTGAGGGAAATTGTGGGCTTTTATATACTCAATGAATGAGTATTTGAAGATTCAAGAGAAGTAGGAAGACACTATCACATACAAACTATTATTTACCATAAGGGAGTCAGTGAGTTTTAAAGCCAGTCGTCAAAGCGGGCTCGTTTAATTTTCACACAAGTTGCACACAAAGACAATCGAAAATGTCTCTAAGAACTCTATTAAAAATCTTTTAGAGCGCGCAATGTATAAGAGAGATGATGGAGTAGAAGCAGCAGCAGCAACAAACTTCAACGGTAGCTGGGCAGGCGACAAAGCACAATAGGGCTGGGTTCCAAAGTTGTCGCCTTGGCTATATAAACCTAGCGCCCAGGAGCAACAACAAAGGCGCAGTAGCAAATACTGCCAAGATTCAGACAACGACGCTAGCTGCTGTGGATGAATATATTTGTTTTAGGGATAAAAGGAATTCAGTAGGGCTTAAAAGTGCGGATGAGTGCCACTTCATGAGCAGCACAAGGAGCACGGCGACACACGCGACAATGAAGCAACGAAGGCGACGACGACGACTACTGCGGGGAGGAGGCGAGTCTGACAATGAATCTTAGAGGTAAGCGTTGGAGGGGGGGCTGTGCATAAACAAAGCGCGCGCGAAAAGCGCTCAAGAAAACACCGAAGAGTTAAAAATGACGTTAAAGTAAACAAGATGAAAATTAAAAGCCGTCAACTCGGCGCAATGCAAAGCTCTGCTCCAGCAAAGCCGAACACACAGCCTGTAAGGATTTGATTTAAAAATGGAGTGGTATTTAAATAAGACCTTGTTGCATATTCACAAGCGTTTCGCCGAATGTGTGGCAGCCAGAAGCAATTTTAGTTGCAGCTTAATTGTCACTGCCACCAGGGCAACGGATAGTTGGTTGCAGCTAGCGAGGGGGCTACTCCATTTACTATTTTTTTCAGCTCTCATTTTTTACCCGTGTTCGGCTTTTGTGTGCACTCTCTGAATAATTAAATACAGCCAAAAAGAATGCAAATGTGGTTCGCTATACAACATTTTTATACCAACTCGCTTTTTCAGGTTGTAAGAACCACCTGTGCAAGATTATTCAGTAAAAATACCATTACATAATTTTTTTACTCATGTTACGTTAAAAGCTCACTGTGCTAATGAGCTAGGATTTTAAGCGTTGTCCTGGTTCCCATGCAAAATATACAAAATTATCATTATATTCTGTACACAGTGAATTTAAATGTAAAAACTCCCAGAATGCAAGCTGCTAAGAGCGGCCTGCTTGAAACGTTTGTTTTAAGGAGCACAACTATAAGACAGTTAGCTGATAATAAGCCAAACCACCGAACGAAAACAAGCTGTGAAAAAAAAAATTAAAGAAAGACTTGTGAATTTATTTGCCATGACATATATAAATGGAAATTTATGCAAAGCGTGTCAATGTGCTAACACAATGAAAACATTACTGAAAAACTGTTAGTAAAACTGAAAAGAAATGGGAAAGAAACCCAAAGCTGACCAGACTTGGAAGTAACGAAAAACTGTGCCAGGACATGGCCACTGAGAATAAACCAGGTTGACTTCTGCCTGATTGACGCGGCCAACAACAGTCGCCTCTCTAATCCGTTAATAGAAACATTAACGAGGCATTTTTCGAAAATTATTTCAAGCACGCGACACCAACGAAGCCAGTCAACCCGCCAACCCTCCAACAACCGAGTAAGCTAGCACAAGTCAGCTGGCTCTTCAGCACGTCAGTCAAGTTCAAAGTGGAATCGTGTGGGCAACAGTGGCTGTTCTCAGTGTGTGAACGCAATTGGTCTGCTGCTGCTTGGCTGGCTGTTAAGAAGAGACCAGTCACGAGACGGGCGTCGTGAAAAACATTTTCATTTTGCTTTAATTTTGTCGATCGTTAACCCTTTGCCACTGACTTTTGGGGAGGACCTTCTTTGCAACTTTAGCTGGCAATCAGAGCGCGTCAGGTTGTTGCTGTTGTTGTTGCTGTTGCCACAGCTCGCCTGCCTTGGTGTTTGCCTGTAAAGTTGAAGTAGCCCTAAATAATTGCATTGTAATGTGAAATAGCAACCACCCCGAGGTGCACACCAAGTCGTACTCCTACTTGCGACCAATCCTTCCAGTTGGCTTATACGCTTGGCCCCTGTTATTTTTGCACGTTCGTTTCGCCACACAGACCTCGCACCACAACCAAGTGCAGTGTACTGTGTTTATGTGTCGGTAATTTCCAATCTCACTTTGCAATCGTTTTACAACATTTTGCTTTTATTTTATGCCAGAGCGTTGCAGGCAACCTTTTGATAGCCAACTCCGCGCAGGACTTGACTCGCTGTTCCGCAATTTTTTTCTGTTTTTTTTTTGTTCATATCTCCTCTCCTGCTTCAACTTGTTATTTTTACTCTTATTGCTACTAACTATTTATGTGTCTGCTGCAATTAAAGCGGAAACTAGTTGAGTGCCACAGTGGAACAGCAACAATACATTGCGAGAGCTTCATTTCGTCGAGGACAAAAAACTAGTGGATGGTATTATTATGAGGTGTATTATAAAAATATCGAAAAAAAATGTTTTACGTCAAGTATCAGCTTTAATTCCCAATCATATAATCTCTAAATATTCTCTATCCTTTAAAATGTTCGCTTGTTGAAACGATGTTATGCCCATTGTGCAATGCAGTGCAAAGTGTTCTGCCCATAAGAATGAAACTCATTTCTAATTAGTTTTAAATCGATGACCAGAAACGTGCAGACTTTACATTGCTTCTGTCCGTAACCAAGAACCAAAAATGATTAGGAAGCAAAGTAATGCAGTTTGCAGAATGTAAAAACTTAACCTGCGCAGGGCAATAACAAGACATAAATACTATTGACAAAGCATATTCAAGCAGATCAGCTCTCAATTCATTTAACTAATAATGAGTGCCAATTTTATTTAGTGTATACATATATATGTTTTAATTGATTAAAGGGAAACATTTCACATCAGAGATCTCTAAGTCAAAACGTCAATAATGGAATGAGAAAGGTTAAGAATGAAATCAATAAAAATAATTTCAACTTCAATTAATTACTTAATGACTGACTGAGAAACATATCAATTAAAGAGATGACATGATGAAATATACAGATCCATAAATATCAGCCAAAATAGTGTTATTAAACTTAGGTTCAGTCAGTTCGTTAATGGGTCAATTGAAACTTTAGACAAAGCCCAGCTTTTTACTGAATTATTTGTTTTATTTTATGCCATCGATTATTGCTGTTGAATCAACCGTAAATAAGTTTTAATATGGGCGAGTTTCAATGATTGCAGGAAAAGTGTTTAATCTCGGTTTCTGGTCAGGAGCTTTCTCATAAGCAGCTTAAATTGGTCAATTTTTTTTCTGCTTTGTCTGTCTGTTTTTTTTGGTTGTTAATTGTAATACTCTGTTCGTTTAAATTGTTTTAATAAAAAAGATAAGATCGAAGTTTTGTCTTATATAACACACTTATGCTTATACAACTCGCCCGAGCATAGAGGATTCACATACTTAACTCCAATGACCTTAAGAAACATCAGGACAATGAACTGACGAGAACATAAGCTGTGTTAAAAAATCAAATGAAAGCAAAATATAAGCTGGTAGCCGAAGGACTGAGCTTATTCGACTCATTAATTGCTAATTTCTTCCAATTCACCTATTCTGCTTGTAGTCCCTATAATATGTCGTACCCATATTATATTTCTTCCTTAAATTGTCCTATTTCTAATACTGTAAGCCTTGATTCCCTTTTATCTGCCATTGGCAGCTTAAAATCCTCTTTCTCCCCTGGGCCGGACAACATCCCTAGTGGTATTCTTAAGGAGTGCAGTGGTTCCCTTGCGTTTCCATTGCTAAAGCTCTTTAACCTGTCTTTGGAAACAAGTATTTTTCCGAATATTTGGAAAGAATCTTATATTATTCCTCTCCACAAAAAAGGTGACAGGTCTGATATTTCCAATTAAAGGGATATAGTAAAATTATCTGCTATACCAAAATTATTTGAAAAAATAATTACTTCGACTTTGCAACATTTTTGCAAAATCCATATTATCTCCGACTCAGCATGGATTTGTACAGAGTCGGTCAACTGCAACCAATTTACTTGAGTTTACCTCTTTGATAAATGATGGTTTTGTTGACAAAATGCAAACTGATGTAATTTACACCGACTTCAGTAAAGCATTTGACTCTGTTCATCATGAAATCCTACTTCAAAAGTTAGACCTTATTGGATTCCCTCCCTCACTATTATCCTGGATTTCGTCTTATTTAAAAGATCGAACTCAAAGAGTTTTGCTCAGATCATCCAAATCGAAACTTGTTTATGTTTCATCGGGTGTACCGCAAGGTAGTCATCTGGGTCCATTACTCTTTACTCTTTTCATTAATGATCTTCCATCTTTAATATCTCACTCTCAGATACTTATGTATGCTGATGATGTGAAGCTTTTCCTGTCTTATGCTGATTCTTCCCATCACCTACATCTGCAACAGGACTTTAATTCTATGCAATTGTGGTGTGATGATAATCATTTACATTTAAATTGCTCTAAATGTATGGTTATGACCTTTAGTCGTTCAAAACCCCAATTTGTTAACTATTCAATTAACAATACTTCTTTAAAGCGTATTTTTGAAATCAAAGATCTTGGTGTACTCTTTGACTCAAAACTATGTTTTAACAATCATATTTGTACTATTGTAAATGAAGCCAAAGGTGTTTTAGGGTTCATTAAACGTTGGTCAAAAGAGTTTAATGATCCTTTTATAACCAAACTTCTTTACATTTCGCTTGTACGACCAATACTTGAGTACTGCTCTTGTATATGGTCTCCTCAGCATAAGATTAAACAGGATCGCATCGAGTCTGTCCAAAAGCAGTTTTTAATCTTTGCCTTACGAGGTTTGAATTGGGACCCCATTCAACGTTTGCCCTCTTACCGCAGTAGACTTCTGCTCCTTGATCTTCCATCATTAATCAACCGTAGAACTTCCCTTGGTGTTATCTTTCTACATAAGTTGATTATTGGTGATATTGACTCCATCTTTCTTTTAGGGCGTCTCAAGTTCTCTGTTCCTGGGAGACCAACCAGGTATTTCCGTCCTTTACATTTATCACAGTGCACAACAGATTACTCTCTGCATAATTCTTTATATGTGCTTTGTCACAATTATAATCATTTTTATAACGTCTTCTCATCTGAACTCTCTCTTCCTATAATAAAATCCTTGCTTTCAGCTCATCTTCGGGAAATCACTGACAGTACCTAGCTATGAGTAGGGGCATAGCCGGCCGGACTGGCAAAAATCACCCCCATCGTGGTCAGTGATTTCCCAACTGAAATCACTATCTACTTTTTATTTCTATTTACTTACACTACTAAGTTTAATACGTACTAATTTTGTTTAAGTTTCCTAGTAACAAAATCTTTAGTCTTATAGATCCCAGTAATATCACTGACTACTTTTAGCTGTGATCTGGGGCATAGCTAGCCGGTCGGGCAAATAAAATTCCCCCAACGTGTCGGTGATATTATTAGGGTATTTGATGTAATTTTATATAGGCTATCTTATTATTAGATAATATTTTTCTTATGTAAATTCATATATTTTTATTTTTTAGCTACCTTCCGTTGCACACGTATAGTCAACATAAATAAATAAATAAATAAATAAATAAATTACTTTTTTCTTAGTACTAGAATCAGTTGCCATTAAAATCCTTGGCGAAGCAATAGATAATAATATGGTATTTAAATGGTATTTAAAAGATGTTTCCCGAAAATAACAAACTTTTATTATTTCATGATTATCAGCTAATTAAGCTAAGCCCTGTAAAACACCTGAAATAATTTCTGCAAGCTCGTTCTCTTCGCTTTGGTTTCACTAAATAAAACATAAGCTGGAAAGGGTTTTGATATTTCGTAGTCTCATCAAACCATCAATAACATAGCCCAACAAAATTTGATTACATTTAGTACAGAGAATCAGACAGTATTTTTATACCCTGATCCCTTGAAAATGGGAAATCAGGGTATAATGGTTTCGCAAAAAGTATGTAACAGGCAGGAGGAGGCGAGACAGACCCCATAAAGTATATATATTCTTGATCAGGGCTACGAGCTGAGTCGATTTGGCTCTGTCCGTCTGTCTATCCGTCTGTCTGTCTGTCTGTCTGGATCAATGCAATCTCCTCGGAGACTATTAGAGCTACAGAGCTGAAATTTTGCACATAGGCTGCAGGCATTGTATATCTCGGAATCATCTGGATAAGAAGACTATATCCTATAGCTCCCATAGGACAGAACGGTTTTAAGAATTGTTTTACTGGGATAACTTCGGCGCTATGGAAGTCTCAGACCTTAAATTTGGAATATATACTCATGAATCGCAACCCCACCAAAAAAGATATAGTTTATATAGCTACGCCGTTTAAAACTATATCTTCTACAGTTTTGAAGCAAGAGCTTCCAAATTTGAAACGTAATATACTTTTGGCCGCCACTTCGGATTGATCAAAAAGTTATATAACCACGCCTACTTGGGGCGTGGCAAATCGGGAAAGTCTATATAGTGCTTAACATAAATCCTCCAATATTTTGGATGCTATTAAAGCCAGAGACTTGAAACCTTAAACATATATTTGTATGAACCACCCCTAAATCGGAAAAAAATATATCTTCTACAATTTTACACATAGAGTTCCAAAAACGGACAAAAACGTTAAGCTTCACCGTTTCGACAAAATTATGAAAAATTGTATATATCAGCCTCTTGGGGGAGTGGCAAATCGAATAAAGCTATATCTTCCAAAGTCTTATAGGTACAGCTTAAAAATTTGATACATAGGTTACTGTTGCCCTGCTCAATAGAATGCCCAAAAATTATATATATCCACTAGTTGGGGGCGTGGCAAATCAGAAAAAACTATATCTATATCCTTTGCAATTGCAAGGGTATTACCAAACTTCGGCTTGGCCGAAGTTAGCCCATCCCTCTAGTTATATGATGAAATTCATATATATATGAAAAGATACTCTAATATTATCAGATAAGGGTATCTGCTAGCTGTGAATGATTAGTACAATATAACTTATTCTTGTTATTAAGGTGCGCGTAGTAGAAAAAACGTTGGGAGCCCGACTGAAAATGTCATTTGCATTATGTAAAATACGCGACAGTCTCTCTCTCTCTCTCTCTGTTGTTAAAATTAAATTCAACCAACAATTGTTAAAATTGAGTTATTCTTTCAAATATTTCCCATTGAAACAATTGACAAAATATTTTCCTTCATCTACTAAGAATTTCAAACTTTAGCACCCAATGCAGGGTCAAAGCCCTAGCTTGGAGTAGGGAACCCACTTGATCATTGCACTGAGCCACGTGGCGCCTGCATCTGAATTCAGCAGGCACGAACCGAGGGAGTTAACAATTTCGCACGCTTTTTAACAGCTCCGAGCAATTGCGAACGTAAATCAAATGCAACATTTTGAAGTGACAGACGCGGCAGTTTCCTCCGACTTGCTTGGGAGCCCCGCGGCAGGTTTATTTTATTTGCAATTTTTAACAATTTGAAACTTGTAGGAGGATGCTGGGGTAGTCAGAGGCATAGTGCACAAATGTGTTGCGCAGCGGGTCTTGCGAAATGCAACAAGCTGAGTTCATGCATAAAATACAGCAACAGCAGCTTTAAATTTGATGTATGATTTGAATATTTCGTGCTCCCTGCAAATGGAATTCCAGAAGTATTTTTGAGAGACTGAATGAAGCTTTTCCGATATCTGCCTCAAGTACCGTTGATCAAGCGTTAATGTCTACACGATTGCCTATCTTTTTCGTAATCAATAAAAGACGATTAACAGCTTTGTATTTTTTGGTATATAGCTTAAATATTGTAAGGTTAGAACTCCAACGGATTAACTGTGCTGAACTAAGTATGATATGATGGGTATTATATAAAAGCTACACAGTAAATATCGTCCCAAATATCCATATTACGAATACCGTGTTTTTTTATACTTCAGCAAATTACCGCATCTTGCGCATTCCCGAATTGGGAACATTTTCCTGTTACACATTTTGTAAAATGTATAGGGTATACAATCAAGCACTTGTAAAGATTATTTAAGGTGAATCGAAATATTAAGACAGAAAACTGACTGCTACAGTTTTGTGTATAGAATAGTTATACAATTTGGATACCGTTTTAGAAGTTTGATAATTTAGAAAACGCAGCAAACAAAGACACTCATTCCACCTGATGAAGAAGTAAATTTCAACAATAACAGGGCCCCTTACGTGTTTTTATCTAAATGTTGCATATATCGAGTGGATGCTAGCTTCGGTGGTCTATATAATACCAGACAATATTTTTTCCATGACCCTGCACTAATGGCTATGCCGAGTGGATGCAACAAAGCGGGTGCCAAGTGAAACTGGGATACAAAGATAGGGTCTGAATGCCATGAAGGAGAGTTGGGAAATGGAGAAAGATGGGTTACTGCGGTAAGCTATATAAAAGTTGATAAAGAGAATGCTGTGGTGAATCTAGAAACATTTTTAATTGCGTATTTAATAGATACACAAGCACACGCAAGCAGACACGGGGACACGATCCACCCAACCCAAAGGAAGGTGAAGGGAGTTGTATACGTTGTATTCGCTATGTCTGTTAGCTGTTGGCTTTTGTTTGGTGCGAAAATGGCAACTGGTGTGCAGTGAAATATGCTAGACCCAACAACAACAGCAACAATACCAATAGGAATAACGAGAATAACGCATACGCCCTGTTCTCCCATTTGAAGTTGTTGGCGTATACATAATTTTTATGTTGCAGACAAAAAGCTAAAGGATTAGTCACAATAAAGCATTCAGCGCCGGCAGCTGTTGAAAAGAGACAGAGAGAGAGCATGGAGAGCTTAATTGCTCAAAATGGGATGAAAACTAAAGTGGCCTTTGCCATGCAAGCAGCGTTATTTCGCGTGGTCTGACGACATTTTATTCAATCAAAGTAAATCAAATCAAAAAATATATATATACATTGCTGTGCACTTTCATTGCAATTTAGGGCAATATTAGCTTTGCTTTGACATTTTATTGAAAAAAAAACAACTAAATTAAAAATATGAAAACCAGAGAGTTTCACAGAATAGATATTTTCTTTATTTCCAAAATGTTGCAAAAAGTAATATTCTTTAAAAATTTGAAAGTCCAAATTCATACCGAGATTTTAATGGCATTTGCATCAGCACAGATTTATTCAGCTCGTATAGTGCTCGTATGCAAAATCGTTTGAGAAAAACATTCGTGTGCCGAGTTTTATGCTTTTATCATTTCGTGTGTCCTTGTTAGCACATTTGCCGCACACTTGTGTGCATCTCGTATTTTTAAAAATTTTGTTTGGAAAGTGAAATGCTCATTTAAAATAAAACTCAGAAATTCCATGCAGCACTGCGCACTTTCCTTTGCCGTCCTTCTTCTATGGCATAGTATGCATTACCAGCCATGCGTGAAAATCAGGCCAAGCGCGTGAAAGCTAAATCTATTGTCCACATTTAATATTTTGCACAAAGCACACTGAACTAATGATGATAATCTCTTGCGTTGCTTGTGTGTGAATTCACCATATCCTTGAGTGCTTGAATTTGATCACGATGAAAACTCGTCCCGCTCTACATTGCTTCTTTAGCCAATTTGTTAAAAAGAATCGCGACTTTTTGTGTATCTCCATTTGAGTGTGAATGTTAAGATAAGCATTAAATAATTTAAATGCAATCTAAAGATGATTACCCCTTGATGATCATAAAGCTATCTCGTCGAATGGGGGCTTGCTTACATAAATACACACAACCCCTATTTTTCGGAGAATCATCAGTAGAATAAACGGATGTTCCCCTAAAATAAAAATAAAAATCAATTAGACTGGTATCAATTAATATTTGAATCATTATTTAAATGATTTGCCATGAGTTTAGAAGATTTGTTACACTAAAACACTTACTCCAACAATGTTAACAATCTTCATTAGATAATGTGCAAAATTAAGAAATTGTATATGCCACGGAATTTAGAATTGCCAAAGTGCAAATTTATGTACTTGATAAACAAAACAAAATTCTCCAGTCAAAAATCAATTTATTTTTTTTTTTTTTTTATCTAGCTTTTAGATATTTAGACAATTATAAAGGCTTGCCTTAAATGTCATTTTATCAATATCAATTTCCAAATTAGACAGTATTGTTAAATAAATAAGATCCCTTTTTGCTCCATCTTTGTTTTGCTATATATAGTTAAAAAGAAGTGCAACAATGAATTCCATATAGCGGAAATAAAACGTAGATCCGATTTCCGCGCCCATACCATCAACTGTATTCTGCAAATTTTGGGAGCACGGCGATCTAGTCTAATCTCTCAGCGTGTCCTTCGAAAATTACTTAAATAAATTCTGTAAAATATTTTAGATTCAATTTAAAGAAATTAAATGTAATTACTTCGTTGGATAGATATGATGACCAAAATTAAAAAATATATCAAATCAAAAACTTGAAAATAAATAGTATTTATTATTTATTTAGCTAGCTACCGTTTACCTACAATATTTATTTCACTTCTGATCTCTATCTTTTCAATCTTAAGAGCGGTTTGAGTAATAAATTGAGTTTCAAACTTAATTAGAGTTACGTAACCTGCTATAATTTGACTTGTAGCTCCTGAATTCCTGACGATATTGTTAAATTTCCGATTTGGACTTACGGTATACAACTATGGGGCACTACAGCTAAAGGCAACACACTTATCATACAAACATTTCAATCCAAATTTCTAAAAAGAATCGTGAACGCTCAGTGGTATGTCAAAAATGAAATAATCCACAGAGATTTGAAAATAGCAACAGTTACAGACGAAATTTCAAAATTTAGTACAAGACACTTAACAGGGTAGAAAATCACGAAAACAACTTAGTTTTTAACCTGTTGGTCACCACTGCACACGTACGAAGACTGAAACGACTTCACCCTCTGGATCTTCCATTCAGAGCAATTTAATACATATATATACACTCTTCAATAATCCGCTGTAATCCACCACACTCTACCTTCATGAACAGTTACACTGATACATAACTCTCATTTCCCAATTCGATGGTGTCTCTAAGACAGTTGCAAATAAAGACAACATAAAATAAAAAATAAAAAAACCAATTGTTAAATGTTTAGCATTTGACAAATACAAAAAAAAATTTGATCAAATTTATTGTTTATTTAATTACCAATGAACCGAGGTCAGCCTAACTACAATTCTGTTTCAAATATTTTAATAACATTAATTACTTGTATTCGTAGAGTTAAAGTCTGTGCATACTGATAATTTACTTAAAACGAGGGAAGCTTAGAAAAAAAAATATGTACGTCTTAGCATAAGAGTTAGACGAAGTTTTAATAAAAATAATTTACTTAAATTGACTCCCTAAATTATAAATCGTAGAAAAAAAAATATCTTGAATTATTATTTGATCAAAGCCTAGAAGGCAGAGACTCAAAGTAAGGCTATTAGCAATCAGCAAACTATAAAACTATTATGCATATAAGCGTCCTATACTGATGAAACCATAATTGTATAGCCGCAGTTGTAAGTGTTATATTTTTTCTTTTTATTGTTTACCAAATAATTTGTTTCAATTTGTTCAGGTTTGAAATCTTAAAAACACAAGAACTATAACAAGAAGATTCGAACAATGCAGAGACTTTGTAGCTCTTGAACTGGCTATTATATTCGACTCCATGTAGATGATGACTGAGGAAATAGTTGACGCATAGGGACTTTTTTTCTTATTTTCGCAACGTTTGTGTAGTTCATCAGCGTATGTAAATTGGAAGGGAATACAATTCACAATGACGGAATCATCAAGCTTTATCGGGTAGTTTCGACCATTACAGTAGAAAAGACCTTCACTAAACACAATATTGTAGCATCTTGTCAACGGTCCCTCGTAGAATACGATAAGCAGCATTGAGGATCCAAAGTAATCGGCCCGCTGCCAGATGGAGTAAGGCGCATCAAGGGCGGGATTGCGATCTTTATACTGCAGCCGAATGTGGCGTTCATACTTCCCGTGGCAGACAAACTCCAGAATGTGGCCATCAATGAAGGAGCAGTTCTTTAAGCCGTATGTTGAAACTGTGGCGGGGTGAAGGAGTAGAAGCAGCCAAAAGACAATCAAGTTGATAATGTAAGCTCCTGCGCATTGGGGGCTTACTGGCATGGCCTATAATATTGCTGCTAATAGTTTGACAGTCATTTTTGACAATTTGTTCAAGAATGAGACACGAAAATCAATGTTAAAAAATGGTTCAACCAAACAGTCACAATTTGTACATATCAAAATCATTGAGAAAACTAAAATTATGTAATTTTGGTATATAACGGTTTTGTTGGGTTGACTGCCAAAAATCATCAAAATTTATCCATTCCTTGATGCCCCAAACTTAAATTCTACTGATGCTACCAACAAATAATAACAATTTCATGGGTTATTGACACTATATTCGTTGATATGGTTTTAACAAAAATTATTTCGATAGCTCTGTAATATAACTATATCTCATTCACATGAAGTGCAAAATTAACGATGTCTTCAATTATCTCTGCCATTTGAGTTTTTTAAGGAATACTTATATACTTAAGGTTAAGATTAAAACTGACATAATGAATATACTTGGTATATTTAGTATACTCGCAATGCTTAGAATATATCTGTAGAATGTATGTAGTATCGGTGAATCGGAACCATCATAATTGGTATTGGTTTTGTTGAGATGTTGGTATCGTAACGCTTCAGGATAGTGCAGTTTCTTGTTGGTGCAATGCAAGTTCGAGTGATTCGAGTCAGACTCATATTGGTAAAAGCCGAATGCTGTTCGAAAAGCGTTAGCATATAGAGTATAATCATCATTCATAAATTCTTTTATCATCAAAACTTCAGAATTGAAGAGCTGCGAATGATGAAATTAAACTAACAGAATAAGCTTTGTCTTATCACGATTTGTCTCATATATTACATATTGAGTGTCAACGGGTGCTCTCTTATCTTTCCATTCATTGTCTAACTCTTTAGTGATGCGACTGTGATACACCTTTCGGAAAACCAACGAGGTGACTGAGTAAAATATCCAGTGTTATAAGGGAGTGTCCAAACGTTATCATGGCTTTCTCCTCTTACAACGGTCTGAAGCATAGTACACCACAGAAACAATTGCAATATTTCACTTTTCATTTGAAATTTGAAACTTTATTATCTATAAAATTGACATAAAATACTCAACTGACAGTTGAAACAGAAGCTTTTTTTATACCCTGAACCCATTGAAAATGGGAAATCAGGGTATAATGGTTTTGCAAAAAGTATGTAACAGGCAGAAGGAGGCGTGGCAGACCCCACAAAGTATATATATTCTTGATCAGGGTGACGAGCTGAGTCGATTTAGCCCTGTCCGTCTGTCTGTCCGTCCGTCCGTCCGTCTGTCCGTCTGTCCGTCTGTCCGTCTGTCCGTCTGTCCGTATGTATGAACGCGTCGATCTCAGAACCTATTAAAGCTAGAGACTTCAAATTTTGCATGATGGTCTGTGTATACAGCGAAAATATCGAGTTTGTTTTAGATATTCGATAAATTTTTCCGTTTCAATGTTATCGATTTAAAACGTTATCAAGATTCAGTTTTTTGACCATATCTTTTACATATTTTTAGCTACAGCTACCAAATTTTGTTTTTAGCTTTTTATAAATAAAATACATTTTCTATTTTTTCATATTTTGGATACCGGCTCCACATTTTACAAAAAAAATTTATTAAAAAAAAAAATTATCAAAGCCACAATTTAATTTTTTCAAATTTTTTAGTGAAAACCGTATTTTCAATAAATTAATAGCATTCAATGCAGAAAATTGCATTCAAATCCGTTAAGTAATACAGAAGTTATTAAAGGAAACATTGTAAAAGCACGCTGCAGCAGCCTGTACGTGTGCACACATACATTCAAATCAACTACGCAGTAATCGGCGAGCGTGCTTCTGTGTGCATGGCATGTATGTATATGTGTGCATGTATATACAAATGTGTGCATGTGTATATGTGTGCATGTGTGTATGTGTGCATGTGTGCATGTGTATATGCGCGCAGAGGTAATATGTATAGATAAAATATGTAAGCTAGGTTGTTTAAAACATCAGTTCGGACTTGGTTCAGGGGATGTCGAGGCCCGACTCAGAGCTTTCTTACTTGTTTATATTTTGCATTACTAACAAGTAAGAACGCTCTAGTCGGGACTGCCCGACTACGAGATCCCCTGAACCTTTGTTCGAGTTTTCATTTTTACATACATACAGAAAGATATGAATGCAACAGTAAAAAACAATTTGTTTTTGAAAAAAAAATGTCGGCAGCAGCGGGAATTGAACCTGCGACTCCTCGCTTGCAAGCCGCCATCTCTAACCATTTCACCACACTCTTCATATTGTGACAAAGACGCCACTAAAGTAGCAGCGGCGAGAATTACAATTAAGCTGAAATTGCGATTTAACAAACGAAATTCAAAGAAGAATGCACACATTTGAATGTATGTGTGCACACGTATAGACTGTGTGCACAGTGTGCACTGCACACGTATTGGCGCTGCCGCATGCTTTTGCCGATTGACAAAATGATTTGTTTAATAACGTCTATGTTACTAAACGGATTTAAATTACAATTTCAGCATTGATTTCATTAGTTTTATTGAAAATACGGTTTTACTTTAAAAATTTCAAAAAATTAAATTGTGGCTTGTTAATTTTTTTTTTAATTTATTTTGTAAAATGTGGAGTCGGTATCCAGCATATAAAAAAAACTGAAAATGTATTTTTTTATAGAAGGCTAAATTTGGTGACTGCAACTAAAATAATGTAAAAGATCTGATCCAAAAACTGATTCTTGATAACGATTTTAATTGATATCAGTGAAACCAAAAAGTAATCGAATATCTAAAGCAAAGTCGATATTCGCGCTGTATACATGGACCTTCATGCAAATTTTCAAGTCTCTAGCTTTTTAAGGTTCTGAGATCGACGGGTTCATGCATACGGATAGACAGATGGACAGACTGACGGACAGGGCCAAATCGACTCAGCTCGTCATCCCGATCAAGAATATATATACTTTATGGGGTCACGCCTCCTTCTGCCTGTTACATACTTTTTGCAAAACCATTTTATCCTGATTTCCCATTTTCAGTGGGTTCAGGGTATTTAAAAATATATATATGTAGCGCCGCCAATGAAACTTAAAACATACTTATTCACTAGAAAAGAATATAAAGTAAAGATAGCTACACCGAAATGTGTATCAAATCGTTAAAAAATCATCTACATTTTTATACCTAGAGACCCAACCTTTGACAAATACGTTATATGTTATACTTAACCGCTTCTACAAAATTGTCAAATGTTATTTTTATCCTTCTCTTTAGGGCGTGAAAAATCGGAGAAAGCAATAGCTTACCAAGCCTTATAGCTGGAGCCCTAAAACACGACACACATATAGGTTACTGTTGCTTTCCCTTTAGATGTATAAGCCTCTTGGGGGAGTGGTAGATCGGAAAAAACTGTTTATTGACATATATTTCAAGTCTGTAGCTTTTGTAGCTGCTAGGATCGACGAGCTTATAGAAACTGGTGGATGGACCGACTAGCGAATAGACGGTCGTTGCTATATGAAAAACAAATCATTGACATACGCCTCTTGGTGGCGTGGCAAGTCCGAAAATGCTATTTATTCAAAGTTTTTACGCTAGGGTAACCAATATTTTGCGGTTAGGTAACTGTTGATCCCCTTCACTGATAATATTTTATTAAATTATGCTATCTTTTTAATGTGAACGAGTATATATGCAGTCGGCAGTGCCCGACTGCAACGTTCTTATTTGTTTTTACCAATTTTTGTTTTGACAAGTTAACTTTTATTTTTTGATCAGTACAAATTTTTACGTAGCATGTTGATAAACGTATCAAAATTATGGCTGGCGACATTATTAGGTAACCTGTACATTTTGCAGGCTTCCCGGTCGTCATTTGCCGACTGCACCACGCATTTTGAGAAACCAATGAAAAGGCTATGCAATGGAAGACTTACGCATCGATTGCACCTCAAGTACCGGGACAGTTTTGTGTATGAAAATACTCCGTATGCCATATTTGTGCCAGACCCTATAATGTCGTTTGTATTTGTCACAATGTACACCTCGCCGCTTATAAATTGTGATAACCTGACGATATTAGACTTCAACTATTTCAAGTGCGATTCGGATCACAATGTTAAATTTGCGCTCTCCTGGATATTTTGTTACAAATATCCATTCCGTTATATTGCGGAACTCAAAGATAATTGTATGCAGACAAGCACTTACGGATATCGCATTATACAGCACTCCATTTTACACTATGCCGATGTCAGAAGCAGGACCAGCGCTATGACTGCAAAACCGTGGCTATTGACAATCACACCGCTTGCCATTAAGCTTGCAGCGAATGGCTGTGTTTCACTTTTATATTTGTCATTTGGATAACGATTACATTTCGAGCCATTACATATGATACACAGTTTTAGTAAGTAAAAAGAGCATTCTATATCAAATAGTTCAGAATGTGATCGCTATCCAAATACCAAATAAAAAAGTGTTCCATCTGAAAAGCCAATTTGAATGCCTAACGTGTGCCTAAAACTGCGTATATCAAATGTCAATGTCTGAAGCAAATAAACAAATAACTAAAACTAGCTAAAGGCCGATATTTCAATTCAATTCGAGTCCCTCTCGAACTATTCAAAGCGAAGGCATGAGCTCCCAGCTGACTGTTGGCAACACTCGCTGTAGCCGCTGTCAAATATTGATGTTGACACACACGCGCTCGTTATTTGGTGGCAAAGCTTATTGTATTTTTAATATCAGTCACATGATTTACAGCTGGTGCTCACAGCGTACTCTTTGTACGCCAGTCGGGGTTCTTAAGGGCCTGAGTGCTTTGCTGATGACAGATTTCCCGTGAAAGGTGATGCACAGACGTCAACTGCCATCAGTTCGCTGATGAAGCTGTTATCAAATTTAGATAGCAAATGCTTATTCATCGCAAACGTTTAATTTTCTACAAATTCTTGATATTTCATTCCCAAAGAAAACGAACCTAAAAGCCGAGGTAACACTTACAAATTTAGCATGTGCCCAATTACCTCACGTAAAAAAAGCAATACCGCGACAAGGGAACCAATATTAAAACCTTGATTAAGCGAATATATCCTAAGAAGTATTAATTTCATTCAATTTCATACAATTGTTTGCTGTAATAAACAAGTAAGAACGCTCTTGTCGGGTCTGCCCGACTACGAGATCCCCTGAACCAAGTATGGGGGGATACTTTAAACAATCTAGCTTACATTACCCTCTGCGCGCACCCTCACACCCACATATATACATACACAAGCACGCGCGTCGCTTACTGCGTATATGATTTAGCTGCTGCGCTTGAGCTGCATTTTGGGCAGCATTATGAGAAATTGATTGTTAAATAACTTTGGTTCTAGATCTACTTTCTTAATGAAATTTTCACCACATAATGTTAACATCTAAGGGTGTCCATATGCGAAATCCCAACTCCCTAGTATTTGAAATACGGTTTTTCCACTTATGGGGCTAATGGGGGAGGTGTCCAAAATTTAATTGTTTATTATCTGTATTTGCATTACAGAAACCTACATAGTCAATTTGGTAACTCTAGATATTATGGTCTTCAAGTTATAGCTTAAAAAC
Organism: Drosophila gaucha; assembly: GCA_035045545.1. NCBI lineage: Eukaryota > Metazoa > Arthropoda > Insecta > Diptera > Drosophilidae > Drosophila > Drosophila gaucha. The sequence goes on from JAWNOY010000435.1 coordinate 997,613, forward strand.
AAATTCAAAATATCGATTGTTATCGATAATAAGGAAATAGGATTAGTTATCAAAAAAAAATAAACTTGTATTGCGTATGGTATACATGAATATATATCTAAAATTTCAAATCTCTAGCTTTTGTGGTTTACGAGATAAGTGCGTTCATACGGACGAACAGACGGACAGACAGACATGGCTAAATTGACTCAGCTCGTCACCCTGATCAAGAATATATATACTTTATGGGGTCTGCCACGCCTCCTTCTGCCTGTTACATACTTTTTGCAAAACCATTATACCCTGATTTCCCATTTTCAATGGGTTCAGGGTATAATTATATATCCACGCCCACGAAGGGCGCGACAAATCGGGAAGTCTATCTAGTGTTTGTCATAAATCCTCCAATATTTTGGACGCTGTTAAAGCTAGAGTCCTGAAACTTAAAACATATATTTGTATGAACAATCCCCATACAAAAACATTAAGTATATAATGCTACGCCCGTAAGATGCGTGCCAAATCGGTATAAAATGTATCTTACACCTAGAAACCCAAAAATGAACAAATTACGTTAAGCTCAACTGCTTCAAGAAAATTGAAAAAAAAATTGTATTCATCCGCCTTTATGAGGCGTGAAAATGGGAGAAAGCTACATATTTCAGCTAAAGACCAAAAACTTGACATATAGAAAAATTTGACAACAATAAGTAACGTCAATCTTGAATTTTTCTTAACAAATCAGGAAAACAATACTTATATCGCTTACAATTACAAGAGTATTACCACTTCGGCATGGTCCAATTTAGCCTATCTAGTTTTTAATGGGTTTATTGTAAGTTTTGTAGGTAATGAATTTATAGATTATTACTAATCAATAATACAATGAGCTATAAATACCAAGACGCTTAAAAAAATGTTACAGTCCAAACTGCCACTGAGATAAAATATTTCAAGGTACATCAGAATTCACTCTCGTGGCAAAGTCATTGTGGTTGTGTTATTTATATGCGCGTGTGTAAAATTTCACAGGACAGGACAGGACAGGAGCCACAAAATGCATTGCGTGTCTCGAAACGTAAGCGAGGACGAAGACCAAAAATTAGGGGAAATTGATATTAAGAAATTGCATGAAATGCTTAAATGAAGCGTAAAAATAAACACGCCCGTCTAATGGACTGCCTGATTGCTGTCGTTCGGAACTCGCATTTCGCAAGCCGAGGCTCCACGACGAGCCCTGGGCCCAAGTCCCCCAGCCAACGTGAAATGTGTATTAAAAATTCTTGGAAAACTAATCAATGTCAAATGTATTTTGATTGTGTCAAAGCGACGAAGGCGCCACACAGACTGATCAAAGACTCGCCCGCAAGGTTGGTTCCATCGATTTTGAACGGTGAGCAGACGAGTGCGTGATTAGAAGAAATTAGAAAATAATTTGCTTTGTTCCTTGTCATCCGCGGCCATAAATTTCTGGAGACATGTGCTGCCTGAAGGAGTGGCGGCAACTCCCATCGTATCCTGTGCGATGTCAACAAAGGTGACTTGGCTATCTTTAATCAAAGCTTTTCAAATGTTTGTTCTTTATGCCAGTCTGTCAGTCAGTAAGACCGATTGTTATTGCTGATTTAGGCTACAAATTTAAAAGCCAATTTTTAAAGGTTTAGTATTCAGGTTTTTTTTATCACCTTTCCTATAGCACGGCTGCGTAAAAGGAACTCATGGGTGCAATACATGCCATCTATTAGATAGAAATTCAGTAACTTAATTCACATCTTAAATTTGTATTATCATTAGAAATTCAAACAACTGACTTAGCTCGTTTTATACAACACTAATAATAGCCTTCGGCAAAGACATCAGCAATACAAAAGCTATATCTATATCTACATTTACATACGTATCAAAGCACAAATTTTGAAATGAGAACTGTTTCTTTTAAATATGCTTTTAAAACTAAAATCAAAACTTCAATTCTAATCGACAGTAAGTAAATGTCATGAGATTTGGAAAATAAATGATAAACTGGCTTTATGTTATTGCAGCTATTGATCGTATAACTAGAGGGATGGGCCTAACTTCGGCCATGCCGAAGTTTGGTAATACCCTTGAAATTGCAAAGGATATAGATACAGTTTTTTCTGATTTATATATATATATATGATTTTTCATAATTTTGTCGAAACGGTCAAGCCTAACGTTTGTGCCAATTTTTGGAGCTCTAGGTGTAAAATTGTAGAAGATATAGTTTTATCCGATTTACCACGCTCCTAATGGGCGTAGATATATATTCTTTATCTTTTTTTCTAGGGGTGGCTGATACAAATATATGTTTTAAGTTTCAAGTCTCTGGCTTTACCAGCATCCAAAATATTGGAATATTTATGTTAAGCACTATATAGACTTTCCCGATTTGCCACGCCCCAAGTAGGCGTGGATATATAACTTTTTGATAAATCTGAAGGGGACTTTAAAAGTATATCACTTTCCAAATTTGGATGCTCTAGCTTCAAAACTGTAGAAGATATAGTTTTATCCGATTTGCCACGCCCCCAAAAGGCGTAGTTATACAATCTATATATTTTTGTATTTGGGTGCAATTCAGGAGCATATATTCCAAATTTCAAGTCTCTGACTTTAATAACGTCGAAGTTATCCGACTAAAACATTTCTTAAAACCGATCTGTCCTATGGGAGCTATAGGATATAGTCATCCGATCCGGATGATTCCTAGATATACAATGCCTGCAGCACATTTCAGCCTATGTGCAAAATTTCAGTTCTGTAGCTCTTATAGTCTCGGAGGAGATTGCGTTGATCCAGACAGACGGACAGGCGGACAGACGGACATGGCTATATCAACTCAGCTCGTCTTGCTGATCAAGAATTTATATACTTTATATGGTCGGAGATGCTTCCTTCTCTGCGTTGCAAACCCCTGACCAAAATTAATATACCCTTTTTGCAAGGGTATAATAATAGCTCAAGTAAAATTGTGACATATCATGAGTTGGTGTCAATACGTGTGGCGTCGAGGTCCTTTCGCCCTTTGTCCCGGGAACAGCTGTCGAATTGACATTTCTACTTAACAATCGACGCAGGGAAATTCAATTTTTAATCGGGTTTCGAGCTGCTTACTGCCGCAATGGCACACATTACTTTTATTAATATGATTTTCGCCGCACTCGAGTGGATTGCAATTTTACATTTTATAATTTACATTTTAATGTTCTGCTGGGCTTGGTGGTACAGATGATGAAGATGCCAATGTCAATGCATGTCATTGTGTTCTCCAATGAACAGCCATTTATCTGCAATTATTTGCTTTAAGCATTAAAACACAAAAGCTGCGCGTCTGCAGAGCAGCTCAGAATTGCGAATTGCTTCAGGCGCCTGGGAAAACGCTTCAGCTCTAATGAACAATAATAATCTGTCCATTGTGTCCATTGGGACCAGCATCGGATCGGTTGAAAATGTGCTTTTGATTGCTGTCAGAGGGGATCTCCGCTCTGCTCTCTTTGCGCATTTTGTCAAACAACTTGGCGAGTCGCTTTACGGACTTAAATTTAAATTCATTTAATTAAGTTTGTTTGTAAAAGGTAAAAAGCATTTCACATTCATTTATATTATAAATTAGTACTGCGGATCACCGTTGAATTGGTGGACGTAATTAAATATATTTAAATTTAAGTCCGTAAAGCATCTCGCCAAGTTGTTTGACACAATGCAGAGCACAGAGCAGCGCCCTCTCTCTGTTTCTCTCGCTATCCCCTACAGAAAATATTTTGAAAGATACAAGATTTGAGAGAGAGAACTAAAGAAGTAGAAAAAAAAAGTTTCATTATGTTACAGATCCTTAAAACAGAATATCTTATAAAACTTTCTTAAAAGGACTAATATATAATAGTTTAAAATGCGGATTGTGTTTGTAAAAACTTGAATGGTTTTTGACTTGTAACTTTCAGAAAAATCTCTTGTATTGTGGCAGATATAACTAAGTAGCGGCTGATCCGTTTGATCAAAAATGTAAGAAACTATACTCAAAGGATTGCAAGTCCAAAAATGATAACTTAAAGCTGAAAGTATTTTAAGCTGCTAGCTAAGTAAAACTGCATTTGTTCCTTGAGCCACTAACCACACATAAACCAACACTGCACCACCCGAAAACCGACAACCAACCACTGCACACATATGTCCCTCGAGTCGTTTGCAAAAAAGAGAAGCGACCTCTGAGGTTGCCCCTGAAAGTTGCTAGCACATGTTTAAGGTCAGAGGGGAAGTCGGGTGCATTATCATAATGTAGTTCGGAAGAGCTTGGTTTGGTTTGATTGCGGTGGCTGCCACAGCTGATGTTGCCATGGCGAGTAAAGCGGCTGTATGCTTCACTTTTAACTTGGACACTGATTGCTGCATCCTATTTCAAGTGAACGGGAAATAAATGGATTTTAATATAACTAATATAGCGCATTCTTTAATATTTTGTTAGCTGTGAAAGATGCGCTTCCAGCATTCATTTTGTCGTAGTTCCAGCCGATTTTTAGTCTTCGAGAGATACGGAAATAAATTTCGCTGGATCCAACAAAATTTTATCAAAACCCAAATGAAATAAAATCACTTGCAAATTTTGTTACTATTTAATCTAATCAGCGATTCATTAAATAAATTTTCAGAAAGGTAACTTATGGACTTGAATGCTTAAGTTTATGTCGTACCGAAAAAAGAAAAACCAAAGTATATTGTGCATCCAATGTACTTAAAAAAATTTTAAGTTGTTCTTAGCAAGGTTCCCAAAAAAAAAATAAAATACAGATGGACAGACGAAGTCTAGTTGTGAATATAATTTGATAATAATGATCAAATATATATATTGTATATATAACTAACTAGTAAGGTTTGAGTTTTAAAGGTCTGTAAGATTGTATTAATTGTTGTTGGCTACTTTCTTTTCTGTTTGTGGCTTGACTATGGAGTGCATCTTGCCCCATTAAGGTCCCTTTTTCGTTTTCTCTTACGCTTTTGAAATATCGGAGCCAATACGTAGATATTTTATAGATGGATCATATTTCCTAAATGCCTCACATAACAATCAATATCCACAAGTCAATTTTGACTTAGTCAGATAAAAAAAAGTGACACACAGGAGCTGTCAATTAACTTACTTTAGTGAATAATTAATCAGCTTTCATAATATCCCCAAAACTTAGTTATAGATATTTCCTGTTTGTTATACATACGCACTTGCAACCATCTTCAATGGCTAAAGGGTGAACAAATCTACCCAATTAACTTACGACAACTGCGATTGCTATTTGCTCTGTGGTTGTAGTTGTTCTTGTTGCTGTTATTGTAGTTATTGTTGTTGTTATTGTTGTTGGTTTCGCTGTCAGCTACAGAGCTTCCTAATACCATTAGGCGTAAGTGGCATTTCCTTTTGATTTTGGTGGCATTTGGCTTTATTAAGCACAAAATGTAACGCGCCTCTCCAGGTAGATAGGCTGGCCATCCGTCCATTTCCTCTAGTCTCTGGCTCTTTGCATGGCATGCTCCTGGGGGATTGTTTGACGTTGCTGAAATGGGTCAATATGTGGCTCTATCTGCCGTCGGCGAGAGACTCATGTAATATTCACTACGACAGCATCAAGTGACATCTTTTAAGTCCTCTCCCGGATTGCAGGCGTGTTTGTTTTTGGTGTGCATTTGGTTGATGTATGATCTCAGCTGACCTTTGTCAGGTGTGCTGTGTGGCAATCACTTGAGTGTGGGTGTGTAGCTGGTTTGCCTGCTCGTGACATAGAGAAATTAAAGTCTGCTCTCTGTGAGGCTGCTTGCCTGCAGTACACGAGGCTGCTCAATCATTCATTTCGCTGTTGATTATTTATTTAACTAATGGAAATATTCGATGCAGCACCATCATTTCCTCTGAATAAGAGTGTGGATGTAGCCCCACATTTGCCTGTTTGTGCTTGTCTACGTGTGCCCCCAGATTTGATTCGTTCGTCAGGACATGCTTCTTTTGTCACGATTCCTCATATGTTATCTTCCCCGACTGCCGGCTGTTCCTTTTCCCCCGGTAGATGCGTTTCCTGGGATACGTGTATTTTGTTAACAATATGTTTTTTTTTTGTGTTTTTGTTTGAGACGTTTATCCATACTCTCTAATTGATTTTGACATTTACTGTGTAAGACGCCCTGATTAGTAGAAGTCATTCTTTCGAAGTGGGCTTTTATCTTTCTTAGAAAATTAATTATTCTAATATGAAATAATAGCACCGAGTTCCTGATATATTCAAAATTACAACTAAATTATAATAAATTCGTCAGCATCTATGGACCTACCTCTACGAGTCAACATAAACATTTGCATCTAGACAAATTCAAATATTGCGCTCATAATAATTAGTCGAGCTCCCTGTTATGACAGAGGCAGACGGTCCTCAAACAGTGAAAATATTTAACATCCTAATTAATCAACTCTAGACCTAATCATCCACACTGGAAGACGGTATCTGAGTCGGTGCAACTGGAATCGGATGCTTAAAACCATAATATACTATTACCTAACTAAAATAAGCCACGATCAATTGCAGATCAAAAGTTTTTTACATCAACGGTCTAAAAGTCGAACGGCGATTTGATTGAATGTTCCCAGCAAAAACAAGGCAGAACAGTTATATTAACTGTATACACTTAATATTTTTGTCATTTCATTAAAGTCTGTAGCTTAACATTGTCGTTTATGTGTAATAGATAGTGACGATTTGCTATCCATAACCCGAAATAGTAAAGAATTGATAGCTTTAGACTCATTGATCGATAGTTGCTTAAGTGATTGCGAATTGATGCTCCTTGTCGCCTTAGTTTTACTTATTTGTATCCAGGGAAACCGATTTTATTGTTCTGAATATCATGATCAAACCCCAGGCACAACGATTTACTTGCAGCCGCATACGAACTACCTAGAATTTTAATATAATTTAATTTGATATAAAAGATTTCTCAAATGCCTTAACCTTCTCTCAGCACTCAATAGACAAACGTTGATGGACTTAAGCTGAAGCAAAGAGTTGGCTTTTACCTAGAGTTAAAGCATGTCTTAATGCAGTGCATAGTCCGACACTTCAGTTGACAGGACAGCCCCCGTGGGGCAGCTGGCAGCCGGTAACTGAACACCTGAACAGCGTTCAGGCAATGCAACCATCTGAACTGAACTTTGCAACAATTATGTCGGCAGCAGCAGCTCTTGCAATTCGAAAACTGCCTTCTGGCAAATGAAATAGATTTCATTTCATAAGGTCTTAAGGTTAATCGATTTGCGCAGCAGCGTTGACAATAGCTGAATGCAGCATTATTAACATGCACTCTTGCTGCAATGAATAATAATTTAATACATGGGGCAGGCGAGTCCCAGTGCTCTAATCCTTGGTCTTATGGTCTTAGTCAGCTTATTGAACTGCAATCGAGACTTACTTAGAAGACACAAAAATTGAATGAAATGCTAAAAAGGCACAGAAGGCAGCTCAGAAACATGGAAGCACAGGTTAACGCCGCCGTCTAGTCTGGACCAGGACCTGGACCACGATGAGGTTGTCAATGGGGAGGTGAACACAAGGCACAACTTTTCTGTAGTTTCCTTGGCCATGCTATTGATTGGCCTGTCTGCATCACAGTCGAAGTCGCCATCGTCATCATCGTCGCTGTTGCTGTTGTGGTTTGCAGTTAACGTAAAAAATTGACTTAGTAAAAAGTTTAGTTTTTCCGACTTCATTCGCCGGTCACAGAACGCGGTGCGCACGGACACGGCTTGGCAGCTGGGCCAAGGGTTGTCATATGTCAGACGCTTTTGTGTCTCGATTCGTCTGCACGATTTATGAATTATAATAAAATTATTGGCTCCTGCTAGAAGGCTGTTCGCATCTTAAACCCTAGAAAACCCAAAGACAAGGCATTTAAAGCTTATACATATATTAATTTTAATAACTAACAAAGCTATCTTTCTGTTCACTGTACATCGTTAAAAATTGAAAAATATTTAATTGCTATCGCAGTTTTAAAGTACTAAAAAATACTGAGAATTAAATAAATCACCGACTATTGTTTACGAGGAATATAATATCAATGCTTCTACAAATTCGAATAGATATATAGATTATGCAAAATCATTTTAAATCCATTAAGGAACACAAATTACATGTGATATGCAGTTGACCGAACTTAATTTGAAGCCATATACTGCGCCCAAGGCAAGATATAATGAAAATATGTCTATTGGCTTTGAGTCCACACAGACAACTCTTTGTTAGCAGTCGCAACACTTGTGGCTAAATATAGTGGCTATTACATTGGCTTTTATGCCTGGCTGACTATTTTTCCAAATCATTTACAATTCAGCTTAAGGCAACAGGCGTCCACAGTCATATTTTAGCATTTATCTTTGGTTAACACCTTTTCACTTTGACAATCTCTGTCTCCGTTTCACTCATCTTAATTACTCAAGTTGCTTGAATATTTGAGAAATAACTTATTTGCGAAATAACTTGTTTGTATTTCTCTTTATTTGTTGAGATAGAAAAAAGTGGACTTCACGAGTGCCAAGAAAATAAACTTAGCTTAAAAAATATTTAAAACAATGTTTAATTTAACATCTTAATGCAACAGTAAAACAAAAAATGTTCTCAGTAGCGGGATTGGAACCTGCGTCTCTTCGCTTAAAAGCCACCGTCTCTACCGAGACGCCACACTCTCTTATTGCACAGAATGCACGCATTTTAATAGATGTGTGCACACGTGTTGAGAAAATGCTTGAACTTGGCGATTGCTGTCGCTTGTGTTTGCCGATTCTTTAATAAATTATGTGTTACATATCGAATTTTAATTGAATTTTCAGTATTGAATCCTTTTATCTTATTGGATTTGGGATACTACATAAAAAAATCAAAAGCATAAGTGAATGCAATGGGTTCGGATAATAAAATGTATAATTATAAATTTATTTATATATGAATATTATTGTATATTAATGTTAACCAGTATATTTAATAATAAAATAATTGTAATATTTATTATTGTATATTATTTTTATTAATATAATATTTTATTTAAATGATATTTCTTGTCTATGTGCAATTCACATTTCTAGGCCCTTGCTCATGTGAACAATCATTCTTCAGAGTTGTAGTCCCGACTTTTGTTGACAACAGAGTATTGGGCAGTCGGTGCAGTCCAACTCTACCGGTCTTACAACTTGCTTACATTTCTATGTTTATGTTTACCCTTACATCACATTCAAGGAGCGACTGACACTTTGGGCTGCCTGCAACTGCCGCCTGCTGTCAGACTCGCTTTTGTTTTTAGGCATTTCTCGTGCTGTTGCAACTTTGCTTCACCTGCGTAACGTTTTGTTTTCAACTTACTATTTTCGAGTGCGTGTGTGTGTATGCGTGTTTACGAAATAGTTATGTACTTATAGTTCAACCCTTTAGCTTGCTTTCTTATGCTCGAGAGTAAAAGAGTTTCCGCAACTTTTTTGCCTGCACTGTTTTTGACTGCATTCGGCTGGTATGTAACACCCCTACCCCTCGATCCATCTACCAGGCCTACAAATTGCCCCAAAATCCCCGTCTGCCATGGCCTGTCTCTGCAGCTCTCACTTTAGTTTTGCATTAGTTCGTTGCTGCTCTGCTTGTGCCTGCTGCTATCTGCTTGTGAAGCCCGTAATTTATTTCTTGTTTTGATTGAAATATTGCTTTACAAGCAAAAAGACACGCATACACACACATACCCACACAGAGACGAAGGTCGGAACTTCAGCTATGCCATGGCGGGACGACAGGGCTTAGCAAATACGCAAGCTCTTGGCTCTTGGCTCTAGGCTGGAAGTTTGGCCGCCCGGCTGCTGCCTTCAGTTGGAGTGACGGGCTGTCTGAAATACGCACACCCTTCATTGTAGACCAGTACACTGAGAGAAATTAGTGGTAGCGTAAAAATAAGTGTACTGCGAACAAACACATTGAATTGATCTACATTTTGCGGTAATTTATGGCCATAAAAGTAATTCACAAAATTGGTCCCAGTAAAACAAATTTACTAAAGCTTTGGCTAGCTTTTCTCTAACTGGAGTGAAACTAAAAAGTTATTCATTTAAAGGCACAAGCACTTGACACGAGTGCTCTGTCCCTGCCTTGCTTACTTGCAATGCTTGTGTTTTCTCCTATTTTGTAAACAGGCATATTTCAATCAAAATTACACATCGAATGTGTTGCCAACAAGCTGAAATTGGAAACAGGAGCCACATCAACAACAACATCAACATCAACGTTAACTTCAAGTTTTTGCAGTTGGTTTTTTTCAGACAAGAACTTGCTGCAATTAACTAACATTAAAAAAGGTATATTCATCAATTTTTTAACTTGGGGCTATTCTTAATTTATATGAATTTTAGCATATATTAGTGGATGATTATGGCTTATTCGAACAAAGTACTTTTAGTTTTCCATTTCCAATAATACCAAGCAAAAGGCGAAATTAATTCCAAGTGATTGTTAATAAAAGACCTCTTACGATAAACGACTTTCGACGGCTTTTGTGAGATAGCTGAGACTCGCAATAGTTAAATTGAATCGTCTACATTGGCAACAAAGAGCATGCCCTGTGCCACCTCCTCGTCCTCGCCCTCATCCTCGCTTAAATGCGATGTTGAACCCTTGCCGCTGTAACGCACAGCTTCATCATCATTATGATGCTCAATATCTCAGAGACGGCTGCTGCTATTTCGTCTCTTGTCTGCCATTATACATTATAAATTGCATTATAATTCAAATTTTGCAATAAATCTCAATTTCAGCACAAAGGCGAAAAGACGACAATGGGGCGCGGACTGGGGCATAAGTAGAGGCAGATACAGAGGCTATAACTTTATTCCCCTGGACGCACCTTGAAAAGAAGTGCCCAGCAAATCAATCGATTACGCGACTTAACTTTCCAATAGCTCAGCGACAAGCAGACTGGCAGCCGGTGAAACTTCGGGTTAAGGGAAGAAAGAAGGCAGTCAGTCCGAAAGAGCGGTCTATGCCATTATGTTTATGGTAATAATGGGGCTCGGCCTGAGATTGACTGTCGGCTAGTTGTCTGGCAAATTCAGCTGCCTCCTCTATAGAATAACTTATAAAAGAGTCAACATTGTTGGTGCCTCTTTTGTTGTCCATCTTTATTTTGAGTTTTTTTTTTTATTTAAAAACTCTTGCAATTGTAAATACTGTAAGATGCCTTTGACTACAGATGAAGATGACGAATTGCTTATGGTACAAGCTTTTTAATAAGATTTGATCTTAAACAGCGAAAAAAAGCGGAGACTCTCAAACTTATTCTATTATTTGAAGAGCAGGGAGTACATTAAAGTTCTAGCTGTCTAAATATCATACTTGGAGGCGAAAAAGTTGTTTGTATCTTTCTGTGTGTATCTTTTGTGAACATAAGGCATTAAAACAAGAACAAATTTAAGTGATTAAAAATCGCAGCGTGACTTAGAGTAAGCAATCCCAAATTTGAAAACAAGCTAAAATTTGAAGTAATAGCTTTAATGTACATGCAGCTGCAAATGCGAATAAAACTAGCGTTCACAAGTAGTATATCTGACCAGGGTTGTCATTGGTATATGCGACACATAAAGAAGTGTAATAAGGGTCAAGACATACACAAAAGAAATTCAGAAATGTGGGTATACAAGTTTCGCTCTACCCTTTAGCCAATGCACGAATCTACCGGCTCTGCAATCAATTTTACCATTCACTTCACTAGGAATATACATATGTATATAGTACATATGTATGCATGGGATGATAATAGTCTCGTAATGTTCTTGCATGGGAAATAAGTTCGTAAGTGTCAGTGGGCGGTTAACATGTATTGTATATGTAGGTATGTGGACGAATGTTCCAGCTATTTTTCAATATTCTCGGAAAGGATTAACATAATTTAGCCATTTTCATAACCTCAACCGTCCTTAACCCTTTCAATTTAATGGGCATTTGGCAATTTAATTTCTTGCACGCACAATCGACGATCTAAGCCTTAATGCCACGCCCACGCCCACGTCCAAACACACAAACACACGAGCCGAGAATCTTCTTCTTGTACTTACTCCAGCACGGCAATATTGCCAGTCATAAATCCTGCTTAAATTGTGCATGCAAAGGATTTTTGTTCCAGAACGCTGCCCCCAAACGCAATCCAACCCACCAAACCCACCTCTGCCTCCCACACTCTTTGCCACTTAGCTGACAGTGAATTCCACAACGCTCAATTCTCTCTTTTTCTCGTTCTCTCTCCCTTTTTCTCCAGCTTACCAAATAACGCACGTCTCTTCTATCTCTCTCTCTCTCTCTCTCGCTTTGTTCGTGCATATGTTAATAACCGAGAGCGTTGGCATCGGTACGTGTTTATGCACGCATGCCATCTCCCTTACGCTCTGGATAACTGTCCCTCTCCTTCCTCCAGCTTCCATCCCACAATGCGCTGCGTTCGAATGCGCTCCTTTTTATTTGATATTATTACGATAATTTATTTGGGCAATAAATTTTGCAAGAAAAATGCATTAAATTTTTTCCCCCGTGCCATAATTTCAATCTTTCTTTTGTTCGTAGATGTCGCTTACGGTACTTTCTCCGTGTGCGTTTGTGGCGGTCACTAGTCATACAGGATGTATTCGCATTATAAGTTCTTTTAATTTACACATATATTATATATTATTTAACAAATCAAATATAAAGTGAAAGCGGAATCAATTGTGGAAACCAAACTCTTCAAACTTGTTTTTATTATGAGTGTCAGAATAAGCGATTTCATTCACAGCTCTCTTGAAGTACTTTTTTGATAAATAACAAAAAAGTTTATTTATACTAGATAATATATATACTCGTATCAGTCTGAAAAGACAGTTAAATTTAATCGGATTTATTTAATTTAGAAATTTATGTAACTGTCAGCAAAGGTGATCAATAGTAATCCTTTGCAAAGTTGGCTATACCAGCTCCAAAGCTATGAGAGATAATATACTTTTTACCAATTTGCGTCAATGGGCGTACATATGTGTTATACTATATGTATATTGTTTTCAAGGGGTGGGATACACGTGTATATATTCCAAAATCCAACTTTTGGACGGCAATATTGCCGAAAGTAACAATGTTTTGGTAAAGGAAATGGTATTTCCAGATTTGCCACGCCTCCATCGGGCGGATCGAAGTAACAATTTAACTTCATCTAACGTATACGTATGCTTCAAATTTCAAGTCTCTAGCATCAGCGCTGTTGAAATTCTGCGCGTACACACAGAAAGACGGACAGACAATAAGACGGACATTGCTAAAAACCAATATAATCTTTTTACTTCGTCAAGGAGTATAAAAAAACACATAAAAATAACACTTGAAAATAACTTTACTACGATACAGCTTATATAGAAATCAAGTGAAAAATTATGTTGTAATTATACATTATTATATTAGGTAATCAATTTAAAACATATTTAAATAATACTCTTGTAATTGTAAAAGACATAAGTACTGATTTTCTGATTTGCCCAGAAGAGCTGAAGATTGACGTGTTTACTAATTTTTTCAGGTGTAAAATTTTAGAAGATTATGATAGTAGAAGATAATGAGCGTAGCTCTATATACTATATCTTTTTGTATTGTGGTGGTTCATACACAAGTATGGTACACTTTTTAATTCTTCTTTGATTTTAATAGCGCCGAAAATTTCCCACTAAAAGATTTGTTTAGACCAATCTGCCCAATGGGAGCAATAGGATATAGTCTTCCGATCCGGATAGAAGCCTGTGTGCAAAATTTCAGCTCTGCAGCTCTAATAGTCTCGGACGAGATTTCGTTGATCCAGACAGACGGACAAACGCACATGGCTATATCAACTCAGTGCTGATCAACAATATATATCCTTTGTATGGAGATGTTTTCGTCTGTGCGTTGCAAACTTCTGACGAAAATTAATATACCCTTTTTATAAGGGTATAAAAATAGATGTACGTGAGGGTGCTCGACTCAAAGATACCCTGTACTCAAAATCGAAATGGCATCACTTTCTGTCTCTAAGTGATTGTCTGTTTGCTCAATAATTCTCAATGTGTTCTTCTCTGTTTATCGATTTCGTTTAATCTTTTAAATATTTTTAACTAACTAGTTAGAAAAATAACTATAAAAAGTTTTAAAAACTGTATAAAATGCATACAAAGTTAAGTAAATAGCTTGTAAAATGCATAAATCATATTGTTAAATGGTTCGTGAATTCGACATGGTCCTTTATTATTTGTTTTTCCGTGTTTTTTAGACACCTTCATTGTGCACCAACAAATTTATCACTTTCTATAACACTCGAAGCACTTTTTACTGACACATAATTTTTTTATTTCTTTTGTTCTTATTTACATTGTTGACACGTTAAAATTAAATGTTGGTACACAAAGCAAATGGTCATAAGATAAAATATTGTTAATAAATCATTTCAGCTCACATTGGCCAATAAAAGATAGTAAAGAAAATAAGGTCAAAAAATAACTTTCTATGTGCTGTTAGTTTGTTGTTTACTGTTAGATTTTTTGCTTATATATTTTATTTATTGATTGATTTATTAATTTGTACTTTTAGTATGTAATATCTGATCAATAGAAAACAATTCAAAAAAATCAATTTGAAAAAGTCACATCTGAAGCTGTGTTGACCGAGAATCTCACGAGCACTTTTTTTAATTCTTTATATCGTTTTCAGTTATGGATGATTTTACCTCACAATTGGCCTCAGTTTTGGACGGTTTCAATCGGAACATAACTCCCACGCACACCAAAACACGTCTAAAACTAAGATCCATTGTAGGCATTGTCTGGGAAGGAAACGATATTTCATGTGTTTCAGCTGAATCACTCAGGCTTTCTCTCTTCGTCACAATTTTAGATTTGTAAATAACAATATCTCAATGTAAAATAAATTTGTTATTATTAAATCATATCGAACTGCTCTATCAACAGAGACGTGCTGCTTACCTCTGCTGTGCTCTTTCACTTCTCTTAGGGATTACTTAAAAATGCACTCACCTGAAAGTAGATGAATAAAAATTATTGTTAGTTATATCCTTTTCAGGTGGAAATGTGCCGAATGGCGAAAACTGTAGTGAATTCTTGGCTCACAGTTCATGGTAAACTCTGTTATTATGTACATTTAGTGTGTTAAGGTTAAATTAATTTACAGCCAGATTGCCTGCACTTAAAAAGCCACAAAACACTTGAAGCTAGCCGGCTAAACGGATAAAATTAATGCACGAATTGAATTATACAAGAGCCTCATGGAGGACAAATGGAATACGCACGGAAAAGCCAGAATTAAACCGCAGTGGAGGGCACTTCTTAGATAAGTTGACCGTATTTAATAGGATGAAGGGTTGGGCCAACCAAACCACTCGACAGAGACACACGCACAGCATGCAAACAAGTGTGAGTATGTGACTGAGTGTGTGTGGTAATGTGTGTGTGTGTGTGTGTATGCATTGGGGACTGTGAGTAGGAGAGCGTGTTATACGCTCAGCTTTTTGATTGAGATGTGGCATAGTCCACTTGGCTGGTCATATTTTCAAAGGCATCATAAAACACACTAACTAACAGAAATGGTAATTGTTCAATACAATACTGGTTATAAAAAAAATTTGGCACATTGAAAATAGTTATTTACTTGGCTGGTCATATTTTCAAAGGCATCACAAAACACACTAACTAACAGAAATGGTAATTGTTTATTACAATACTGGTTATAAAAAAAATTTGCACATTGGAAATAGTTATTTATTTTCCAGATGTCGATGAAGATCGATATCAAACTTTACTTATTTATGCAAATTATATGTTTTAGGAAGTCACCAAATTTAATATAAAAGAGATTTTAAAAGTGTACGCATATATATAACGAGTATATCACGTTGTATACACCTTCGACGGAGATCGGAAAGAGTTCCTCAGTTCCTCAGCGTAGCGTTCAAGACATCTGCCAGTCGGCACCTCCAGATTAAAAACTCTTATTTTATATTTTTCGGCCCAAAAACAAGTAAGTTGTTCAATAATGTATTTTCCAAAGAATCGTTTTTTCTAAAACGCTCGACTTGAATGAGTCTTTCTATAAGTCGAAGTCCCTATCATTTAGTGCTCGTTGAATATAAAAGTTAGTATTAAATACTATATCAGTTACGGGAACACGGTATCTCACAGCCAAACAATTTTGTGTCCTTCTAAGACTGCATTTTCTGCATGCATTGTGTAATTCAATGGCAACAGCAGCAAACGTATGCAGAGACTTAGAAATTTTGTTAACTAGTGTAATCACTCGATGTGTTGGGTTGGAGGCACGCACAACTTCTAATTAAACAAACATTTTGTAATTTCAGTTTAACGGAAAAACGACGACACGTGGTAGCCTCTCAGGGGCGGAGGCCTGGCACAAACCACTTAAGTGCCAAAGCAATTTAAAGCGAGGCCAAAACGCAAAAGCGATGTTTGGTTGAACAGTAAGAGAGCTGAACAGTTAGTGGGTGGATGGTTGGCTGACTGCAAAAGAAAAGGAAACCAGGCAACGTACAAGCCAAGCCACCCACATACCTTCTGTATGTATTGAAAAGTTTACATACATATTTGTGTAAATATGTGCCCAACATATTTTGCAAAAATAAACATAGCCCCAAGCATTATAAGCAACCTCACCCTAACTGTGCTTGCTTTTTATTTTCGGTGGAAGCTAGGTCAAATATTTGGAACAAGTTGGTGGTGGAAGATTCCGTTTATGTAGTTTAAATTTATTTGTTTATTTATTAACTGCATTTTGTTTATTTCTTCACTTTAGCCGCCAGCTGTGTGTCCGTTTGTGGGACAACTGCTTTAAATTGATGCGAAAAAGATAACTTGCATTGGGATATATTTTCGATTTTCAAAATGTGCCTTTAAGTAACGGGGTCGATGATAAGGATACCATATTAATTAATGGTCAGTTTCTTATCAGGCAATTAGCACATTATATCTTCGAAGCAAAAAATATCAGAGAGAATCCGCAAAAAATTATTTATAAAGCCATTCATGTACAGTGCAAAAGTTTTCGCTCCCATGAACTTATTTCCCAGTTCTTGAAAACTTAGCTCATAATTTGCTGTTATTTAAAACCATTCATTTCCGCTCATTTTACTACTCGTACTTTAGCCCCACTTGCCTTCTCCTCCAGTTATTCGCAGAGGGTGTCTGTTTTTTGACGCGCTTGCTCTCGCCACTATCGAACCGAGTCTTGGGTCCTGTGAAATCCATTAAAAGTTTTACACGAAAATAGTTGCACACTAAAAAGCTATAACTGTTAAATTATAGTATCTACAAAAGTTTACCAAGTGAAAGGGGACCCAGGACGGACTGGGGTAACTGGGCGAGACGGCAACAGTAAATAGCAACTACACTAAATTATGAAATAGAAGCGAGTCCAAGAGTTTTGCGCTGCCTTATTAATAATTTTTAATTTCCTTGATGACTTCCAAGTTATTAACATTGGCACGAGCAAGAAATAGAAGCATAAATACTTTGTAATGTCCCTTTCTTGTCCTCTTTCCTTGCTTTCACTCTTGCTCTCTTTCTCTCTCTCTCTCTCTCTCTATCTCTCACAACATCTTGTCGGTTTTCATGCAACTGGACATGACAAAGTTTTTGACAACTTTAGGATGACTTTTACGCGCATTTCACTAATTTCTATACTTACTTCTGCTGCAACAACAACAACATCGAAAGTCGTGATTACTTTTCTATGGGAATCAAATTCTTAAGACATTGGTTGGCTACATATAAAAAGGCATCAAACTGATCAAAAATGGCTTCATCATTTCCGTCCGCTTTTCCATACAAGTAATATGTTTAAAAATTCATATGATGCTATTATACTATGGTATGACATATTTATTGGTACTCATTAGGGCAATCAGAACTACTTAAATTTCACTAAATACAGATCATGACTGACCATTGTGAGCTTCGCAGGACGTTAACTGAGATTCACAGCACAAAAGAAATTTGATTTGTTCTTGTCTTTAATATAGTAATCTGGCATGTTGTCTGTTACACTATGTAACAAACATATTTATATATATACAAATATTATAAATATTTTAGGGCGAAAATCAATTTGAAGAGTTTTCGTTAATGCTGCGGGCAATATTTTCACGCTCCTTCAATTTTTTGGATGTTCATCTGTTTTCTGTCAATTCTGCGGGCACGTAAATTTATTAGCGAACTCGTGTTTACTTGTTTACACGTTCACTGTCATTATTTATTTGCGTAATTAGATTGATTGACATAGTTCTGTGTCAAATATTATGTTTTTATTACTTTACTCCAAATTTAATGTATTTAGTTGTAATATAACTGAAGGATGGGTTAACTTCAACAGTGTCGAAGTTTGGTAATACCCTTGTAATTGTAAAGGATATAAGTATTGTTTCTGATTTGTCAAGTGATCTATAATACAAATACAACTTTTGAGGATATAGGTTTATCCTTTTCTACTTTTAAGCTACGAAACTCTGCATTAAGAGGGCTCAAAATATTAGAGGATTTATGTTAAACGCTAGATAGATATCTCAATTTGCCTAGTGCCCACATCCTAGTGGGCGGATATAACTTTTTGATTCATCTTAAGGAGAGGTTAAGACTAGCCTACTTGCCATTTGCTATTTGCCACTCCCTTAATAGGCGTATACTATAAAATGTTGTATCGAGGTGGGATACACGGGAATATATTCCAAATTTGAAGTCTAAGACTTCAATAGCGACAGGCTATTTCCTGCAAAAACGTTTCTTAAAACCTATCTATCTAACGGCAGCTATAGGATATAGTCGTCCGATCCGGATGATTCCGACATATACAATGCCTGCAGCAGAAAGTCGCCTGTGTACTAATTTTCAGCTCAGAACCTCTAATACTCTAGGAGGAGATTGCACTGATCCAAACAGACGGATACTATACCAACTCAGCTCATCGTGTTGATCATGAATAATATATATAGTTTGTAATTAATATACCCTTTTTACAAGGATATATATAATAACATTAAACAAGTAAGAAAGCTCTAGTCGGGTCTGCCCGACTACGAGATCCCCTGAACCAAGTCCGAGCTGATGTTTTAAACAACCTAGCTTACATCTTTTATCTACACATATTGCCTCTGCGCGCATATACACATGCACACATATACACATGCACACATTTGTATACACATGCACACATATACATACCATGCACACAGAAGCACGCGCGCCGATTACAGCGTAGTTGATTGAATTTGAATGTATGTGTGCACACGTACAGGCTGCTGCGGCGTGCTTTTACAATGTTTCCTTTAATAACTTCTGTATAACTTAACGGATTTGAATGCAATTTTCTGCATTGAGTGCTATTAATTTATTGAAAATACGGTTTTCACTAAAAAATTTGAAAAATTAAATTGTGGCTTTGATAATTTTTTTTTTGTAATAAATTTTTTTGTGAAATGTGGAGCCGGTATCCAAAATATGAAAAAATAGAAAATGTATTTTATTTACAAAAATTAAAAACAAATTTTGGTAGCTGTAGCTAAAAATATTTAAAAGATATGGTCAAAAAACTGAATCTTGATAACGTTTTAAATCGATATCATTGAAAACGAAAAATTTATTGAATATCAAAAACAAACTCGATATTTTCGCTGTATAGACAGACCATCATGCAAAATTTGAAGTCTCTAGCTCTTATATGTTCTGAGAACGACGCGTTCATACATACGGACAGACGGACAGACGGACAGACGGACAGACGGACGGACGGACGGACAGACAGACGGACAGGGCTAAATCGACTCAGCTCGTCGCCTTGATCAAGAATATATATACTTTATGGGGTCTGCCAAGCCTCCTTCTGAATGTTACATACTTTTTGCAAAACCATTATACCCTGATTTCCCATTTTCAATGGGTTCAGGGTATAATAATTAGAGCCAAGATGCAATAATATTTTATCTATATACTTAGCTTCGTCTGCGATGACAGATGCCACAACATTTTGTTTTTATTGAATTTGATTGTATCGATAAAATGTACCACGGTAATTTGTTTCAGTACTTTATGTTTTTGTGGTTTTCAGCGTCGTCTTTATCATGGAATTATTAATCACTACACGTGTCCGATGTCAGAGCAAAACAAATTACTGGGGCAAACATCAAGCAGGGAACAAAAACTTTGATAGCAACTGCAATAACTCTAAAAAATAATTTAGATTTCCTTTAGAAATTGCAGAAAGGAGCGCACAAAAACCCACACACAAACACAAACAGAAACACTGAGGAGCTGAAGCTGATGCTGAAGGGAAAAAAGTTGTCGCTGTGGCTGTGGCAAGTTTGCTGCGTCGCTTGCCAGTTGCACAATGCCAAAAATGTCATTTGTCAAATGCAAACAGCTAAGAATAAACATCAACGGAAGTAATGCAGCCACAAAATACATAAAACAAGCGACAGCAACAACAACAATAACACGAATCAGAGAAAACACTGAAAAGTGTTGGGGAAAAACCAACAGACAGAGCAGCTAATTATCAGCATGAAGTCTGTGCAACTTTTCAGCAAAGCAGGGCAAAAACTAAGGGTATTAATGAATAGCAAACGATTTTGACTTTGCGATAGAGTGGGCAACCCAAACAGAACAGCATAGATCCCCAAGCCAATACACTCTCTCAATCTTTCTCTCCCTCTCTCTCTCTCTCTGTTCGCCTCTCTCTCTCTCTCTCTTCCAACAGTAACCAAGTTTGGGGCAGTTTTTACTGAACTTTGAGTAATTTGGCCAAAATTGCAACGATAATAATGATAATGACAGTGGCAATGACGATGATGATGATGAGGATGATGAGGATGATAAAGATGATGGGGCTGCGCTGATGATAATGGAATTGCATTGAGTGCTGCAGCCAGCGACATTGGCTATTAATCATCTTTAAACAAAAGACAGGCAACAAGCAGCAGCAGCAGCAACAGCAGCATCTAAAACAACAACAACCACAACAACATATACAGCAATAGCAACAACAACATCATATACAGCAATAGCGCCAACAACAACAAGTAATTGTAGTAAAAACAACAACTAAAACGTAAACATCAGGTTAACCCTTTCCGGCAACAGCAACGCCTTCGTTAAGTCCTGGTTAGCTTAAACAGCTAATACAAGCACAGTGGAAGGATTTTAACAGAAAATGCTCAGTAATCGATAAGTCTTATCGAAATTTGTAATCAGTTAAATAAATAGTACAAAAGCTCATTAAATTTAACGGTACCATTGATCTTAATTCTAAAATAGTTAGATGTTTCGTAGATTCAGCTGGGAATAATAATACTATTGTATAATTAATTCCCGGTTAATAATATGAAATGGTATGAGAGGGCTTTGAAGAATATACTGTTAAATATATTGACAATATTTTATTTCAGTATCGATAACTCTACGACGTTTGACTTTGTTAGGAATGTGTATTGCTTATTTCTATCATATTACCTCGAAAAATAATTTTTTCTGGTTTAAAGATAGTGTAAGAGCTAGTAACATTAGATTTAATTACAAATGTCGATTGCTCATGTCATTCGAAGATGTAAGGTACAAAAAATACTTTAATGTATTTATCGACTGCGCCGATAATTAACAATGTTAATTTCTGGCGGAATTCCGATAGAACGACATTGGACTTGATTGTCCACCTATATTGCCCAGGTCTTCAATCCGTTGTGCACGCTTTTTCCAACGAAATAGTTAATATTAATCACTTGTTGCAAAGTTTAAGAGGATGTAAGATTTGATGATGAATCTCTTTTGTAAAAAAATGCCTAGTTTTAATTATTGATATCTCCGATATACATATATCGATCTTTTGCAAGTCTCAGAGCTTGAGACGGCAGATTTCATAATCAATATTTATGGTTCATATCATTCATTCGAAGTACAAACTTTTGCTATCAAATAGATGTAAATACATATTTAAGATGCTAATTGTGTACTTTCTTTTAATAGACATTGACTGTGGCCCACGGTGGGGCAGCTCGACTGCACAACGGGCGCAGTCAACAATGACAGACGAGCAAATGCTCTGATGTACGGCTGCTAGGGTGCTGTTGATATATGTCGCTTGGCTTGCTTGTTTGTTCGTTTGCTGGGGCCTGCGCAATGGGGAGTGAGGACGAATGGGGTCGAGTTGGGGCTGTGTAGCTTGTCGTTGTCTTCGTCGTCATCGTTTGTCGCATTGTCAAGAAGATGCATGTGGCTTGTCTTGCCAACAGTGCAGTACGTCGCCCCCTAGCTGCGCCCCATGTCTTGGCGACCAGTGCCTTGCCAATGTCCTAAGTCTCGGGGCAGTTGCAGGGGCGCATTAAATCAGCAATTGAAACAACATCACTCATGACACGTTTTAGCTGGGCTGCGAATGGGGAATGGGGCTGGCGTCCATTTTGTGTTCTCGTCGTGCTTAATTTGCGTCCAATACAAACACCCACACACACACACGAACACATACTTGGGTGTATTTGGGTGCCCCCTAAAGTGCATTTAGTTGCAAGCATTTATTGTTTGCGGTCAAATGTGCTGGGCAGGACGACAGGTTCATCTGACTTTCGGTCATTGTCTTGAGTCCTGCTCTGGTCTATTGTTGTAATGGTGCCCAGCCGCAAATGTGTGTACTTTAAGTGTGTGGTCAACATATTGCAACGACATAAATGCATAATTAATTCGGCTTTCCGTACGTAAACTTGTCCCAGTATTTGTTAGGGTCCCTCTCTTTGTCCACTCAACTCAACACAACTCGAATCGACTCGACTTCGACTTAATTCTCACATTTAACTATTTGATTGCTACTTGCAAATTTCATTTAATTAGCCGCTATACGGATAGACTATTTCAGTCGCAATCCTCCGTCATTGAACCAATACTTGTCGGAAGTAATTTGCATCTAACACTACGAGTACATTAAGTTAAGAACTGTACCTCAAAAGAATTTAAGGCATATATAACACTGTTTTTTCTGAATGATTGACTAATACACAGGTCAAAGCGAAGAATTTATAAAGCTGACTTGAAATTGAACCCACACATCTGCCACCTTTGAGAAAACATACTATCGATTTAAAATTGCCGTTCAAAAAATCTAGACGAGGAATGTTTTTGGCTAGCCTATTTAACTCTTTACCGCTTGCATAGAAATCACAGACGATTTCGCATCGATTGTCAGCATCGCACTGTAGAACAGAAAATGTAAAATACTTTATGTACGCACACAGAACTCATTAGTATCTATAATTTATGACAAACTTCTTTATGTGTAGCTCCATCAGACCACAGGCAACCCACAAGCAGTATCTGGGAGAGGGACGCCAACAGCCGTCGTTACGTATCGACCATGCCCCAGCCCCACATCCAGTCAGTTATGCATTGCAGTCGACTTA
This sequence comes from Drosophila gaucha, assembly GCA_035045545.1. Lineage (NCBI taxonomy): Eukaryota > Metazoa > Arthropoda > Insecta > Diptera > Drosophilidae > Drosophila > Drosophila gaucha. Next base: position 1,021,115 of record JAWNOY010000435.1, read on the forward strand.
AATCATAAAACTATGAACATACTTCTCTATGTGCTCGTACATTTTGATGCTGTCAGACTGCGTTGCAAATAAATTTCACTTAAATATAAGCTGAAATCGGGTTGTAATCGTTTCATTTAATGGGAAGCACGTGTGAAAACTGCAATTTCTCATAGCAATTTGTGCGAAGGGCGAAGGCTTCGTGATGGCAAACTAAAATTAAATTCCAAAACGAGAAGGAGAACAGCAAAAACAAAAGTAGCAGCAACAGCAGCTCATTAGTGCTCTGGCATCGATGCGACAGTCAGAAGTTAAGTGCGGCATGGGATGGCGGGTCTGAAAACTTAAAGTGTCAGTTGTTCGGATTCCCAGCGGAGGGCTCATTGGCTATTTATAGATTGAGTGCTGCATGATTTGACTTTCCCACTAGCCACTTTTCCAAGCATTCGCCCAGCAGGCAGCAGATTTGCCAATGATTCAGCTGCAGTCAGGCGTCAAGTAAATCATAAACCACTGAGGGAGCCAAGACCTTCGGCTTTTCAGCTCCTCCTAGGAGCACATAATTTATGCGTCTCTTTAAAATGTCACTTTTCTGTACGGGACTGTTTTTCAATTAAGCCAGCTAGATGCAAATTTATGCAAATCTTTGGCCGAAAACTAAGCAACATTCAAGCAGTCTGCGACCAGACTCACAGCTCACTGGCCACTACAGCTGCCAGAGGCAATACAATTTTGCGACATTGTTTTGCATAATTTGCACCTTGGGCTGCCAAACTACCGGTGCTGCTATATTGCCACCGTTAAATTAATAAGACGAAAAATCTCCCATTTTAATATTTATGAGCCCTCGCGAACGCTGCGACGCTTCGCGTTGTTCCAACTACATTTTGCATACCTTAATCCAACTTGGGTGTGACAATAGAATATCTCTTGCAGGCCATTTACCATATTTTCAGAGCGGGTTTGTCAAAGTAGGCTTTAGTAATAAGCCGCTTATAACGAAGCTTCCCAAGTAGTTGACTTAACAGATTGGAGTTAGAAAAGTAAATTTAAGAGGGATTGAACAACAATAATTGTAAGGAATAGTATATTTCAGAGTCGATATGCCCTTTAGAAAACTTGAAATGAAGTTATTGTTATGTATGCCCAGGAATCGTTAATAATTGGTTAGCATCGTAGAATGTTTTTTATACCCTGAACCCATTAAAAATAGGAAATCATGCAGACCGAATAAAGTATATATATTCTTAATCAGGGCGACGAGCTGGGTCGACTTAGCTCTGTCCGTCTGTTTGTCCGTATGTATAAGCGCGTCGATCTCAAAACATATAAGAGCTGGAGACTTCAAATTTTGCACGATGATCTGTGTATACAGCGCGCATATCGAATTTGTTTTAGATATTCGATATATTTTCCCTTTTCAATGATATCGATTTAAAACGTTATAAAGATTCAGTTTTTTTAACATATTTTTAAATCTTTTAAGCTACGGCTACCTAATTTTGCACTACGCTTTTTGTATATAAAATTATTTTTAAAAACAAAAAATTATCGAAGCCTCAGTTTAATTTTTTTAAGTTTTTTAGGCAAAACCGTATTTTTAATAAAATAAAAGGATTCATTGCAGAGAATTTGATTAGAATACGTAAAGTAATACAGAAGCTATTTAAGAAAACATTTTATGAATTGGCAAAGCACGCGGCAGCAGCCTGTACATGTGCACACATACATTCAAATCAACTACGCAGTAATCGGCGAGCGTACTTGTGTATGCGTGTGTATATGTGTGCGTGTGTATGTGCACGCAGAGGGTAAGATGTGTAGATAAAAGATGTAAGCTAGTTTGCTTAAAACCACCTACCATAGAAGCTAGAGACTTGTAATTTGGAATGTATACTCGTGTGTATCAGTCAGATCAAGTTCGAGTATTTTTCCGATACGCCCACAGGTCGCGTGGCAAATCGAGAAATGCTATATCTATTAGGACTAAAACGCTGTAGTTTTCGTCAATATTACAGTCTAAGAACTGGGATTTAGAATATATTCTCGTGTACACCACGCGGACGTTTAAAGATATAGCTTATATATCTACGCCCATTGGGGACGTTGCAAATCGGATAAAACTGTATCTCCTACAGTTTTGGAGCTAGAGCGTCCAAATTTTGCAGGAGGGATACTGTTGACCTTATCTTAAGATAGATCAAAATTAATGTATCCACGTCCTTTGGGGGCGTGGCAAATCAGGTATTACTATATCTGATGCCAAAACCGAGTTAATTTCGGCAATATTGCCGTCAAAGAGTTGGGATTTGCAATATATATATATACTAGTATCCTACCTCTACCAAAAAATATATGTTATATATAGCTACGCCCATTTGGGGCGTGGTAAATAGGGTAAAACTGTATCTCATACAGTCTTAGAGGTAGAGCATCCAATTTTGATATGTGGGTTACTGTTCATGAAAATTAATTTTATGAAAAAAGAAAAAAAAAATCATAATGTAAGCCACCGTAAAACAAAATCTAGTTGACCTCACCTGGGATTAAACCTGGGTCTTCGCTACCACAACGCAAGTCTGTTTCACGAAATCACACATATATTAAATTTCGCGCATCGTCGTAAAACAGACGCAGTGGTGTAGTGGGTAAAGTCGGTTGCATGCGAAGCGTGTGACCCAGGTTCGATTCCAATCGCTGGTGTGTGATATTACCATTTAATGAAATGTGTTTTTTTTTTATAACTTCTGTGTTACTTAAACGATTTTGATAACATTTTCAGCATAAATCCTTATATTTTATTAAAAATACGGCTTTACCTAAAAAATTAAAGAAAAAGTAAATGTGGCTTTATTTGAATTCAATTCAATATATGCTTTATTTCCAAATTATTACATTTAGCTTAAAGCTAGCTCATTTTTCTTTATACAGAGTTTAGACTTATTTTATGTCTGTGCAGCTGAGATATCATATTTACATAGAATTTACTTTGAACATTGTTTGATATATTTAGATGGTAAAGGAAAAAAGGATGTAAAACCTTTAGTTGCGACTTAAATAATAACTTAAAGCTAGAAGGGAAGGCACTTTTGGCATTACTATATAGAAATAGTAAGACAAGGGCCCTATTAACCCGTATCTTGAGCTAAATATGATTTTGTAATTATGAACTTGACTTTTGAGTGAGTGATGAGCTCATCAATCGTTTTAATATTCGCTATTTTATGCAGCGATATGGTTCTGTGATATCGCGGTAGATTGAGGATCATTTTTAATGTTTTATTTTGGGCAACTTGAAGTTTTCTCAAATGTGTTAATGCCGATGTGTTCCAAATTTCAGCTCCGTACATTATCATTGGAAGTATAATAGATTTGTAAATTGTTAACTTATTTTTAGTTGAGAGTTTAGAATAACGGTTTATGAAAGGGTAAAGAATACAAATAGTTTTGTTAATTTTGTCTATGGTGTTGCTTATATGGCCACTAAATAACAGTTTTTTCTCTAAACTAATTCCTAAATACTTAACAGATTCCTCCCATGAGATTTTAATTCCGTTTAGTTCAAGATCTAAAGTAGGTAGAAAACATGACTTTCGTTTTTTGGTAAAAAATAAAGCTTTGGTTTTGTTGGCATTGAGCTTAATTTTCCAACTATAAAAGTAGTCATATAAAGAGTTTAGAGAGTGTTGCAAACTATTGTGAATATCCGAGAAATGTGCACCAGAAGAAAATAGTACAGTGTCATCAGCAAAGATTAATGCTTTGGATCTTAAAGTCCTGGGGAAGTCAAAAGTGTAAATATTGTATAGAATAGGACCGAGGACAGAACCTTGAGGGACTCCTGCGCAGGTGGATTTTTTGGCAGACATAGTTTCGTTCAAATATACGTAGAAATGTCTATCAGTCAGAAAACTTTTAATTATACGGGTCAGGTAAGCTGGAGTGTTACATGCTCTCAGTTTGTGGATAAGACCATCATGCCAAACAGTGTCAAAAGCAGCTTCGACATCCAAGGTTACCAAACCAACGGATTGCTTTTCAGTAAACTTGGCTTTGACAAAGTTTGTCAATTTGTCCAATGGAAAGATGCAGCTATAGAGCTCTCTGAACCCATATTGTATTGGTGGTAAAATATTGTTAACTTCCAGGTGGGTGTTGAGTCTGACCTTGATCAGGCGTTCGAATATTTTAGATAACCCACAAAGAAGGCTAATCGGACGATAGCTCAAGGGAGAACTAGGAGGTTTACCTGGTTTTCCAATTGGAATTATCTTGGCAGTTTTCCATACATGAGGAAAATAACTGATTTTTAAACAATTATTATAAAGCAGTGTAATAAATTCAAGTGCACTTGCCGGTAAATTTTTTAGACAAATATTAGGTATTTTGTCTAATCCAGGTGATTTTTTGTTTTTGAGTGACTTTATTATAAATTTAACTTCTATTGTTGAAAAAGGGGGGTCAGACGCGTGGTTGGAATCAGTAGCAAGTTCAATGAGCGAATTTTGCACTAACTCAGTGGTAGTGCTACTGGAGAAGGTTTCAGTAATGTGATGTTTAGACTCAAATATGTTACAGAGACAGTTTGCTTTATCTAAGCTGGTGGTGTAGACCTTATCTTCATGATTGAAACAGGGAATATATGGCTTTTTGTTCTTTATTATTTTAGTGAGCTTCCAGAAGGGCTTTGAGTTATAGCCGAGCTTAGACAACTTTTCGCCCCAAATGATATTGTTATGATTAAACATTTCCTGCTTTATCATTCTATTTAAGTGGTTTATTCTAGCTTTGTAAATTGGCAGTCTGGTTCTGATCCATTGTCTCTGAACAGCATTTCTGGTTACAATGATATCTGTTATTCTAGTTGGAAGTTTTCGGGTTTGTAGCTTGACTTGTTTTCTAGGGGTGCAGCGCTCTATTGCCTGTGTTATTTTTTGTGTAATGATATTGGTCATACTGTCGATTATTTCTCTATTTGGGGCGATGATTCTAAAAGCATTTAGGTCAGGTTTGATTGTTTCAGAAAGAGTACGTTTAAACTTTTGCCAGTTGGACCTAGAATATTGAAGATAAGTCTCAACAAAGTCGGCATTCGTATCGATAGCTAATTTGCAGATAATTGGCAAATGATCAGAAGAGAGGTCATTGATTACTTTGGGATGGGAGAGCTTTCTGGGTTGATTTGTCAGAAAAAGATCAAGAATGGATGGCTTTCCTTTGTAACTTGGAGGTATGTAAGTAGGATCACTGGGGTGGAGTAAAGAGAATTTTCCCAATGTAGAGAGGTCATAAAGGGTATTGCCAAAAGAGTTTGCTCGTGAGCAGTTCCAATGTCTGCTTCTGCAGTTTAGATCCCCTTCTACAATAAAGTTGCCATTTATACGAGAAAACTTTAATAGATCGGCTTTAAACATATCTTTTGCATGTTTAGTTACATTTTGACTGTTGCATTGGCTGATTTGGCACTTGGCTGATATGCCAGGAAAATATGCTGCATAAATTTGAATAGATATTTGGGAGTTAAGACAAACCTTGATTCCAATATTTTCAATTACATGCGTAGCAACGCTCTGAATCTGAATGTGCTTAATCGATTTTTTAACTATGATTGCAACACCTCCACCTCTATTTGTTAAACGATCGTTTCTATAGACTAAGTAATTAGGAATAAGGAATCTGTTATTTTGAGTCAGCCATGTTTCGCTGACAAGACATATATGAATCTGGTTTCGAATTTAAGAATTCAATTAATTCTAAACGTTTATAGGAAACGGCACGTGCATTCCATGCCATAATATTGAGAAAGTTGAGCGAACTATTTATACACATATTTTAACGCTAACTCGGTAATAATATTGAATTGATCATGTTTAGTTTTGCAGCCTTTAAGTTTGCTAATGAGTTCTCTTGTGAGGGAGGTGATTTCTTCGAGAGTAAAAAGATCAGGATTTGTTGGTGCATTTAGCCCATTCGTGATGACCCGGCTATAACTTAGAGATGCAGTTGAAGGCTTAGTGATTGGAATGGCATTTGCTCTTGTCATTAAGGGGTGGGCATAGTTGCTTCTTTTATTATCATTGTTGATTTTACCATGTTTCGATCTGTTCACCAAAAGCGACTGGTAGGAAAGTCGACAAGGACAGTTGGCATCAGTTGAGGGATGGTTTCCTTTGCAATTTGCACACGATACAGCCGTCTTGTTTGAACATTCAGAGGTTAGATGATTTTTAGCGCAGTGCGCGCAAGATGTTTTAATTTCGCATTGTTTGGCTCCGTGACCATAGAGTTGGCAATTGTAGCACTGCGTCAATTTGTTATGGATTTTGGTTTTGTATTCCCAACGTACTTTGGTGTGGTTTACGTGGGAGTAGTCATCCCGCAGTTGTTTAATAGTTACGCTCTTGGGAGAGAAGTAAACAATATACAGAATAAGGTTATATCCATTCCTTGTAGTTTTTTCAATCAGTTTTACATCAGTACAGCTGAGACCAAGATTAAGAAGCATGCCTTTGACATCTTTACATGGTTGTTTGTCCAGTCCAGAGAGAACTGCCTTGTAAGGCCTGGAATTTCTAGTCTCGTAGGAAAAGAATTCACACTTGTTCTCCCTCAGTTTAATGCATGTCTTTAAGAAGTCATCTTCAGATTTTAAGTATATTTTATGTCCGATTGAAATTGTTTTTATATTCGCTGATTACATTTTTCGCAAGAAGATCATGAACAAACTCCGATGTTTGTTTAATTAAAGTTATTGGTGGCATTTTAACAGCAACTCCAGACTCAGGCTCATCATCGATGGCGTTTGTGGTGTTAACATCCTCTATAGTCTGTAGTGGACGAAAGTAGTTTTTGTAATTGTTACCAGAACTGTTGTTCGGTGCATTGTCTTTAGCACGAGGCATCTTGCAGTTGGCAGGTGCAGTAGCACCGCCAGGCGACAATTTACGTCGTTTTATGATTGTTGTTTTGTCGTTGCTATGCAAGAAAACAGATAAGGCGAGCTATTTTTAGCCAAAGCACCGTTCGTTTTGTAGAAGTGAGAGAATAGATAATCAGATGACTACGATTTTATGTCGACCGCACACGTTGAGTGTAAGCAAGAGACTGATGGCTTTATTTGCAACTGAACTTATATTAAATTGATTTTGTGAAATGTGGAGCCGGTATCCAAAATATAGAAATTGTATTTTATATTAAAAAAGCTAAATGTGAATAAATTTGATGACTGTAGCTAAATTGATGTAAAAGATATGCTTAAAAACGGAATCTCGATAATCTCGAGTTCAAACATAAGGACAGACGAACGGACGGTCTTCATATTAATTGAGGTACAGACCCTTAACAGGAACAGAGTATCACACAGTCGGTGGCGCCCGACTGCAACGTTACTTGTTTACTGTTGCATTCATATCTTTCTGTATGTATGTAAAAACGCAAACTCGAACAAAGGTTTGGGGGATCTCGCAGTCGGGCAGTCCCGACTAGAGCGTTCTTACTTGTATTTTTACTGAAAGGGAAATGCGACTCGAAATAACTCATGAAGTGTATATATTATTGATCAGGATCAACATGTGAAATTATGTAGCCGTCGGTCTGTCCGAAAAAAATTAATTCATCTATAGTATATATATATATTATAGATTCTATAAATTGGGACCTGTTGCTCGGGAAGTTTTGTGGCGGCAAGTTTGCTAGGTCAGACTGCCTAATATTTTATGTATGACATTCGTTTTAAGATCGAAAAATTGCATAAAGTTTCGAATAATTGGATTTCGCTTCGAAATTTTTTGGCATACAGTCAAGTAAGTTAAGCAAGCTCGAGCTCTTCCCGGCATATTATAGTCACGTCTTCTTGTCCCCCGTTTACTTTCAAATAATTAAAGTCTTTAAATACGCAATTAAAACATTGTGTGTCACTATTAAGTAAGTAAGCCATGCTTATAGTTACTAGTTTAGTGAGCTAAAATGAAAATCGTAATAAATTTTGTTAGACATTTGCAAAAACTTTTGACCAACATAAGTAAGTCCAGCCTGTTCACTCAACTGGCTTCAGTTAAAACTGCCAATTCATGCAGCCAGGTTGATAATCCAAGCACTTATGGCAACTCCTATCCATGTGGCTTGTCTTCAATCAAATCGACAGGCTGACGGTCCACCAAAATGTAACTCCCGTCTTTTCAAAAGCCATCAGCTTTTTGTTTTTTTTTTTTTAAGGGTGAGAGTGTGTAAATTGTCACATTGATGGTAAACGATAGTAAAAAATCATCGTTTATTTCAGCGCTTGGGAAAAAATGTAAAAAGGCATAACCAACAATACAGAGGAATCTGAGCAAAAGACATAAAATTGCTGTGATGGTGATGGTGTCCTGGCCTAGGAGTTGAACTTGAAAGCCAAGCTGCCGGTTCAGTTTACCAAATAACGTCTGATGTGCGGTCCTCCTCGCCTGTGTTATGTTTAATTGAATGAAATTTCATTACTTCTCGCCGTTTTCACCTCATTTCTCTCGCCAGCTGCATTTGCAATGTTGCTGTTGGAATCTGGCCTAGCGGAAATTGAAGCATTATTGTGATTCACTGATTTTGGTCTTTTGCTCCATACACCTTGTACTCAGTTGGCCGTTGAACGGGTAGAGCCACCTTGCCCAACGCTGGCTTGTTGATTTTGGCATTTCAATTGGTTTTTGTGTGTTGGGCGATTCGATCAGCTTATTAAGTGCACACACACTGACCCACACATCCCACCCACACACACAGCAGCATTTAGTTGTCCATTCAATTGCTTTGCCGTTCGCTATGAGGTGCGAAACAAATTTGCGCTGAAATTAGTTTTCTTTCTCTGCCGAAATTGATGTTGCAACCCTAAATGCGAGTGCATGTTGCATGTGAAGCGGAAAGCTACGTTCGACCCAATGGCCAATTCAGCAGTTTCGCAGCATTTTTTTTTGTACCCAGCAGCATTTTAATGAGCCGCACATGACCAACCGACCAACATCGACTGGGTGTTGGCCTCGTTAAGCATTTCATGCGCTTCTCAGCTTGGTCACTGGACCTGCAACGAGCAACAAGGCGTGTGGCATGAATCCCTCTGTGATTAGAGTGGCATGCGTTTGGGGATTTGACGGCTGGCAATAAAGCTGAAATCGGAGGAATCGGATCTTCAATGAGTAAAATTAAAGCATACCACAATGTATATAGTTGTCACATATTGAGTTTGATTCAGTATTATCATCTTCAGGGCTAAAATGTGTATGCACTTAGTACAGATAAGCTTTGTCAATATATGAATAGGGAACCCACATTGACTGCCCCGTTTTCAGGTTGGCTCAGTTTCAGGTAGATTGTCCACCTCAACCTCAATAATGCATATGAAACCTGTCATTAATGAAGACATTCCTGATGATAGCGCTACGGCAGCTGTAATCCACACACAGAGTGAGGCAAGGCACAATAATGCAGAGAAACTGAGAGCCCCATAACGCAGCCTTCCAGATAGATTTATCCATGCTTCCACCATTCGGGGGAAATAAAGGAAACGGAAGCAAGTGAGCACACTTAAGTGAAGCGCGTAATCTGAGCCACACAACAAATGCCTCAGTAAAAGAAAGAGAGCTGGGTGTGAAGGACTAAAGGAGAGAAGCAAGCATGGAAAACGTTAAGAAAATAGGATCAACGGCAGCTTTGCACGTTTGACGAAACCAAATACAGGCGACCAAGAACAGGACTTGCATGCAGAAACCATACCAGGGATGGGGACATCTGCTGCTGACCAAAGAGCAAGTGAAAGGTTCTCAAATGCTAAGATGCTCGCTTTTGTCTCATAGACAGGACCAAGAGTTGGGCGGAGGGTTGTAAACAACGCATGTGACAACGTTAAACTAGAAATCATTGCACGGTCACGTGTCAATCTTTATTGTGCCGGCACCAACCCAAGTAGAACCCACGTAACAGTAGGTGGAAGCAACTAGGGGTGGCTTTCCAAGTGAAACTGTCAAAGCGCATTAGACTTTTGCATTCCGAGTGAAAAGCTTTCGGTCTCAGCAGCCAGCTATCTTCCTTTCACTTTAACTCAAAACTTAGTTTCCTGCGTATAATGAGGACAGTTGAATAAACTAATATAATACTGAAATCTGACTTAGTTGCGAATGGCGAAAGTGCCTCTGCGACCCTGTTGGGCATTAAATTACTGGACTTAAGTGTTTGCATTTTGCTGAATGGGTCATCAGGTGGTTGGTTACCTTAACTACGCTTAGTTCAGCGTTAACAATACTTTGGTGAACTCAGCCAGGAAATAGCTGCATTTCAGATAGCTATGCTTGAGCTCGTTTAATCTTTCAGTTTGAAAACTTTACTACTGGGCATAAGAAGCAATGCTGCCTCAAAACTATTCGAATCTATTACAACTACTGAAACTATCAAAAAAGGTCAACTGTCCAAGTGTAATCCCAGCGTCAAATGATATTCCTGACAGACAAAGGAAGGCAAGCCCGAAACGAGGCAATAAACGGTTCATGTGATTGTGTAGTAAGGTCTTTAATGTTTCAAAGCTCACATTTTGGCCTTGAGCCTCTGTAGAGACAGCATAAAGGGGCAGCACTTTCTATTGGTGCAATTAAGAGCCACCCACACGAGGAGATGAGCACCACCCTCTTAATATGTGTTTAAAAATTTGGTCACTTTAAAAACCGAAGGGACTAAAGACGAAAATATCCCAACTCACATGTCTAATTAACCAGCTATGGGAAAGAGAGTGAGGCAAAGGGTTACGAGCGTCCTGCTCCGCCATATTTCACATGTGAAGTTTCCGCTGCGCAACTTGTTGGCGGACCTTTTTTCTGACTCACTGGCCACAAAGCTCGACTACGCCAGATCAGGGCCAATGCCAGGGCCAAAGGCCAGACGCCGCACCTTGTTAGAGCGAATAAACTCTCTAAGACCGCCTGCCCGGCTGCCCGGCTGCCCGGCTGCCCGATTGCCTGGCTGGCCTGCATGCCACCCGGTGAATCAGTCAACCCTTAAATTGGTACGCAATGTCAGCGATGAATTATCTGCAACCTGCTAAACAACCAAGCCAGGCGGGTGGTAGCTGGAGCAGCCCCCTGGCTACGAGCTACGGCCGAGCTGACGACTGGGGCGATGGCTGCTCGTTGAGCTTTTGTCAAATGTCGGCCGATGTCAAAGCAACGCGCGTCGTGGCCATAAATCACGGACGGTCCAGCGAATGTCCAAACGGCAAAACGGGGCTAGGGGTCAGACCATGCAGATTGAAGCTACAACTTTTGTACATTTTTAAGTTAGCTGATGTGAAGGGTGTACAACTTTAAGGTCCAATATACATATATTTAAATTTGTGAATAGTGGAAACACATCGGAGGCGACAACTACGACACCAAAGTTATAATCTAGATCAGGATATAAAGATTAGACAAAATTGCTTTGGTTCCGTGTCTATGCAAACTAGTTGAAGATTTCTTCGCATCTGGTTGTGAATAGGGTATCTTTGACTGGGTCTCGATTGTTCCCATTTGCTGTACAATTATTATCAGACTTGCGTTTCGTGGTTTCCCAGACTCAACTCAAGTGTAAAATTAAAACTCGAGCAATGAAAAATCATCAACGTCAGCCCCATACACTCTTCGAGGGACGAATACGCAGGCATCCCCACAGCCCCACAGTGCGTTTTATGAAAGGAAGAAAAAAAAGAAGTAATAAAAACAGTAGCAATCATTTTTAAGGGGATGCTGACAATGCGTCTGAGTATTAAAAATATGAGCCGCAGAAACGCCCAACGATCAAAGGCAGTCGAACTGCGGGTTCATAAAAGCGGCTGGAGGAGGTGGAACTTTCTCAGCCACTCTGACGATGACGACAGACCTTGCGTAGGATGGGAGGTGACAATGACAATGCCAATGACGACATTGAAACCGGAAAATAGCTGCGGGTCTATGGCAATTTATACGCCTGAATTCCCATCGCCCTCAATGCTTTTTTGGGACTAAAAAATAAAAAGAATCCATGTATAATTGAGACGATTAGTGAGAGACACGCATGCATACGCACCACGCTACAAATCGGAGAAATTAGAAAATTCAAACTTTGACATGAACGAATCATGTTATTTATAACATTTGAACAATCATATTGGATTCCAAGTGTTAGGCATTTGACTCTGTGATCTCCGTCAAGGGTCTGTCTGTCATTGACATATTGAGCGTTATCAAGGAAATATTAACATTGACAAGTGCCTCAAGTTTGGTCATCGTCACAGGCAAGGGCGGTTTCTTTTTGCCAAATATCTGCTAAATTTTCCTCATCGAACTTGACTTTTGCTACTTCGGCTATAAATATTGGACTAACTTGACTATCAAATCTAGAATAGCTTCACATACAATTATAACTTAGCAAATTGAGAAACAAATATTAAAGCAGCAACTTAATTTGTATCTCCACTTTATCGAAAGACTCGTCCACAAATGTCCATAGCACGAAAATCGCGACTTTCGAAATGACATAAAAATATTTTCAAAAAAAAAATGGCTGGAAAGAAACGCAAAGTTCTTGCTATTGCCATTTCCTTTGCCGTTGCCGTTGCTGCTTCTGTTGCTGTTGCCGTTGCCATCGTTGTCGTCGAGAACGATATTACAAAATCCATTAAAATTCTATTTCCTGCCATCAAACTGCCCAAAGTTAAATAAAGCGCGGCAAACGCTCGTCGACCTTATAAACCGAGAACGCGAACCAGGACTGAAACCGAAAAGTACATAATAATAATAAACGACGGCAACCAAACAAACAAGCGGCAAACTTTTTTGAGGCGCTAGCCAAACTCAAATTCGAGCCAACATTCAAAAACTGCCGCTGACAAATGCGACGGGGACGAGCGTTCCCCTTGCTGCAAAGCATCGGGACGAACTTGAGCATAACTTGGGAAATGTTGGGCCACTCGAAAGTGCAGCCGAACGTTGACTGCATTTAAAGGCAACTTAAAGCCTCTGTTCAAAACAAGCAACTAAAAGCAGTCTAGTCTGTAGTCCTGACTATGAGAATACCCTGAACCCGAAGTACATGTATCGAAACAGCACTCTATGCAATCATTTACAGAAATGATCAACAAGAAACCAAAACTTTGCCTGTTATAATGCTTAAGAATCCCAATTCCATAATGGCTTTATGTTAGTATTAAGAAAATGTGAGCATGTTTTAACCAAAAATAGAACAAGCGCCTTTAGATTCCACTCACGCACAGCTGAACAGAATGATAGACACTTCTGCTGCTTGAAGAACAGATACATTTTCATTGGTCAGAGACTAATTTTACATATAAAAGATATTGATCAATTACATAATATCTTATTTTCCCACTCGATGTTAGTGCAATAGTCTTTAGGTTTAAAATTGGTAAGAATATTGATTGACTTCCATCGTTTTTTCATTTTGCAGTCTGAGCTTTAAATATATTGCTTTGTGTGTACCAAAAGTATGCTAAAGACACATCTTACAAATATGAAGTGATCGTAGCATGGTTTTATATAATTCGAATGTTTGTCATCGGTAAAGAGTTCCCGTAATGAATACCTCTGCTCGTCATTAAAAAATAGTGTGTGATTGACTGCATGAATGCATGTGATATTTTTTTTTGTTTTCAATGATTATTCAAATACAATCTTTTGGAGTTATCTGCCTAGCATGAGTCAGGTGAGAGTATCTCCTAGTCGGCTACTCCCAAGTAGAGTACCCTTTAATCGGTTTATACTGAATTTGGATCCTACAAGAGCCCGTAGCAGCACTTTTCTCCCTCAAACAGCAATAGCTATTCCTTCACTTCATCATGGTCTCCATGCCGCATTAAAGTGGTATAAGCATAGCTAATAAGGTTGCAAGTGGTAGTTGCAGCATCCTCATCTCGATCGTCTGGCTGAAGTTGGCATATTCAGCAATCTCTTGGCAGGTCTGCTATTATGCGTTATTATGAAATGCAGCGTTGGCGACGTAATTACTTATTAATCCCAATGTAAATCGTGGAAACTGAAACGTTGCCCTCTGCCGTTGTTGCTGATGGTGCTCGTAGTTGTTATTGTGCCTGTCCAAGCATCAATAAATGTTGTACAATACCAAACAGCAAGCCAAACAGAAACATCAGCTACAGTAATCCCTCCGCCAACAAGAAAAACAACAACTTTCGACATTTGTGCTCAGTAAGCAGAGCAACGGCAAAAGCTTCGGAAAAATAAAAAAAAAAAACAGTTTAGACATAATGAAAACAGCTTAGCTTGGTCAAAATGAGTTGGCATTGCATACACTCTTATTCCTTGAACTCCCCGACCTCCAGTTTTCCCACTTTAGTTTTCATTATTTACATAATGTATGCTGTGAATCTAGCAAATTTATTTAGAATGACCATCAATTTTTTTTATATTTTGGAGATTGGGAGCCTTACTTACATACAAAAATAAGTAACCAAAATAAATAATCGAAATTCGAAATTACTTAGTTAGTTGTCTTACAACAAAAGACTAATACTTGCACACTTGAAAAGCTTTTAATTTACTTAAGGAAGCGGATCGAGTAGTAAGTGTGATACGAAGAGTTGTTTTCCTTACACTCTCCAAACTAAACCTCTCCTTTAAGGAGTCCAGGAGGTGGTCTATGTTTAGAACTTCACCACATGATGAGCATATTTCACTTAGTAGATAATCTTGCGTATCCTATGTATAGGAAGTTTCCACAAGTTCTCCCTACAGACAGAAAGCATCGAAGCATAAAAGAGAGCATGTACTAGCAGCCAATTCGTCGTTTAGTTTTTTAATTTCGTAACTATACCACTTTTTCCATATACATAAATTGTTAATAAAATCTGGATAAGGGTATCTACAAGGTTCCATTCTTCTTGACCATCTGTACGATTTGACGAATGTATTGCTCAAATTGATATAGCTTTATTGACTTGATTGGTCATGCTCATTTTTTACATAGTAAATTCTCACAAAATAGTCACTCTTCCTTTATCTTGTTTCTATAAATTTTACCTGCTCATTTGCCGACTGGCTCATTAAGCGCAGCTTTCTCAGTGTCCAAAGCAGAAGCTACTCTAAAGATGGAATAAAATTGTTGTTGCCATTGAATTAAACATGCAGCAATAGCCAGCCGACAAGTTTAACCCCAAGCTGAGGGAAAGTACAAGGAAACAAATTGCGTTAGGCAGCAACTATAAGATGTCTGGGCAAGATTTTTGGGAACAACTAAATGACACTTAATTTTTGCTAAAAGAAAGAAGACAACTTCAACAACAGGATGCCAGACGAAGTCTAGTGAAGCGAACAGTCCGACCGACACCTGTTCATTGCTTTCACGTTTAAAAATCCCTGATGTTTGTGTATGTCTGTGTGGGTGTGTAAGTGTTTATTCATTGGGGCTGCTGTCTCGCTGCGTAATTTGTCGCCCAAGTAATTAGTGAGATTTAAATTGCTTCTCTCTGCTGTCGTTCTCCACCATACTTAACGGTAAGGCAACACTTCGACTTATATTAAATGCATTAAGTGCTTGTCGCTTCCAACTTTTAGCTAGGCTAGGCGTGCCAATTAGTTCTCATAGCTAGGTATAATGTTCCCTCTCAGTCTCTGTTTTCATTGCTTCGAATCTATAACTATATACAGCAAAACATATGTACCTCTATGCGTTGCAATACATTTTTCCTTCGCCCTATAAGAGAAAGAGCTGGGTGTGGCCTGTTGTCTGTTTCAACGAAAGCACGTTGAAATAGATCAAATTGGATTGTAATTATAATTAGTTCTGAACTTCTTTGGCAAAGATTATATACCCTTGCTTAGTAATTGAATTATTACTAATAGAAACATGGTTTCCGTCCCGATCACTTTGAGTATAATTTTCATACAGATTCCCTGTATTGTGAAGACAATAATAAGCGTATTGGAAGCTACTACATTTGTATATGATTACTAATTTTGTTCAATATGAATACATAATAAATCGAAACTGTACAACCAATTAATTTTTTTTTATCGGAACACGCACACATCTTCAAGGTTATGACTACTATGGGATGTGTATAAGTTACAGAACGGCTGGAGGAGTTTAATAGCAAGATCAACTACAAATGAAGAACTCGCCGCGATTACAATAGTATTATAACATTTTGCACCAGTATATAGCTGGAAATTCGATCTGATCATGCTTTTGCAAAATATTTTGCCCGCCCATGTAAGTAGTGTGGCAGCCGTTTGAAAAGAAAAGAAATATACATAGATATTGTTGTTTTATTATTTATATTTTACAGTATCACACTTAACACCTTATGCCGTACAGAAACAAGAGGAACAATGTTAAGTGCGTACCAAATGAATAAGTGATTTTTGTTATAACAACATTTGCATTGGATCTGTTGATAACACTTTGGTTGCGGGATAATGTCTGTAGCAATATTCCTGTTCGTGGAATTTTCGGCGGAAATAGTCATTGGAATATCATATGAGGTGAGGTAATGGCCGGCTGTCGCCTACTCGCCAGTTCACTATGATATTTGGGTGAGCCCAGTAAATAACGCTTCACGAGTGGATGCAAACATTGT
Organism: Drosophila gaucha; assembly: GCA_035045545.1. Classification (NCBI taxonomy): domain Eukaryota; kingdom Metazoa; phylum Arthropoda; class Insecta; order Diptera; family Drosophilidae; genus Drosophila; species Drosophila gaucha. Next base: position 1,037,676 of record JAWNOY010000435.1, read on the forward strand.
CTTGGGATATATACACTGCATTGCACTTGAATAGGGACAAGAATTTGAATATATTCTGTTGTTTATTTCTCTTAATCTACTGTTGCTATTGTCATACAGTTTTCTGTTTAATGACCAATAGAGTATTGGCAAGTTATGGAAAACAAGTAAGAAAGCTCTAGTCGGGTCTGCACGACTAAGAGATCCCCTGAACCAAGTCCGAGATGATGTTTTAAAGACCTAGCTTACATCTTTTATCTATACATATTACCTCTGCGCGCATATACACATGCACACATATACACAGGCACGCATATACACATGCACACATATACACATGCACACATTTGTATACACATCAGTGATGCTAACTTTTGTTGAGCAAAAAAAGCTTGATCAAGGAAAAATATACCCAAAATGAAGCGAAGTTTTCGGAGAAAAAAGCTGGGAAAAAAGCTTAATTTTCGAAGCAAATTTTTTATGATTTGTAGGAAAATGTATTGAATTCCTCAATTTCTCTGCAAAATTTTTCTTAATAAAAAAACAAGTAAGAACGTTGCAGTCGGGCGCCACCGACTGCGTCAGACTCTGTTCCTGTTAAAGGTGTGCAGGCTCAATAAATATGTAGACCGTCCGTCCGTCTTTCCGTATGTTTGAATGCGAGATTATTGAGATTCCTTTTTTGAGCATGTCTTTTAAATCAATTTAGCTACAGTCATGAAATTTTACATATAGCTTTTTTAAAATAAAATACTATTTTGGTTTTTTTTTATATATTTTGGATACTGGCTCCACATTTCACAAAATCACTTTAATATAAGTTCAGTTGCAAATAAAGCCACATTTACATTTTTTTTTAATTTCTTAGGTAAAACCGTATTTTAAATAAAATATAAGGATTTATGCAGAAAGTTTTATCAAAATCCATTAAGTAACATAGAAGTTATAAAAAAATAAAAAAAAAACATTTTAATAAATGATAATATCACGCGGCAGCGATGGCATGCCACCGACTCTACCCACTACACCACGGCGTCTCTTGCACCAAATTGAGTTTGGTGTGTTGATTTGGTTAAACAGACTTGCCCCAGTTAGGTCAACTAGAATTTGTTTTAATAAATATAAGGATTTATGCTGAAAATTTTATCAAATCCATTAAATAACATAGAAGTTATAAAAAAAATAAAAAACAAGTAAGAAAGCTCTAGTCGGGTCTGCCCGACTACGAGATCCCCTGAACCAAGTCCGAGGCAGTGTTTTAAACAATCTAGCTTATATCTTTTACCGGTACATATTACCCTCTGCGTGCACCCACACACGCACACATATACATACACAAGCACGCGCGCCGCTTACTGCGTAGATGATTTAGCGGCTACGCTTGGGCTGCATTCTATGCAGCATTATGAGAAATTCATTGTTAAATAACTTCGGTTCTAGATCTACTTTCTTAATGAAATTTTCAGGACATAATATTGACATCTAGAGGTGTATATATACGAAATCCCAACTCCCTAGTATTTGAAATACGTTTTTTCCACTTATGGGGCTAATGGGGAGAGGTATCCAAAATTTAATAAGTTTATTATCTGTATTTACATCACAGCAACCTACATAGTCAATTTGGCGTCTCTAGGTATTATGGTCTAAAAGTTATAGCTTAAAAACAAAGTCAAAATATCGATTGTTATCGATAATAAGGAAATAGGATGAGTTATCGAAAAAAAAAATAAACTTGTACTGCGTATGGTATACAAGAATATATATCTAAAATCTCAAATCTCTAGCTTTTGTGGTTTACGAGATCACTGCGTTCATACGGACGGACAGACGGACAGACGGACAGACGGACAGACGGACAGACGGACGGACGGACAGACGGACAGACGGACATGGCTAGATCGACTCAGCTCGTCGTCCTGATCAAGAATATATATACTTTATGGGGTCTGCCACGCCTCCTTCTGCCTGTTACATACATTGTCACAAAACCATTATACCCTGAATTCCCATTTTCAATGGGTTCAGGGTATAAAAACAAGTAAGAAAGCTCTAGTCGGGTCTCAGCCCGACTACGAGATCCCCTGAACCAAGTCCGAGCTGTTGTTTTAAACAACTTAGCTTACATCATTTATCTATACATATTACCGCTGCGCGCATATACACATGCACACATTTGTATACACAAGCACACATATACCATGCACACAGAAGCACGCGCGCCGATTACTGTGTAGTTCATTTGAATGTATGTGTGCACACGTACAGGCTGCTGCCGCGTGCTTATACAATGTTTCCTTTAATAACTTCTGTATTACTTAACGGATTTGAATGCAATTTTCTGCATTGAATGCTATTAATTTATTAAAAATACGGTTTTCACTAAAAAATTTGAAAAAATTAAATTGTGGCTTTGATAATTTTTTTTTTTAATAAATTTTTTTTGTGAAATGTGGAGCCGGTATCCAAAATATGAAAAAATAGAAAATGTATTTTATTTATAAAAAGCTAAAAGCAAAATTTGGTAGCTGTAGATAAAAATATGTAAAAGATATGGTCAAAAAACTGAATCTTGATAACGTTTTAAATCGATAACATTGAAACGGAAAAATTTATCGAATATCTAAAACAAACTCGATATTTTCGCTGTATACACGGACCATCATGCAAAATTTGAAGTCTCTAGCTCTTATAGGTTCTGAGATCGACGCGTTCATACATACGGACAGACGGACAGACGGACAGACGGACAGACGGACAGACGGACAGACGGACGGACGGACGGACAGACAGACGGACAGGGCTAAATCGACTCAGCTCGTCACCCTGATCAAGAATATATATACTTTGTGGGGTCTGCCACGCCTCCTTCTGCCTGTTACATACTTTTTGCAAAACCATTATACCCTGATTTCCCATTTTCAATGGGTTCAGGGTATAAAAACATTTTATTAAATGATAATATCACGCGTCAGCGCTGGGAATCGAACCTGGGTCACGCGCTTCGCATGCCACCGACTCTACCCACAACACCACGGCGTCTCTTGCACGACTATGTGCCAAACTGAGTTTGGAAGTGTTTTGATTTGGTTAAACAGACTTGCGTTGTGGTAGCGAAGACCCTGCTTCAATCCCCAGTTAGGTCAACTAGAATTTGTTTTACGGAGGCTTACATTATGATTATTATTATTTTTTTTTTCGTAAATTTAAATTTCATGAACAGTAACCCACATGTCAAATTTGGATGCTCTACGTCTAAGACTGTATGAGATACAGTTTTACCCTATTTGCCACGCCCCAAATGGGCGTAGCTATATATAACATACATTTTTGGGTAGAGGTAGGATACTAGTATATATATTCCAAGTCCCAACTCTCTGACGGAAATATTGCCGAAATTATCACGGTTTTAGTAAAAGATATAGTAATTCCCGATTTGCCACGCCCCCAGAAGACGTGGATACATAACTTTTAACTTATCTTAAGAAGAGGTCAACAGTATCCCACATGCAAAATTTGGACGCTCTAGCTCCAAAACTGTAGGAGATACAGTTTTATCCGATTTGCCACGCCCTTAATGGGCGTAAATATCTATAATATATATTTTTGATTCCGAGTGATCTACTTGCACATGTATTTCAAATTTCAAGTCTCTAGCTCTTATAACGCTCAAAATATAATAGGATTTATACAAATCGCTATATATATATTCCCGATTTGGCACGCCCCTAGGGGGCGTGGGTATATAACTTTTTAATTTAACTTAAGGGAAGGTCACCAGTAACCCACATGCCAAATTTGGATGGTCTAGCTTCAAAACTGTAGAAGATATAGTTTTATCCGATTTGCCACTCCCACAATGGGCGTAGTTATATAAACTATATATTAAAACGTCCGCGTGGTGTACACGAATATATATTCTAAATCCCATTTCTTAGACTTCAATATTGACGAAAATAACAGCGTTTTAGTCTTAATAGATTTAGCATTTCCCGATTTGCCACGCCCCCTGTGGGCGTATCGGAAAAATACTCAAACTTGATCTGACGCGGATACACACGAGTATATATTCCAAATTAAAAGTCTCTAGCTTCTATAGTGTCCAAATGCTGCGCGTTCATACAGACAGACGGACAGACGGACAGTCGGACAGACGGACAGACAGCAAGACGGACATTGCACAAATCCAATAGACTCTTTTTCCCTTTGGGAACAGAGTCTTAAAATGTCTTCAATAATGCAGTCATATTTTTACTTACCATAAAAATTTGTATTGATATTTTTACCATTTTGTATGCAATTTTATAAGAAATCATGCAAATATTAAGTCAAATTAAAAACAGCTAAATCGGGTTTTAAAAAGCTATATTTCCCGCTATCCGCTGTTTATAAAAGCCCGATTTGACGGGAAAAAAGTGGTATCCAAAATATGAAAAAATAGAAAATGTATTTTACAGTTTTTTTGATTTGCCACGCCCCCAACTAGTGGATATATATAATTTTTGGCAATCTATTAAGCAGGGCAACAGTAACCTATATAAAATTTTGATGGTGTACCTATAAGACTTTGGAAGATATAGTTTTCTCCGATTTGCCACTCCCCAAAGAGGCGGATATATGTCATTTTTCATAATTTTGTCGAAACGGTGAAGCCTATCGTTTTTGTCAATTTTTGAGACTCTAGGTGTAAAATTGTAGAAGATATAGTTTTTTCCGATTTGCCACGCCCCCAATGGGCGTAGATAAATATGCTATATCTTTTTTTAGGGGTGGTTGATATAAATATATGTTTTAAGTTTCAAGCCTCTGGCTCTAACATCATCCAAAATATTGTAGGATTTATGTTAAGCACTATACAGACTTTCCCGATTTGCCACGCCCCAAGTAGGTGTGGATATATAATTTTTTGATCAATCTGAAGGGAAGGTCAAATGTATATACCTTTTTAATTTTTCTAGCTCTAAAACTGTAGAAGATATAGCTTTACCCGATTTGCCACGCCCCCAACAGTCGTAGCTATATATGCTATATCTTTTTGTATGGGTTTTCACGAGTATATATTCCAAATTTCAAGTTTAAGATTTCAATAGCGCCGAAGTTATCCCTCTAAAACATTTCTTAAAACCTATCTGTCCTATGGGAGCACAGGGTATAGTCCTCCGATCCGGATGATTCCGAGATATACAATGCCTGCAGCAGATTGGAGCCTATATGCAACATTTCAGCTCTGTAGCTCCAATAGCCTCCGAGGAGATTGCAGACAGACAGACAGACAGACGGACAGACGGACATGGCTATATCAACTCAGCTCGTATTGCTGATCAAGAATATATATACTTTATATGATCGGAAATGCTTCCTTGTCTGCGTTGCAAACTTCTGACCAAAATTAATATACCATTTTTGAAAGGGTATAAGAATATGATATATATCCGCTTTTTTGGGGTGTGGCAAGTCGGAATACACTATATAATCCAAAGTTTAATAGATAGAGCCCTAAAATTTTACGTATAGATTACTGTTGCCCAACCGAGTAGATTGATTAAAAATTATATATATCTGCATTATTGGGGCGGGGCCAGTCGGTAAAATGTATATATTCTATAAATTTACATCTAGAGATTCAAAATTTTCTAATACATCAAACTTGAACTCTTCATGGCAAACCAGAAAAAACTATATATGTATATATATCCTCAACAATTGCAAGGGTATAACCAAACGAAGTAAGCCTGGCCTTCTAGTTATTAGTCATGATTGCAGATATTTTATTAAACTTAAAAATATATAATTGAAACAAGCGAAATTGGTTTACACCTTTAAATAAGTCACATTTAATTTTAATCTTGACCATGGTGGTGTGGTTAGGACTGACTGTCTACAAAAGAAACAACCCCACGGGGGAAAGCAAGAAAAATTGGCATTCTTTCGAGCTAGCTTGCTAGTAATCAAGCGTGCACACAACTGTTTGTTGATCAGAGCTGATTTGTATAGCGCTGTGTAAATGTAATTATGATCAAACATTTTGTTAGCTATCCATATGAGAGTCACCCTCACAATGTACATATATATTTCAGTCCAAATTGCGACGCGTGTCGATAGGTAAATATACCCATGCAATCAAAATATTTCGAACATGTGTGTGTTCCACTTGCTAGGCACTAGAGAAGCCATCAAGCCATCAAAATCACCATCAAAGCTTCTTAAATAATAAACTAAAATTAAATCTACTGAAAATCTGATTGCGTAACGCAGCATTTGAAAATCAAAGAAAGTGCATGCGACTGCAATTAACTATACCGATGGGAAATAGTTTTTTTAAGATTGTGTATTTCCAATTTGAAGTTAGTCTCTATCTTACTCTATCTTTGTATAGCCCTATAGCGGACCCCAAAGAGACGGTCTATATCATTTTTGTGTTGATCAGAAGCGGTCAATTGCTTAAGAGATTTATATATTTATTTTTCATATTTAATATCTAGATTCAATAGCAAAACTAAAATCTTGTCAATACATTTTTGTAGAAGCTTGTAACTCCAACAAATGCAACCAGATTCGGAACATTAGATGAGGGTAGAGACAAGTATATCATATATTTCATATCATATATTCCTATAGCCGTGCCGACAGATGGACAGACAGACTCCCATTGCATAAACCCTATAATCTCTCTTCAGTTTATTACTCATTTTTAAAGTCTTTAATCAATTGCACCGAAAATTCAGTTGCCACATCGATTGGCTTTAATCTGCTTATTTCAGTGCAGCTTTCAATATTTTCAACAATAACGAAACTATTAGCTGTTTGTAGGCCAAGTTAACTGACCGTTGGCTTCTCCACTCATTATTCAACAAGAACGACGATCTGCTAAATGAGTTGACATGCGCTGAAAAGGATGAAAGGTTATAAGTTGCATACATATTTAATAAGCTGACAGTAATGTGGATGGGAATCGACGTGCCAAATGGCCAAAAACAAAGTTGCAATCGGAGCCAAAACTGCAAGAGCACTGTGGAGCTGAAACAGTTCCGTCTGCCCGCTGCTATCTATCATTTCATCTATCTGTATGGCATGACTACGGGTCAGCATAGCTTCTGGCACAGCAGCTATACAGTTAGACATAAGTTAAACGCACTCAAGACATCCAATTACTCCGCTTGAGGAGCAACATGTCATTGGGTGAGTGTAGAGTCCTACAAATGATTTGGGGTCGTGGTGCGTGTCCAACGAGATGTTTCCACTGTTGAACTGTCATTGGCGAGATGGCACTGGTAATTCATTTTTTTTGGTTTTTTGCTCATAAACTTTGCTTACGTGACAAGCTAAGTTTATTTCTTAAGCTAAGCGGCGAGTTGTGTCTTTGCTGCGAGGCTGTAAAACTATTGGACGCCACCTCAAACTGTCAGGCTGAAGTTGTTAATATAAGCCACAGCTTTTAGTCGACTTTGGATACTTACTTTGACTTAGAACAAACTATTTCAATATGTCAGATATTTGGTAATGCAGCTAAACTAAACTGGTAAACTCGACTTATTTCGATTTAATATGCTCTACATATTACACATATTATATATTTATAGGTCAATCTTGCTGATCTTGTAAAAACTGTAAAACTATGATATATAAAACATTTTTTTTAGTTGCCACACCTGTTACATTTTTTAAGGATATTAGCAGTTTCGTATCAAATTATGATTATGTATTATATATTATTTTGATTATTATGTGATTATGGTTTCAAGTTAACAAGCTTCTTCTCAATAGAAACGATTCGCAAATGCATTTACTTCTTAATGCCTACATATGTACGTATATTTATACCGAAATACATACGTTTACATATTTATACAGACAAATAACCAATATACTGTCTTCATATTAGAAACGACTATGAAAGGTTATAGTTACCGTAGCTACAGTAGCCTGAGCTATTATTCTCTAAACAAGATTAATTAGTTATTATTTTAAGTCCGTTTGCTGCGATTCAAACAGAGTTTAATGACAGCAACTGATTCTTGATGGTACACAGCATTTCTCTCAATCCATCCTTGGCCCTTTGTTGACACACAGCTTGCTCCTTGGAGCGAAAGCACCTCGCACAGAGATACAAATAAAAAAAGCAGAAGAGAAAAGCGCTTAAACGTACGCACGCGTGTTACCTAGATTTGTTATGACATAAAATTATTACGAAAAATGGTTATTACCCCGTTTACATTTGAGTGAACGCATTTGTACGTGTTGACAATTTATAAGCTAAGATAATGCTACAGCTGCAGCAACGGGGAGCAAAATCGCCAACAATAATGCCTCAAGCAACTGGAGGAAAAATAAGCAAGAGTACTCTAATTCGCAGTGCCCGTCTGGAAGATACCCTATACATCTAAATAAATTTTTATTGCTCCCCATATTAACGATGAGATATTTCATGACTTATGGGGGTTTATACAATTTAAGCGACATTTTCATGCTATTGATGCGATATTCATATTCAAACTGGATATCTCAACCCTTTTAATTTTTAAGTATTGTTAAGAAAGACATTAATTGGTATTTATTTTTGGGAAATAGAATGAAATAATGGAGCTCATTATTTATTTGAAATTTGAAGCAAATGGATAGACGGACGGATATGGCTGGAACATACATACATATATCATCATTTCGATCCAGATTAAGAATCTTTCTGTCTAAAAACACATGAATATACCATGTCTAACCAATTTGAAGGTGTTCAGGTTATATGTATAAAAAGGAGCAAAAAATAAGTCATCATCATTGCGTGCCTTTAGCTTTGCTCTACTTTGCTATGTTTTGTTTCGCTGTCCTTTCTTTTTTTTTGCCATGACGATTTTATAAAATTCGCTTCGGCATTACAAGGGTTAGCCACACACTCGCACACCCACACACATACACGCTCACACATTTAAAGCGGGTGTGACAGTTGGTCTGTGCGTGTCACAGCTTGTCATTTCGGTTGGCACGCCTTCACCGCCTCCACATTGTCGTTGACATGTCGGAATTTTAAAATTCTTTTGTCGCATTTCGTTGGCATGCAAATTGTCAAAGTTTAAAGCCAACCGCCCATCGGTTTTCTTCGTTTTGCTCTCGATGCTTATTCCAGCAGCTGTTGCCACCGTTTATCTCCTAGCGATCCGCGATTCAATACTAATTTGGAATCCCAAACCGAATCTCAATCGCCCGCAACTAGCCGCCAATTTGTCACGCTGATTGTCACAATCAGTGGTATTTGCCTTTGACCAAAGCAAGCTTCATTGTTTGAAGTTTGTTCATTTTCTTTTCTGTTTCACTTAGCTTAGAGGTTGGTCAAATTTGGCAGCACTTGGATAAAAATATGTTCATGGACGAGCTCTAAGCTTAAATAAATTTTGTTACAGTTATGCAAACTGAATTGATAGCAAGAAATAAAGAGTTTGTTAAATTAGTTGGCTTAACAATAAGCTCAAACAAGTAAAGACGCTCTAATCGGGACTGCCTGACTTGCAATTTTACATATATAAAGACAGGTGATCATATGAATGAAAAAAAATATTTATAGTTTAAAAATAAATGTTAGTAGCGGACTTGAACCAGATTATCTATGTTATTTAAAGGGCTTTAAAGAAATTTTCATCATTGAATCCTTTCATCTTATTGGATATGCGATATTACCTACAAAAGTAAAAAAAAAAATTTAATTGCGGCTATCTTTTAAATTTTAAATTAATTTTGTAAAATTTTTAAGCCTGTATCCAAGACATAAAAAATTTGGTGACTTAAGCTTAAAAAACGTCATAAAACTGAATCTGAATAACGTTTTTAATTTAATATTAAAGGAAACTCATCTGCACATCTGAATTAAATTTAATATACGTGCTGTAAAATTTTAAGTGTCCAGCTCTTATAGATTGTGAGATCGACGCGTTCATACATACGGACGGACGGACGGACAGATGGGAGGACGGACGGACAGCAGACGCACAGGGCTAAATTGACTCAGCTCGTTGTCCTGATCAAGAATATATATACTTTATGGAGACTGCCACGCCCCCTTCTGTCAGTTACATACTTTTTGCAAAACCATTAAACCCTGATTTCCCAATTTTTATTCAGTTCAGGGTATGAAAAATACATACAAATAGACTGACCTGATAATTTGACATGCATTTTGACATGTATTAGTATTGTGCAATAAAAAAATCTTTAATTCAAGTACTCGAGTCAGGGTACCCGGTGCCTCTGGACTAGTGTCCGTTCAAACATTATTGCTTATATCTTTATGTAATATTTTTAATATCAAGACTCTAGGCTTTATACCACCTAAAATATTAAAGGATTTATACAAATCAATCTATAAAATGTCTCGATTTGTCACTATTTTCCGTGGCCATGGAGAGATACATTTTTAGTTAGTCGTCAAAGGAAGTCCGCAATATTCCACTTGACAAACTTTGTATATATTAAATCCTTGTGTTTCGGGCATGTTCAGTATATTTTGGTTATATAGTTCCAATTCTATTTTTAAGACTGCAATACCACCGAAAATTTGTTCATAGATGTAGTATTTTAATAGTGCCGAAATGTCAAACAGACATTCACTTCGTGAACAAATATAAAAATACTTCCCAAAAAAAATTACATTTCGAACTCTCACCTCCTTTATCAAAACATTTAAAAACAAGTAAAAACACTCTAGTCGGGACTGCCCGACTAGGATATCCCCTGAACCTTTGTTCGAGTTTACATTTTTACATATAAACAGACAGATAATAATGACAATGCAACAAAAAAAAATTTCTAATTGAAAAAACTTTGCCCGTAGCGGGTGCGAACCTGCGACTCCTAGCAAGCCTGTAAGCCTCCGTCTCTAACTATAACACCACACTCTTTATATTGATTTCAGTGACAAAGACACAACTAAAGTAGCAGCGGCCAGAATTACAATTTAGTTGAAACTCCGATTAAACAAACAAAATTAAAAGAAGAATGCACACATTTGAATGTATGTGTGCACACGTATAGACTGTGTGTACAGTGCGTACTGAACACGAATTGGCGCTCGCTGCCGCGTGCTTTTGCCGATTGTCAAAATATTTTCTTCAATAACTTCTATGTTACTAAACGGATTTTGATCAAATTTTCAGCATTGAATTTATTTTTTTTTTCAGATATGGTTTTACTCAAAAATTAAAAAATTTTAATTGCGGCTTTAATAATTTTTTTTTAATAAATTGTTTTTGTTAAATGTGAGGCCAGTATCTAAAATATAAAAAATGGAGTAGTAGTATAGTATTTTATTTATGAAAAGCTTAATTCAAAACTTGGTAACTCTCGCCTAAGATATGTAAAAGAAATGGTCCCAAAACTTAATTTCGATAACGTTTTAAATCGATATCATGGAAACAGGAAAAGTTATCGAATATCAGAAACAAACTTGAAATGCGTGCTGTATTCAAGGCCCTTTGTGCAATATTTTAAGTCTCTAGCTCATATAGATTCTGAGATCGACGGGTTCATACATACGGACAGACGGACGAACGGACAGACAGACAGACGAACAGGCTAAATCGACTTAGCTCGTCTCCCTGATCAAGAATATATATACTTTATGGGGTCTGCCACGCCTCCTTCTGTCTGTTACATACTTTTTGCAAAACCATTATAACCTGATTTCCCATTTTCAATGGGTTGAGGGTATAAAAAAAAAGCAAACAAATCAGCCTCTAAAAAAATAATTGTCTCCCACAACGAAATATTCGAAGATACATATATATATATATGTAATCTCTCACATCTCAAAACTCTGTGATAACGTTTTTAATCGATTGGAACAATCCGATCTGCGCTTGGCATAAGTACCATGGCGTACAATTTTATGTGTCTACGTCTTGTAAGTTGCGAGATTGATGGATTCATACATATGGACAGACGATGGACAGATGATGTTGCTAATTAAAAGTACATGTATGTACTTTATTGTGTTTGCCAAAAAAACACAATAATTATATAATAAAGCAAATCTTGACTCGAGCTTTAAAAATCTAAAAGATATGCACAAATAATGAAGTTTCTTAACGTTCTTAATCGTTTTTATAAAAATACAGGAGCTCGTAGAACGTCGTCACCTGTAGCTTGTGAGATCGACACGTTGAATGACTAATGACTTTAGCAACAGCAGAAAGGCAAAATTGTATTTCGATTAGAAACCCCAGTTTTGAAAAAAGTATACCAGGATTAAACTGATTATCACTGTCATCGTGTAACAACGATTGGCAATTCAAAAAAAATTTAATTATATTGATTTAATTGTACTTCTTATCCTTAAACTTAATATCTTTCGCATTCATTTCATACATGTTTTACCTCTCACTCCATACTTTAAATTTAAATTGTATAAATTGTAATTTCTTTGAAATGAAGAGTTAAATTTGTTTCTTTTTCAGAACAAACTGTTAATTGTATCTATTCAAGAACCAGTTGATAATTTACTAATGAAATGCTCACCTTTGTCTCTTAAATAAAAACTTACGTCTATCTTAATATTTTAATTTAAATTTTAATAAAGGCAAGAGTAAACATACTAAATTGAAATTAATTTTAATAAAATTTACATATTTATATAAAATGATTCTCTATGATTATACGACATAAACAAAATGGGAAAGTTGTATTTAAATATTATTATCAGCTTTCACGTATATATTACATATTGCATATATTACATATATGTACATATATTTAAACATATATTTATATCACATAATTATTCAATAATAATTCTGTCTCTAAATTGCCTTGTTTAAAAGCTTGAACATGCTGCAGCCGGTGTGTGAGAGAAACTATTCCCGGAATTAAATGAACAAGTTCAAGCACACACACGCATATATACATACATGCATACATCACTTACACAAACTCTAAAATACAATCGTTACAATCAGCCAGAACAACAGTTAAATGCTATCAATCCTAAGGGCATTGAATTAGTGTCTAATTAGACTTCAATTAGACAATTCGTGTAAGTTTCACGCGCGTCTACAAATATGAATTGTATATCATAAGCGGTTAATATGAATTGTATACCATACCGTTTCACAATAACAGCAAAAACATGCTACACACTTTAACCCTCATGATTCATATCCCATTTGGCTAGAGCAAGCAATACCGTTCGCAAGATTCACTCCCCATTAGATGGACTTCACATTCCTCACAGTTGTTATACCCCGAAGACATTGCAAATGTGATTTGAAGAGTATCATACTATTTGGTGTGTAGCAGGCAGAAGCAAAACTCCTATTTTCTTTATCCAAATCAGCGTGCATATGTTTCATCGACAAATATCGTACTAGGGCTTAAAGTAAAAATTCTTAATATTTTCTTTAATGTCAAACAATTATTATTAGTTCTTATGAATATCTCATATAATTTCCTTAATTGCAGTAAGACTCAATATTTTTACACTCGTTCACGAAGTAAATAGAGTATATTGGTTTCGTGAAATGTCTGTCGTCCGTCTGTCTGTCCGTAGTAGGGACTTCGTAGCTCTGTTCGAATGTCTGTATGAATACAAACTATTTCGACACTATTGAAGCTATAGACAGAAATTCGGAACATATAGTCGTTTGTACCTTTGTCGAATAATAAAGAAGAGGGATACGCTATCTTCGGTATTACCCTTGCAGTTATAATGGAAACAGATAATTGGCCTGATAGTGCAGATATAAATAGGTACGCCAGAGGCGGTGCAAATTGAGTAAAGCTGTGTCTTCTACGTCTACATTAGACTGTGCTCAAACATTTCAATTCGGGAAGTACGCATCTGTTGACATTCTTTAAAAATCGTTAAAATACTTATATAATCACGCCTACTGGGGCGCGGCAAATCGGAAATTGTCACATGTTTTGCTAAAACACGGTTATTTTCGGAATTGTGGACATCTAAGCATTGGAATTATTAATATATTCTTATGTTTTTCTAAAACACGGTTATTTTCGGAATTGTGGACATCTAAGCATTGGAAATATTAATATATACTCATGTATCTCACCCGTTTACAAAAATATATGGTACATATAGCTACATACGTCAAGTTTTAAACTATTTTAAAGGTAATGCATAAAAATATGTCAAGTGGATTAGTGCTGATCACGTTTGAAGATCGATTAAAAAAGTTGTTAGCCACGCCTAAAATTGGAAAACATTTAATCAATATTCCATTAGATTTTGTTGTTTTCGGTCAATAAACATGTATGATGCAGTCGGCTATGCCCGACTGCAATGTTTATACCCTGAACCCAAAAAGTATGTAAAAACGTAGTCGAGATTCTTTTTTTGGGCATATCTCTTACATCTTTTTGGCAACAGTCACTAAATTTTGAACTTAGCTTTTTGTAAAGAATATACATTTTCTATTTTTTATATTTTGGATACTGGCTCCAGATTTAACAAAATAAATTTAATTAAAAATCAATTTATTAAAGCCGCGATTTAAATTTTTTAGCAAAACCGGTTTTGATAATAAGATAAAATACATTCAATGTTAAGTAACATGAAGTTATTTAAGAAAACACTTGGTCAATTGGCAAAAGCATGCGGCAGCAGCGCCAATCGCCTAGCATTTTCTCTATACGTGTGCAGATTCATTCAAATCAACTACTCAATAATCGGCGGGCGTGCTTGAGTCTGAATGTGTATATGTGAGCGTGTGTATGTACTCGCAGAGGGTAATATGTATGGATAAAAGATGTAAATTAGGTTGTTTAAAACATCACCTCGGACATCACCTCACCTTGGTTCAGGGGATCTCGAAGTCGGGCACACCAGAGTAGAGTGTTTTTACTTTTTTTAGTTGTTATTACTATTATTTATATTACCATTTTTTTGTTAATAGTATATAAAAATTAATAGTATATACATTGTATATAATATATATTGAAAGGTACTTGTATATCATAAGCAGCATTATTTCTTATTTTCTCATTTCGATTATATCCTGTAATAAAGTATATACAAACTGAGAATATTTAACTGTCATTGCTTTAAACATATACTGCTCTTAACTATTTAATAAATATTGATTAATATTCACTAAAGTTATTCAAAAGCGCATTTTTCTTTCTATAAGGTCAAAGAGAGTGTGTTTACTTTTGGTAAGCATGTATAGCATAAATGGAACTGATATGAACTGATAATACTTTGTCAATCTTTTAGTCCGTAATCTGACTCATATATGTATGTTTTTCCGTTACATCAATAACTGGGTCAGCTTAACGACTCATCCACAAAGAACAGTACGTATTTAAAATTTAATGGCAATCAAAAGTTGAAGGATCCAATTGAAGAGATATTAAACAAAGGGCCAAGAATTCGGCAGCTGTCAAAATGGAGGACACAGGAAGGCGGAAACAATCCGCAATAAGTCGAATGCCGAAAATGCAAGATATATGAGAACCAGCTGAGTTGCAAGGGACGTGTGTATATTTATGTACATATATATATGTATATATACTATGTGTGGGTGCGTGTCCTGGTGTGTATGTGACGACTGGGAAGAGCTGCAAATGCGCTTTCAGTTGATTAAATTAAATCGCCAAAGCTGCCAGAGCTGCAGCTATGAAAAATGCATTCAACCCCTGGGGAGCTCGCGGTGGAGCATGGCTTTAGCCAATATACTCAGCGCAATGGCGACAAAGACGCAGACGAGAACCGCAAAGTATTTACCTATTTTATTTTACTTATTCGCTGCTTCTTTTTGCCAGCATTTGACAATGGGGAAGCAGGTGGAGATCCCAATTGTCACACAAACACACATTTATATACTATATACAATGCAAGCGTCATTTTTGTTGCACTTCCGTTTCCTTCGGGCTTGGATCTGCTTTTTCTTTTCCTGCTGCTTCTCTTTGGATTCGCGTCTGCTCTTGAAGTATGTTTCTCACTTTTCCCAACCCCCGTTTTAAAATAATAACTTATCGAGAAAGCGTCCCCTTTTCCAAAACTTTGTGGGTCTGTGCTGGATGACATTCAAGTTTGTCTTCAGGTTTCGATGCACTAGCAACGTGGGATTAGAGATTTTTGTCAATGAAGGTAATTTGCGGAAGATTTTGTCTAGAATTTCAATTAGATTGTCGTTTTACTCCAATGCTCGTTCGCTGAATGCAGCTATCAGAATACTTTTATTTATTCAGTTTTCTTCTTTATATTTGGTGCTTAAGTTATATAGTTGGTTTACTTCAACTTAGGCTAGTAAATGATAATAATATTTAATTGTTTAATCGTTTAGTATTGGCTAAACTAGAATTCAATTTAAACACGCATGCCGAACTCGCATTTTTTTTTTAATTGTTGTCGAATCTATGTTGCTGCCAATTTATTGTGCTATTCCCTCATAGTTACTTGTCAGATAATATAATATTCAACATAAAATGTTATGAGTGTTTGTACTGATATTTTAAGTGCATAGACCAAGTTATCTGGATGTCCCACTTATCAAAGCCAGCCAAATAGTCGTAAGTTAATAACACAGGCTTAATCATACCTTACCTTTAAGTAGTGTATACTGCCAGCCTCCGCTGGCCTTGTGCCAACATATAAACATTTAACCAGCTACAGGAAGTGGAAGTGGAAGAACTGAGCCACTTAATGCAAGATGCAAATGACTTTATTAACTTTACCCATAACGCAATCAACAACATGCAAATGCCAGGAGATAAAGCCCAGACCCAATACCAAGTCCAGGCTCAGAGCCAAGCTCCGACACAGGCATGAGCCGGATTGTTGTCGGCCACATGGCCAGCACGTGG
This sequence comes from Drosophila gaucha, assembly GCA_035045545.1. NCBI lineage: Eukaryota > Metazoa > Arthropoda > Insecta > Diptera > Drosophilidae > Drosophila > Drosophila gaucha. The sequence continues at coordinate 1,054,458 of JAWNOY010000435.1, forward strand.
GGCTGGCGACGAGCGCCAAGGCGGAGGAAGCAGAAAGAGAATTGGTAAAGCGAGGAGCAAGTCATAATGCAATGGTTCCATAAGCCGCGGGGATTATCAGTTGGCAAAATTAATGCTAATTACTTGAAAAATATATGAGCGACGATTGCTGTGGCTGTTGGGTCTGCGGGTTTTGTATGTCCAGCTGCCGAGGCAGTTAAAATGCGAGTATCCTGCAAACGTTTTGCTGCACATCCGCTAGACCCGAGAAATATTCGTTAAATGCGAAACAAATGCAGGGCTGAACAGTGGGCTTAAGCTAAGTTTCAAAAGCTGATCAAGTGCAGTAAGTGGAAATTAAATGATTAGAAAGTGTGTGGAACAAAAACTGTTTACTTTTTTCGAAAATAAATATATATACTATTTTAATTTACATACATATATCAAAAATATATCAAAAACATTCTTATTTTATATATCATGAATCTTTTACTAAAAAGAAAGCAGATTGAAAAATAAGTTTCTAAAAGAAATCAAATTCAAATTGCTAAAATTCCATTATTTTAACATACAAAACAACATTATCTATGTATATTCATATGTATTACGTTTTTTTGTTTAAATGAAATTTTGAAAATGTAGAAAACTTTAAAATTTTGACGTAAAAAAATTATGAATTATTTTAAAACTTTTATGTATATATAACTATATGTCAAACACTGATTCTTTAAAAGACAACTTGTTCTTTATTCCGAAATTGAGGTTAAATTCCATAATTTATTTGAATATATCATAAAACTAATATATAAACATATAATTTTCTGTGGAATATATTATAATTCTACAATAATTACAACTTATTCAACAATTCTATTTAGCTGCTTTACCCATGGTGCTTTCGTGCTCATAATGAATAATCATAAAAATTGCATAAATTATGTGCCACGCCATCTTGCTTAACGCCTCCGGTGCCAAACGGCAGACACAAGCGGGTCCACTGCCCAAGCGCTGCAAGGAATGGGAGTTGTGGGAAGGGAGGGCATGGCTAAGTGCGGGTGCTGAGCAAATGAAATGCAGAAATGTAAATCTAAAATAATTTACGCGTCTTTGTTGACTGCATTGCCGTTGCTGCGTTGTTGCGACTTTGCCATGGCCATAAAAACCTACCGCTGCCTCAGTAGCAGCCACCTACCCCTGCCCCTGTCCATGCCCCTGTTGCTCGACTGCTTGCCGCATTGCTCTTTGGTCTTTTTTATGGCGTCCATAACTGTTGATACTGTTGCAACAAAATGGCGTCATCGCATAGCTGTTGCCTGCAACAGACTGGCAACGTCGGCGGGCACTCGCTGGAGCTTGGCACTTTGGTTAGTTGTCTGCCTGCTTAGTGGGAGGGGGTGTGGCGGCCGGCGTTTGCTCCGCATTTACATTTATGACTTGGAATAATCCATTATCAGGCATTTTGCAGGTTGCCTAGGCGAATAATGCACACAGACAGTCCCGCACCTCCGCCACATATAAGAGCCCCAGCGCAGTTAAGCCCTTGCCTCTAGTTTTTAAAAGTGGCCGGACTCGCCAGATTAATTTGCCCCAGTTATCCCGGCCAAGGATTAAAATGTCTAAGGCTGCAGCAGCCTTTTCTTCTCAAGATTTGTGAGTATACTGATCACATAACAGGGCGATAGCCACAGCAATTACACGTATCATCCACTGAGTCCTGTTTTTTGTTCTCTGGGCATTTGCAGGAGCAGCATATCAGCTGCATCTTTTCATTTAAATATTGTTTTGGTCTATTATCTAACTCGTTTGAAACATGAGGTTTGATTATCTGAGAAAAAGTTGTATCATGCTAAGTAAAGAACTATCAAATTTAGGTAAAATTAAGATAAGTTATTATACCCTGAACCCATTGAAAATGGGAAATCAGGGTATAATGGTTTTGCAAAAAGTATGTAACAGGCAGAAGGAGGCGTGGCAGACCCCACAAAGTATATATATTCTTGATGAGGGTGACGAGCTGAGTCGATTTAGCCCTGTCCGTCTGTCTGTCCGTCCGTCCGTCCGTCTGTCCGTCTGTCCGTCTGTCCGTCTGTCCGTATGTATGAACGCGTCGATCTCAGAACCTATAAGAGCTAGAGACTTCAAATTTTGCATGATGGTCTGTGTATACAGCGAAAATATCGAGTTTGTTTTAGATATTCGATAAATTTTTCCGTTTCAATGTTATCGATTTAAAACGTTATCAAGATTCAGTTTTTTGACCATATCTTTTACATATTTTTAGCTACAGCTACCAAATTTTGTTTTTAGCTTTTTATAAATAAAATACATTTTCTATTTTTTCATATTTTGGATACCGGCTCCACATTTTACAAAAAAAATTTATTAAAAAAAAAAATTATCAAAGCCACAATTTAATTTTTTCAAATTTTTTAGTGAAAACCGTATTTTCAATAAATTAATAGCATTCAATGCAGAAAATTGCATTCAAATCCGTTAAGTAATACAGAAGTTATTAAAGGAAACATGTGTAAACAAATGTGTGCATGTGTATATGTGTGCATGTGTGTATGTGTGCATGTGTGCATGTGTATATGCGCGCAGAGGTAATATGTATAGATAAAATATGTAAGCTAGGTTGTTTAAAACATCAGCTCGGACTTGGTTCAGGGGATCTCGTAGTCGGGCAGACCTGACTAGAGCTTTCTTACTTGTTTTCTTTAAAGATTGATTTAAGAGTTGAACATTTTCGTTTGTTACCATAAAAGCTTCTCAAGTAACATTATAAAACATGGTATACTCTACTAATAGATACGAATAATACAAAATGCACTTGGTCTCTTAAAAGTTTAAATTAATATAATAAATATTTTTAAATAAAAACAATAAATAATTATACTTACTTTGAATTAAACTATTTAAAGGGGAACAAAATAGATTTTCATTTCGAATAAATTAACTTGAGTTATGTCTTTTAGACTTTTTTAAGTAGGACTAACTATGTGTTGATAGTATGAAACTCTCTTTAAAGGATTTTTATAAGTTAACAACAATGTAGATATTAAGAAGTAAGAACGTTGCAGTCGGGCGCCACCGACTACGTCAGACTCTGTTCCTGTTAAAGGTGTGTAGGCTCAATAAATATGTAGACCGTCTGTCCGTCTCTTTCACGACTATGCGCCAAATTGAGTTTGGTGGTGTGTTGATTTGGTTAAACAGACTTGCGTTGTGGTAGCGAAGACCCTGCTTCAATCCCCAGTTAGGTCAACTAGAATTTGTTTTACGGAGGCTTACATTATGATTATTATTACTTTTTTTTTCGTAAATTTAAATTTCATGAACAGTACCAAACCCACATGTCAAATTTGGATGCTCTACGTCTAAGACTGTAGGAGATACAGTTTTACCCTATTTGCCACGCCCCAAATGGGCGTAGCTATATATAACATATATTTTTGGGTAGAGGTAGGATACTAGTATATATATTCCAAGTCCCAACTCTTTGACGGCAATATTGCCGAAATTATCACGGTTTTGTAAAAGATAAAGTAATTCCCGATTTGCCACGCCCCCAGAAGACTTGGATACATAACTTTTGATATATCTTAAGAGGAGGTCAACAGTATCCCACATGCAAAATTTGGACGCTCTAGCTCCAAAACTGTAGGAGATACAGTTTTATCCGATTTGCCACGCCCTTAATGGGCGTAAATATCTATAATATATATTTTTGACTCCGGGTGATCTACTTGCACATGTATTCCAAATTTCAAGTCTCTAGCTCTTAATACGCTCAAAATATTATAGGATTTATACAAATCGCTATATATATATTCCCGATTTGGCACGCCCCTAGGGGGCGTGGGTATATAACTTTTTAATTTAACTTAAGGGAAGGTCACCAGTAACCCACATGCCAAATTTGGATGGTCTAGCTTCAAAACTGTAGAAGATATAGTTTTATCCGATTTGCCACTCCCGCAATGGGCGTAGTTATATAAACTATATATTAAAACGTCCGCGTGGTGTACACGAATATATATTCTAAATCCCATTTCTTAGACTGCAATATTGACGAAAATAACAGCGTTTTAGTCTTAATAGATATAGCACTTCCCGATTTGCCACGCCCCCTGTGGGCGTATTGGAAAAATACTCGAACTTGATCTGACGCGGATACACACGAGTATATATTCCAAATTACAAGACTCTAGCTTCTATAGTGTCCAAATGCTGCGCGTTCATACAGACAGACGGACAGACGGACAGACAGCAAGACGGACATTGCACAAATCCAATAGACTCTTTTTCCCTTTGGGAACAGAGTCTAAAAATATTCTAAATAAGGAACAAACTTTAGTGGGTGACAAATGTTAAGGAAATTGGCCAACAAATATTGTGTCAATTAAGAGTTTAATTAGTTGCTACAAACATACACAAATACACACACACACCTTCATAAGCAGACATGAATAAAGCAAACCACATACAAACACATACATTATGCACATAGTTAGGCAATTAAACAAAGAAACGAAAGGCAATTAAAAATTAACTAACAGTAATATACTAAACGTATACTCTTCAATTTTGAAAGCAATAAACAATTCTGTCTTACCGAAATAGATCTCACTCTCTAGTTTTAAGTATTTACATTGTAACGTTTTCTAATATCTTCCAAAGAAGTATTGACTTCCTACAACACTTATGATATGGAAGGACATAGCTTAGAGATGTCGTACCCTAAGAGACAGATCTCAGATGCAAGTACTAATGGAAAAATCGTATATAAAGAATATTTACCATATAATTTGTTTCCTAGGGTTAGATAACTCTATTGAATATTCATATATACAAAAGCATTATTCTTAAATTACTTCAATAAAAATCAGTTAGATATCTAGAGAAACATAAAGGAATAGTTAGTCATTCCCTTAGCGATTTTTCTTTTCCGCTGTCCAAATTGATAATATAGTCGTTATACCAGCTACAGTGTGTATTCGGAAAAGTGAACAACCCCACGCCAAAGTGAGACAAATCCTATGAGAGATGTGCGTAATTATTTTAATTGTTTAATGTCATGTGGTCAGGTCAGGTGTGTGCGAGCGTGTGTGTGTGTGCGTGTGTGTTCAAGTGTCTAAAAAATCAGTGCACGGTGCGTTATGAGATACCTGTGCCATAGGGAGACAGGCAGAAAGGAGGGACGGCTGCTGGGCTGACGATAAAACAAATTGCATTCCACTTGCGTTTGTTTGTTTTTAATGATTAATGAGTCAGGTGACTGGCGCACCTCACGTAAAAGGTAGAGCTAATTTAGTCAATGTAAGTTGACACTGAGGGTCTTTGCTGCCCGCATGTCCAACGCAACTATTGGGGCGACCAGCATAAATAGTTGAACAACTTTCGGGCAAAAAAACAAAACAAAAGCCCTAATGTGTTGTCATTAGGTAAATGCTACCTGCGGACGGTTGGATGGTTGGTTATTTGCCTTACAGACTGGCTCGGATTTTTGTTCCACAAGCGCATCACTAATCACTGTACCATTTGAGCGGCACTGACTCAATTTCGTGATGATTGTATATTTTAAAATATTGATTGTATATTTTTTTATTTTTTTTTAAACTATTTTATTTTATTATTTTCAACTATTTTCCAAAAAAGGTAGTTGCAGGAAATATATTTTTTATTAAAAGTATCTTAACGAGGAACTTTAATACAATCGGACGAAGGAGGTTGAAGGCCTCAAGCAGGAAAGCTGTCTTGACTGTTGATGGTATTTTAGTATAAGTATAGTAAAGTACAGTTAATCAAAATTATCATCAAGTGTTGAGTACAGATTTAACAAATACGATTTTTATACCTTTGGAAAAAGGGTAAATTGATTTTGGTCAAAAGTTTGCAACGCACAGCAGGAAGCATCTCCAACCATACAAAGTTTACATGTTCTTGATCAGCACGACGAGTAGAGTTGATATAGCCATGTCCGTTTGTCTGTCTATCTGTCTGTCCGTCTGTATGTCTGTCCGTCTGTCTGGATCAACGCAATCTCCTGTTTTAGTAGGGAAACTTCGGCGCTATTGAAGTCTTAAACTTCAAATTTGGAATATATACTCTTGAATCGCACCTCCATCCACGACCATGTATTTCAAAAGTTGTACAGCTGAATCCCGAAAATTTGACACATAGGTCAAAAATTACCAAATATGTCAATCTTCATATATGTCGCAAATCAGAAAAACAATATTTATATCCTTTACAATTACAAGGGTATTAGGAAACGTCAGCAAGGTCGAAGTTAGCCCGTTCCTCTAGTTTTACGTTTGACCATTACTTTTGTAACTGTTAATTTTGTACTAAAGAAACATTGTGACTGAATGAAATAAATCAGATCATTTGAATCGGATACCGGCGAATATAAGTATGTATTTATTAACATTTATTATTATTATTTTAAAAGTTTCTTCGTTTGTGCAATACAAAAAAATACAGTTATTAGCGAGAAGCTTTTAAAATGCACATACCACATAAGAAAAGCACATAAAAAATTAAAAATTAAAAATCTAGAATATATGAAATAATTATTCGCATCAACCCAAGCCGAAGCCCACGACCTTGGCCCGTTTCATGATGAATGAAAGGAAAAACTCTCATTTAATTACACTTTTGAGGATCATTTTTGCACTCATTTTGGTAGCGAAATTAATTATCAAAAACTCGTGGCATTTTGTACAAAAAGAAATATATAGAGTTGACTGGTTAAATGCTAAATATTTTCTGAATCCCACGCCAGAAAGCACACAGGAACAGCTACACACACTCACAAACACCGGAAGAGAGAAAAAGAGGAGGCACATGCGTTGGCATGTCCTTGACAAAGTTTTTACGGCGGGTGACGGTCTAGAGAAATTAGTCACAGCAGTGAGGGGAAGCAGCAATAGTTGCTTCCTGACTCTGTACGGGTTGTTGGCTTGTCAATCATGCAAAAACTGCAACCGCCGCATAACCACCGGTTTATAATAGCTTGCCGACCAGGACCAGAGCCAGAACGGTCGGAGTACTCTGCATTGGCTGTTGCCTGGTTTCGGCAAAAGCTTTTCAAACTTTTTAATTATGCAGCAAACAGAAAACTTTGTGGTAATTTCGTTGCAACAGTTGGCCCAGCCGAAAGGATGGAGGACCGATGGCAACGTCAACGTCACGAGCAGCAGCAGCAGCATGCAGCAGCAGCAGCAGAAGCCTGTCCAGGTTGACTAATTGAGTTAAGCGTGGGGCAACAGGAATCGCGCTGGGTGTTCTCCTTTTGCTTTTCGCAAATAATAATTTGCCAACAACTTTAAAGTGCATCAATCATAATTAAAGACCGGTGTGTTTTCTATGTGATTGTTGTCGTGTATTTGCAAATGGCCTATCCAAATCGTGCCGAGAATTAGGTTCAACAACTGGCACTTCATCAAAACTGTGTCAAAAATTGCAGTAAGATGTATTTGATTGAACAAATTTTAATATATCCGATATTTTCCATATAACTAAAATATGAGATGAGTGGTTTCATACTACTTGGAATATGTTCCCAAAAAAGAGAGAAAAGTTAACGGAAATATCTATATCAGGTTGGCTGTTGATTGGAATAGACAATGAATATAATTCCGAAGTGAGCAATTCTTCTGCATTGCTATTGACCTTTAAATAGGTTTCTGGAAGGGTAAAGTCGAATAATCTCCGAAAAATATGGTAGATATATTTAATTTTAAAAAAGCAAGAAATGATCAGTCTCATTTGCACATATTTACGATTTGCTCATCATTCCCTAAGCCCATTGGAAATTGCCTATTCAGGGTAAGAGGCAAAATGAAGTGTTTCTGACCCTTAAAACATTGATAGTCTTGGTCAGCGTGGCTGATACTTCCTTCTGTGTAAATGCATCTTTTCAGGTTCGAGACTTAAAAAGTTATTTTATTCGATATCTCCTCCCAATTCCTTAGTTGATAGAAATTCATACATTGACCCATTTTGAAGCATAGCATGCTGATATTTACAGCTGAAACCATTTTTCCTATAATAAATACTGATACGTCATCCAAATAGCCATTTCAAATAGTTTTAATTGCAGATTTGATAAATATTTGCAATTGCATATCATATGTATGTCCTGAAATTTCACATAGATCTGACATATAGATTCAATATTATTAAATAATTACTTTGCTAGCATGGGGTATCACACAGTCGGGCACTGACTCGAACACTCATACTTACTTTATTGTATGTGTGGAGACTTTCACAGTCTACTTTATGCAATCAGAGCAGCTTTAGTCGCATCTAAACTAATTATATTTCTCGGCTTCAGATACTTCTTAAGAAGAGGCTGCTGCAGCCAAGGCTCGATTCTTTTGTGCTGTGTAGCTGCTGCTCAATTGTCGTCGCCCTTCATCACTTAATTGAGTTTTTAAGCATCTCGCAAGTGCCGCGCATTAGCGCAGTGAAGCGAACATCCCGCACATCCACAATCCGACGACAAGCCCAGGAGCACCAAACTTTTCCCTACTGTCAGCTGCTGAGCTGTGTCACAGAGGGTCAAACAGTTGCAGATGCAGATGCAGAGACTCAGTGTCTTTGCGACATGCTCGTCGGTATTGGCAGTGTTGCATAACGACAGAACAGTCAGCGACAGATACCCGGCAGCGTTTTGCAATCAAACGGAGTTCCGCTTTTCCCCCTTCACTCCATGCGTTTTCCCTGCTGCTCAAATGAGCGAGAAATCGCTTCATTCAGCCGACAGCCATCTCCTTGCCCTTTGCCCTATCTTCTCCTTACCCGTTGGAAGACCGCGATACACAACCACCTTCCATAATCGCCTCATATCTCATACGGCTATCCCATATTATCTGGGCTGGGCTGCCTTAAGTACAATTTGGTCATTCGACTGGCCGTGCCATCCCTTCCTATTCATGCATATTGATAATCTGAAACGCTTGAATGCTCATTTAGTCAACTTGAAAGGAAGCCCAAGTATCCAAGCACTTCAACCCAGCTCGGACTTTTTAATCATGCGTGAGCGGTCAGTTCTAGGCTTGTCTCCGTTTTCATTTTCCTGTTTGATGTAGGGACGTGGCTTCACTTTATCCTCTTGGCCTCATTCATTCATTTACTGTGCGGGTGTTCATTTTGGGGCTCGATAAGGTTCGTTCCAGGCTCAGGCACTTTTCCAATCAACTTGAGTGTATGTCCTTTGCCAAGCTGCTGCTGGCCATTTTCCTGCTGACTTCGTGCTGATTTTATATTTTTCATTTGAAAAATAGATATTTTTTAATGCCTTTTATTAAATCGGCTTAGATTTATTGTACACATGTATATCATATTTATGTGTATATGTGTGGGTCGTGTGTGTCTATACGCATTTGTCGATGATTCTCTGTCTCTCTGTATGTTTGTGTGCCTGTGTGTGGTAGCTAAGCCCTTTTCTTTGGGACTTTGCTGCGATGGTAAAATACGTTTATGGATCTTAAGGCAAATTTTGTGCATCTAATAAGATTTATTAAATGGCAACGTTGTAGTAGAGGTCTTAGACATCATTTAATTTTGCAAACGGATGGCGCTGTGGTGCGAGTTAATCTAATGAACAGGAAAAGCCTATGGCATGCGAAAGGATCGTGCACTGATTGTATGAATATATATTTTGGCATGATAATCGAATATACTTAGTCAAGTGCTTTCTTGTCTAGTAAATGTTCATCGTTGCCGAAACACCTGCTCGTGCTCTCTAGTTTGGCACTCAGTAGCAATTGGAAAGCCGCAGATACATGTAAAAAGCATTTAAGCTCGAGTGTAGAAAGATGCTTACCAAAAACTGTGTGTCAAAATTCTCGAAGGGGGCGATTACATGAAAAACTTTTGCAGTTCAGTGATGAGAACATGTAAAATCTTTTTGACTGAACATATTTATGCAATAAAACTTTTAAAGTACTCTGAGGCAAAGACATTCTTAAAGAGCTCACATATGCCATAATGGTTGAAAAACGATTTGGCCAACACTTAAAGCCAACGTCAACAAGTGGAAAGTAATATTAGACCTGTCACATGAACCAGTTTCTAATCGTCAAACCAACCAAGCAGCAGCCATCCTGACTGCTTATGAGAAAGTGCAACCGAATTTGAATCAGGCATGCGAAAATTTTGTATTTGGCTTGTGCAAATAATTGTCCATGATTGGATATTCACAGTCGGTCGAAGCACTCTGGAATCCTTTGACCCAATATCTCTCAGTTTTCGGCCAGCTGCGAGCAATTAAACGCATTGTATGGCTTTTCAACTTGATTAGATTGCAATTTTGCATTGCACATGCACGAAAAATTCATGGAAAATGTTTGTTTTCTCCACTCAACGTCGACTCGTGTCCGAATAGGCAATGTACATTGACATTGCAGCTGCAGAAGCAGCAACTGCAGATAAAATAGGGATGAACGTAGGTGATGCTTGGCTCTGGCAAATCTACCAGATACATGTGTTCACATAGTTAAGTTTTGTGCTTATAATAGAAAGCCAAGCCTAAAACCCAGCAGGAAGTGTTGTAATTCGCACTTCACCACACACTTTCACACGCACACACAGACACATACACAGGCACAGCCACATACCGTTTAACATGTCGTATGCATGATTGCGGAATATTAAACGCCGGCCATGTTTTGTTGAGGGTTCGGCGGGGCGTATCTGTCTGTTGCGTTGTCTATGCTCAAATTTTGTTGGTTGCTTTGGTTTTAATTATGGTTATCACTGTTGGCTCATAACTGAAATATACGCAGGCCCTAAACTGTTTTTTGAACGTTATTGGGCACATTCCGGCCTTTGCCTCAGCTCATATTGGCGAAAATCATGCAATTTGGCAAAATATTCGTCAACAATTAAAAGCACTTTCCAGCTGTTCGATCCAGCCTCGTAAAACGTTGCCAAAGACTAGAGCTACACAAAATTTGTAGTTTCGTATTCGGTTTATGGCCATTTTTATTGCCTGTCCTTCTCCTAAAAACTGTATAACTGTAGATTTCCGTCCAGGGCAGAAACTAGTATAAAGTGAACTTAAGAATGGATTATTGCAGACTTTGCCAAGTCTTCGTCCAATATTCAAGTAAATCAGTTTTATTCGAACATGTGTTTACCACAACTATAGGAATGGGTAATATCCTTGCTATTTTAAAAGATTTATATATTTTCCTCTGGTTTGTCACGCCCCACATATATGGATATTTATTTTTATGAATTTGTAGAAGAGGTGTCTATGTATAAAATTGAACAAGATACAGTTTTACCCGATTTGCCACGCCCCAAAGGGGAGTAGAAATACACCAAATCTTTTTGTCTAAGAGTGGGATACAAAAGAATATATATAAAATTTAAAGCCTTAAACTCCAATCGCTCTAAACTATTAACCACTAAAACAGTTCCTAAAACCGTTCTATATTATGGGAGCAATAGACAGACTAACGGACAAAGCTATATCAACTTACCTCGTCGTGCTGAGCAAGAATATGTATACTTTATATATTCAGAGATGCTTCCTTCTGTACGTAGCAAATTTCTGACAAAAATTGATATATTTTATTTTTGCAAGGGTATACAAATAATTTAATAGAATTGCCATGAGGCAGCAACAGGAATCTCGACCTATTTGAAACTAATTAATAAAATGTTCTGCCGAGACGCTGATATACAAATAGTTTTAAGGTAAAGAAATGCCTTAACAAACAAACCGAAGCGAACTTTCTAAGGAGACTTTTTACAATTTGGTCAAGAAGTTGTATGCACACATCGCTTGTGTGTGGCTCCGTACGACCACACAAACCACACGCACCACACATAAACTAATGAAAAGCTGTCTTAAAAGGAAACTAAATTAAATATTTGTGCATGAAATATAAATTTAAGGTGATTCCACAAACAAAGCGGCAAGGCACTTACATCAAATTATTGATATGAACACGCATTGCAAATATTCGAAAACAAAAATACAAATAAATAAAAGAATGCAATCAAAAAATTGAGTTGGAATTTTGCAAGTGAAACAAATCTAAAGAAATCAATTGAAATAAATTTTGCAACTGTCAATATATTGCGAAAAGGATTTCGATTCTTAGTTATTTGAAATTGAGTTGAACTCTTTGCCCGAGGTTCTTGAAGCGTGCAAGACAAAGTTTGTCATCAACGCAGACGCCGTCGCTCATTAAGCGTTAATTAGGCATTTGGAGCAATTGACCTTTGTTTAACTTTTGCTAAGCATCGCCGCGAGCATGAAGCCAACACCTTTTTGATGTTGCCCGACGGACTGACTGGTCCTGGGAGTTGAGTGAATCAAACTAATTGGGCGCAATTTAATTAACATTTGATGAATTCTTTGGCCATTTGTGAGTTTTGTCAAAATAGCTTTAAGCAATTTGATCACATTTTTAGATACTACAGAAAATAACTTTTTAAAATTTTCATAATAAAAATACCTCCACCACAATATTTAACTTTATTTTGAAACGAAAAAAGAATACCAGAGAAAGTTGTAAAAATATGATAAGCGTGTCGCTAGGCAGGTGGAACAGTTTTTTATGCCTACGCCACGATGAGGGTCTCAAGAAGCGCAAGGTGAGTCGCTAGGAAAGTTATGCCTAATGTTTATTGGGCAAACTTTTGCATTTTTACAGCTTCGGCAAAGTTCCGCCACGGTATGGCTGGTCATTTAAAGTTTAAATTATCCAGATAGCCCAAGTTTTGTTTGTCTAAGAGGCTGCAATCCCACAATTGTCAGCACATTACGGCTGCAAGAAGAAGCTGTTCTGCGGTGGATGGGGTGCGCATTCACAATTCATAATAAAACTTTTGAGCCCTGTTGCTATTGGCAATACTGATTGTTGTTGAATTTCAGCTATTAATTCGTTTATTTACAATGGCCTTTGACTGTCTGTCATTATGTAAATATGCCTCAAAAATGTTCCGCTCGTTTTACTTACAAGTTCTCCGTTTGCTTGTGCTATGTATCTCAATCTGTCACTTACCTGAAAAGATAGAGAAAGCGATTTATATAAAAAGGAAATTGATTTAGTAGGCATTGATCACAGATTATATTTTATATAACAAGCTAATAAAATGCTTTATACGCCAGCAGTAAATCTATTTCTCTATAATGCAGTTCTTTCCCACATGATGCAACGGACATCCGTAATTCGCACCATATATGGTAAGCTTAGCAAGAGTGTACACAAATCAATGATTGTAATCAACCCAATAACAAGCAGTACGCCATGATCGACCTACCGCTTGGGAAAATATTCCAATAGTTGGTGGCTTCTTGGCCTCCAAGGAGATACAGTTCGCGGAATCCACTGTGTATTATGAATTCCCGGATGCCATGGTGCATCTCAATTCCTTTATCAATGGTTTGGCGCTCTTACCAGGTGTTATAAAGGTATTTAAACCTACCAATTGTATCTATTCGTCATTTTACTTGAAGCGTATACATATATTGTGTTACAGAATCGGAAGCTCAGCTTTCTGGTGGCCCTAATAATCACCTGGAACCTATTCGTACTCGACCGTATATTCGTCTTTCAACTGACGCTGATTTGGTCGCTGTGGATAAGGGATATTAGCTTCTTGACCCATGCCATTATCATATGTAGCAGTGCTCTCATCAACACCTTTCACTTGATGCTCATCTTCGACTTGATAAAGATGCATCACAGCCGTCAGCGGGCCAACGGGGCAAACCTTGAGAAATATGCTACAGTTGTTCTACACGGTGGCAGCGGCGACGGACCTTCTCCCTGAATTATTGTTTGTCCACCTTACTGGGTCCTTTAGCCCACACACCCACACACTCAGACATAAATTGCCACAGGCTTAGGCTGTAACCTTGGGTATGCGACTACAGTTAACTATAATATACACGTTGCAACTACAACTACAAATTCTAGGTCGTTTGGTTCAACTAATAAATATGCCAAAAATACGAAAATACGAAAATACTTACACACACTCACAGGAGTACACAGACATTTACAAATGAATCGCAGCTGAGCGCTGTTAGTCCCGAAATAAATCCATTAAATATTTGCGGTTAAACGCACCAAAAACAAACCGCAAAAGTAAATCATACCCAAAGTAGACACCGGACATGGCCAAGAATTTCTCTGTGCTTGTTTCGGTCTTCTTTTTTCTTCGTACGCAAAAATATTAGATTAGAAATTAGGACAACCATGGGCAACCGAGGGGCAGTCAGTAAGGCAGCAGAGCATAGCGCCATTTACTTGATTGGAGATGGGTTTGGCCCCTTCGGCAAGAACGGGGAATAGTGGCGGAAGGCTGCTAACCATCGTCCAGCCGAAACTCGAAATGGTCCATTGTTAAACATAAATCATTGAAACTGACATTTCGCCATTTTTACTGGATTTGTATATTTGTAGCAAAGGTTCTGCCTATGTATGTACATATATACTACATTTTTACTTCGAGGCTATGCAGAAATCATGCTGAATATCTTGATATTCTTAAAGATGCTTGAATAGAAAATAGCCTTAAAAGGAATGTGGCCAATATACTATTAACTGATAGTTTCAGGAGAACCCTGAGCCAGCAGGCAGGACTTCAGGCAACAGCTCAGTCGGCCACGAAAATTTATTTTTCCCAATATCTGACTTGATGCTCCTCCAAAGCCAAGCTATATAAATCATTTTGAAAATTGAATGCGGACTTCTATGAGTGACGGCCACACACATCGTACTAGAGATTCTGCATTTGAATCTGAACTATGTCAGGCACTGAAAATGTATGGAAAAGAAGTTGATAGTTTAATAAACTGTTTATTCTGAATTGCATTTTGCTCTCGAATCGAATCAACTGGTGTTCAATGATTTAAGAATATTTAATTTTAAAGCTTGCTTGAAAGCTTGAATGCAACAAAAAATATTGATATAATGAACGGTTTTTGACTTAAACCTGTTCAAATAAAAATGCCAAATACCTTCCTTTACCTTAGACCCTATCCTCATATTCCCTAAAATCATAGCTTAAAAATCAAAAGAAAAATCAAATTTCTATTAGATTAAACAGCCCAAAAATGTAACAGGACACTACTCTTAACCTCTAAATATGTAAATTAAATAAATAATGGTATATGAAAACAAGAGAAAACGCTCTAGTCGAGACTGCTATACTACGAGATCCCCTGAAACTTTGTTCGAGTCAGCATTTTACATACATACAGAAAGATATGAATGCAACAGTGAAAAAAAAGTTTTTGAACAAAAAATGTTGCCAGCCGCGGGATTCGAAACTGCGACTCTTCGCTTGCAAGCCACCATCTCTAACTATAACACCACAGTCTTCATATTTTTCTCAGTGACAAAAACGCCACTAAAGTACTACTGAAATTGCGATTTAACAAATAAAATTCAAAGAACAATTCACACATTTTAATGTATGTGTGTATCGGCTGTGTGCACAGCGTGCACTGCACACGTATTGGCGCTCGCTGCCGCGTGACAAAATCTTTTCTTTAATAACTATGTTACTAAACGCATTATAATAATATTTTCAGCATTGAATTCTTTCATTTTATTGAAAATACCGTTTTACCTAAAAAATTAAAAAAAATTATATTGGGCTTTAAAATTTTTTTAATTTTTAGACTCTGTTCCCAAAGGGAAAAAGAGTCTATTGGATTTGTGCAATGTCCGTCTTGCTGTCTGTCCGTCTGTCCGTCTGTCCGTCTGTCTGTATGAACGCGCAGCATTTGGACACTATAGAAGCTAGAGACTTGTAATTTGGAATATATACTCGTGTGTATCCGCGTCAGATCAAGTTTGAGTATTTTTCCGATACGCTCACAGGGGGCGTGGCAAATCGGGAAATGCTATATCTATTAAGACTAAAACGCTGTTATTATAGTCAATATTGCAGTCTAAGAAATGGGGTTTAGAATATATATTCGTGTACACCACGCGGACGTTTTAAGATATAGATTATATATCTACGCCCATTGTGGGCGTGGCAAATCGGATAAAACTATATCTTCTACAGCTTTGAAGCTAGAGCATCCAAATTTGGCATGTGGGTTACTGTTGACCTTCCCTTAAGTTACATCAAAAAGTTATATACCCACGCCCCCTGGGGGCGTACCAAATCGGGAATATATATATAGCGATTTGTATAAATCCTATAATATTTTGAGCGTTATAAGAGCTAGAGACTTGAAATTTGAAATACATGTGCAAGTAGATCACTCGGAATCAAAAATATATATTATAGATATTTACGCCCATTAAGGGCGTGGCAAATCGGATAAAACTGTATCTCCTACAGTTTTGGAGCTAGAGCGTCCAAATTTTGCATGTGGGATACTGTTGACCTCCTCTTAAGATAAATCAAAAGTTATGTATCCACGTCTTCTGGGGGCGTGGCAAATCGGGAATTACTATATCTTTTACTAAAACCGTGATAATTTCGGCAATATTTCCGTCAGAGAGTTGGGACTTGGAATATATATACTAGTATCCTACCTCTACCCAAAAATGTATGTTATATATAGCTACGCCCATTTGGGGCGTGGCAAATAGGGTAAAACTGTATCTCCTACAGTCTTAGACGTAGAGCATCCAAATTTGACATGTGGGTTACTGTTCATGAAATTAAAATTTACGAAAAAAAAAAAATAATAATAATCATAATGTAAGCCTCCGTAAAACAAATTCTAGTTGACCTAACTGGGGATTGAAGCAGGGTCTTCGCTACCACAACGCAAGTCTGTTTAACCAAATCAAAACACTTCCAAACTCAGTTTGGCACATAGCAACGCAAGAGACGCCGTGGTGTTGTGGGTAGAGTGGTGGCATGCGAAGCGCGTGACCTAAGTTCGATTCCCAGCGCTGACGCGTGATATTATCATGTAATAAAATTTTTTTTTTATTTTTTTTATAACTTCTATGTTATTTAATGGATTTGATAAAATTTTCAGCATAAATCCTTATATTTATTAAAACAAATTCTAGTTGACCTAACTGGGGCAAGTCTGTTTAACCAAATCAACACACCAAACTCAATTTGGCGCAAGAGACGCCGTGGTGTAGTGGGTAGAGTCGGTGGCATGCGAAGCGCGTGACCCAGGTTCTATTCCCATCGCTGCCGCGTGATATTATCATTTATTAAAATGTTTTTTTTTTTTTTTTTATTATAACTTCTATGTTACTTAATGGATTTTGATAAAACTTTCTGCATAAATCCTTATATTTTATTAAAAATACGGTTTTACCTAAAAAATTAAAAAAAATGTAAATGTGGCTTTATTTGCAACTAAACTTTTATTAAATTGATTTTGTGAAATGTGGAGCCAGTATCCAAAATATATAATAAAAACCAAAACAGTATTTTATTTTAAAAAAGCTATATGTAAAATTGTATGACTGTAGCTAAATTGATGTAAAAGACATGCTCAAAAAAGGAATCTCAATAATCTCGCATTCAAACATACGGAAAGACGGACGGACGGTCTACATATTTATTGAGCCTACACACCTTTAACAGGAACAGAGTCTGACGCAGTCGGTGGCGCCCGACTGCAACGTTCTTACTTGTTTAAAATTGATATTATAAAATGTGGAGGCGATATACAAAATATAAAAAAATTGAAAGTGTATATTATTTACACAAAGTTGATTGCAAAATTTGGTGATTATAGCTAAAATGATGTAAAATATATGTTTAAAACAGGATAAGTTATCGAATATCTAAAACAAACTCGAATTGCGCGCTGTATACATGGAGCTTTGAAAATGTTAAGTCTCTAGCTGGACGCGTTCATACATACGGACAGACAGACGGACGGACGAACAGACAGACGGACAGGGCTAAATCAACTCAGCTCGTCGCCCTGTTCAAGAATATATATACTTTGTGGGGTCTGCCACGCCTCCTTCTGCCTGTTACATACATTAAAAATGTTAAGCTCTTTTCTAATCGAAGAAACTCTCCCATAAAAGATGTTCTTCAGATTGTGTAATTGATCTGCGTTGGCAGGGCTGCACAAATGACTTGTCTACAGTTTTTTAGCCAATTTAATATCCTCAAATTTTTATTATCAGAATTCAGGTGGTAAAATTGGATTATGTGCGCTGAAAGATCATTATCAAGTTAGCAGCGCAACTTGACTCCCTTGATTTATACTAGTCAAGCTGGCAGCTCTCAAACTTTATTGCTATAAATTATTAAGTTTTACTATTAATAAATACTGAATAATACCCAGATCAGAAAATGCTGTGGCTTAAGACACTAAAGAACTCGGGCCCATCACGTTCTGTGCTACTCCTTCGGTTTGCCAGCTCGGTTGGAAGTGGAGGCAAGTTTGACTACGATTTGGTGGTCGTGGGCGGCGGCTCTGGCGGATTGGCGTGCGCGAAGGAGGCCGTAGAGTGCGGCGCCCATGTGCTTTGCTTTGACTATGTTAAGCCGACGCCAGCTGGAACTAAGTGGGGCGTGGGTGGCACCTGTGTGAATGTGGGTTGCATACCCAAGAAACTGATGCATCAGGCCTCACTACTGGGCGAGGCAGTGCACGAGGCCGTCGCGTATGGCTGGAATGTTAACGACCAAAACATAAAGCCCGACTGGAAGAAGCTAATCAAGGTTGTACAGGACCACATCAAGTCTGTCAATTGGGTGACGCGCGTGGACTTGCGCGATAAGAAAGTAGAGTATGTGAACTCCATTGGTAGCTTTGTCGATCCTCATACAATTAGGTACACAGCAAAGCATGGAGAGCTAAAGCAGCTGACAGCAAAGTACGTGGTGATTGCAGTGGGCGGACGTCCGCGATACCCTTCTATTAAGGGAGCCACCGAGCTAGGCATCACTAGCGATGACATATTTAGCTACGAGAAGGAGCCCGGTCGCACTCTAGTCGTCGGCGCCGGGTATGTGGGCCTGGAGTGCGCCTGCTTTCTAAAGGGTTTAGGATATGATCCCACAGTTATGGTACGCTCGATTGTGCTGCGTGGCTTCGATCGTCAAATGTCCGAGTTTCTAGCCGCTATGATGACCGAACGTGGCATTCCCTTTTTAAATACTACCATTCCCAAGACAGTTGAGCGTAACCTGGATGGTAAGCTGCTTGTTAAGTATCATAATACGACTACCCAAGCAGATGGTAGCGATGTCTTTGATACTGTTCTGTGGGCCATTGGACGAAAAGGTCTCATCGAAGATCTTAATCTTGGTGCAGCTGGCGTCCAGACCCACAACGACAAAGTCATTGTCGATCACACGGAGGCCACCAATGTGCCCCACATCTTTGCTGTGGGCGACATTATCTATGGCCGGCCAGAGCTAACTCCTGTGGCCATTCTGTCCGGCCGTTTGCTGGCACGGCGACTTTTTGCTGGGTCGGAGCAGCTAATGGATTACAAAGATGTGGCCACCACTGTGTTTACCCCACTGGAATACTCATGTGTGGGCATGTCCGAGGAAATGGCTATTGAGCAACGCGGTGCTGAGAATATCGAGGTCTTTCACGGTTATTTCAAACCCACCGAGTTCTTTATACCGCAGAAGAGCGTTCGTCACTGCTACCTGAAGGCAGTGGCCGAAGTCTCCGGTGACCAGAAGATTCTCGGATTGCACTACATAGGCCCCGTGGCTGGTGAGGTCATTCAAGGATTTGCCGCTGCTCTGAAGTCTGGTCTAACTGTAAAGACGCTGCTAAACACTGTTGGCATACATCCCACCACTGCAGAAGAGTTCACTCGACTATCGATAACAAAGCGTTCTGGCCTAGATCCGACGCCAGCCTCGTGTTGTAGTTAAACAGACAAGTTTAGTTTTTGAAATATATTACTATTGCTTTTAGCTTCCGAAAAACATTATCCGTATCAAAACTATGCTGGCTAGCTTTAAGGGAATGAGGTGTGGGTGTGTTTGACTGATGCCTTGAGCGGAAGACCGAATCGTGTCCCTTTGACATTAAGTTGCAACATTTTTCTGCGAAGCATTGCCTTAAATGTGGAGAAAACGCACACGTTTCGTTGATTTGACGTTTTAATATAAATGACGGCGAGATTCCGTTGTGCGACTATTTTTGGCATATGACGTCGTAATTTATGAAGTTCACGCTAAAAAAAAAACAGAAGTGCCATAAGAAGGGCAAGCTACACAAGCTTTTCTTTTTGCTTCTTTGCGTTTCCGCTCATTGCACGAGTATCTCTGACCCACAATCCTTGGCGTGCAATCTGGCTGCTGGCGCCGCAAAGTATGCCATGAGTTTTTCCTAGGCCTGCCATTCACACACCACAACAAGAGCAACAACAACAACAGCAGAAACTGTTGGGGGAGTTTCGCAGGGCCAACAAAAAAGTTTGATTAATGTTTACTTCCGATTTGCATAAATCTTACTTTAGCATTTTGGGCAATTTTAGTTGCACGTTTTTGTTGCTGGTCCCTCTCGCCTTGTGCCGCTTTGTTATAAATTATTTTTTTATTGGTCCGGTTTTTTGGTCAGCTTCGTATGCCGCATGCTCCATGAGTAAATGGTGTTTGCTCAAAGCCTGGCGTTATTTATAAGTTTGTTCCCCAAATTCTTGGACAGGCCAAACAAAGCGCAGCAGCTGCGAAAAGGTAAGCTGGCATCCTGGAATGCAGGTCAAGGCAGTTCGTGGATGCAACAATGGCTCAAACGGTTCACAATTTCGCCATTGCTGTGGCTCGGTCCATAACTCTTCGATTAGCTTTGCCAACTCATTTAACAAATGGTCTAGCTGACAGTAAGAAAATATAACAAATTTACCCAAGAAAACGAAAAACTGCTCTTAGTTTTCATTGCAACACCTTAAAATCATAAATTGTAAACACCCCCAAGCTTCCCCCAATCCCTTGACCCTCCAGCCAATCCATTTGGCGCCCACAGTTCGTGCTGCACAACTTTTGCCCCCAGAAAGTTTGGCAGTAAGTTAAAGCACCCGCGGGTAATTCGATAAAGCGTAAAATTTTGCACTTAAACTAT
The DNA here is from genome assembly GCA_035045545.1 of Drosophila gaucha. NCBI lineage: Eukaryota > Metazoa > Arthropoda > Insecta > Diptera > Drosophilidae > Drosophila > Drosophila gaucha. Next base: position 1,075,459 of record JAWNOY010000435.1, read on the forward strand.
TTTCTTTCTGGCATTTGGCAATTGCATTTGTTATTGCTGCTGTTGCACCTCCCGTTGTTTTCATTGTTTATATTGTTGTTGATGTTGTTGGGAGGCAACTGCTGTCAGTTGACCTGTGTAAGGGGTTTTGAAATACAATACAATGCAGCTGGAAAATTCGTGGCTGGCATCTGAAAGTTGAACTGATTGCGTGTTTGCAAGTGCATGAGTGTATTGAGTCGTTTTCTCGTTTTGCGTTTGCCAAGCGCTGAGTGAAAATATCGAGTCGAAAAATATTTAAGAAAGTTGAGCAAAAATTATCTTTAAAGTGGGGTGATCAAATTTATTTTCATTATTATATTTCGTTGTTAAGCTTGACCGTTTCGATAAAATTATGAAAAATGATTTACATTTTCAGAAGTTTTATAGGTACAGCTTCAAAATTTGATATATGAGTTACTGTTGTCCTGGTCAAAAGATTGACTAAAATTTATATATATCCATTTCTTGGGGGCGTGGCAAATCAGAGAAAGCTATATCTACAATATATCCTTTACAATTGCAAAGCTATTACCAAACTTCAGCATGGCTGAAAATAGCCTATTCCTCTAGTTTGGTACCAATCTACATACGAAACAACCTCAGAAAGATTATAAAATGTTTACGTAGTATGTATAAGGTTGTTGCCTTGAGTTAGATGTGCTCAAATTGATCAGTATCAATAAGATATACCATTTTGTATATAATTTTTAATTAGGATTAGCACTAAATATGATTTCGGTAACTGAAATTTCTGTTCTCAACTTGCCGCTTTAATTCTTCTTCTCCTCTTGTCAACTTAACTCTCGTTTATCGATGACCCACCGCAGCACTCCTTCGTTGTATGCAACTCTGTGGCCCCTCTGGTAAGAAGCATAAACTAAGACTAAATCTCTATATGCAGTTGCAGGTGGGGAAATTTAGATACAATATGTGGTGAGTATAGCTCTTAAAAAGTACTAAAATAACTGAAGATTGATACAGATCTTAATCGATATTAGGAAAGTGGAAATATTTATCGACGACTTAAATATTGATCTGTGCCAGCTGTAGGAGGACCTACGTTTAAAATGCAAGAATATACGATAGTTACTTATTAGACGTGACATTCCGAAAGACATACCTCATTCCTCTGACTGTCCCCGCCTCCCTCTGCGGGTTGGGTACTTGGCGATTTACGAAACTCAACTTGAATTCTCGACAGGTTAAGCTTGAGTTTATGCCAAATATAGTTAAATGAGCAAATAATAATTATATTTCTGTATTTTCTAGTTTCCTGCAAAGTAGCATTACAAAAACAAGAAGGAGTTGCTATTGAAATATAATAGGCAAGATATGCGCTTATCCTTTGGAACAGCTGTAAAAGTAATTAAGTAATTATCATTAGTAAACGACAGCAATAAAATCGTTTATCATTGTACGTATGATTGTTGAGAAATAGAAGACAGTATACTTCATAAATACATTTAATAATCCGCACATTATCAACCTTTATTTAATTACACATTCTATACAGATCCCGATGATTTGGCAGATGCAGCTGTTGCAGTTGTGGATACAGATTCAGATGCAGATATGGACGCTCACGGAGTTGGGGGTTATGCACTATAATAACAAACACCTTTGCTGATTCCACAAGCCCTCAGACAAATTGAAAGGGCTGGATTGTGGCATTATTTACCAAATGGAAATTGATATATTTAATAGCTAAACTAAATAGAAAGCTCTTATTGTCGTCCTTGCTTCAGTTGAGAGGTATTTGCTTATTTGGAAATTCGAAATTAAACTATTGAATCATTGAATGTCCATTGTCTAGACAGTGAAAGCCTGTTGTCAAAATCAACCTTAGACACATTTTATATCGATGTACAGTCACAAGTTCTAGGTAAACAAATCAAGCGCTGATTGCAAATTTAATGGGATTTAAAAATTCCAAATTACTAAACAAGTCCTAAGCTTGCAAACAGTTTGTCCACACTGACAGGTGTGCTTGTGCATGAGAGAGTGAGTTCATTTATATGTACATCCAGATGCCACGCCCACTGTCCAGCACTCACAATCTCGTTGTGTGCGCCTGCCGTGCAACCACAAGTTGCTGCGGCTGCTTCCCTAAAGTGGAATTGTTTGTAATGCGGCATCACTCACCAGGATAGGGCGGGAATCGAGAGTGGGAGACGGGGAAAGTGAAGCTTCAGTCACTAGTAGAGATTAATTTAAAATTTTTATTTACATGAGCTGCGTTTACTTATTGACTTGCGAAGCACAGGAAACAGATTGTCTTCCAAGAATTATTAGCATTCAGTCAATAGACAAGCAAATATTTCAGGCATATGAGCAACAAAAATGCTTCTTTAATTGATTAACGTGAAATTGAGAAAGCGATTATTAATAATAAATAAGTAATACAAATGAAAAAAGATAAATAAATCAAATTATTTTATTGTTTCACTATGCAAAACGATTTTGACACTAAAGTAAAGCTATATAAAATTGAAACCGAAACTGACCGTCTTTTTCTATCATGTCACAATTTTGGACAAAAACCTTTGCTTGGAACTTTTAACTTTAAACTTTTTTCTAACTACAAAATGATAACTTTCCCTTTTTCAACAATATTGTATTGTAGCATTTATTAGAGATAAAAAAGTACGCAAATTCCTCAAAAGATTCACAATTTAAGGAATATACTGTTATACGTTTAGTATATATTTATTCTTTATAGAACAAAGAACTTTCTAAACTATAGAAAAACAAGTAAGAAAGCTCTAGTCGGGTCTCAGCCCGACTACGAGATCCCCTGAACCAAGTCCGAGCTGTTGTTTTAAACAACTTAGCTTACATCTTTTATCTATACATATTACCTCTGCGCGCATATACACATGCACACATTTGTATACACAAGCACACATATACCATGCACACAGAAGCACGCGCCCCGATTACTGTGTAGTTCATTTGAATGTATGTGTGCACACGTACAGGCTGCTGCCGCGTGCTTTTACAATGTTTCCTTTAATAACTTCTGTATTACTTAACGGATTTGAATGCAATTTTCTGCATTGAGTGCTATTAATTTATTGAAAATACGGTTTTCACTTAAAAATTTAAAAAAAAAATTTGTGGCTTTGATAATTTTTTTTTTTAATAAATTTTTTTTGTAAAATGTGGAGCCGGTATCCAAAATAAAAAAAATAGAAAATGTATTTTATTTTCAAAAAGCTAAAAACAAAATTTGGTAGCTGTAGCTAAAAATATGTAAAAGATATGGTCAAAAAACTGAATCTTGATAACGTTTTAAATCGATATCATTGAAACGGAAAAATTTATCGAATATCTAAAACAAACTCGATATGCGCGCTGTATACACAGACCATCATGCAAAATTTGAAGTCTCTAGCTCTTATATGTTCTGAGATCGACGCGTTCATACATACGGACAGACGGACGGACGGACGGACGGACGGACGGACGGACGGACGGACGGACGGACGGACGGACAGACAGACGGACAGGGCCAAATCGACTCAGCTCGTCGCCCTGATCAAGAATATATATACTTTAAGGGGTCTGCCACGCCTCCTTCTGCCTGTTACATACTTTTTGCAAAACCATTATACCCTGATTTCCCATTTTCAATGGGTTCAGGGTATAATAATACCAGTAAATTCTTTTTCAAATTGAATGACAGTTATTCTGATATTGAAAGCAGGCTTTAGTAATACTTCAGGTTGGAATGTCTAGGCCTTATGATATTTCTTATTATTACGTAATGTATGTTATATCACTAACATGTATATTTAGTGGTTATGTTCATAAAAAAATTTCATCTTTGGATTATTACATTTTTATTCCGCTGCAAAAGGGTACATTAACTCCGACTGTATAAATTATATTCTTGATCAGCACGGTGAGGTCAATTGATACAGCCATGTCCGTCTGTTTGTCTGTGCGTCTGTCTGGATCACCGCAATCTTCTAAAGTATTAAAATTTTGTAAGAAATGTTTTAGTAGCACAATTGAATCTTAGACTTAAAATTTGGAATTTATTCTTGAATATCCCACCCACATAAAAAATATTTTAAGTATACTAAGTAAAAACTAGAGGGATGGGCTAACTTCGGCCATGCCGAAAGTTTGGTAACACTCTTGCAATTGCATACAGATACAGTTTTTTCTGATTTGCCACGCCCCCATCAATTGGATATATATAATTTTTTGACAATCTATTAGGTAGGGCAACAGTAACCTATGTATCAAATTTTTAAGCTGTACCTATAAGACTTTGGAAGATACGGTTTTCTCCAATTTGCCACGCCGCCAAAGGGCGGATAAATATAATTTTTCATAATTTTGTCGAAACGGTGAAGCTTAACGTTTTTGTCAGTTTGTGGGAATCGAGGTATAAAATTGTAGAAGATATAGTTTTTTAATGGGCGTAGATATACATTCTTTATCTTTTTTTCTAGAGGGGTTGATACAAATATATGTTTTAAGTTTCAAGTCTCTGGCTTTAACAGCGTCCAAAATATTGTTATATGTTATTCACTATATAGACTTTCCCGATTTGCCACGCCCCAAGTGAGCGTGGATATATAACGTTTTAATCAATCTGAAGGGGAGGCCAAAAGTATATTACTTTCTCAATGTGGATGCTCTAGCTTCAAAACTGTGGAAGATATAGTTTTATCCGATTTGCCACGCCCCCAAAAGGCGTAGCTATATAATCTATATATTTTTGTATTTGGGTGCAATTCAGGAGTATATATTACAAATTTCAAGTCTTTGACTTTAATAAAGTCGAAGTAATCCCACTAAAATATTTCTTAAAACCGATCTGTCCTATGGGAGCTATAGGATATAGTCATCCGATCTGGATTATTCCGAGATATACAATGCCTGCAGCACATTCCAACTTCAGCTCGTCTTGCTGATCAAGTATATATATACTTTATATGGTCGGAGATGCTTCCTTCTCTGCGTTGCAAGCTTCTGACCAAAATTATTATACCCTTTTTGCAAGGGTATAAAAATATAGTCAGAGTCTTGAAACTTAAAACATATGTTTGATATGGGCCACTTCTAAATCAAAATATATAGTAGTATAAGCTATGCCCATTAGGGGCGTGTAAAATCGGAAAAAAATGTATCTACTACAATTTTATACCTCAAGACACAAATATTTACACATGCGATAAGCTTGACCGCTTCGACAAAACTGAAAATATGCCTCTTTTGAGCATGGCAAATCGGAGAAAACTATATCATCCAAATTTTAAAAGTTAGAGACCCAAAATTTTACACATATGTTTCTGTTGCCCTCCGCAACAAATTGATTAAAAAGGACGTAGCAAATCGGTAAAAACTGTACAATTCTACAATTTTACATCTAGAGATCTAAGAAATAGCAAATAAGTCAATATTGATCTCTTCATAGCAAACCGAAACCATAGCAAAAAAGGAAATTATATCTATATCCTTTACAATTGCAAGGATATACCCCATCCCTCTAGCTTTTATTAATTATATCATTGTCTTATTAGAAGGGTATATTTTGAAATTATTTGTAAAGAATTGATTGTGTGTGGCTGCCTAGTATTTAGGCAGCTACGCCTTACTTGTCTGAAAACACCTGGCGACAATGGGCAATCCCTTAAACCAGTAAAATATTAGATAAGAGTGCAATAAAATTGTCAAATCAAAAAACTACTCTGAGTTTGTAAACAGAACTTGATTTATTTTCTCAACTTTATCTGTTATCGAAAGTCTTTAATTACTTCACTATTTAATTTAAGCAAACCTATACTCATTCTTAAAATAAACTTTAAGCGCAATTTAGATTTTCGTGATCTGCCTTATGTACACATGAATATTGCTGGCATTTTGATAAAACGGATACATATTTTTTTTGTTCATATGCTTGCCCAGATTGTTTTTTGAGCAACGTTAACGCATTAAAGCATCTCTCTTCAGCAGTTGGTAGAAAGTTCCAAAAGCCTTTCATTTGAAGGCCCGAGCATGCTGTGCAGTTATATTGCAGACTGCAGTAGATGCCGCTGCTCCCAGCCCCTTCAACTCACCCTCTGGGAGTGTTTAAATATGTGTGTCGTAATTTAATTTCATAAAAGCAATTGTATTCCTGCCATGTGGCGACTAAGTTTGCCGGGGAATGGCGCATGCCAAAGCCGAGAGCCTCCACAAAACTTCGCTGGCATTTACTGGTATGACAAAATGACGTTGCTTCCAACTCTGAGCTGGAGCTGCCAGTGAGAGTGTGCGCCGCATTTATTTTATTTGTTGTTTTTCTTTCTTTTTTTTTTTAATGCCAACACCGAGAGTCAACGTAGACGAAAAGCATTTTCATTGTCTTGTTTGCCAACAGCTGCGTCGACGTCGCCGTCGGCGTCGAGAGTCGCATATTTGACATTGGACTTGTGTGCTCTGATAGCGTGCCAGCCAAAATATCACAATGGTTGGCAACACTGCCATTGCTATACCGGACTTACTCACACGCACACATACACACTCACACACAGACATTTCATATAATTGTGTATGTTTACTTTGTGTGTGCGTTGATTTTTTTCGTTTTGGCTCAGACAACGCGACGTATGCGCAACGTGTGGCAAATACAATGAGCGAAGCTGCCTCGCACACACTCTAGTCATCATTTATGCACAAACGTTGCCAACTCTTGCTTACGAATGCAACAGAGTCGCCGACTGCCTTTTTACTCGCCAGTTCTGCTCAGTTTTTCTGCTGCAGGCAGACCCGCTGGGAAGATTCTCCAGTTAGCGGGCTCAGCCTAACCACGTCGAGGAATTTACGCACACATACACACACCTATACACTCATATACTTACTTGCAACATGCAATGGCATTAAAAAAAAAACAAAGATCCCAAAAAAAAATGGTTTTAGCACTTTCAAATTAAATGTAACTGTTGAAAATGGAAACTGAAACTCAAAGATGGCGCAAAGGGTTTTGTTAGGAGAGAAAAATGATATCGACTTTCTTTGGAGTTGATGCTAAGAGAAATTGCCCATGAAGTTATCAGAGCTAAATTCTGTAGATGCCTTATAGAAAAACCTCTCAGAATAAACGGGGCATTGGTATGCTGCAAGATTTCAAATTTTGTCCTTATCTACACCTTTATTTTTCTGTAAATTATGATGTGATTGAGAAAAGCATTTTTCAGATTCGGAATCTACAAGAAAATATCCATTTATTATCATAGAATTTTATTCTGGTGCAAAAATCGTTGGATTGAAGTTCAATTTATGATTATTACCTAGTTTTATAAATATAAATACCAATTTAACAATTTCACCGGTTTTTTTCTGTTATCTACATTTACACAAATGTTTGTAGCCTTATTTTAATATTATGTATGCCAACTGCGCCATACTCTGTTCACAGTATAATAAAAACTTAAGGTTTTTAATGAATGTGAAACCAAAAATTCAAAAGAATTAGAATTAAAAGTAGATATACATAAACTTTTTATGTGACTGCCGGAGCTCAATCATTAGAGAGTCATACGAACTCTTAAGCAGAGTTCATTAGTAGTCTACCTGTCAAGTTTAGAGCCCCTGGCTCTTCTTTTGACATCGACAGCCTGCAGGACACTACATAAGCCGCAGCCCGCATCATTACGGTCAGCTACTGATCATTATCCGATGGAAATGCGGCTGTTGTTACTTTTTTTTTAGCTTTGCTCACTTTTGGGGTCTGTGTTCAGCTATTGCTGCTGTTGCTTTTGTACAGTCGTTGCTTTCCATGCGGAAAATTGTCATTGTTGGTTTCGTTATTAATTAATTTGCTGCGGCTGCCTATCTTTCACTGTAAATGTGTGGGTGTATGAATGCATTCTGCACTCTGCGTGTGAGTGTCTGCTTTGTATCTGCTGCTTTTTGGCCTGAGCGCCAGTCTGGGCTATAAAATATTTGCGCATGAATGAAATTGAATAGGTTACTGCAGTTCTGCACAATTTACAATTGCCATGGAATCATTAACTTAATTATGCATCAACAATGGTCAGCAGTAAGAGGTACGCTGAGAGTCGCAATGATGCGTCAAAAATCTTAGCTTTAATTCAGGTGTGAAAATCCTATGTTGGAAGACCTCTTGTCAACCTTCGACTAAATGGCTAATTTACAATTGAATACATTTCGATACTCCGTCTATACCGACTTTAATTAAAATTTTGATTTTATGATGTAAGTGAAATGGGGAAAACAAAAAATTTAAGTTTCAGTCATTTTATTTCACAAAATATTTAAAGAATCAAGTATTCGTTAACTGTGTGATTTTTAAATTTTCAATAGATATGTCTAAACCTTGAAACTTTCTCGAATGATTTCTTATAAAACAAGTAAAAACGCTCTAATCGGGACTGCCCGACTTCGAGAAGTAAGAGCGTTGCAGTCGGGCGCCACCGACTGCTTGATACTATGTTTCTGTAGGAGTGTAGGCTCCATTAATATGTAGACCGTCCGTCTGTCTGTCCGTATGTACGCGTCGATCTCAGAACATATAAGAGCTAGAGACTTCAAATTTTGCACGATGGTCTGTGTCTACAGCGCGCATATCGAGTTAGTTTTAGGTATTCGATAAATTTTTCTGTTTCAATAATATCGATTTAAAACTTTATCGGGATTCAGTTTTTCGAACATATGTATCTTTTACATCTTTTTAGCTACAGTTACTTAAATTTGCACTTTTTGTAAGTAAAATACATTTTCTATTTTTCTTATATTTTGGATACCGGCTCCACATTTTACAAAATCAATTTATTCTAAAAAAAAATTTCAAATCCGATTTAATTTTTTTTTTTCATTTTTTTCCCAAAACCGTGTTTTCTATGAAACAAAATCATTCAATGCTGAAAATTGCATTTAAATGCCTTAAGTAATACAGAAGTTATTAAAGAAAACATTTTGTCAATTGACAAAAGCATGCGGTAGCAACATAGCATTTGCTCTATACTTATGTACACATACATTCAAATCAACTACGCAGTAATCGGCGCGCGTGCTTGTTTTTATGTGTGCGTGTGTATGTGCGCGCAGAGGGTAATATGTATAGAAAAAATGTGTAAGCTAGGTTGTTGAACACATCACCTTGCACTTGGTTCAGGGGATCTCGTAGTCGGGCATAATTTTTTAGGTAAAACCGTATTTTATATAAAATATAACGACTTATGCTGAGAATTTTATCAAAATCCGTTAAGTAACACAGAAGTTATAAAAAAAAATAAAAACAACATTTTAGTAATTAGCAATATCACGCTGCAGCGATTGGAATCGAACCTGGGCCCACAAGCTTCGCATGCCACCAACCCTACCACTACACCACTCCGTCTATTTTAAGACGGTGCGCGAAATGGAATATATGTGTTATTTGGTGAAACAGACTTGCGTTGTGGTAGAGAAGACCCAGGTTCGATGCCCGTTGAGGTTAAGTAGAATTTGTTTTACAGTGGCTTACATATTGATTATTATTATTTTATTTCAAAAATTTAAATTTCATGAACAGAAACCGACATGTCAAATTTGGATGCTCAACCTCTAAGACTGTAGGAGATACAGTTTAACCCTATTTGCCACGCCCAAAATGGGCGTAGCTATATATAACATATTTTTTTTGGTAGAAGTAGGATACTATTACATATATTCTAAATCCCAACACTTAGACGGCAATATTGCCGAAATTAACACGGTTTTAGTTAAAAATATATAGTAATTCCCGATTTGCCACGCAGCCAGAAAACGTGCATATATAACTTTTAACTCATCTTAAGGGGAGATCAATAGTATACCACATGCAAAATTTGGACGCTCTACCGCTTAAACAGTAGGAGATACAGTTTTATAAGATTTGCCACGGCTTCAAGGGGCGTAAGTATATATATTATATATTTTTGATTCCGGGTGATCTACTTGCACATGTATTCAAAATTTCAAGTCTCTAGCTCTTATAACGCTCAAAATATTATACGATTTATATAAATCGCTATACATATATTCCCGATTTGACACGCCGACTTTGCACCAATCGAATGTACTCTATTTCCCTTTGGGAACATGGTATAAAAATAAGTAAAAACGCTCTAGTCGGGTCTGCCCGACTAGGAGATCCCCTGAACCAAATCCGAGGTGGAATTTTAAACAATCTAGTTCACATATTTTATCTAAACATATTACCCTCTGCGAGCACACACACACGCACACATATACACATGCACACAAGCACGCGCGACGCTTACTACGTAGGTGATTTAGCGGGTGCGCTTGGGCTGTATTCTGGGCAGCAATATGGGAAATTAATTGTTAAATAACTTCGGTTCTAGATCTACTTCTACTGATTGAAATTTTATTCTGGGCTGTATTCTGGGCAGGAATATGAGAAATTAATTGTTAAATAACTTCGGTTCTAGATCTACTTCTACTGATTGAAATTTTAAGGACACAATATTGACATCCAAAGGTGTATATATGAGAAATCCCAACTCCCTAGTATTTGAAATACGTTTTTTTTCACTTTTGGGGCTAATGGGAGAGGTATCCAAAATTTTAAATGTTTATTATCTGTATTTGCATCACAGAAACCTACATAGTCAATTTGGTGTCTCTAGCTATTATGGTCTTCATGTTATAGCTTAAAAACAAAGTCAAAATATCTATTGTTATTGATAATAAGGAAATAGGATGAGTTATCGAAAATATATATCTAAAACTTCAAATATATCTAAAAAAATCAAATCACTGCGTTCATACGGACGGACAGACGGACATGGCTAGATCGACTCAGCTCGTCATCCTGATCAAGAATATATATACTTTATGGGGTCTGCCACGCCTCCTTCTGCCTGTTACATATATTGTCACAAAACCATTATACCCTGAATTCCCATTTTCAATGGGCTCAGGGTATAAAAACAAAGTCAAAATATCTATTGTTATCGATAATAGGGAAAAAGGATGAGCTATCGAAAAAAAGAAAACAAACTTGTGCTGCGTATGGTATACAAGAATATATATCTAAAATTTCAAATCTGTAGCTCTTGTGGTTTACGAGATCACTGCGTTCATACGGTCGGACAGACGGACATGGCTAGATCGACTCAGCTCGTGGTCCTGATCAAGAATATATATTCTTTATAGGGTCTGCCACACCTCCTTCTGCCTGTTACATACATTGTCACAAAACCATACATTGTCACAAGGGTATAATCCCTGAATTCCCATTTTCAATGGGTTCAATTTTGTTCGTAGCGGGTTCCAACCTGTGTCTCCGCGCTTGCAAGCCACCGTCTCTAACTACAACACCACACTCTTCATTTTGTCCTCAGTGACAAAGACGCCACTAATGTAGCAGCAGCGAGAATTACAATTAAACTGAAATTGCGATATAACAAACAAAAGTAAAAGTAGAATTCACACCCACCAAGCATTTGGAAGACTGTTTTAACAGAAATCACCTTGGAGGGTCTATTTAGAGCCCTCAGGATGATTGAAAAATGATTAATTTCATGCGGGACTGAAAGCAGATTCAAAAATGACTCTTCCATATGCTCAAAATGTGATTTACTGCAAATACAATAACAAAATGCAAAGCAATCGCCAATTGATCATGCTGGGGATTGAAATGTGATCATTTTGACTATTGCTATGCAGTCATTTTTCGCCCCCTTAAACGATCGAAAACGGATTGTTATCTGCTTGGTCTTATTCTAACGGAACTTTTTATGATGTGCAAGTGGCGAAATTTGCTTTTTTGCTCATTATTACCAGTTCAAGTGACAAGTGCAGATCATCGACAAGTCAGTACCTGAAATTATAACTTTAAAATATAAATAATATAAAAACTAAAGGTAAAAATGTCAGCCAAGCAATTGCTTCGATTGGCAAGAAAAGAAACTCAGAGAATAATGTTTGGTGCAAAGAAAATAATGCAGAGAAACACAAATGTGCAAGAACTGCTTTCAATAAACCAATGCAGTGAAGATAACTCTTTTGACGAAAGTTCAAGTGATAGCTGTACTTCTGATGCTGGCAGTGATGGCACTGAAGTTAAGTTGTGTGAGGGATTAGGCAAATGTTTCGAAATTAAGTCTATTATTTTTTATAACAAATTATTTTGTATTATTATTTAATTTTAAATCATAAGTTTGTAGTGTTTAAGATATACTGACACTTACAAGTATATAAATATATATTAAATTTACATTTCAATAAAACATTTCTTATTTTCGGAAAGGCAAACGATAGAAAATATGACTCGAAAAAGAGTCGCAAACGATAGAAAATATGACTCGAAAAAGAGTCGAAAGTGTTGAAAAAAAGGAGTCATAAGCGGCACGTCAAGAGTCGCGGCTAGGGTACCATTTTCTCCCGACAAAATAGTCATTTATGATCAGAAAACGAGCGCATATATGACTATTTTAATCAGAAAGACGAGTCGAAAAAGACTCGAATATGATCAGAAATTTCCTAAAATGCTGGGTGGGCACAGTTGAATAAATACATATGTGCACACTTATTGACTGTGTGCGCAGTGTGCACTGCAGACGTATTGACGCTCGCTGACACGTACTGTTGCCGATTGACAAAATGTTTTCCTTAATAACTTCTATGCTACTAATCGGATTTTGGTTAAATTTTCTGCATTAAATCATTTTATTTTTAGACCCTTGCAAGAAGGGTATATTAATTTTGGTCAGAAGTTTGCAACGCAGAGAAGGAAGCATCTCCGACCATATAAAGTATATATATTCTTGATCAGCAAGACACGCTAAGTTCATATAGCCATGTCCGTCTGTCCGTCTGTCTGTCTGTCTGTTTGTCTGTCTGTCTGTGTGTCTGTCTGTCTGTGTGTCTGTCTATCTGTCTGTCTGTCTGTCTGTCTGCCTGCCTGTCTGGATCAACGCAATCTCCTCCGAGACTATTGCAGCTACAGAGCTGACATTTTGCAAATAGACTCTAATCTGCTGCAAGCATTGTATATCTCGGAATCATCCGGATCGGGCGACTATATCCTATAACTCCTATGGGGCAGATTGGTTAAAAGAAATGTTTTAGTTGGAGAGCTTCGGCGCTATTATACAAAAATATATAATATATATAGCTACGCCCTTTGGTGGCGTGGCAAATCGGGTAAAATTATATCTTCTGCAGTTTTAGAGATAGAACTGATAGATGAAAAGTCGGCGCCTACTTGGGGCGCGCCAAATAGAAAAAGTCTATATGCTTAATATAAATCCTTTAATATTTTGGACGCTGTGAAAGCCAGAGTGTTGAAACTTAAAACATATATTTGTATCTACCACCCCTAGAAAAAAAGATAAGGCATATAGATCTACGCCCATTACGGGTATGGCAAATCGGAAAAAACTTAATCTCGATAACGGTTTTATTTGATATCATGGAAACAGGAAAAATGATCGAATATCTAAATATCTGTTATAGTTTCTGAGATCGACGCGTTTATACATACGGACGGACGGACGGACAAACGGACAGACGGACAGGGCTAAATCGACTCAGCTCGTTGCCCTAATCAAATATATATATATATTTTTGGGGTCTGCTACGTCTCCTTCTGCCTGTTACATACTTATTTGCAAAACCATTATACCCTGATTTTCCATTTTTAATGGGTCACGGTATAAAAATTCGAAACTATTTTAATAATCATACAGCAAACACTGTCTGCAGGGGATAGGTCATTCCTAGGAAAATAATTATCAAGTGAGATAGTCAAAGAGTCAGAATGATCTTTAACAAAATACTTAAGTTTCGATGGAGTAGCCACCTTCAAACATTAATAGTGAGAAATGCTCTGTAATCGACATTTCAACAATAATTTATAATTTCCCTTGTCAGGTCATGCACTGAGGAAGGTCAAGTAGTTTGATCTGAAATAGTAATAGAAAGTTTCTTAAAAAAGTTAAAGGTCGAAGTTCACTTTTTTTGCAAATCATGAGTATATGAATGCAAATAACTACATATGTAACAAATATGGCATTAGTAAATTGAAAACATGTCTGTCAGCTGATATTTGTCAAGGTGAGCTCCCCGTTGGCCTTGCTTAACAAAGTCAACCTATTAAGTCGTATACAGCCGGCGTAGACAATGATGACTGCTGTCGTGTCATCACAGGCTCTATACTGGGACATAGTATACACACAATGCTACTACATGGGTGTATTAGGAGCGTTAGTCGACTCGCTTCTGCCGTCAAAGCCACAAAAATATCAAAGCAGTCTAAAAGCTTAGCTCGACCCCTTGAATCCCAATACCTAAATGCGTCTTGTCAGTCTGTGTGTGTGGGAGTGTGCATTGGTTGTTTCTCTAACGAGCCTTTTGTTATATGAGATCCGAGCACGAGAACGAGAACGAGACCCAGAACCAGGCCCAGACAGATGGTAAACATGTCACATTGACAGTGTGCAGAGTGAAAGCGACGTTGGCCAAATGACAAAATCACTGACAGCCACGCCCACTGCATGATTTGCAAGCCCCACAGCCCCCTTCACTTTTTTAAACCTCTTTTTTTCTTCGCCTCGTTTGGCTGTAGGGTGTGAATTATTAAAAGCCAGAGTAGCAGGAGCAGTCAACGTCTAAATTAGCCAAAGCCCAGCACGGAAGGACAATCAGGATGACAGTCAGGGCCGAGCGACAGCTTGTGCATTGTTTCACTTTCAACGAACGCAATCATCATTATCATCATTTTTATCATGATTATCATTAGCATAAGCATTATGATAGGCCCCACAACTTTCTCCTCTTCAGCAGCTGCTGCTGCACTCTGCGCTTTGTCACGTCGCGCCGGCATGGCCGATTCCATGTCCTTTCGCTTGTCACTCATTCGCATAAACAGTTAATTATGCATAATATGCATTTTACTGTCATGTTGCGCAATTTTTATCTACGCCCTTCTCACGTGCTCGACCATTTTTATTAATCTCCTCCTACCCCCGCCCTGTCCCCTTCGACCTTCCGTTGCCTGTCGCTCTTGTGCTTTTTAATGCGCTCATTTGTTTATGACGGCATGTGCACGAGTCCTTGAAGGGGGCGGCATTGCTCGCCTGTCAGTCGATAATTCGATGTACGACCCAGAAGTAGCTGATATTGCAAATTTGTGATTTAATTGCAATGCTGCAACATAATTATCTACACACATTTCGAACTATATTGACAACGGGTAGCATTATAGTACCACTATTCGATTTATATCCACAAGTGTCATGATCTACAGATTTGATTTTTGGAATGTACAGTTTTCTATTACATATACAGATCGGTAAGTCTTATTTCGAGTTTATTACAAGTATTACAAATCATAAGAAAGATTGAAGCAAGAAACAATAACATAGGCTTTGCGCAGCTTAAAAGATCGTACGACTTAACAGAATTTTCCATAATTCAAACCTTGTACAATTAGAAGCAGACTGCATCCACCAGTTACATTTAATTCGCCAATCGCCGCAATCTATACAACACTATGCAACAAAAAGAATCTCAAAACATTTAAAATTCAATTGAGCCAACATTTTGCATATGCTCACACAGACAGGCAGAGAGGACAATGAGTCAAATAAGGGGAAGGGCGAAGCGAAAGGGGAAGGTGAAGGAAATTTCGCGTTGGTGTTAGCATAAAATTCAGTTTGGCATTTCCTGCTTGTTGACTTTTGGTGTGGCCTGCTTTTAAACTACGCAAAGTGTTGCTGACAATTATTACATCCGCAGAGCATTCATACACACAGGCATACTCGTACTTATGTACACATTACGTATACGTAATGGGAGCGAAACGGAAGTCAAGGCAGAGAAAAATAGCATTTTAGTCATTCATGTGAAATCGAGGAGGATTTGGGTTGAAATGAACACACCCATAGAGGGCAAGGGAGAAAGAGTCTGGAAATGGAACAAGCAAATTAAAAAGAAAAGGAAACTCATAAGAAATGCGACGATTGAATTTAAATGCCCAGCTACTTGAGCTTAGGAGACGCCTCCGACTACGCCAGGGACTTCGATTTCCAGTCCAGCTTAGACCCAAAGTCAAAGTCCTTGGCTAAAATGTCAGTTGCGAGGGTGACGACGAGCAAAGCCCATTTCCTTTTTGGAACTGCTTTCGACAACGCCTGCCAATATGCATTTGAGTAAGTCATGAGAGCCGGTTGCTAAGATTTCTTTGCCCCACAACCCATATACCCCTGCTAAGGACCCATCGCATGCTAATGGGCACTGGGCATTTGTGAAAGCCGTTCTGGTCAGTTAGACGGGAAGAAGTTCGCCGCCTGCGCCGTCTGGCATTATAAAAATAGGTTGTTAATATGCATGACCATATGCCAAGTGGGACGACCAGAACGAAACGAATGCCAAGTTCGTCTCTCCATGCTAAGCAGCTTGGCAACTTGGACGTCGCTTTGTCTTTTATTGCCCCATACAAGACGGGTAATACGCCTTGAGACATTTTGTTAGTTTTGCAGCCTGGCAGCGGAAGGCAGCAGGGCGGGATGAATGTGAACTTGATTGCGACCAACTTGGACTGCTATAACTGTGGGCTAGTGTAGCAAAGCGAACTTACACCTAACTGGCTTGTCGCCGTTTTCAAAATGGAGCTATTGGTGAGTACTGGAATGATGAGTATATTAGAACATTACTTAGCCCATGCAATGGCTTGAATTCAAAACTGGATCTTTAATTGTTCTACTCCCTATGGCCTTCAACTTTATTGAAAATGACAGCCTGTTGAATTCGATGCAACTGTTAAACTTCTTTAATATTATTTTTAGAAAAGAATCATCTCATAATTGAAATAATTATTTTTTCCCTGAGAGTAAGAGGAAAAGTTGAGACTTTTCATTTGTAAAATCAACAAAGTTTGTAAATATTTCGTGTATATACTCTTTGTTAAACTCTCGCAAGCAAGTTTTCGAGCAGCCCATTCACTAAGCCAAGCCCAATTAGAAGTATGTCAAAGCAAATATATTCGTGCATATTAAGCATTCGCTTTGGCTAAGCACTTCCACTTTCTGGCAGCCAATCATGCAATCCCAGATTTAGTTCCTTAGGCGAAAAAGCCCTCCCGCTACTCTTCGGCAATTCATTAAGTGTCAAAAAGTTTTGCTTTTGGTCATTTCTTTGGCGCCAACAATTTGCATACATCGAAAAGTTGTGGGAGGCGCCTTTCACTCATTTTGCCGGCTTTGAAAGCTCCACAAATAAGCATTGAATAGACGAAGTCAGACTGCTGATGCTTGAATGGATAGCATAGAAACTTCCACCTTGCAGCCAACGAAATGCAGGACAATGCCAAACAACGTGTGCCGTTGTCCATTGTATGAATGAATGAAAGGACATTGAATTAAATTTATTTGAAACGGAGTCCCACAGTCTGAAACTAAAGTTTTCGCCTCTTTTCCCCCACCCGCACTCATTTTCTAACTCTCCATATGTGTGTGAGTGCGTCTGTGTGTGTGTGTGTATTCCAAAAGGAACAGTGAAAAATTGCAGAGCTTGACTCTTTGCTGGGGATGAATATTTAGATATTTTACGCTTCCTTCACTTGTTGTTGCCGATGTTGCTGTTGCTGTTGCAGTTGCAGCTGCAAATATTTTGTGTTTGTTGCGCCAGCAAAATTAACTTTGGCAATTTTAATTAAATTTTTGGACATTTTGGTTTTAGCTACACAGCAGAACAGTTTTAGCCGGACGTTGTAAAGCACAAAAAAGAACTTTGGAATTTAAGATATTAACTTTAAAGTTTTGCCCAGCAAAGAAAATAACGAATCAAAAGTTAGCCAAGTGACTTATCAATGCTTCAGCATAGATGAATCGAGGAACATTTTCTGTTATAAATACTTACAAATATTTATAGGCTCAACCTCTTTAGCTCTATAAATTAACCTATTTGTTTCAGCCTTTGGTTCATTACGCATACATAATATTCATTCATATACATTTTAATATAAATGTCTTTGTAAAGCCGAAAGAATTGCTGATCTATAATACGATTCCGGCTCCATAATCAGTTTAATTCCATCTCAATGAAAAATATGTAATTTAATTATGTGCGTGGCGGGGCAAGCCTCAAGGCAAATGCCTCGGCACTTCAACTTCAGCGTTAATACGTAATAAATATGTAAAGAAATAAGGTGATGGCAGGGAAGGCAAGAAAGAAGCTCAGAGCAAGGAAATAAAATAAAAAATATGTTGCATAATTTTGAGCTTTGTTCCGGCTTAGTACCTTTCCACACACCCACGCACAAACACACATATACGCGCAGGCATTCACAAGTGAAGGCAGATCCTCAGATCCTTTTACGTCAACTTAACAGCGTAGAAAATATCCAAGGCAACAATAAGAACAATAGTTCCCCAGGGAGAGTCGCCAGCGCCGATTGCCGCCTCCCCATTTGGCAAAAAGGCAAATGGCGCACGCACACACTCTCACACAAACGTCCACACCTACACATACGTGCAAGCGCACACACACACACGTACAGATACACGCATGCAAATCCTTTTGCTGGCGGCAGCTGCTGCTGCTGCCGTCGCTGCTTTTTATTTTAACATTTTTATTTTATTTCTACAGCGCCTTTTGTAAGCATCTTTGGCCTCCACCACGGCTTGCCGGCTATGCCGCTAGCTTTGTTGTTTCTTTTTCCGTTTTCTTCACTCACACACACGCACACCACCGCACTGCACACATATATACTTGCACGCGCAGAATGTGCGAAAGGATAAATTTTTACATATTTTTTTACCTTTAAAAATAATTTGCAAGCTGATTCCCCTTGTCGTGCCCCTCAACAACATTTTGTTGGCTTATTTTGTTGCGCAGTTGCCGCTAACTTGAAACGGAATTCAAATGTATATTTAACTGTGTGGGAGCTACTCACACACACACACATAAAGCACATTTGCGTTGGATTTGCATTTGTTTTGCTTCTGACTAACGCTGACCGTGCCTGACTAGGAAATATCCTGGCCCAGCGCCGACTACCCATGAATAAACTATTGCACCTACTTATATTACAATTCACATGCATTACCAATATAACAGTAATGTCTTCTAAAATTTTTGTTTTTTATTAATATTTATGGAATTGGTGGAATTTCTTCTTATTCTTAACATACAATTACATAGAAATACTCTGTTTACCAGGACCTTTGACACTCTAAGCACATAAAAAATAAATACCTATTATCAAAAACTCAACCTAGTTTCACCATATTTAGGGCGCAAAAACCTTTTGTCATCTTTTTATTTAGCACTCGAATTATTTAATACTATTCAGACAAAAATACATGTATGTACAGGATATTTTGCTGTCGATCAATTTTAACAAGACAATTAAGTTTTGTTGTTGGCAGGCTGAGTGCAAGCAGCAAACAAAAGAAAGGCGAATCGACCAACAAGGAGAGACAATCACTACTAGCGCAACATCCCATTCGTGCACATACACACGCACACACACACACACACACACACACACACACACACACATGTATATATATAGTCATTTCCGTGTGCACATACAGATTTCAAGACAAACTAACCGCCAGCGACTTGATGATATTTTTCCCTATGCAAATCGCATGTGATTCCTGCCCGTTTTACTGCTTGTGGTCCTGGCTGGGACTAGACGTGCGTATGAATACATCTTTTCATAAGCGCATCTATGTAATAATGTATATATAAGCCTAGATATATGTATGCATGTGTGTGTGTGTGAATGCATATGTGGTATATAATAAGTAAAGCGAATGAAGTAGAAGTTCAGCGTTCAACAATATATACATCTACGTATATATTTTGCATAAGTATTTGTAGGTGTGTGTGTAAATAAATACATCCATAAATGAAATTGAAAAATTCCAAGAGACACTGTTCCTCGACTGTTCTGCAAGTATACAACGTTTATTATTGAATTGAAATGCTATGAAGGACGGGCAAGAATTTGAAAGTGACTCAGAAACTCTGCAGAGCCCAATCGGAGTTAAGATACCTTGGGCATAGTATTCAAGAAATTTCAAATAATAAACAGACATAAAAGGAGTCTTACAATTGTATACAACAGGCAGAGCGGCATACCATATCAGATCATCTGAAGAATATTATTTTAGCAACATAAAAAGCAACGATTACCCAATAATTTTTTCTAGCTTTTATAATTTAAAATAAAGTCATAATAAATTCCAAGTTATCCAAAATAACAATTTCTAAATGATAGAAAAAACGAAATCTCAACACTATGTAAGACTAGGTTATTAATTGCATTTAATAATATTTAGCTCTGTAATACAAATTGCTTATATTCGATTCACCAACAGAAGCTAACATTTATATTGGGAAATAACTTCTAAGGTATTGTGCTGGGAACATAAAAAAGTAGACACATACATAGAGGAGCAGACAGGTAAAGGAATGTATATCGTTTCATTAGAAATACCTTAAACTCACAATTTCTATCGCACATTTATGTATTGCTCCAAACATATAAGAAATATTTGAACTTTCGGAATGACAACTTCAATGTAACAAATCAACTTGAGTAGTGTAAGTACCCGCACAGCTCCGACTAATAGATACATGATGTGCTAGATGAGGCTTTAAAAACAATAAAAGAGAGACTGTCCGACTACGAGATCCCCTGAACCTTTGCTCGAGTTTGCATTTTTACATACACACAGAAAGATTTGAATGCAACAGTAAAAACAACTTGTTTTTGAACAAAAGATTTTAACGGCAGAGGGATTTGATCCTGCGACTCCTCCCATATTCCTCCCAGTGACAAAGACGCAACTAAAGTAGCAGCGGCGAGAATTACAATTAAACTGAAATTGCGATTTAATAAATAAAATTCAAAGAAAAATGCACACATTTGAATGTATGAATGTGTGCGCTGCACACGTATTTGCGCTTGACAAAATGTTTTATTTAATAACTTCTATGTTTTTAAACGGATTTAAATAACATTTGCAGCATTGAATTCTTTTATTTTACAGAAAATACGGTTTTATATAAAAAAATTTTTAAATTCTGGCTTAACTGTCACTTGGTGACCGTAGATAAAAAGAAAGGTAAGTGTTTAAAAAACTGAATCTCGATTGCGTTTTTAATCGATATCAGTGAAACAGGAAAATTGATCGAATATCTAAAATAAACTCGATATGCGCTCTGTATACATGGACGTTCGTGTAAAATTGGAAGTCTCTAGCTCGTATAGGTTCTGAGATCGACGCTTTCATACATACGGACAGACAGACGGAGAGGCAGACAGACGGACAGGGCTAAAATGACTCAGCTCGTCGCCCTGATCAAGAATATATATGCTTTGTGGGGTCTGCCACGCCTCCTTCTGCCTGTCACATACTTTTTGCGAAACCATTATACCCTGATTTCCCATTTTCAATGGGTTCAGGGTTTAAATATGTAAATTGCATACAAAATGTAAAAGAAACTTGGGTATAGTTAAAGAAGCCGAGAAGCCTGGCTATTCACACATATTATGTAGAAATGTGCATATTTATGTATACTATATGTACTTATGTATATGCTTGTGAATATCGGTAAGCATGTGTGGATTCGGTAAGTGTAGGCCTTCAATGTAAAAGTATTGACAGCACTTCTGGTGAAAACCAGAGAGGGAAACTTCTTCATTTTATACTATTATCCTATCACAGAGTACTATAATTTATATGATAGACATGTCTAAAGTCGTTTTCAATTCCGAATACATATAAGCCACATCCCTCTGCCCGACTTTTTATTTATCAAATAAATATTCAAAATTTGTTGCTGCTTTTTAGATTGAACAGCTATATAAAATGATTGCTACCATTTGAAAATAAAGTTGGGCAGTTATTATATGAGCTTTCTTTTGGGGCGCATCCCCCTTTCTGGTATAAATAATTGTTTTTATAAATGTTTGATGAATTATTTTCTAGCGATTCGCAGGCAAGTCGCACAGCTGCATTCATTTTGTGGTCTTGCAAATGTGTTAAGAGCCTCCGTTCAAGAGTCTGGCAAGCATAGCCCACAAAATATTTGATGTTAGAGGTAGGTGTGGGTGAGCAACAAGTGTGGATCTAAGGACATTTCCCCACCTGACAATTTAACACACTATAAAAGGATCTTAAACTACATTCAGTCACTTACCTGTTGGACAATCAATTTCATTGTACATTAAGTTGAATCATCCAACCATAAAGCAAAATACGAGTCACACGCAACATATTCATTTACTTTCAGGCGATTAAGTCATCTCGCGTGGCCAAAAAAAACAGTTTAAGTAGTTTGTGTAACTTATTTTGAACACAGTTGATACTGTTGTCGAATTTGATTGTTCCTGGGTGCTTAGACTAACATTTAAGTGTACATAGCACGCGGGCAAGC
The DNA here is from genome assembly GCA_035045545.1 of Drosophila gaucha. NCBI lineage: Eukaryota > Metazoa > Arthropoda > Insecta > Diptera > Drosophilidae > Drosophila > Drosophila gaucha. Next base: position 1,097,884 of record JAWNOY010000435.1, read on the forward strand.
AAATGCCTTACATTATGGGCAGGCGCTATGTTTATTTGCTTATTTATTTGTTTATCTATATTTGCTTGTTAATTTAAATTTCAGATATGTTCACGCATGTGGCAAAATTTGCTGTCGGCTATTTGATAAAGTTTCGCTATTTAGTTTTAGTTTCAAGAGCTTGCCTTATTTGCCCGCGAATTATCAAAGTGGCAGCTGTTGAATCGGCTCTCGTTCAAATTTATTACCCGCCTGCGGCTGCTTATATTATTGAAAGTGATGTATATCAAGTGCGCTGAGCGATACATATATGTATACAATCAGCTACGGATGCGGGTATGAAATACAAATTGTGGACTGTTCTCGAATCGGAAACTCGTGTGTTAGCGCGCGTTGATATATTAAAATATATATATATATATGAATACTCAAAAAAATAATATTTGGGAAGCTAACTTTTTTTTTAAAATTAAATTACAAATATAAATATATGTATATACATGAGGTGAAAAAATAAATATTAAGTATACGAGACTATTCATAAAAGATAGGTTGGCGTAGCTCAAATTCAGAAAATAATATATAATTGATTCTTGACACGATAGCTGAAAAACTTCAATATCACTACTACTGCACTCAGCCACAACCAGAGACACACACACATGATGCTTCAAATGTGCAGCTAGAAGTTAGAAAGCGCTGAGAAGGAAAACGTAGCCTTGTTGCGTGGGTGCATTAGTGAAAATTATGTTTTTGTTCGACTGTTCTGGCTGCCAACTTGTTACACATACACACACATACACACTCACCCACACACACTGACGAAGTTGTATAGTTTTTTGGCGCCAAATGGCATTATGATTTAGCATCTATCGACACTTGGACTGTACACATATTGTTCGTTTGCAACTGGCGTCGTATACTTAATATTCACAGCACTTGCAATTGGCCATTTGGACGGCATTTCGAAGCACGTCGTTTGAAAATGTACGCCAAACTGCAGTTAAGTCTTGGCCGCAGCAACAAAAATTAATGCAAAATTGTATACACACGACACGAGAATGACGACTACGACAACGACAACGACAACGACAACGTCAACGACAGCGACAGCGACAACGACGACGCTGACGACGATGTCGACGACGACGACACAGAAGAGGCGCAGCTGCAGAAGCAGCAGCAGCAGCAGCTCATTGTTGCGCTTGCCACATTGAATGCGATGCGTTATGGCGGCCTTAGCCTGATGCGACGATGCGACTACCGGCCACATTTCACATTTCAGCGCCAGCTTCGTCGTCTCCGCTGCCAACACACACTAACACACACATATAACCATATTAGAGACACTCGGAGATGAGCAACAGTCGAGCGACGAGACTCACTTCCGAATGCTCTCGTTGTTGCTCTCAAAGCCGAAATACGCCAGCTGTGTTTCACTGCCAGTCGCACACAATAAAAGTTATGCAAAAGCCAAAATAGCAGCAAACAGCACCTAATAGCATGCATCCCGAATGGCCTGAGAACTCAATCTGTGAATTCGTGTGTGTGTGTGAGCTGCTAGCAGCCTTTAATGAGCAGCAACCTTTGTAACTCGAACACTTCGTAATTTGCAGCAAGCTTTTAGGGGCAGAGCTTTAGCTAACGAGCTTTTGTAAAGCTGCCTGTTTGGATGTAGGGGCATTTCCCCTACTACATTTATAGCACTATTTGATTAGCTTTAAGCTCATTTTCAAAAGCTTGTTACAGAAGTCTGTTAAAGCACATATATTGCATATATACAGACTGTTAAAACTGTTTAGTTTGTTAGTGCAGTCAATATATTATGCAATAAATTAACTCGAGAAAGCTTCCTTCACACATATACTTTTGCTCTTTGTGAAACTGTTAAAAGCTTTATCTTGAGTTCTGCAGAATCTTAACATTACATTATCTAGCAACAAGCCCCTTACACAATCTGTTATGTTTGTTAGCATTATCTAACTACCCCTGGAACTTTAGGGGTAGCTTAAAACTTGACGAAACTTCTGCAAAGCAGCAGAGAGAGTTTACAAAAGGGGTAGTAAATGAAAATGAGCTGAAAGCAAGAGCACAGTACACCACAGCAAAGGATAGCAGGCATCCCCTGTTATGAATCGAGCTACCATACAGAAAGCGACTTTCAATAACATGGAGAATGTTAGAAACTTCTGAGCAACGGAATTTCAAGCAGAAACAATCCAATTAGCAGTCTGTTGGGACTTAAATGAAAATAAACGTATATATTTTTATGTAGCTTCACATGTCAATCTCACAATCTCCTAATATATGGCAACTACTCATAACTATATTAGATTTGTCTCATTTCTGGCCGTCGCCTGCTGTAAAAAACAGTTTTATGGCATCAAACACTTACACTTTTATGGCTCGGGATGGGAGCGCGAGGCATAGTGGCGCAAAGCTCTGGTGTGGGTTGACTGCAACTATCTTAAAGTTCAGTTTATAACAGGATTTCTGCTATAAACATGTCTATAAATAGACTATATAGTTGCTTGCTTGCTGCTGAAAGCACTTCATTAACAACATGCTTCAAGTACATCGTAGCAGGTTAATTCCAATTTGCTCACCTGCTCCTAAAAACTCATCATTAGGTCAAATTTGGACTCGCTTGACTCCCCATCGGATGATTGGCAGAAGCTTGCTTGGCACATTTTACTCGACTTGTTTGCAGCTCTTGCCTTCATTTTTTAGCTTTGCTCGCCGTTTTTATGATATTCATGAGACAAGCCGTATGTGTGTGTGTGTGTATGCGTGTGCATCACGTATAAATATTTTACGACGTCCTTCAGTCATTTACTTTTATTGCAATATTTGCTCACTCAACGTTTATGATGATCATTTTAAGCCATTTTTATGGCCAACTGCTGTGCGAATTGCATGAATCACGGACCCTCTACTCACAAGCAGCCCACATGTGAGTACCCGTGCCCCAAGTGCCCTTCGGTGTTTGTCTGGCGTTCTCACTATCTCTCTCTCTCTCTCTCTCTCTCTCTCTCTCTCTCTCTGTTTCACTGCCTCTCTTTCTGTGTTTCTCTGCATTCGGAATGTTACTAAATATTTGGCCACCTTTGGCCACTTTGCTGCTTTTTATATAAATGGCAGCTCATTAAATTGCTGGCATCGTTTCCGGCTGTAGTAGGGGTCGTAAATTGGTCAGGTGTTTTGTAGGGACCCCGCTCGTGCTGTTGCATACTTTCGTGCACAAATTCTAATTTGGTCTGCAAGTTGTCACATCATTTGAGCTGCTGGCCACGTAATGAGCTGCAGCTCAACCAGTTTTAACCTTAACTGGGCAACACGACTCGAACTTCAGCTATAACTACAACTGGCATTCGCACGTGCTGGCTGACTGGCTGGCTGGCTGGCAGGCAGCTGGAAACTATGTCAATTGCAAGTTGGACGGAGCGTGAGGCATTGCCATGGCGTCCAAAACTATGCTAAAGTTGTTGCCACTTTTGGCTCAGCACTTAAAGGACATGCTCGATTGCTTTCCGGCCTGTGCTGAACTGTGACTCTGATGCTCTCAATAGTTAAGCAGATTTCGAGCGCAGTCGGGCTGAACAAAAAGTGCACTTCATTTGATTTAAATTGATACGATGTCAGTTTGAATTTAATTTAGAAAATGGCATGAACGAAAATTTTCCAACCGCTACTTGAGCGACAGCGAGAGAGAGAAAGAAACAGAGAGTGACAAAGAGAGAGAGAGAGAGAGAGAGAGAGTTGGGCCAGACCGACTTATAAGTTATAATGGTCTGACCACAATTTCCCACTTGACAGTGGCCAAAAGGCATGCTCAAGGGCTTGGACACTTAAGAGCAAAATGTATTCATGTGAATTGAAGATGAGATTGCGAGCTCAAGCATGGGCTTTGTGAGTCCGTACTTCACATTACAAAATTACAATTGCATTTTGACAAAATTTAGAGCAGACACTTAGGCGCACTTTCTCAAAAACTTACTTGGCTTATCAATAAGCATCTCTGGCTTACTGACTCGTATCTAACTTGTTTTTGTGCGGATGAAACTTGTGCTGCCAGCCATCTTGGCGGCGACTGCAGACCTGAAAGCCAGCTTCCAATTTTATGCCACTGCGGGACTAAAAAGTGCATCAAACTGCCATTTTGTATGTCTCCAAATTTGAGTTCTTTTGTGTGTGGCAGACAGGCGTAGGCGTTTGGTTGTGCTCCAATAAACCCTGTTGATTTGGCAGGTCATACACGATTGGGCAGCACAGAGTGCATATAAGTTAGCTAAAGTACAGCGAAGATTACTTTTTGTTTTTGTTAAGGAATCGCTCATGCACAACTCTAAACTGAATTAAAGCTATTCACAACTGCAGCAATAATCCTCAAGGATACACCAAGTAGAAGTTATACACTTTTCATTGCTTACTCAATGTAACTCAATGAAGTTCGAACGTTATTCAATTGAGCATTGGCAAAAAATTAAATATAAGACTGCACGAATACACAAACAAACCAGTGTAAGCGCTCCCTCGCTGTTGCATTACCCACATCCGAGTGCCCACACTCCATTGGAAGGGGGAGGCAAAAACAAGAGCACGGGCCATTGCAGGTTTCTCATGAAAGCACAGTCCATTGCACACATATCGACAATGGCAAGTACATGGGCATAATAAAGTCTTGGAATTTATTTTTATGTGCATATAATAGAGGGCAGCTGACCCATCCACGCGCCCCTTCGCACATAACACAACGCCCAATCATGCAGGCCGTCCCCCAAGAGACGCATTTCATCTAAAAATACCGAAAATTTTATTTGCCTGGAAACTCCAAAGCCTGAAAAGCGGGCAATGCCCCTGCAAATTCGTAGAAACAAAAAAAACAACAATAACAGTTACAATGCAAAATAAACAGTCCTGAGGAGCCGGACGAAGCCAAATCCAGGATCAGAAACCAGGACCAGAACCATGGCATGCAGTGACTTACATCGTGTCTAATGCATTGCACGATATGGCTGACAAAATGTCTACAGCGAATTTTCGAATTTTGCCAATATTTGCGTAGTCATTCGGAGATTATCCTAATTGAGAATCTCGGCGTAAAACTGGGTGGTTTTCAGAGCCCTTAGGGTTGGCCACGATTGTTGGTCAAGGGGGCTGATGGCCATCGATAAGACAGGTCAAATATATAGATACATGTCTCATGCAGGAGTGGAAGGATGCTGGATACGTCTAGAAGCGGAAGCATGAAATTGTCACAATTAAATGAATATATTTTGTGCATGTCTAAATTTATTGCGAAAAGGAAAGAATTTTGTTGAAGAACACTTAATTTTCGAGACAGTCATTCACACAGATTCATATTTGCGAATGGTGTAAAACATAAATCAATCGCGTACTTTTGGATCCACTTCCTGGCAGCATGCACCAAATGAAGAATAAACAAAAGACGATTTGACCACTTTGCAGCGTTCCCCTCGTCCATCCGTTCATTCTGTCACAATTCATTACAGACACAAGCGTCTAAGGACAATATCTATATACTTTTTGTTTTAGATTTCGTGACAAATGTACAAAAATGGTAAAGCCATCAGCTTACCCCCGACGACAATATTTCTTGAAGCAAAATATTTACACAGGCCCAGGTCTAGGCTCGAATTTTGTGCTTGGGCAAGTGGAGCTGGTCGGCTGGCAGGAAGCTGGCTGGCGCTGGCAAAAAGGATTACTTATCGCATATTTTGACATAAGTTAAGTTCATCACTGAAATACGAGAGTCAATTGTCCAATGCCCGAATCGGCTGGGGGTTAAAGCCATTGGCCGGACAAAGAGACAGCCAGTTGCTCGTGTGATGGGTGAATTGTGATAAGCCGAACGTTCGACAGGACAGCATTGACTAGGGTGGAGGGTCCACCACCGATTGCTCCTTTGTTTATAGGCTTTCTACGCCTTGTTTATTTGCATTTGCCTGTTTGTATTTGCACTGAAATCGAGGCAGGAACAGGACGATGGCTCCGGTTACGTTGTATTGGCAAAAGTCTGCAGCCCAATTGACAGCTAAGGGTGGCAGCAAGCGAGCTTGCAAAACAATTGATGGACATTCGGGACATTTGTGCGGAAGTTCGGTTTGATTTTTCGTACTTATTTAAAATGCGACTTCTAATAATGCTTTATTACGGCCCGAAAAGGGACAAAATCAATGAATTTAATTCCAGTTTAAATGTAGTTTTATTTTTGGGTTTCCGCTGACAGACTTTGTTGAACATATGTACTTATGTATGTTTGTGTGGAGTATAAAAGGGTTCAAAATCGCTTGGAATTCTCACAATACTTTCCTCAATTTTTGATTGCGTAAAAAGCTTTTCCTTACTACAGCTAAGGCAGCAGCAAAAGAAAACAATTACCTTCTCTCTTTTTTTAATACTACACACAAGCTGTCCAGATTTCTCTTTAAATTCAACTTAGTTCGGCGACCAGCGGCACCCTTTCTTGCAGACAACATCATCGGCTTTATGCATATATGCATGTATGCCTCATAGTTGGCTGTTGATGCCTGGACATGTTGTGTGGTGTGCGTGCACACACATGCTGACAGTCTTGAAGCTGTGCTGTATCTCCCATTCAGAAGCCAAGACAAGAGTATATGGGCTCTTAATAAAAGCTCAAGACTTTTAGTTACCCAGCCAAATAGAAAAATTAACATCTGTATATATAAGGATATCTTGTTTAAGTGAAAGTGTTTGTTAAGAAATGTATTAGAAATATAATATTTGTATACTTTGTACTCGGCATATCTTCTATCTGTAACATACAATTGCACAAATACAGTATACCCTTTTCTTACATTTCCCAATGAGTGCAGGGTATAATAAACACAACAGAATAACAAAGGCAACAGAGGCAGCTAGCCAAGGACTCGGAGCACAGACTCCAAGTTGGGATTCAGACTGCTCTGACTACTCATCCACAGCCGCGTCTGGTTGTAAAGATATAAAATCAGACAACTGCAACAACAACCAAGCCAGGACGATGTTGTCCCTGTCTAGTGGCCGACGTCTGGGTCTCTGGCTCCTCTGTGCTCTGTCAGCTGCAGCGGCGATTTGTAGCGCCACAAGGATAATCACACTTTTAATCGTGATTTAAGTTTATGGCGCTGGGAGCTCGTTTAGTTTCTAGCAAGCCCGACGCTTTGCTTGCAAGGATTTTCAATTTTTTCCATGGCTTCATCAGCATCGAGGGCAGGAGCGAGCGCCTTGTTAACTTGCCGCTTTCATTTTTATATATTTTTTAATGATTTTTATTGCATAACAGGCGGCGTGTTTGCCTGTCTGCTATTGTCCTGTGCGGCAATTGCACTTTGCCACATTTTATAGTTGCCCCATCAGCCCCAAAATGATTTGTGGATAATACAGGCAGCCAGGCAGGCGAAAGGCAGCTTTAGTCTGACCGTTGAACACGAGATTGTCAGCTTAAGATTCTATGTCGAAGGACTTCAGATTTACTTAAAAACACATACATATTTCAGTGTGTGTAATTATTTACAAGATTGGGTCAATCCAAGTTGAAATTCAATCAAATTAAGTAGTTAGTTTAACAGTTACATTCTCAGCATGCTCTCCATTATTATGTTCAACCATAATATAACAACAAGGTGCTGCAGCCACATAAATCTTAGCCACAATTTGCCACACCTTTGCCAAGCGTTTTACCCTCAGTAATTTGTAGCTGCTTTTCTTCCAGCTAAACAAACTCGCATTTTCCTTAAAGAGAGACAGAGAATAACTCCCATCCGCTGTGCTCAACGAGTTATGAGCTCTCACATTAATTTCACGTTGGGTGCCAAGATCAGAACCTGGGTTTGGGGCTGAGCTACGAGCAAATTTTTGTGCTGTAATTAGAAGGCAGTCGCAAGTCGAGTAAAGGCTAGTGGCCAACTTGAGCATTGAGAGGAGCTGCCTGCAGATCGGGGGCGGGTGGATAGGCCACTTGAAATGCAAATTGCGTGCAAATTATGGCAAAGTGCCAGCCAAGCAGGCAGGTGAGCAAGTTTTTTGATTTGTTGTGCCAGCCGAGGTTGGAATTATGCAAGAGTGGAAATATTACTTAAGACTCGAAAGTTGTGTTTTTAATTACTTGAGCTGCTATTCAATTTGGGATGCATCATAGAAGAGTAAGCTTGGCAAGTTCTAATCAAATTAAATCAAAGTCATAAAGCACACTATTCAGAAGGGCGTAAGTTGAACTGTCGACGAATGCTTAAACGACCAACCTTAGAGGCGTATGCTCATTAGAGAGCAAAACTCATTTATTATAAAAACAAAATTGTACATTCTTTTATATCCATACATTCTTGATCAACTCCATGAAGAATAATCGTGATACTCTGATACGTGTAAGAGCACTTTTGATTTTGACTTGAAATAAACGTCCGAGTGGTGTACACGAGTATATATTCTAAGTCCCAGTTCATAGACTGCAATATTGACGAAAACAACAGCGTGTTCGCCCTAATACATATAGCATTTCAAACTTATTCAAACTTATTCAATATAGACTGCAATATTGACGAAAACAACAGCGTTTTAGTCCTAATACATATAGCATTTCAAACTTATTCAAACTTACTCAATAACATCACCAAATAATATTAATTATTATAATTTTTTTATTTTTACACTTTAAAAGACGATATAACAAATGAATGGAATAATTGGGCTTAAAGCATTTCACAAATTATCGTATCATATCAAAAATTATGTATGAAATAAAAGTTTCATTTTGTTGAACAGTATTTGGCTTAAAGTAAAGATAATTAAAGTTAAGTTGACCTCACCGTTATTATGAGTTAGAAACGCGTTCTCTGCTTCCGACGACGAGGATCCTTGCTGCTCGTTGTTGGCATTCGAAGAGGACGATGAGTTAGAGAAATCATACGGATGATTCAAGCTATTATTGCCGCTAACAGCAGCAGTTGCAGCTAGCGCTTTAAAAAGATGCGCAGTGCGTTGCTGTTGTTGTTGTTGCTGTTGTTGTTGTTGCTGCTGCTGTTGTGGATTGTATGGATTGTTGTATATGTTGCGTGTGTCAGTCGCTGGCTGCAGCTGCTGCTGCTGTTGCTGCTGTTGCAAGCTATACTGTTGCTGCTGAAGCGTGTTATTAGCGCTCAAACCGTTCACCGTAAAATGTCGTGATTTTCCTGCAAGACAATGCAAAGAGAGAGATAGACAGAGTACAAGATTAGGAAAAGACAGTCAATTGCGCCTTTTAAAAAAGCTAAGCTACTCAAAAGTTACCAGCAATATTTATCTATAAAATGAAAAAAGGCTTAACCCGTCGAAAAGTTGAATAAAAAATTAAACTTTTTACCGTGTCACGACAGTTGGCAGCCCCAACCGCTTCTCCAGGGCGCCAACCCAACCCTACTACACGCTTAATTGCACGCATTGAAATATGTAAATGCGCTAAGAGGGTGGCCGAGGGTGCGAGGGAAGCCGCGGAGCTTCGGAGAGTGTTGGAGTGTGGGTGTGTGAAGCCCCAATTAAACCATTTTCAGTGGCATTGACGAGGTTTGAGGTTATGTTTTTGCTTCGTTTGCTTTGCCACCTATTGTTGCGTTTCACATATGAATTATGCATGGCAATAATAACAACAATAAGAACAACAACACAGTGAGTGTGTATGTATGTGTGTAGTTGTTGCTGTTTGCGGAAATGATGTTGACGCGGAAGCTGTAATAATGAAGCAGCAGCAGAGCTGCAAAATGTCGTCTAACGATGCATCCCGCATACCCCCAAAAAGTATGCTAAACCCTTTCAATTTTCCAACTCAACCAAAAAGTTATACCCTTCTGCCTCTGCCACTGTTTGGGCTGTTGTTGCTGTTTTTTGCTTCTTTTGCATATTAATTATGCATGTGTTGTTGGTGTGAAGGCATCAACACATTGTTTGAATTTTAAGCAACAGTCTGAGCTCACGTACTGCCAGCTTTCTATGACTTTGTCAGTGCTCATTTTATGCTCTGCTTCCATTTCGAATGCCATTAACGGGCATGATAAGCTATGGCAAGTGTAAGTACGAGTAGAAGCAAGAATTAATGATGGTCAAGCTTATATATTCCAAATTTGAGATGAGGACTCACACTTCATCTTTGATCGGACTACAGGGTATTTCCTAGCTGAGCTCGCTTAACTAGAGCACTTTTAGCTGTTTGGATTAGATTTTACTGGTTAGCAGCTGATGAGGCACGGCCATTCATCAGCCAACTGTGTAAATATAAAGTGCGAAAGATAACGAGCTAATAACTCACTGTGTTGGGATAGCTCTACGTAGCTTTAGAGACTAGGAATTGGAAAGACAATCGCTTAAATAATTTTATGTCCACTTTGCTAACCAATAAGTCAGCTAAGTACATAATCACGTTTAATTACATCAATTTAAATTATTATTATGCATAAAAAAAAGACATTTCAAACTCAACTGTTAATTTATGGACATCAAGTGTATTTAATTAGCTTCAAATTCGTGTGCGACAATTAATTATGTTTGATGCGTGTCAAAAAAAAAATGTTTTTACCGCTCTATTAAATGGATAGTTGAAATCGATCGATCCAAGGCTTTCTTATATGCGTGCTGACCTGAAACTACGTCCTATAAATTATGTTTTCCAATCCATAAAAACTAAACGTGATTATAAATACAACTCCAATATATAAAAATCGAATTGATTGTGCACTTGAAAACTAAAAATAAACTTATGTTGCCCGCTTTTTGGGGGCTGGAAGCTTGTTAATTGTTAATTGGCAGCATTTTAAGCATCGATTGTTAATTGCTAGGCCTCACTGCATTCGACTTGAAGTGAAAAGTTTGAAGTACTTTCGTCTGGCAAAAGTTTCCAATGAAAACAATAGAACAATGACAGTACATGCATACCATGGAAAGAATTAAAATTATATACGTACAAGAGGACGAAAGCAATTAGCTTAAAAGTATTCTTGAATTTCCAGTCTTCTCGAAATTCTTTAACACAATTATTCTACTTAGTTCAGCAAGTCAATCTGTCCTATTTGTGTTCCAAATGCCTTTTAAAATGAGGCGTTGATAATTCAGAGAACTAAAAAAATCGCTATGAACTTTCATTTCCCTTCATGATTTTGCTTACTACATATATATATATTTGTGGCTATTTTTGTATATTTTGCTTTTAACAAAATTTGCCAAATTTACACTTCACTAACACCCACACACACACATATAAACACACATACAATAACAACAAGCATTTGAAAGCATAACAATAGGCAAAGTGTGATTCATTTTTGGCTCCAGTTCGGGGATTGGGGGTTTCAGTTAGAAAGTCGAAAAATAAATAAGGCAACATTCAATGCAAATTGGACTATTTACGCAAATTTTATTGCCAAGCACTTTTATATTTATTTCGTTGTTGTGTTGCTTTTCTTATTGTTGCTAGTTGGCCCACCACATGTGGCCAAGTACTATATATATATATGTATATGCCTCCGTTTCCTTGGAGCATACTTTACTTCTTTTTTGTGAAACTGGGAAATCGTTAGCCCCCAGCGACTAGTAAATCAGGCAATTTGAAGGGCGCTTCCTCGACTTTCATTTTTATGTTGTTGTTGTGTTCGCTAACCCTTAGCTAACCTTTTGGGGGTTACTCGTATCTCGTCCGTTGCACAAATTATGCGATTTGATGTCATTATTCTGTCGCCAAACGACGCGCGCCTCACTGGGCAATTGGCAGAGTTTTATGCTCGTATTTAGGCCTGATTTCCTTGACTGTGTGGTCTCCACATAGAAAGCGTTTCCCAAACAGAATGTGTTCTTTATTGACATTTACAGGCATCGCCGTTTTGCGCGACGAGTCAACGAGTTGAATCGTCGTGGCCGGAAGCTTTGTCAAAAAGCTTGATCTCGTTTCAGTGGTAACCAATAAATTCGTTATAGTGAAAATTTATTGACATTGGTTTTTAAACCGCGACGCGTGTTGCTAAACGGTTTTATGGCCTCTGATGTGCCATCCATTGACATTGAGTTTCAGCATAACTGACCTTTCAAAATCTAAAATGCTTAGCACAAAAAAGTCGATATCGCAAATTGAGTGTATCAAAAAGCATAAAAGAATGAATCCAATAGCTATTTAATGGTGAAAAAAGAATGGAGCATCTCCTAACAGCCACAAGTCATTTAATAACTTTAAAGAGTATTTGCATACCCTTAAGCCTTTCGAAATGCGTAGAAAGTGCTTAAATTTTTGGTAAAATGTATATAAGATATATGTTCTGAGATCGACGCGTTCATACATACGGACAGACAGACTGTCACGCCTCCTTCTGCCTGTTACATGCTTTTTGCAAACCATTATACCCTGATTTCCCATTTTCAATGAGTTCAGGGAATAAATACGTAACAGCACACTAAAATTTTTTAATAATCTTATATACAAGCTAAGATTATTATTTAAATTATATTTATAATTTATGTCGTTTATTAGAATGCTGCAGGTTTTTAAATTTTAATTGCAAAATTGCAAAAAAATATTTTAAAATACTGTGAGAACTTGCATGTAGGGGTAGAATAATAATGCTGTGTCAGGTGGATAACATTAAAAGAAGATTTGGCGTATCCTGATGTTAAGGTGTTTATGGGAGGTTTTTTTTGTTCCTTCTTACTTCTTCGAGGCCTTAACTAAAAAATTATATATAGATGTATAACCAAAACTTAAAGTTATTAATTTCAGCTAATTCATTTATACCAAGATAGAATGATGGCTCATATGAGACATGTTTTAAGCATTTAACAAAGCTCATTTTATGGGGACAAAATGCGAGTGATGGTACGCATTGCCGAAAGGTTAACTTAAGCTCAATCAGCTTTTATGAGAGTGACTCCCTCAATGAATAAGTACAGAATAGCTGACGAATAAAATAATTTTATTTTGCACTCGAAAGCAACAGAGTTTTATCTCATATTTAAAGATCTTTGTGGAAACTCATTTGAACATTTTTTGTAGTTGACGTAAAATTAACGGCGTCCACCTTGTCAACAAAGAAAAATAATTCAACTTACGGTACTTCCTAATCTATGCAATTTCACATAGACTTACATTTTACCCGTTTGAACGATTTGAATGCCCAGATTTTGTGGCATATGTTGAAGAGCAAAGATGGAAAACGCAATAACAATATGTCCCGTAGGGCTAGATAGCCACAAAAGCCACCGCGGATTCACCAAAAGCAGAATGACATAATGCTGAAGCATGCCGCCAGCTACGTTAGCTACCCAATGAGTTACTTATCACACAAAAAGGCCGCGGATGAGCTGCCAGAAGGGCAGTGTCATTGCTTATCGGCGCGTTATCTGCCGCTCCGGCTGCTGCCTCTGAGGCAGTTGCATGTGCTCAGCAAGCCGCGAAATGGAATCCATAGATCAAGCGGGTAGCGAGAGAAAAAATAGAAGAAGAGTAGAATGAATCGACTTGCATTGATAAATTAAAAGCAGCCCAAATGTTTGCTATTGCTTTGACATGTTTGACAACAATGGAACCGTGGCACGGCAACTGTGCCAAGGCGGGGGTCGGGAAGCGGAATGTGGAAAGCGGAGCGCGGACTTAAGCCGCTGACAAATGCGATTGCCTATTGAAATTGAAAAACCAGAACGAAACACAACACAACCCTTGAGGGTTGGCCGCTTGGCCCGTATGGCATTTGCATTGATTTCAATTAATTTGCTTGTTGTTCTATCGCCGGCCGCTGTCCCCGAGCTGAAGTGGACCGTGTTGTGTTGGGTTTGCGTGATTGTAATTGATATTTGGCTTGGCTCACTTCTGGGTTGCCTCTAATTTTGATTTTGGTTCTGGGTTCTGAGTTCTGGGTTCTCGGTGCTTGCCTTGAGTCAAGTGCTGCTCCCCGATCTGGCCCCCGCTCACTGTCTGGGGAATTATGTAAATGCCAGCGTGCATTAGAGACGCGACAGACTTTGGCAACTTCTTCCTCGTCTCACCTCTAAGCCATCGCACTTCGCATTCGTCGCATTCAATGGAATTATTCAGCCCACTAACAGCGTTCAGCTGTGCGAATTTCTGTCCAGAGAGGGTGACAACAACCAACTGTCATTGGCAGCCAGAGTGCTTAGATGCGAGTGCTAGATACAGCTAGGCAAGGTGTTGGGCAATCCTCTTTGTCTTTTCAAGTTTTGCCTTTACGGATTTGTTTGGGTGCGTCAACAGCGCAACTCGCTTTTAGTTTTGTGAATTTCAAATGCAAGAACATCTGTTCGAGTATCCCAATGCTAATGCGTTTTATGCGAATTTTCCGCTCAGCAGCGTCCCCCCTCCCCTCCTATCAGCTTGAAGCACATGACTTTATCCCACTAAGATAGGGCGATTAGATAGCGCTTTAAATGAGAAGTGACTGATGACTGCAAGAAGTATCCAGTTGTGGAGATCCCTTCAATTTAGCCCGAAGTCCTTCAATTATTACTTACAAAAATATTCTCGTTTTCCACGCAAATGTTTTGCGCAATTTCCAATGCTAATGACTACATTTGCTAACCCCTGATTTGGGTACAGCAAATGGCTAGCGCACAGGCCGACATTTGACATATTCAACTCATTAAACCAACATTGAAGGATGCCCAACAAAAAGCAGCTAGAGATCGCCGGCTGCGAGTGCGGATGTGTTTGCCAGGCTAATAATAAACACCCGACAAAAAAACGAGCTCAAAGGCAAATGTTGAATGCGAGAGTGCGAGAACAATGGCCACAATGGCAACAGGATCAAAAATCAGTAACAAGGAATCGTTGGAGGGTTCATTAAAACTACGTCGAGGCCATTCACAAGAGACCGGGGTGCAAAAACTACCCCTGGCTGGGCAGATCAAAGCAACTGCAACTGCCATTACCGAAATTTTTTTATGCGAACAGAGTGCGCGCAGCCAGCAAAAGGAAAACTTATTACAAAGTTGACATTGTGTCAAACACGAAATAACGAGCCAAAGGCGAGACGCACACGCGTCCAGGGCGAGGGACCTCGGCACACCTTTTCAGAATCCCGTCGAGCCTCGTGCGGTCCGCAGTCGCAATTATTGCGTTTGAATTGTCAACACCCCGAATGTGCCGAGTCTGTGGTCAAAATCGAATCGCTGCAGGCGATACCCACCGATTCCCACCCTTTTCCTCCGCCTCCGCTTCTGCCTCTGCCCCTGAATCCTGAATCTGCTGCTGTTCCCTGGTAATCATTTCTCGTATGTGTTTAACGCGTCGGGCGTTGATTGTTACAATAACGTTGCCCATAGCGCAGATTTACGCCTCTAACGAGACTGAGCGAGGCTGATGGCTGATGGCTGATGATGATGTCGCTGGGTTACTGCCCACTGGACAGTCATACAGCATCTGCACGATGGCCTGGCCTCACCCCAACGGGCAACCTTTGCTTTAATGTGCAGGTCTTTCGCTGATGATTCAATGGAGATGTGGGAAATGTGTCATTATTCTTAACAATTTTTGTGTGTTTTTGTGTTGCTTTTAGCACCTTCTGTAATTTATGACAATTGCTCTAGGCAATTGCTGATGGACTGAGATAATAATTGGAGCTTGCAACTTGAAGTCGGAGTGGGGACGCCTTAAGTCATTAAAATTGATGGAGGGTGATTAGCCGAAGTACAAAATGCTATGCATTGCCCGTAGACTTAGTTGAACTGACGACAGATTCATTAATGAGATACTAGTAACAGCCAATTATTTATCTGGATTACAGCCCTCAGCTTTCATTCGTTCATCGCCGATTGCATGAAATATGCCATGGAGTTAACCTCATTGTAAATCGAGACACTTCATCATAACGCAAAAAGCCGTCGCTCAACTCTCAAATGAAGAAAGACTCCGACTGGCATTCGGATGATATCTGGCAGGCAGCCAATAAATCAGATTTATTGGTTTTCAAAACAGATTTGCAGAGCAAAATACCAAACCACAATGCGAGTAAAACGAAATGAGTTCACTTTTCTTTCTTTTTTCGTATTTTTGCCATGGGCCACATCACCATCACCATGGCTTTAGAGGGCTACTTGGACCATATGGCATGATTTGAGTATTCGAACTATTCGTGTGCTCGGAAAAATCCATCAGAATCCATGCGGCAGGCCGACATCGTGTCCGTCACATTGATGACACAAAGCGTGAAAGGATTAAGCGCGGCCAGGAACAATAAAAGTTCATCATTGCTGAGGATGATGCCCGGCCAGCCACAGGCTCTGGCAATTTGTCGCTCGTTTAGTTGAGTTGTGCGACAAAAATAGAATAAATGGTACAGATAATGAAAAAATGGACAGCTGGAGTGTAAAGCGTACATCGCTGTCGAGGACTGCGGCCATGACCACGTCCTCGCTTCAGCCCGACCCGAGCCGGCCCGGCCGATGGGCAGCTCGTGGTAATCCGACGATTAATTAAAAACGCTGTCTTTGCTGTAAAGGGCTTAAAATTGAAATTGATTGCAGAGGAGCACAGATCGCCTGGCTTATGCAAAGTTTGTGCAATTTAAGCAAAGTTGTTTATGCTAAATAACGTTAATATAAATAACGATGCTCGAGTGCGGTGCCTCTGGCGAAAACAATCACATTTATTACTGACAAAACTCCCCAGGGAGTGAAAATCATCAGCGGGCGCAGAGAACAATCTCATCATCATCATCATCAGCATCATCATCAGCGCCAACACCTGAAAGAAAGTCGCTTAACAAGCTCTTAACTCCCCAGGGCCATATGCCAGAAATGAGCTTCAGAAATAAAAATAAAGCGCCCCAAAAGTTAAGACCGAAACAAAACGCAACAACAGAAGATCGTGAAAATTCATTTAGGCAAAGTTTACACGACTAAAAAGTTAAGGACCATTCCATGAGAATATTAGAAGCAAATTTACTTTTTTATTTCTAATGAAGTTTTTCCTCTTGGCACACATCCCCACACAGCAGCCCTTCATTCTCCACATCGTTGGCTGAACAGACCCTGAATAGTCTTTGATTTGATTGGATTTGGACTTGTTGTTCAATCCATTTTTTCCATTCAAAACGCCTTTTAGTCTAATTTTGTGTGCTCCTGATTAGCTGCATAAATATTGATGTTGTGGCATCGACAAATGAACATCATACGGTATTTGGATAGACCGAAAGCTGGTTCACATGCAAATAAGCCTAAAACGAAAAGGAAAAGGAACAACAGTATACGGTTTCCCGAATTGATGCACACGGCTCAGTATACACACATGACCTGAGGGTTCCGGAAAGCGTACGACCTGGTTCTTTGAGTTCTTCAACCCCCAGCAACCAACAATAAAAAGCCATGTCACTTTCTCATATCAATTAGTTACAAGCGAGTACACTTGATTCATTAGCGTGATAATTACAACCAGCCGACGGACAAACAGGACGACAAGGATGCTGAGAACTTGGCATGCGTACAAAGTTTCCCACGCAGCCCGCAATACGGAAAACAAAAGCCAAACCTCTTGATGAGGCCAAAAACAATGTCAACAATTTAAACGCTGGCAAGAGAAAGTGCACAGTTAAAGCTTAAAGTCAGCAGCCAAGCGAAAGTGGGAACGGAAATAGTATAAGCCTGAAAAAGGACGAGGACAGATGGAGATGGAGATAAAGTCAAAGCTAACTGCTGCGACAACAAATTGCTGCCCAACGAACCATGAAACTCAATTCTCGGCCAGGTAACGCTGCAGAGCGTACTACAAAAAAAATCTAGAAAGGACTACAACAATCAGGCGGAATTGCAATAGATCTGCCGGCAAACCCTTCTCTGTATTTAATTGGACTAAAAAGCCGAAAGAGCTGTGGCTGCTTCTTTAAAGCGTAAAAATTGAGTGAATTTTACACAATAGGATTTGGACCAATGTCTGTTGCCAAGACAATTGATTTCAACGGTTTACCCCTCCTAATATGTCTATCACACACACTCACACACACACGAATTCAGAATCACATTGATATGATGCACCTTTTAAAACTGAATTTGCGAAGCATGATTTGTGCAAAATTACTGTCGAACTTGGCAGTCGCTCTAGGAGCCACCCTTAACTCATATCCCTTTGTGTGTGCTAATTGCAGTTTGTCTGTTCTCTGGGTTGCAGTTAAATATTTGCTTAGCCGATTTGTTGACTGGCTTATTTTGTAGGCACGTTTGATGGAGAGTTCGGCTGATGAGATGCTAGTGATGTGAAGTGATCTGAATTGAAATTTAATTATGTGACTGCTGAAAATAGGATCCTATGATGGCCAAATATTTAGTGAAATGCTGAGCTAAATGTTCCCATCATTTCAATTTTTCTGTACTTCCTTATCCAACTGACCCACTGACATCAGGCATCGATGTTCGATTAACGCCAAGGCAAGATAAAATACAATTATCCTTTAATAATTTTTCCTGATTCCCTTCCTATTGCGCTCAATGTTTAATTTCCTTTCAATTTATGCTAGAAATCGGGTCGTCACATGCCAAAGACTCTGAGCCGAAGCCGAGGGCATAAACTGAAAGCCAATTTGCCAGTATGATTATGAAGAGCTATTGATGAGAGATGCCAGCGCAGTATCGTATCGAAAAGTAAAGATGGGTAGAAAGAGCAAACAAGTTCGCTTGAAGTGCTCGGTGAAAACTCTGAACTGGAGCTGGCGCTGGAGCTGGAGCTGGAGCTGGAACTGGAGCTGGTCCTGGAACTAATATAAAGATGAAGCGTCAGTGGCATCGTTGGCTGTTGTCAAGTCAAGTGGCAGACGCATATCAATGGGCGACAGCAAACAGCAAAAAGTGGAGAGCAAAAAATTTTACTTCAAGTGTCAATCAGTGACAAGACACACACACACACGCACGCACGCACAGCTGAGCGAGGCACACATGTGATGCAGACTGCTGGAAGCTAATCGATTTATGTTGTAATATTCAAAAAGTTCCCCATAAGGACGACAAGGGCGAGGATGAGGGTGAGGACAGCCGGCAGCCGACAGCGACCTAATCCACTGGCACTCTCCCGTGTCCCATCGATGTTATAATTTGTCCCCAGCCAACGAGACGAGGCTGCTGAGGCCACGGCCACGTGTTTGACTCTGATTTGAAGCACCCTGTAACTGGGTATATAGGGCCCTTGAACGAATCCAAGGCATTCGGCCCACAGGCCAAGCGCCAAGGGACATGTGTCTGCATGTGTGTATGTGTCGAAGTTGATTCTGTTGTCGGTGTCGGTGTCTGTGTCTGTTTATCTGCCTGCGTTTGTCGCATTAAAATTGAATAAAAAATCAATCTCAATTCTAGCATAATTTGATTCCTGGCTTCGATTATGTATAGATGTGTAAGTGTGCTTAAGTGTGCGGGATCAGCGGATACGAATCTCCTGCTTTGAACTGAGGGCAAATGCAAAAAGTAAATAAATATTTAAATCATAATTTGTATTCGATGAAATTGATGAGATGATTGAGAAGTTCTTAGGAATTATAGAATTCTAAAATAGAAGTATTATTTATAAATACATATTTTAATATGCCTGAAGGCCTTTGCTGCTCTGGCTTCATAATAAATTGTTATTAGAATTAATTCTCTGTAACAATTAAATAAATAAATAAAAAAAAAATATTTTAATTGTGAAGAACTAAATTCTCGATAATACAATGGCCTGAAAGTCTTTCCAAATTGTGTTCGATACTCATTTAAAACAATAAAAAGCTGAACGTTTTAGTTGCTTCCCCTGATTTCTAAAATTCGAATGGGAATAACCGACTTAAAGGTTTGCTCTGTTAAAAGTGTAGATGAGCGAGACTACAACTATAAAGACGATTTCCACCTTGTGTTTCAATTGTTCTTGTGTAATTTATTGTAACCTTTCAAACGGAAATTTTAGTTTTGGTTGGAAGTTTGCAACGCACAGAAGGCAGCATCTCCGACTATATAAAGTATATACATTCTTGATCAGCACGGCGAGCTGAGTTGAAATAGCCATGTCCGTCTGTCCGTCTGTCGGGATCAACGCAATCGCACCTCCATTCGAAAAGATATGGTATAAATAGCTAGCTTTGGGGGTGTAGCAAATCGGGTATAACTATATCTTCGACAGTTTTAGAGCTAGAACATTCAAATTTGAAGAATAATTTTTACCTTCCCTTCAGATTGATCAAAAAGTTTTAAATCCACACCTACTTGGTAAGTGGTAAATCGCAAAAGTGTATATAGTGGTAAACATAAATCCTTAAATTTTTTTGGATGCTGTTAGATCCAGAGAGTTAAAACATGTATTTGTATCAACCACCGCTGGACAAAAAGGTATAGCACTATATCCCATTATAGGCGTGGTAAATTAGAAAACACTAACTTCTACAATTTTACAATCCAAAGTTTTAGAGTCCCCCAGTTTTAAAGTCCTAAAAATTAAGAAAATCGTTAAGCTTGGCTGTTTCGACATAACTATGAAAAGTGATATATATCCTCCTCCTTGGGGAGTGGCGAATCGAAAAAAAAAACTATATCTTTCAAAGTTTTATAGTTACAGCTTCAAAATTTGATATTAAGGTTAATGTTGCCTTGATCAATAGAATTACTAAAAATTATACATATTTATTTGTTGGGTGTGGCAAATCGGTAAAATATATATCTTCTACAAATTAACGCCTAGAGATCCAAATGTTTAAATACTTCAATCCTGACCTCTTCTGGAAATGTTTGTAAAATATTTTATATTGAACAAATACAAATATCAATATTATTATAAACAGATTTTGATAAAATTATTTATTCTTGAAATTTAATTGTGTTAAGTTTGAGATGCAAAAATTTAAGAACCTCTTATTTTTGTTAAACAAAAAATTTTTTCTTCCAGCTAACTCCGATTGAAAACTGATAAATCTGATCTACTAAAAGTTCTGTGTTAATTTATAATAAACAAAGTCTCGAAGATGTTTTATACACAGTTCCTATACCACGGTACCACGGTATTTTCCTCAAAAATTTAAAAGTCTCATTTCGACTGATTAAGTCGTGGCACTTTGTAGTTTCACAGTTAAGCATATAAAAAAGTAAGAAAGCTCTAGTCGGGTCTGCCCGACTACGAGATCCCCTGAACCAAGTAGGTGATGGTTTTTTAAACAGTCTAGTTTACATCTTTTATCTATACATATTATCCTCTGCGCACACATACAGTAGTTTATTCAGCGGTTGCGTTTGGATTGTATTATGGGCAAAAAAAAATTAATTTTTCAAAAACTTCGGTTATAGATATACAATTTGAAATTCTTAGCACATAAAATTGACATCCAAATAAGTGTATATGCAAAAGCTACTATTTGATATAGGTTTTTTTTTCATTTTTGGAGGTAATGGGGGCAGGTATCCACAATCTGAAATGTATGTATATACTTTGTATTTTCATCACAGAAACTTACATCGTAAATTTGGTGTCTCTAGCTTATGTGTTCTTTAAGTTAAAAACTTTAAAAACTCGTACTGCGTATGATATACCTCAATGTATATTTAAAATTTTAAATCGTTCACTTTTGTAGACCGTTGTGTTCATATGGAAAGACAGACGGACACAGTGACATACGGACATGCGTAGATCGGCTCAACTCAACAGACAACTTAAATTTTTTTCACTTGAATATGTTCTGTGAATCGAATTACAATCAACATTTTGATGCAGCAATCAATGTCAATATAATGAGCTTGACACGTTTAACGCCGTGTACTTGTTTCTAATTTTAAAAGCTCACAAAACAATATGTTATGCTATTAGAGTGCCTGCTTTAAAGTTCAGTTTGATGCACAGTTGAATCTATTACTGAAGGTTACCACCAATTCACTTTGCAAGAAGAGACTGCCAAAGTTTTTATCCGCAGAGCTTATCCACATGTGAAGAAAAGACAAATAGAAATGCGCCAGAGGAGTTTCTTTGGGCTGCGTTTATTCCAATGCATTTAATAAAGTGTTTATTTCTGTTGCAACAAATTTGCCAGCTCAATGCAGCGCGTACGAAAAACTAGACGACGAAAACAATCCGAGCTGAAACCTGAGCACGACACAAAGGAAAATTGCTTTTCCGCTACGCACACACACCCATATACACTCAAACACACGCTCCCATCAACTGGGAAAATACCTAGCACGCTTTGTGGCGGCGGAAATATGTGGCCAACGCATCAGCAACCAACCCCCCATCCAACCCCTCGGCCATACCATTGGGAGACAGATGGAAGCTCTGGCTAACCCATCGAAGTTCGCCTGATGACGTATATCGAAGGGGGCGTTTTTGGTGGGCGTGTGGTTGCATTCCCTGCCAATTTGGTATTATTTTGGGCGCAAGTTTCCTTCAAGCTACCCGTAGAAGCATAGTTTTATTTCAACTCACTTTTACCTTTTACTTTTGTTTTCTATTTGTCTTTCGGTTCGAGAAGCTAGAGTTGGGGCTGGACACGCTTGGCATTCGGCTTGAGTGGCACATTATTTGATGATGCTTTTCGCGATTTTTTCGCACTTGAGTGGCTGATTTTTATTAGTTGAATTCTTTACGATTCCGCCTGCGAAAGTTTCTTCAGTTTCTTGCTTCTACATTTTCTTTGGCTTTTCCCGCTTTCTATGCCGCCGCACGTTCACTTACTTTTTGTTCGGCAAAAGTTTTCCCTTCGTGGCTGGGCAAACAAAGATTTTGAAATATGGTAGCAAAAGTATGTGTTAGATGGCACAAGTAATTCATTGTCTGCCTGCCCGCTGCACTAGATCATTTTGGCTCCGAGTTCGCGTCGGGCTTAGCTAAAAGAAGAATCTATTTATATTTGATGGCAATTGGTATGTTTTTAAACTTTTCTCCTGCCCAATACTCAGATAACATTATTTCTTGCTTATCGCTTAATTGTCAAGCTAAAGCTTTCACTTGTCAGGTCGAGGTTGCTGGTGGAAGCAGCGCTTCCCTATCTTGATGAAAAAGAGCGCTGGCAAAACAAATACACGGAAATGAAAGTTAATTTGAATACATTACCAATTCTAATTACGATTTTTCAAGTGCAATAAGGAAAAGGACGTCGAAAACGGCAGCAGTGTGAAAAAGACAAATAAGATGACGATGGCATGAATAAAATAATATTGGTTGGAGCCACCGAATAATAGGGACAGCCAAGCGAATCCAGGGTGTTGGTGGGAAAACCACGAAGCATTCAAATTGGAATTCCAAAAAGCGAATAGACAACAAGGCAGCAGACGGACGGCCATGGGCAATAAGAATCGGAATGGAAACAGGAAATGGGATGTTGGCTGACCAAAAGATTAGCTCAAATGTACCAAGGAACAGATGGGGAAGCAGCGACTTTTCACAGCCAGTGACAGGAAAATGGCGGCAACAACCACGAATAGAATTTGAATAATTTTTTTTCTATTCTTTTTTTATGGCAGCATCTGCACAAGTGGCAAATGCATTAAAGAATGGGACGGGCCCAACTTGTAGGGATTCGCATTTCATTTTATTAAAAATTCAAATACTCTGCTTATCGCTTCTGATGCCAGCTTAAACCACCTGCAAGAAACACCATTCACCGCAACACCCCAATAGACTTTTTCCCTCACAACAACTTTCGCTATTTGAGGCTCTCTTATTATGCAGAATTTTTTTTCCTCCAATTTTTTCTATCCATGGCCAAGGTCTGGCTTCTATTTCGTATGCCTCATGCCACAGCGAAAAATTAGAAATGAAAATTAAGTAAATATTATAATATATATATATGTTGCCACCTGGTTGGGGGCTGGGTCAGCTTTTCCACAAGTTGCTGGCATCGAATCCATTTGGGTGCCGCCTTGGCAAATAAATGATAAGCATTACATTTGATATTCATTATTTGATAACGTGTAATAAGAAATAAAAATAAAACGCGAGCGGAAATGAAAATGTTGCCACACAGAAGGTAGAAGGCGAATGCCAACCAGCCAGCCAGGACTCACGACCCGGGACCTCGCACCAGACTAGCTACAGGATTAAATGTTTGCCTAAGTGAAATATGTTAAATGTTATGATATGTGCGGCCGCCAGTTCCCCTGTTCGTGTGTGTTTCTTAACGTGCTGTTGGCATTTGATTTATGAGATTAAAGTGATGTAGTCTAGAATCCAAGATGAGTTTCTATGGAACATTATGCAGGCGTAGATCTCTGTGTATTGCGCTGTCACAGCTGCATAATTACGACTCTACGTCGTTTTTTATGGCACGTCTTTTGAGAGTGCAATGACACAGCCATTCATCACATTAGGCGGACAGACCAATCCATTTGAAAACCCAACTCGAATGCTAATGCCGAACCTTTCAATATTTAACAGCCATGAAAGTAGTTATTTTTTCCGTGCTGCCTTCAACTGAAAGTTTTATTGTCAAAGGCAAAAACTGACAGAGATATTACTAGAGTAAATAAGTGAAAGTAAAATTTAAGTATTGTTGCATTGAGTTGAAAAGTCTACATTAAGTTCCATGCTAGAACAGTTTAAAAATAGATCGTGAGGCATGCAATGCCAACAAGTCGGCAATCGCAGATCCAGAACAGGCGAATGCACACTTAAGTTTAATTGGATTGAGGTGAGGTCTTCAAAGCAAAAAGAAGCAAAGCTGTTGGTGAAAATTGTGTCGGCACACGCACACCGAAATCGGTGAGAACTCTTCACTTAAAGGCCACGAACGAGTGGCTGGCACAGGTGCAGCACGGCGAGGGGGACTCGTGTGTGCGCAGAGCGTGAAATTATGAGCCCTTTAACAGCAACAGCAGCCGTGGGTAACGAGGACGTCAACGACAAGCTTAAGCTGCTTAAAACAAGCCATTGGCAAGAGGCAGGCAGCGCTGTGTAAAGGTGGAAAGCGAAAGTGTCAAGGATGCGGCTGCCGTTTCATAGTCAAATTAAATTGCTCACTAAAACAGCGAGACGTGAAGTCGACGCTAAAGTAAAAGGATAATGTGAGCATAAAAACATTTTTAATGAAATCGAGACGACTTCCAACTGGGACAACCACCCAGCAGCTCAAGACTGGAGTCGAAGCCAGCGTCTAAAAATGTAACAAGTGAGTTTTAAATTAAACCCTGCCTCGTCTGAGCTGGGCTAGGGGTCGTCGACTTTGAGGTGAGATGTGGCGAGATGTAGCTACTGTTTTGTTTGCGTGTTTGCCAGTGTAATTTCTTTCGGCTGCACATTATTTTCATATCCCGCTTAAAATTTTAATTAATTTTCAGCTTGATTGCGTTTTAAAGAGGCTGCTGCCTGCTGTCTCCTTAAGCGGACTCCGGGCCCTGGGAATTTATAGTTATTGTGGTTGAGTGTGTGGGTTTCGCCTGGGTTACTGTGGTGCCCTTTGACTTTGTGTCGAGCAACAAATTTTGGTTTGCAATTATTTCGACAATTTGTTCTTAAGTGGGGCCTTAATAAATTTTTGATTTTCATTGGACCGGCTAAATAATATATGCGCATCTTACCTTTACTAGTATGCCTATCTAAATTTGGATCTTTAAGGCCTGTAATGAAACGAAGCAAAGCTCTTTATCAGTGCACTATTTTGATAAAACCTTCATAGCTACATTTAATTTCGTTTCTATTGGACATGAATAATATCATGACAAGATCCTGAAAAAATCCTAAAATACTTTATATTATGTATAATACTATCGGACACTATAAAAACAGGTTAGATATATGTCTGGAACTCATAGTTGCGGGGTATCGCTATGACGGGCAGTTGGATTCACTCGAGCAGAGTAACTTGTTTTTCTCTCGTTATTTAATCGTCGTGTACTTGGTACAAATTCAGTAATTTATCTCTGTCAGGTGGTGGAAACCTATGTGGGAAAATTGTCTGTCTAGTCGACACATTACTTGTAGACCCAAACCTGAGAGCAAGGAGTGGACACGTCCATTGTTGCCCACTCCTAATAGGAGCTATCAAATGTTAATCTAAATTAATTGCTACTAATTACATACTACAAAATGACAAGACGAACGTGTCTTTGCAGCTGGTTGTGAAGGTGAGCTTACGAAGCGGAGGTCAGAAGCAATTGGGAAACATTTCGGGAAAACAGTTTGTTGGTCCAAAGAATTTCCTTGGAACCTCTAACAGCAGATCTAGGGAGTTTCTAATGGAGGCACATAAATGGCATGAAAGCGTTGAAAAGTTGCCATCAAAGGACACAAAGGCCGAGTGAAAAACAAAACAAATGAATCCTTTTGGCATCGAACGCAAAGATAAGTGCAAAGGAGTCCAGTCGCGTGTTTGTGCAACTTCTAATTAATTTTTCGCAAAAATCTATGCCCTAACGGAAATGAATTTAAACTTTTAGTGCAGGCGGAAGTGGAAAGTCCCTGCCAGAGTTGCATTTGCTGCAGTTGTTTCGTTTCGTGCTTCCGCCCAACCCGTTCACCCTTTTTGCCCAAGGGTCCTTTGCGGAGGAGTTTTCGTTTTGTTTTTGTCGACTTGGCTTTTCGCATTTATTGTTAAGCCTTCTCGATGAATGCAAAACATGAAAAAAGCAAAGGAAGCAGACGTCAAACGATATGAAAGCCAGAGCTAGGCCGCCAAAACGCTCAGGCAAATAGCAGTGAAGGGGCTGGTTGTCGGACTGTGGAGAGGGTTTTCCTTTAAAGGGGTTTTATAATGCATAGCATATCAAATAAAATTTTTAAGTCGCTTATGCCATTATTAATAGACCTTAGACCGCACAACTTGAAAGCAGTTTGCGACTTTGTGGTTTTATTTTAATTTAATTCGGCGCTTAATTAATTCCTAGATATCGCCACAGAACAGTCAAGAGCTCGACGCTCAGCTTTTGTGGCATCCGTTGCCTGCTCTAATGGCGTCTAGCCGGCCAGAGAAAATTGCACCAATGGAAGGTCTTATGGGAAATGCTTCCACATACCGCAAACATATCGCGACGAGAGTTTAGCCCATAAACAGGACGATAAGCACTGGGAGAATGAGATAATGCGGTCTGCGTTTTAGTCTGACACTGTCTATCAGGCGTTTCTTTCGACAATAAAGACACAGTCGAGGAATAAGCATTCAATGGGGCTTTCACACTTTGGTATATTAAAGTCTTTCTTATTATTATTGTTGTGAATATATCTAGCTTCGATACCCCAATTAATCTCAGTTGTTTATCTGACAAGAAATCATAAAGTTTTATTGACTTGAGCTGTGGAGGAGTTCTTTGCACAAAGATCTACCCATAAATTGCCCATTAAAATCGTTGCCAACTACAGCGTAAATATGGCTGTTTCTCCATCCATCTCCCAGACTCTGATACACAACAAATCACGCATAATTATGGCCTCGACGTCATAAAAGTTGATGTTTGCATCTTGTTAACTGTCTCAGATTTGAGCAAAGGGGCTGCAAACAGTTAACTAGACTTCGTATATAGGCAGTTAGGTAAATTATCACGTCATGCTCGCTGCGAGCTGCATGCAAATGTGATGAAGCGAAACCATCTCTCGCATCCCAGATCCAACACATTTTATGTCATCTACGTGCTCATAACTTTACATGCATTTTTTTCTTCGGATTGTGCAGTTGTGGCTCGACATTTCGTTGGGTAAATAATTTTATTAGTTTCTGTCTGAATTTATCTAAGGGATACTTGTTGTTCATATATGTGTGTGTGCGTGTTTGTTTGTTTGTCGTTTCGAGTTGATTAAGTTGATTAAGCAAAGTTGTTGCTTGTTTAATTAGGAAAGTTGAAAATGGTTTTCTTCAACGAGTCAACGAGTCATTGACCTGAAATGCTTTGTGCCGCCTGTGAAACGTCTTTCCGACTATCAGAACTTTGACTGTTGAGTGTTGATATTAAAGTTGGGCACATTTCTTGAACAGGTCATTCAAAATGTTGTTGATCAGCTCAATATGGCCCACTATTTATCATTCATGCAATCAATATCCAATTAATGTCCTTTTATTCTAGCAACTTGTACATATAATTAATTGAAATTTCCTCCACATGCCGTATGGCAACATATTTTTATGCCATATCAGAATACTGCACTGCAGTCCGCTGTCCATTGGGAAAACCAAACCAGATTCTATGCCCGGCTCACACCCGCTGAATCTCTGGCTGAGCCCACGGCAACGCTATGCACACTCATTAACGCAACAATAAAATATGCCCCGCCTACCCAGTTTCCCAGTTTCCCAGCTTACTCCCCGCCCAATTGGCACGGACAATTAATGTGACTGACACACACGGAAATTTTGCATCGCCTGCGTTGTCATATTTGATTTACAGTTGCAATTTGCACACTTGCGAGGCAGCTCACGGCAATCGGAGGCGGATCCCTCCCAGCAGCTGTCCACGTCAGCAGCCAGTGTCTGTTTGATGTTGTTAATTGATTTTCAAAGTCAACTTGCTGGGCCGGCAAACGTGCCCTCCCTCCCTACTCCTGCGCAGTGCTCTGGGTCGCAGTTGGCCGAGTTTGGTTTCGCTTTTACTTCACATTGCGCAACGTATCGCTCAGAGATTAGCAGGGCAGTAAAATGCGTCTCCATTCGGGCGCAAGCGACATAAAACTCATCCCCAATCCCAATCCCTCAGTCCCCCAAGTGCCCAATCGTTAATACATACTCCAATACCCAATCCGCCTCGACAATTTACACATGGAACTGAAGCTGGGATGCGTGTAAGTGCAGCGGAGCGCATTTACAGCTGCAATTGCAAGTGGATTTGGATGTGGCCAGGACTCTGCCAGGACGTGGTCTGTTTGTTTTATGTGCGGCCATTGTAGTGCACCAGTTGTTGTTGTTATTGTCCACTTTCTGTTGTTGTTGCCTGCATGGCATGCGGTTCAATCAAAGCGATTTTCAATGTCCACAAAATTACGCAAAAGGACAGTTTGGTAATTTGACAACGACGACAACGACGACGACGACGAACGCACAGCACGCAGGACACACTCGCCAGTTGTTGGTAATGAGTTTGGTTTTACTGTTTAAATTTAAACATGCATCAGCCAGGCGAATGTAACTGGAGCAGGAGGCAGTTTCCTGATGCGGTCGGCTACAATTCTAAAGTGTATTTGCATTTAACGCTTCGAGAGCGTAGCAGGAGCAGGAGCAGGATCAGGAGGGAAGCCAAAACATGACAGTTGCATTAATTTTGATTGCGTAAATATTTTAAGTGTGCGGATTGCTGAAGTATCCGCAAAAATGTTTGGTCTGGGATTGATGCATGGATTTAAGTGGCGAGTGTGATGGAAATATTTGATTTCCCTGAACAAAGGCTGCAAAATATATTGCATTGACCGTATCATAGGCCTGATAAAATTGTCTTACTTTAAGGTCGTTATAGGCTATTTTAAATTATATTTACTAATAGAGCATCTGATTATTAAGATATGAATCCTGCAATCATGCTGGACCAGAGCTTAAGAGCAATCTTGTCTAGAGAGTTTTTAGGTGGGAATTTCAATGAATCGAAGTATTTGCTCTCTGAACTATTTGCAGTCTGTGACAAGTATTTTGTTTTTTCTATAATCAAATTTTAAAATATCGAGTAATCATGTTATTCAGAAAATTTTGTAAGTGTTGCATTAAAGAGTTTGAAAAAATTAGCTTAATTATATGACCACCCAAATTCATCAAAAGTACTGAAAAAAACTAAAAAATTGGGCAAAATCATTTGGGATTATCGAAAAATGGTAGTATTGTGAGACAGCAAAGAAGTAGAAAGATAGTATCATGTTCACATTTTTCTATGAGAATGCTGTCCTCCAAATGGTTATAGCGTTTTTTTTTTTTGTAGCTTACAGTTGATCAAGTGCACCGTGTCACAAGTCGATCACCACGATGACCAAACTACTATAAATTTTCCAAAGAAAGAGATTTTGATGAAATCATTGGGGCATTTCGAAAATCTGCTCATGTTTTAAGATCAGCCACAAATAGATCAGCAAAAAATCATCGAATTGCTAGACCATCGGGAATAGTGTATTACCAGAAAAAGAACCTTTTTTATAATCATAAACTAAAAAACTTAATCGCTATCTTAATGAGTCACAGAATAAAATATAATGTTCATTGGTTCATTCATGAATAGCCTATGACTGCCACACAAAACTTATCGCCAATGACCTATTTTATTGCAGTTAATACTATAGTATATATATTACAATATACGGGGTAATGAAATGTATAAGCGTTCTCTTCTCAACGAATATCTTAGCTTAATATGCACTTTTTAGTGCGAAGTTCAAGCATTTAATACGGCTGATCAATTGCATTATCCATTGCAGCCACATTTGAATATTCCTTCGATATTTTTAATGAATTCCATTCTCAGTAAAATATTTTAAATTCGTTGCCTTTCGTTGTCTTTGTGTCTCGACAAAAGCAAACAGAAGGCAAAGACAAACAATAAAAAAACTCCCTTAAAAGTAGAAGCGGAAAAATGCTCTTAAATATACAAATATACATACACATAGATATAAATATACATATATATATATATATATATATATATATATACATAGATGCACTGTCTGTTGACTTTCGATTGATATTGATGCAACGTCAATCAAAGTGAAAAAGGAAGTTTGCTCTAATTTTGATGACGTTGCGTTCATTTAAAGCAAATTGATGTCGCAATCGACAGAGAAGTTTTGATTTCGTTTTGAATGTGAAACGTCGTTTTATTGGCGCGCTTTTAATTCAATATTTGACGTACAAATTGTTGTTGATGTCGTATGTACACATGCATATATGTTGTTCATGTTTATTAAATATTTCTTTAACAGTTTTTATTCAATATAGTCGGTCCAAGATTTATGGCCATTTGATGTTAAATTGATGGCAGCATATTTCAAAATGTTGACCTTGCTACGAATTCCCAATACATACTCTTAGTCGCAACGCGCTGACTGCTTTTGGTTATGCAAAACTCGTGCAGCCAACGTGGAGCCACAGTGCGTATACTTGATATTTTGGAAGGCAGCCCGCATGAGTGCTGTCCGCCCTTGTGCAGTCTTCATCATGTTTTGCATATTGTTTATATTTTTCAGCAGTCTTGTTTATGCAGTCGGTAAACGGAAGCATCCTTGACTCGATTGGTCTGTTGTCCTGTTGCCTGTTGTCCTTTGCACTTTGCCTTCGATACATTGCATATCAGATTTATTTTACAGTTACAATATTTAATTTGCTCTTACGCAAATTGCTTGCATTTTCCGTTTTGTTCGATGCAAATTTCTTGCCTTGGGGCCAGCTGCCCCAGTTGAATTATTGATGGACCTTCTTCTCACTAAATTTATTTCGAATTGAACATTTATATAAATGTGTGCAAATTGATTTATCCAAGCGATACCATGCAGCTGCGATTCCCATTCACTCGCTTAAAACTTCACTTTAAGACTACGAACATTAATCGACACATTTAAACTTCCTTATTTCTGATATTGTTTGCAAATTGTTTTAACAATGTCTAACATCGCAGCACGATTTCACAAAACTTGGCCCACAACTTCTTTGGTGCACGGACATGCGTCATACGTTATGTTTTACACGGAAAAGTGATGCCAAACTATTTGAATGCGGAAACAACAGACAGCTGCAGCAGTATTTACAGAGCCGGGAGCGTTGCAAACCTGTGTTTCGAAGTGTGCAAACTATCAACCGGTGTCGACTTAATTTCAGCTCGCAGACAGCGCCAAGAAGCCAAGT
Source organism: Drosophila gaucha (assembly GCA_035045545.1). NCBI lineage: Eukaryota > Metazoa > Arthropoda > Insecta > Diptera > Drosophilidae > Drosophila > Drosophila gaucha. Next base: position 1,129,572 of record JAWNOY010000435.1, read on the forward strand.
TGAATCTTCGGGCTGCGGCAGCAACGATCAATTGTCAGATAGTTGTCGTCGTTGTTATTATTGCTGCTGTTGTTATTGTTGCTGGCAGGAAGCGTGTGCGCTTAAAAGTTTAAACAACAGTTATGTGGGCTGTGCGCCCGCACCAAATTGGCCAGGCATGCAGCATATTGCGCAGGTGGAAAATTTATAATTTGCAAAATTGCCACGCATGTTGGCAACATGTTAAATGGCCAGGCAGTTAGCCGGTCTCGCAGGCTGTCGTTAGAGCCGCTTGGGTGGCGGCTTGAAATATGTTAACCTCAAACGAGACGGCAGCCCTGCAGCTACCTGCCGTGTCCTGGCCTGGTGCTGGCCTGGTCCTGGCCGAGCCCTCGAGCCCTGGCCCCTGGCACAGCCATAACAATCCGGAACGACCCGAGCCGTGTACAAAGTTCGATTTAAGGCCTCGTTTATTTAGCCAGCCAAGCAGAGGGCAGAGAGTCGAGTCGTCTGGTTCGTTGGTTTGCATGTTGCAAAAGTTGTTGCCGTTGCACAACCGCATGCCACAACATGCAGCTAGTCTCTGGCTCCTGCTGGGGGTTGAGCCTCGCTCTGACCTGTGTGTATGCGTGCCTCTGAGGAGGTGAGTCCCTCGCATGTGGTCCTGCCATGCCCCACTTGGCAATTGCCGAAACTATTTGTTTACATATTTAGACCATGCGAAAAAGGCAGACATGTTGTCAAGTCATGTTTACTGTGAAATATGTGCATATAAATGCTACTGGGCAGCCCATTTTCACGCCTACAATGAAATGGGCTAATATGAATACACAGGGATGCCTGGCCGTATAGTCAAAATCCAGTTATGATCTGTAAAAAAAAGTAATTCAATACAAGGTTTGATTGAGGCATCTTAACCAACACTGTGAAATGGGGTGCAAATGCTAGTCAAGCTGCGTTTAAACTGCGTTTAAAATAATTTTCTAGCTTTCATGGTTTAGCTGATATCCGAGTTTGAAATTTAATTTTTGGGCTGCACGAAATAAGGTGTGATCCACTGTATGTGTAAGTTTATCTGTATGACTACTTGTAAGATGTAAGCTGATATTCCAAATAAGCTCGGCCAGGGTTCAGAGTATCTCAAGGACTTCTGGTTAGAATTGTGTTGTATTTGCTGTTTATAGATCTTTATTTGTCAAATGACGATCAATTGTAAAAGTGAGGTGTAATAGGGACTATGAAAATAAATTGTCCAAAGTTGTGAGGTCAAATCTTGCATTTATATTTCGGTAAAACTTAAGTTTAAATTTAAAAAGCTGATAGTATGATTTCAATGTTTCATTGTATTCAAATTGATTATTTATTATTTCTTTTGTGCAATGTTATCTAAGGAAGTCATTATTCGTCATATTTAAGGCAACTACATTGAAATTGTTGCGCTTTTCCAAATCAATCTTTATATCTAAAATTTCAGCTCAAGCCAGGCAACTGCTTGAGTTTTATCTTACAAAAGTCAAGATCAAAGTTGGCTCTTCAGACATAATTAAGCCATTTGCAGCACGTTTTGCCAATTCAAAAAATATACTTTGACCTCCTGTCCTGAACGCTCTTATCGCAGGACGAGAGGCACGCCCAAAGGCAAGACTCATTTGAATTGTTCAAGATGAAGATAAAAAAAATACAAAAAAAAGAATTCTGCCAAGCTCGTAACAAGTCAAAATTTAAGCAACCCCTCCAACCAATGGGCGTTTGTGCCCGTTGGGTGAAAATTCGTAGGAAAATCACGCGCGCTTATCTCAGCCTTAACCAAACCCACGCAATTAACGCCCATTGCGCTGTCACTGTGAAAAATGAGGCCGAGTCATTGGGGAGAAACAGGAGAGAAGGGAGATAAAGCATACATAGAGTGGAAGGGAGCATCGGAACTAGTTGCCCCAAAGCCATTCCAAGTCTGGGCAATTGCGAAATGATTTGCAAACGATGCGCAATCGAAATCGAATTGGAACTCCCCATTGTAGTCGCCTTTTACCAATAGCTACAAATTTTAATTGCCGCTGCGATAGCGTTCTCTGGCTGGCAGCAGCCCGAGGAACGGCGCCTGCTTCTTCAGAATAAGTAAGTCGAATTGATAAGAGAGTCACGTTTCACGGAAGCCAGTTGAAGTATTCCGCCATCAGTTGGGAGGCGTTCCCCAAAGACAATGTTCCGGGTGTCTCCATTATCAATGACAGCCGAACGGAAACAATGGTTACTCTTTTATTGCTAGAACCAGCGACGAGCAGACGCAACAGGAGCAGGAGTTGTGGCAGGCAGCTGCTGCCTTTGTGAGTAAAATTGATAAGATGCCGAAAATGACTTGGAAAACAATAAACGTGGCCATGAAATGAATAAAGGCTGTGCATTTAGCACCGAAATGAATAGAGCTCCACTTGAATGGAGAGAAACTCAAACGTAATTTCGGTGCATAAACAGAACGTTTGCGCATTTTAAGGAGGGTATTATTGATGCCTCCTACCAATTGCAAATCGAAGGAAAAATATGATATCGCAGTTGTAGAAATGAGTATAAAAGACAATTCTGTGCTAGAGGGAAATAGGGTCAGCTTAGTTGTCATATAGGAGAATAAGGGTATTCCCACTTTATCGATTGATGTTGGAAAAAGCTGACCTATTGGTCAGATATGAATAGCTTTATTTTCATCAGTTGACTTAAAGAAACCAACACGCGCCGCTAATTCACAGCAAAGCTTTGGGCTCATTTAATAAAATTTAATTTGATGAGAAAACAAAAGTCAGGTCCATTTCGGATTACAACTCATTTTGAAGCGCAACAAAATTTTATGAAATACTTGAGAGCAAATTTTATGTGTTGGAGGAGCATAAAATTTTAGCGCTAGCAGAAGTGCCCTGACTCAGGCCGTTGGCGGTTTCTCAGACTCCCAGAGTTTCGCTTAGCCTTGGCTTGGCTAATAATATCAAGCATTTACACCTTTATGGAGCGTACTTAGAGCGTTTATTTATGCTAATGGCCGGGCAGGACAAGCGGGGCCCCACTGTTGTTGTATCTCAAAGTTGAGCCACCGAAAGTGGCTTCTGGGCGAGCTTTATACTAATACCACCCTGAAGCGCTGTAAAAGCATAAAAGAGCATTACAACAACAACAATGCTAGAACAACAAACAGAACAGCGGATAGTCAGCTTAAGACTTGAGCAGGTAAACTTAGTGCGAGTCCATTTCAACACATAAGACAAAAGTTCGAGTCGCCACCCTCAGTTCTTGACCTCCCCATGCAACGAGGACTCTGTGGCAGTGAAAGAAGCTGTGACTGTGGTAGTGGCAAAGGACTGGGGCAGCCTCACAGCCTTGTCACGAATGTGTTTGTAATTTCCCCAGAGTGTGTTTGACTTTGACGACTTAAGTTGTAAACTTTAACATTATCATTTTCACTACAAGACGCAAGGAGCTTCTTTAGCCTTCGGCCACCAGCAGCCGACAGGAACTACATGGCCTGCTCTTTGAGCAGCTGGAGGGCATGTGGCATGTAGCATGTGTGTTTGTCCAGCCCGCAAGTTTAGCCAGACATTTTGATGATGTTGACCTTCGCTACTTTTACTTTTCGCAAAGTATCTTTGCTTCTTTAAATTTTCCAGCAACCTCCCAACACTGTTGACATATCGAATTACGCTCGAGCACACAGCAGAGGATAGCTTGAACTTTTCATAGTTGTTTTTTCTGCCTGGAGTTGAAGCCACAGCGTGATTCCTGCCCTCATCCGATGGTGGCTCAAATTACCGAATTCCCGAATTGATTTCAGCCAGATTTTTTGCTACATGTGTCAATTAGTTAAATCAGAACTCGAGAACACGTCAACCTCATGTGTGACACACCAAAACCACCCCACCACCGCCACAGCCACTGCCAACACCCGGCCAGCCGCGCACCTCTTCCTAAAGGGCGCGACAGCGGCGCATCGAATGTCATCTCCAAGTTTTTCAGCTCGTGCGTGCCATTTTTCGCAACATTGAAAAACAAAATTCTGAGAAAACAATCAATTCAGCTTAAAGCGCTCAGCACAATGCCCTCAAGGGCATTTAGAGTTTTAATTTGTAAAAAAAAATGTTATTTCTTTTTTAATTTATAGCATTGGTTCATTACTTTTTCTGCAATTTGATAGGCTACGAAAAATGTTGTGAAACTTGAAATATAAGATGTGCATTTAATATTAAAATTGAACATATTTCAAGCCTTGCGTGCACAAAAATAACATCAACAGTGTCTGTCTTCAAGTAAAGTCTTCTTTTTAAGGCAACTTCTTTCATTCTTATGGTACCCATGATTAAATTGTCTTTTTAACTATTCTACTCTTCATTTCTATGTGGCGTTTAAATGTTTCAAGAACAACATTTGACATATTAATGAATCTTGGTAATTGAGATCTCAAAGTTAAGTTTCTCAGAATTTAACTAGAAGAGGGCCGATTGGACGTCAACTTATCTTTCGTTTTTATACCCTGAATTAGAGATGGGCACGGGCCGGGTTTTTATCGGGTAACCGTGGGTACCCGCGAGCACCCGTGGGTACGGGCTGGAAAATCTAAATTCGTGTTGGGTGCGGGCGGGAGTGGGTTTGGTCGCTCAACCCGATTTACCCGGAAAAAGTAAGAAAATCAGGGCCTAAAACCATTGAAAATGAGAAATCAGGGTATAATGGTTTTGCACAAAGTATGTTACAGGCTGAAGGAGGCATGGCAGACCCCACAAGGTGTATATATTCTTGATCATGGCGTCGAGCTGAGTCTATTTAGCCCTGTCCGTATGTATGAATGCTTCGATCTCAGAACCTATAAGAGCTAGAGACTTAAAATTTTACACCAACGTCATACAGCGCGCATATCGAGTTTGTTTTAGATATGCGATAACTCCTGTTTCACTGATATCGATTAAAAACGTTATCAAAATTCAGTTTTTAGAACATATCTTTTTTAGCTACAAATTTTAGTAAATAAAATATATTTTATATTTTTTTATATATTGGATACGGGTTCCACATTTTACAAAATTTATTCAAAAAACTAGAGGGATAAGATAACTTCGGCGATGCCGAAGTTTGGTAATACCTTTCCAATTGTAAAGGATATAAATATAGTTTTCTCTGATTTGCCACGCCCCCAACTAGTGGATATATATAATTTTTGGACAATCTATTAAGCAGGGCAACAGTAATCTACATATATATCAAATTTTGAAGCTGTACCTATTAAACTTTGGAAGATATACCTTTCTCCGATTTGACACGCCCCAAAGAGGCGAATATATATTATTTTTCATAATTTTGTTGAAACGGTAAAGCCTATCGTTTATGTCAATTTTTTGGACCCTATGTATAAAATTGTAGAAAACACAGTTTTTTCCAATTTGCCAAGCACCTAATGGGCGTAGATATAGGGGTGGTTGATACAAATATATGTTTTAAGTTTCAGGTCTCTGGCTCTAACAGCATCCAAAATATTGAAGTACTTATGTTAAGCACTATATAGACTTTCCCGATTTGCCACGCCCCAAGTAGGCGTGGATATATAACTTTTTGAACCTATATTACTTTCCAAATTTGGATGCACTAGCTTCTAAACTGTAGACGATATAGTTTTACCCGATTTGCCACGCCCCCAAAATTCGTAGCTATATACCATATGGGGGTGCAAATCAGGAGTGTATATTCCAAATTTCAAGTCTCTGACTTTAATAAAATCGAAGTTATCTCACTAAAACATTTCTTCAAACCGATCAGTCCTATGGGAGCTATAGGATATTGTAGTCCGATCCGGATGATTCCGAGATATATGATATATATATATATATAATGCCTGCAGCAGATTAGAGCCTATGTTGAAAATTTCAATTCTGTAGCTCTAATAGTCTCGGAGGAAATTGTGTTGATCCAGACAGACGGACAGACGGACTTGGCTATATCAACTCAGTTCGTTTTGCTGATCAAGAATATATACACTTTATATGGTCGGAGATGCTTCCTTCTCTGCGTTGCAAACTTCTGACCAAAATAATATACTCTTTTTGCAAGGGTATAACTAACATTTTTATCATGTAGCGAAAAAAAATCATTATCATCAAAGGCTGAAAAATCAAGTAAGAACATTGCAAATTTTGAAGATATAGCTTTAACTAGAGATGAGCGTCGGGATCGGGATTTTCGTGAATCCCGTGGGTCCCGAACAAATTTTCGGGATCGGGCGGGATGGGAAAGATTCTGGAAAAATTCGGGCTGATCGGGATAAGTGCTTGATCCCGAAATACCCGCGGGTTGCGATAAGAATATTATAAACCGATACAATTACTTGTATTTATAAAAGAACAGAAGAATGATGTTGACGAGGAAATTATTTCTTAGAGCTAAGAAAAGTTGAAATATTTTATTATTTTGAGAACAATGAATTGTCATTGTTACAAATGATTGCTAGGCAAGTGCTTGATGTTCAACATCTTCGACAACGAGTGAGACGATGAATTCTACTTCTCATAGAATTTTGGAAGAAAGCAGAACTCATCTTATAGAAGGAAATTTTGAGAAAATTTTATTTCTAAATCTAAAATTGTTTCTATCATAAGAGTTCTAAAATTTGAAAAAAAAATTGGGAAATGTCGGGAACCTTTGGGAAAAATGAAAAATTTGTCGGGACAATCGGGCGTGAAAATCAAAAATTATTTCGGGACGGGATGGGTTGTGAACGAATTTCTTTCCCGATTCCATCTCTAGTAAAACTAGACTTGCCACGCCCAAGAAAGGCGTAGCTATACAAACCATATATTTTTGTCTAGAGGTGGGATGCACAATTATGTATATCAAATCCCCATTCTGAAATGGCAATATTTCCGAAAATAATAGAATTGGTGTATAAAACAAGTAAGAAAGCTCTAGTCGGGTCACAGCCCGACTACGAGATCCCCTGAACCAAGTCCGACTTGATGTTTTAAACAACCTAGCTTTCATCTTTTATCTATATATATTACCCTCTGCGCGCATATATGCATGCACACATACACACAAGCACATATACACACAGGCACGCATAAACACATGCACACATATACACATGCACACATATACACAGGCACACATAACACGTGCACACATATACACGTGCACACATATACACGTGCACACATATACACATGCACAGATATACACATGCACACATTTGTATACACATGCACACATATACATGCCATGCACACAGAAGCACTCGCGTCGATTACTGCGTAGTTGATTTGAATGTATGGGTGCACACGTACAGGCTGCTCCCGCGTGCTTTTACAATTGACTAAACGTTTCCCTTAATAACTTCTGTATTACTTAACGGATTTTTCTGCATTGAGTACTATTAATTTATTGAAAATACGGTTTTCACTTAAAAATGTGGAGCTAGTATCCAAAATATGAAAAAATAGAAAATTTATTTTATTTACAAAAAGCTAAAAACAAAATTTGGTAGCTGTAGCTAAAAATATGTAAAAGATATGGTCAAAAAACTGAATCTTGATAACGTTTTAAATCGATATCATTGAAACAGGAAAAATTTATCGAATATCTAAAACAAACTCGATATGCGCGCTGTATACACAGACCATCATGCAAAAGTTGAAGTCTCTAGCTCTTATATGTTCTGAGATCGACGCGTTCATACATACGGACAGACGGACGGACGGACGGACGGACGGACAGACAGACGGGCAGGGCTAAATCGACTCAGCTCGTCGCCCTGATCAAGAATATATATACTTTGTGGGGTCTGCCACGCCTCCTTCTGCCTGTTACATACTTTTTGCAAAACCATTATACCCTGATTTCCCATTTTCATTGGGTTCAGGGTATAAAAATATAGTAATTCCCGCTTTGCCACATACCCAGTGGGTGTATCGAAAAAATCTTAACAATTTATAAACCTAAACAATTACAAAACTGTCTCTAACTTTAAATTTGTCCAAATTTTTTACGTTCATACAGATGAACAGACGGACAGGGAGCTGGACGGACAGACAAATTACAATATACTATTATTTTTCGAAAAAAAATCTTTCAAAAGCATATCTCTGATACATTGTTGTTGTGCAATTTCAATTTTAGTTAATACCATACCAGATTGAAATAAATCGTAGTAAACAAATCTTTGTGAAAAAAGTAATTGTAGAATATGAGTATGTCCTACACCTGCTAATTGTATATACCCAAGGTTATATATTATTTTGGGCAATTCCTTTTTATTAACTTCTTTCTCCATATATACATTTGTACCTATAATGATTAAACACCATTGTCCCATAACATAATATTTATCATGCTCAATATTTTTTAAGACCAGTTTTTTTCTCATGGAAATCAATTATAGTTTCGCTCCAATTGTAAATGTTGTTAACCTGATATTTAGCTTCGCTGGCTTATCGCAAATGGTGTTAGCGCAACGTGCGCCGTAAATTAGAATCAAATTGAGAGGAGTCAAGCTGATTTATGCATTTCCCATAACCAATGCCGCTTGTAGAACAACAGATAAGCGCTCAGAACATCCCCAGTTCCAGTGGAAATGTTGCATTAGACAGCTCCAGGCAATGGAAAATCCAAAAGGTAAACAGCTAGCAATGGGCTGGACCACCCTTTGACACGCGACCAGGTCCTGGGATGTGCCAATCACAAAGGCATAATCAGCTCGATTTCGTAAATCTCGACAAGCTACTTATCTGATGAAATGTGAGCGGAGTTCCAAGGATTTTGCGCATATGATAAACATCTCACACGTTCGGCTTGCAGACTTCCGGCCATGGGGGCTGTCAAAGTGACAGCTTAGGCGATGCGAGGGCGAATACTAAGTACAGTAAAGCTTGGCGCGTGCGAATGTTAGAAGCGGCCTGGGTTGCTGTTGTAGCTCTTCATTTTTTTGCTCTATGATTGGCATCGGAAATTGAAGTGTTTTCATTAATTTCAATTGGACATTTGCGCTCTGTCCCCCACAAGTGCGAATATTTCATTACGTATCTTCATTTGAGTGAAGTCGACATCTACCAATCTTCATTTCCTGGTGGATTTCCGTAGCGTGCCTTTTGTTTTGTTTTTCTTTTTTGTTTGTAGCAATATTAAAATTCATTCACGCAATTTACCAGATTTGCTGCGCAATTTGATTGACAGTCAAATGCGATTGATGCTTATTGAATTGGTAATGCTGCAAAAGGGGGGAAGAAGAACGACTCTTCAAGTATAACACTGTAAGTATTTTAAGTGTAGGAAGCTCGTTGAGTAGGCCTTCATTTTGTGGCATTATAATTTTATAACTGCAACTGAAACAACAAACAGAATTCCCACACAAATGATTTTAAATTGCGACAATATTTTAGTCATAGTTTTTTTTTTTTTGTATTTTCTCAAATAACGTTGTTAAGAAATTGCATTGAGCTCTGCTTAAAATGGCACCAAATCATCGTGAAGTTTCACCATTTCTAAAACTCGTTCGCGACTTTCTTCTAGGCCGCAAGCATGTGACACACAATCGCTACGCAGATACAGTAAGTGCACGAAGTCAGCCGCCACCAACCATTCCCGAAGGGTCTCCAACTCGACTGTTCGGAAATCAGTATTACCTACGAGATGCACGCCGTCAGATGAGGCCGCCAATTGATTTAGTTGAGGAGAAGAAAAAAGAGTTGGCTGCAGAGTCTGAAAAGAAGGCTAAAGCAGCAGAAGCGGCCAAGAATCCTCCTAAGACTCCACCGGCTTCTCAGACAGACCCTAAAGGCCCTGCTCCTAAGGCTGCTGCTACACCTGCTCAGAAAACTGGCCCATCTGCTGCTCCTAAGCCTGGCCCAGCTCCAGCACCTGCACCAAAAACAGCAGAGCCTGCGAAGGCAGCTCAACCCAGTCAGCCTAAGAAGGCGGAAGCCAAGCCTGCCAAAGACTCTAAGGAAGGAAAGCAAAAGGGAAAAGCTGCGCTTCCTACTCCGGGAGAGTTGCACAAGTGGGATTAGGAGCAATGTCACAGAATTAAGTCTTTTAAATTTAAAGTGATTAACAAATATTTACAATCTGGACTCGCCATATTAAACTTCTGTGTTCTCGACACTGGCTTTTCAGTTATTCAGTTATTCACTCGTCGAATTGTTCAGTTGCGCAGACATAATTACGGCCTTAGGCACTTGACACAATGGAGCGCAAAGTCATTCAATGGTCAATGGCAAGGCGAGAGGGAGAGAGGGCGGCTCGTAAAAACGGAAATCTAATTAGACATTGGGGCGAAAATCATTTATTACACCTGCATGAAAATTTAATTAAGCGCACAATTAACAGGGCTGATACCATTACGGTGCACGTTCGAGGCTTATGTATGCGCTTTATAATATTTAATGCCATCAAAATTTATTTGCAATTTAAAACGAGGCAATTTTCGCAGCGAGCTCGCTGATGTTGAGTGGATTATGCCAATTGTTGATGATGATTGGAGGTCGATTGTTAATTGTCTGTTGCCGTAATTTATGTTAATGACTTTTCACATCGATTTATTGATTGCAGTAATGACTTCTTTCCCTCCAGCACATAAAAACCACCCTAACCCTGACCAAACGAATATAAAAAAGAAAATATAATCTGATTTCAAGCTATGCAAAAATTCTTATATACACACAGACAGATATCGGCGAGGTGGATGGTGGGTGGTGGGGGGTGGCTGGCCTCAAATTTATTGAAATTGCCCTTATAGCCATAAACCCATCGAGGGTTGACTTCAGCTTGAAGTGCCTTTTGCCAGATTGCAAAAGGGTGTCAATTGCTTGGAAATTTCCCTCTCCGTCTGTCAAGTCAACATGTTGCCAATGTTGATTCCCATTTTGCAGCTGCTAGAAAAATATGAATTGCGATACAAAACTGTAGCACACTGTTCCTCAGCTTTTTGTTGCTCTGCAATATTTGCTGCTCGCATGAATTCATCGACACTTTTCCTTATTGGTCTTATTGGCCTTCTTTTTGTGAACGTCTTCTCCAGTGCCAAGAAATTTATTTATTAATTTGTTTACTGCCTTCCGCGATATATGCATGTGTATCTTACATATCAATGCTAATTTCTAGGCAACACGTGTTCTCAAGTACGCAAATATTCTAGCCGCAGTCAATCTAGGCCCAAATAAACTCCAGTTGAATCGTGATTGACTTGAATATTTAAGAATATGCACTCAAAACAAATACTTTTTGTAATATCATAATAATTAATGTATATTTAAGAAAACTCCCTTTTTCAACACAATCCAAATGTCAATTTTGGGTAACCGAAATTGCGGCCATCAGACGACAGCTGGGCACAATTGTCAACGCGGTGCACACGTTCCACGCTCTCCGGTCTTGCCTTCTTCAAATGTTACTCCAATCAGAAACGCGTAATTAAAATATGTACAAACAAGCCGGGAAGCTGGCAAACTCGCGTCCTCTAAGGAGCGCAGAGGGCCAAAGTTTGTTTACTTTGCGTGTTTTTCTATAAAACCAAAAACAACAAAAACGGAAGCAGAAGCCGCAGCAGCAGCAGCGGCGCGAGCAATAACAACAAGAATAGCATTTGCATAAAGCAACAAACAGCTCCCAGGTTTAGGAGTGGCTGTGAATGTTGGGTGTTGGATGTTGGGTGGTGGAGTTGGGTGATGGAGTTGGCTTAGCGGGCACCGTCAAACGGAAGTTAATGAGTGCCGGAGTGGGCTGGCAAAAGAAGAAAATCTAAAAATTCAATCCCCAGGACGAAGGCGAAATCACTTCATTAATGCGTCATTTGTAAGGGAGCATGGCCGAGGATATAGTCGCTACATGGCCAGGACATGGCCATATGCGAACGAACATGGCCCGAAGGCAAGTGCTTCTGCCAAAACGGAAGTTGTCTCCACGCCGAGCACGAAACTTTGCGCGAAACTTGCCACCAGGCTGGAACAACGTGTGACAGTCGCTGGAAAAGTTGATTATTTTTTACACGCAGTGTTTTTTGGCCGATTCGGTGTTGGCGGGGCTTGCAGACAGTTTCTAGTACACTGAATAATGACTTTTACTGTTGCGACGAATCCTCGTTGTCAGTGTTGCTCGAGCAGCCTTGCCTTCGGGCTAAGTTTACGAGCTTTTTTATCAGACCTGCGTCCCATTGGCGCCCCTACCCATAAACATGGCAGACTTTTACTCTCAGCCTTGTCCCAGAGTTATGCAGGCTCATTAAGTTGTTATACAGTTTAGAGAGAAAATTGTCAGCTTGCTTAATTTGGTGGACTTCGGAGAGTGCTGCAATGTGGGGACCGGGACCGGGACCGGGACCGGGACCGAAGCACAGGCACATAAACAAAAGATTTCCGTGGCTGGCCCTTAGCTTTTGTGTACATGTCGCAAGCTCATGGAAATTGTTTAATGAAATGAATTTTAAGAGAAAATTTATTATATGCCTAAAATGAAATGAAAAGTGAAGTCGGCCCAATTTATTTTACAATTTGAGTGTGGGCGAAAGGCCGGATATATATTTTATATATAATTAAACCTAGGCCTTTCATTGAACTGGTTCAAGGACGACAGTGTTGCCCGTGCTTGACTAAATAAGTTCAAGTCCCAATTACACTTATCTTCGGAATGGAAATTTTCGAATTTAAATGCAACAAGCTGCAGTTCGATTAGTAAAAGCTCAACAGGAGTTGACATCATCTTTGCCACAGTTTGCTTTCATCTATTAGCTTCGTTGATTCCACTTCGTATTTCCGTCTTTTATTCACTGCTGCATGACCACATCAACTTTTCTTTTCGACAATTTCACCTTCAATTAAACTTGAGTTAATTGACAGTGATGGCAAGGAAACCCTGCACAAAGCACTGAACCACAGCAGGAATACACCCAGGTGCACACAGCCACACACACACACGTGCATTAGGGGCTCTCCCTGAAGATAAATGGCGATGCCTTAAACTGATTGTGTGGATTAAATTGCCATATTGGCGAAATTGGCAGCGACGGTGTCAAAGTGGAGACAACAAGGGCTTCAGCGGTTGCCAAACTCCAGAAAGGGAGAAAAAGTATCGAAAACTTATTTTTGATAAGCGCAATTATAATTGGATTTGGGAGAAGTTGCTCCAGAGCAGGTAGCTTATTAGGGGCAGGCAAAAGTCAAGCCATCCCAATGATTAATCTACCTCTGGAGTATTTAAAAAGAAAGATGCACCTAAGGGGCGAACGAAAGCACTTAAGACTAGTAAGCCAATGGGAAAATTGGAAATTGTTGTGTTTGCCTGCGATAAAGATGTGTTTCTTCTCGGTCCCTGGCTGCGTATTTTTGTAAATGTTCGGTGTCAAGATAAGCACCACACAGCATGTGGTTTTATTTGCTTTGACTCGGCGCCCCAACTGGCACTGGGATGAGACACAAAGTGAAAGAGAGTTTGTCGCAGGACTTAATAAAGACAAATGAAGTTGTTAGCGATTGACAGAGTCCTGGTGCTTGGGTCTTATCGGCTGTCGCTCTGATTGCCGTTGCAATGCAACAACTTTGATGTGCAGTTGACTGGTCATTCGATCATTAATTGGCTTTAATTATTGGGGCGCCAAAAGGGAGGATTGAGGAAAACCCCTAAGAATTTGCTAAAATTGTATATCGCATCGCTGCAACACCTTCAGAGATTCCAGATATTTACTGCTCCCTTCATCATGCCATCCTCCGCCTCTTCCACCTTCCTCTCCCACTGTCAATAGCTCATTAAAAGTCTAAAGCAACCGGTCTACTGGACCACATAACCCAAATGAAAGACATTTATTTGTGCCCATAATTAAGCGCAGACAATGCCGGTTTCCTCATCAAGATACACGGCCCCTGGCTTGTCAAATATTTCAGCTGCGTTGGCAACAATTTATAAATGCAAATGGGGTTCACTCTCTCTCTCTTTTTCCCTGTTTTTGCCGCCAAGTCGTGGCCGCCTGGCCGCAGGCATTTGAAGTCCCAGCAAATTATTGACTATTATTTTGGGTCGCTTGCCACATGTGGCAGCAAAAATTCTTGAGCTGAGCTTTAAACTTCGGGATTGCGTGTTTATTTTTCAAAATTGAAAAACAACACTCGAAAAAGTAGTCAATTTTTCTTTAATATTTTCCAACCATTTGCCAACATAACAATTAAATTCCGGGGGACTTCATTAGCCCCATCCTCTTTCTTTGACTGGCCCCTTTCAACAGGCTGTGACTTTCCACGCCTTTTGTTATGCATGCAAATTAATGATGACCTCGGGCTCGTAAAAGTGCTTGCTCATTGTTTTCTTACTCGAAGTTTGCTTGCTTTTTAGTTTTAATTGAACTTGTCAGAGATAAGGGAGTATTAGGGGAACTTATCAATTGGTAATATGTAATTTAATCCGTTCACAATTTTGTATTAGGATTTATTTGTATAAAAGTATATCAGGGATTAGTTTATAGCAACTGGAATAATCAATATATATAATAACTTTCACATTAAATAGACATCAATGGCCATTAAAATTTCATCAGCTAATTGAATTTTCCGAGAACCTAAGAGCACGTAATTTTATATTTTTTCTTATTAAAATAAAATGAGTTGAAATGTGCAGATTTTCGCTTATACAAAATAACATGTAAGTATGCTTCAAGCTGCTTTTTATAATTTTTCCATTCAGCTCTTACTTAAAATTTCTTCAAAACAAATTATTTTAATTTTTGAAGAATTGAGTGTCGATTTGTCATATGTCAAATGGGATGATACATGAAATAAATTAATCAATTATATTCCATAAATGTTCACAGGTTTAGTTAGGAATTTGCAAACGCCAGGTCTAAGCTTATACTCAATGGGCAAGTACAGTCTCAATTGAATTGCACGGTCAACATGACCCAATAACCGACAATCAAATTACACTTTTCCGAAAGTTTTTGAAATGCTGAAATCAAGAAACCTCTATTAAATCAAAACAATTAGTTTTTCGAGTATTACTGAGATCCTGTAGCATCAATACAATATATTTTTTTTTTTTCAGTTGAAACGTTTAAAGATCTGCAATTATTTGGTTACTCTGGTTTTAGATTCGACGCAAGAATAATTGGAAACCTTTAAGATAAGTTCGTACCCTAAAAATAACAAGTAAGAACGGTCTAGTCGGGTCTGCCCGACTACGAGATCCCCTGAACCAAATCCGAGGTGCTGTTTTTAACAATCTAGCTTACATCTTTTATCTGTACATATTAGCCTCTGCGCGCACACACACACGCACACATATACATACACAAGCACGCGCGCCGCTTAATGCGTAGATGATTTAGCGGCTGCGCTTAAGCAGCATTATGAGAAATTGATTGTTAAATAACTTCGGTTCTAGAACTACTTTCTGAATGAAATTTTTAGGACTTTATATTGACATCTGAAGGTGTATATATGCGCAATCCCAACTCCCTAGTATTTGAAATACGTTTTTTCCACTTATGGGGATAATGTAGGAGGTATCCACAATTTAAAAAGTTTATTATCTGTATTTGTAATACAGAAACCTACATAGTCAATTTGGTATCTCTATCTATTGTTGTCTTTAAGTTATAGCTTAAAAACAAAGTCAAAAGAGTAGGATCAGAAAAAAAAAATAAACTTGTACTGCGTATGGTATACAAGAATATATATCTAAAATTTCAAATCTCTAGCTTTTGTGGTTTTCGAGATCACTGCGTTAATACGGACGGACAGATGGACGGACGGACAGACGGACACACCAACATGGCTATATCGACTCAGCTCGTCGCCCTGATCAAGAATATATATACTTTATGGGGTCTGCCACGCCTCCTTCTGCCTGTTACATACTTTTTGCAAAACCATTATACCCTGATTTCCCATTTTCAATGGGTTCAGGGTATAAAAACGTATTTCAAGTAGGAGAGACTTGAGAATACTGCTTAGAATGCAGCCCAAGTGCAGCTGCTAAATAATTACGCATTAATCGGCGTGTTTGCATAGAGGAAAATATGTATAGATAAAAGATTTAAGAAAGATTGCTTGAAACATCACCTCGAACTTAGTTAGGGGATCTCCCAGTCGGGCAGACCCGACTTGAACGTTCTTACTTGTTATACCCTGAACCCATTGAAAATAGGAAATCAGCGTATAATTGTCTTGCAAAAAGTATGTAACAGGCAGAAGGAGGCGTGGCAGACCCCATAAAGTATATATATTCTTGATCAGGGCGACGAGCTGAGTCGATTTCTGTCTGTCTGTCCGTCCGTCCGTCAGTAGGTCTGTCCGTATGTATGAACGCTTCGATCTCAGAACATATAAGAGCTAGACACTTCAAATTTTGCACGATGGTCTGTGTATACAGCGCGCATATCGAGTTTGTTTTAGATATTCGACAAGTTTTCTCGTTTCAATGATATCGATTTAAAACGTTATCAAGATTCAGTTACCACATTTTGCTTTGAGCTTTAAGTAAATAAAATACATTTTCTATTTTTTCATATTTTGGATACCACCTTAACATTTCACAAAACAAATTTATTTAAAAACAAAATTATCAAAGCCACAATTTAATTTTTTTAAATTTTTAGCGAAACACGTATTTTCAATAAAATAATACCATTCAATGCAGAAAATTACATTTAAATCCGTTAAGTAATACAGAAGTTATTAAAGAAAACATTGTGTCAATTGACACGCGGCAGCAAGGTAGCATTTACTCTATACGTGTGCACACATACATTCAAATCAACTACGCAGTAATCGGCGCTCGTTCTTCTGTGTGCATGGTATATGTATGCACGTGTATATGTGTGCATGTGTAAATGTGTGCATGTGTATATGTGTGCATGTGTATATACGTGCAGAGGGAAATATGTATAGATAAAGGATGTAAGCTAGGTTGTTTAAAACATCAGCTCATACTTGTTTTTTTACAAAATTATAGTTTTTGGTCAATCTATTGTGAAGGGCTACAGTAACCTATATATCAAATTTTGAAGCTATACCTATTAAACTTTGGAAGATATAGCTTTCTCCGATTTATAAGGTATAAAATTGTAGATGATACATTTTTTTCCCCTAATGGGCGCAGATACATATTCTTTATCTTTTTTCTGGGGGTAGTTGATAAAAATATATGTTTTAAGTTTCAGGTCTCTGGCTTTGACAGCGTCCAAAGTATTGGAGGATTTATGTTATATACATATAGACTTTCCCGATTGCCACGCCTTTTTACACTCTGTTTCCAAAGGGAAAAAGAGTATATTGAATTGGTGCAATGTCCGTCTTGCGGTCTGTCCGTTTGTCCGTCTGTCTGTATGAACGCGCAGCATTTGGACACCATAGAAGCTAGAGACTTGTGATTTGGAATATATACTCGTGTGTATCCGCGTCATATCAAGTTTGAGTATTTTTCCTATACGCCCATTTGCACGTGGCAAATCGGGAAATGCAAAAATCTATTAAGACTAAAACGTTGTTATTTTCGTCAATATTGCAGTCTAAGAACTGGGACGTAGAATATATACTTGTGTACACCACACGGACGCTTTAAGATATAGTTTATCTATCTGCGCCTATTGGGGGCGTGGCAAATCGGGTAAATATATATATCTCCTACAGTTTTAAGGCTAGATTTGGATTGGCATGTCGGTTACTGCTGACCTTTAAGTTAAGTCAAAAAGTTTCGTACCCACGCCCCCAGGGGGCGTGCTAAATTGGGAATATATATATAGTGATTTGTATAAATCATATAATATTTTTAGCGTTATAGGAGCTAGAGACTTGAAATTTGGAATACATGTGCAAGTAGATCACCCGGAATCAAAAATATATATTATAGATATTTACTCCCCTTGAGGGCATGGCAAATCGGATAAAACTGTATCTACTACAGTTGTGCAGCTAGAGCGTCCAAATTTTGCATGTGGGATACTGTTGACCTCCTTTTAACATTAATCAAAAGTTATGTATCCACGTCTTCTGGGGGCGTGGCAAATCGGGATGTACTTTATCTTTTACTAAAACCGTATTTTATTTTATTGTATTTTGTTTTCGGCAATATTGCCGTCAAAGAGTTGGGATTTAGAATATATACTATAGTATCCTACCTTTACCAAAAATGATATATTATATGTAGCTACGCCCATTTCGGGCGTGACAAATAGGGTTAAACTGTATCTCCTACAGTCTTAGAGGTAGAGCATCCAAATTCGACATGTGGGTTACTGTTCATGAAGTTGAAATTTATGAGAAAAAATAATAATCAATGTGTAAGCCACCGTAAAACGAATTCTAGTTGACCTCAACGAGCATCGAACCTGGGTCTTCTCTACCACAACGCAAGTCTGTTTCACCAAATCACACATATATTCAATTTCGCGAATCGTCGTAAAATAGACGGAGTGGTGAGTGGCTCCGTAATATTGCCAATTAGTAAAATATTGTTTTTTATTTTTTTATAACTTCAGTGTTACTTAATGGATTTTGATAACATTTTTAGCATAAATCCTTATATTTTATTTAAAATACGGTTTCACCTAAAAAATTTAAAAATAAATGTAAATGTGGCTTTATTTGCAACTGAACTTATATTAAATTGATTTTGTGAAATGTGGAGACGGTATCCATATAAAAAAGAGTTTAAAAAAATCGAAATTGTATTTTATTTTAAAAAAGCTGAGTGTAAAATTTGATGGTTGTAGCTAAATTGATGTAAAAGACATGCTCAAAAACGGAATCTCGATAATCTCGAGTTCAAACATACGGATAGACGGACGGACGATCTATATATTTTTTGAGCCTGGACTCCCTTAACAGAAGCAGAGTATCACGCAGTCGGTGGCGGCCGACTGCAGCGTTCTTACTTGTTTTACTTTTACTTTTTGATCAATATTACTTTTTTAAATTTGGATGCTCTAGCTTCAAAGCTGTAGAAGATATAATCTTATCCGATTTGCCGATTTGCCCAAAAGGCGTAGCTATATACTCTATATCTTTTTGTATATGGGTGCAAATCAGGAGTTTATATTCCGAATTTCAAGTCTCTGACGTTAATAACGTTGCAGTTATCCCACTAAAACATCTCTTAAAACCGATCTGTCCTATTGGAGCTATAGGATATAGTAGTCCGATCCGAATGATTCCGAGATATACAATGACTGCAGTAGATTGGAGCCTTTGTCCAAAATTTCAGTTCTGTAGCTCTAATAGTCTCGGAGAAGATTGCGTTGATCCTGACAGACGGACAGACGGACATGGTTATATCAACTCAGCTCGTCTTGGTGATCAAGAAAGTCGGAGATGCTTCCTTCTCTGCGTTGCAAGCTTCTGACCAAAATTAAGATACCCTTTTTGCAAGAGTATTTACAAAATTGTTTCTGTTTAAAGAGACAAGTTAGGAAATACCTCCCACCCATTTCCGATCAGCAGCGGCATTGGCATTAAAATTAGAAAGATATATCTGCTAAGCTATTGCTAGCTTCAGAACTATGTTTCGAGTGGACATGCTTGGACTTTTCATATTTATATGTGTTACTCAGATTAACTCAAATTCAGGCACTCTTGACTAGAGTCGGCTATATTTAGCCAAAATGCAAATATAAAAGTTTGGAAATCATTTTGCAGTTTCAACCTATTTATTTGCATACTTGAAAGCGGTCCATTTCGTGTCAGCATTGTGCCTGTCGGCTAAAGATTTACAAACTCTTATAAAAATGTGTTGCTTTTCAAGATAACTTAATCAGCCTATGCATTTTTGGGTCGTTTGTATTTAGGAAAATTTAATTAATAAATAATGTGATATTTAAAAAAAACCACCTTTCTTCCAATTTTAAAAACAATTTAACTTTATTCTTTGTCAGTATTCTTGAGAATGTATTTTCCAATTTAATTTAAGAATATTTATATGTGCTCACATCGTATACATATTCTTGCTTTAAGACGGCGAAACCTTAAAAATCACGAGGTCAGCTTTTAAATTTTTACTAATTGCCAGCAAAGTTTGGCCCGCCCATCAATCCAGTGAAGGCAACATCAAAGTTGCACACTGCGCTTTTATGCAGATAAATTGTCGGTTATTTCCAGCCCAGTCCTTTACTCTCTGCTGCCATCGTCCTGGTCCTGGTCTTCGTCCTGCTGTTGTTGCCGTTCCGTTCCGTTTCGTTTGGTTGGCTTTGCAGACGCCGCCGCGTCAGTTGTTTGGGCAGGCCGAGGCAAGGACGAAGAATGAATCCCAACGGAACTAACCGGAGTGTCGGCTGCTCGGCTGATTGTTTCACAAAAGTTTTACTGGGACCGCCCAACTAACTATTGTTGTTGTGATTTTGCAAATTAATTTGCTTATAATTTTTACGCTTAGTTAAACACAATTTTGAGTGATTTTCACACAGAAAATGCACGCTGCTGAAAAGTTTTGCCTTGTACCAGCAGAAGGCATTGCACAGTGGAGCCAAACGATTGAAATTACAAAATAAAAACAAATAAATCACATTTATACATTTATTTATGTACAGCACATAAATTCAACATAAAAGCACCTTAAATTTTGAATACTGTTTCCGGATCCTTTAAAATTATTTTTTGATTCAATTCCCCCAACGAATTTTTCATTGCGCTGACTTTAAAAAACTACTGCATATCACCTCGTATTATTCAAATCTAAAATCTATTGTTCAAAAATTGTGTTTAAAGCTTGTTCGCTTAAAGCGACGAACATTTAAATTATTTTGTTCGTATTCCCCAATGGCGGTTCCATTGGCTTCGTTAGCTGCAACTGGCGATGGCCAAACAGCGGAAAATAAAATAAAAAATGTATGCATTTAAATGATATTTGCATCATTCTGACTTTTGTTGCCGCCCCCTCGTCCACCACGTTCAGCGTTTTTGAAGCCTATCGGCGTTTTTCATATTTTTATAAATTGCTATAAATTGAGATATTAATACGATAGCCGACAGAAGTCACAGTCAATGGGGCGTGTTGTTGTTTTCGTTGTTGTTGTTGTTGGCCGGTTCGCTGATTTCAACATGTGGCAAAAAGTGTCGAGATATTAAAAAATGTTGCACAAGTGTTGCGCAAACATAATGTGCAGTTATTTGTATAAAATGCGACAAGCGACAACTTTTTCGGAACAACATTTGGCCAGAGCCCGGGCCCTGATAATGAAGTTGTTGTTGTTGCTAACGACCAGACTCGGCATTTAAGCTCGAATTTAAGCACTGCCTGCTCTGCAATGGCAGTAAATGTCCTGATGCAGGACCTCAGCAGCTTAAATATTCCGTGCACACCGAAACACACACACGCACACACACACATTTCGTCAGTTGCTTCAATTGGACTGATTTAATTGAATCAGTGTGCTCCTCCATCGACTCCACGTTCTCTACTCTGCCCTACCGAGCATGTCTACCATTTTTGTCTTCAGTCTTTCAATTTACTACGCAAGCTATTGTTGCTGCTGCTGTTGTTGTTGTTGCTGCTGCAGAGTGTCTGTAGTTTTGGGTCTACGTTTTTCGCACACGTTTGCGTGCTATGCATGGCATAAAAATTTGACACAAAAGCCGTTGCATACAATTGGGCTCACACACACACACACACTCCTGTGCATGCAGCTACCGCGGTCCATGGCATTTGTTTGAGTGTGGCCACACAAGGCGTAGGGCTACCAACAGCCGACGTGTTGAGGTCGTTGTCATACACTGATTTTGTATGCAGCAGAAACAACCATTTTAATATTTTCATTTTATACCCTATGCCCATTCGAAATTGGTAAAAAAAAGGGAAAGGTATGCTGCATTTGTGAATATGTACGTAACAGGAAGAGGGAATATGTGTTGCTCTTTAAGATACCCATAAGCTTTGTAGCTTAGCCAACTTCATCTCAAAGAAAGGAACTAATATGTACAAATGTACACATGTATGCAACTGCGAACAGAGTATCTGCTAGTTTAAATGCTTATTGGAAATAGAAAACCTTGAATTTCGTTATTTTTTAATATCAGTTTTTATATTATTAAGATGGAAGCAATAAAAAAAGTAATGGCTGGTTACAAAAAAAATGGTCGACGCCATTAAATCTATTAAAGCAAAGGTAGATTGCTGTTGATATTTTCGAAGGATCAGACTAAAATATCCGTGGGCTATCTCAAATATATATATATATATATATATATATATCTCAAAAACTAACAGTTGGATACCTCTTTTGACTTCTTCTAAAGGTAGACCTTATTACAAACTCCACCCATTGGGATGTATCAAATGGGGAAAAGTGAACAAGTATAATGCAGTCATGCAATTCAAGTGGAAATAAATTAAATAAATAATAAATTATATTTTTTGTTTAAGCTAAATAAATTTCTAATTTTATTAGATTTTTAACAGCATCCATTAAAACAAGGAACATTTGTATTTATGTAAATTTGGTATTATATATAATATTTAACTTATTATGGTCGAACCCACGACAGACGGACAGTCGGACATGACTAGATCGACTCAGCTCGTCATCCTGATCAAGAGTACTTTAGGGGTCTGCATTGCCTCCATTGCTTATTGCATACATTGTCACAAAACCATTATACCCTGAAACCATATTTTCAATGGGTTTAGGATATAAAAAAATATTTTGTCAATCGGAAAAAGCACGCGGCACCAAGTGCGCCAAGTGCAAGCAGCTTCTCTTTACATGTGCACGCTTACATTCTAATACATGCATTCTTCGAAATGAAACAGTGTGGCAAGCAATAGGGACGGTAACTTGCAAGCAATTAATCGCATGCTCGAATCCCGCTAAGGACAAATTTTTTTTTGAATGTCTTAAAACTTTTTGTACCCTTGCAAAAAGGGTATATTAATTTTGGTCAGAAGTTTGCAACGCAGAGAAGGAAGCATCTCCGACCATATAAAGTATATATATTCTTGATCAACAAGACGAGCTGACTTGATATAGCCATGTCCGTCTGTCCGCCTGAAATTTTGAAATATCTCGGAATCATCCGGATCGGACTACTATATCCTATAGCTCCCATAGGACAGATCGGTTTTAAAAAACGTTCAAGTGAGATAACTTCGACGTTATTAAAGTCAGAGACTTGAAATTTTGAATGTATACTCCTGAATTGTACACCGATACAAAAAGATATGAAGTATATAGCTACGCCTATTGGGGGCGTGGAAAATCGGGAAAAACTATATCTTCTATAGTTTTGGGAAAGTCTATACAGAACTTAACATAAATCTTCCAATATTTTGGATGCTGTTAAAGCCGGAGACTAGAAACTTAAAACATATATTTGTATCAACTACCCCTAGAAAAAGAGAGTATAAATCTACGCCCATTAGGGGCGTGGCAAATCGGAAAAGAAAGGTATCTTCTACAATTTTACACCGAGAGTTCCAAAAAATGACAAAAAAGTTAAACTTCACCGTTTTGACAAAATTATGAAAAATTATATACATCCGCCTCTTTGGGGCGTGGCAAATCGGAGAAAACTATATCTTCCAAAGTTTTATAGGTGCAGCTTCAAAATTTGACATTTAGGTTACTGTTGCCCTGCTCAATAGATTTACCAGAAATTATCCATATCCACTAGTTGGGGGCGTGGCAAATCAGAGAAAACTATATCTTTATCCTTTATAATTGCAAGGGTATTACCAAACTTTGGCATGGCCGAAGTTAGCCCTAGAGGGATGGGCTTTTACTGTTGTGTTTTTTTAATCATCTGTCTGTATGTAAGTGAAATTGTAATCTGGAACAAACCTTTTTTACTTGTTTTTATTAACAAATTTCCAAACAGCTTCTATCACGATTATATATACATAAAAACATATAAATTTAAGTAATAACTAATTTGGCATATCTCACAATATTATATCTTATTAAATGGTATCTAAATGGTCTGCTTATCTTTCTAACAATTAATTACTTTAACCGCACTTCAGTACTTCTCAGATACTATTTCCTAGGGGCTTATTGAATAATCGAATTCCCTAGAAAAGTATTTATGGTCGTTTAAGCAATGTCCGTGTTAATGTCTTACATGTAAAAGTTCCTGGCAACAGCTTACGCACCCATCTTATTTATTTGGTTACTTATAATATTTAATAAGAATGCCTCAATTGGTTAGGAGCCATACACACACAGCCACAGGCAGAGAGAATGGTTAGATGCTCCTAAATTCAGGCAATCACAATTTATATTTTCTTTTTCACCCAAAACTCTGTTTCTCCCCCCTGCTGCCAGTCTACACGTGCGTTGGTCTCTCGACACGAACTACATAAATAAGCGAACAACAAAAGAAGCTCCTGGGGGCCCCTCACATCCGATGTGGTACGAAAGGGATTGGAGGCGCAGAAACTTTTCCAATTTTCCCCTTTTTATCGTAAATTACGCACAATTCAATATTTGGCCTTTTTACTGTCGCTTGTTTTGTGTCCCCGATGCCCTTTTTCTGCTTGACTAGCTCCCAAGTGTGGCTGGGATAGAGATAGTCATGTTGTGGGTGTGAGGTATTTGTGTGCAATTTCTTTTCTTGTTTTTGCCATTTTGATATTTTTTGTGTGTCTCTTTATCGTAAATAAGAAATCTCATACGTGCGTATTCGGCCTACCCCTCTCATATATTAGACTACTCCTACTGCTACGCCTATTGCTTGCTTTATGAATGGGTAAGTAAAAGTTAGTTTTACTTTTGTTTTTCAAATCGAAATTGGCCTGTGCGTTAACTGTAATGATTGTTTTTCTATGCGTCTTTATATCTATTTAGCATTATTTGGATTGGAATGCGACTAGCAACAAGTATCCACGATTAATTGCCAGTAGTTTTAGCTTCCAAGTGGGCAGTTAACGCAAAAGCTGATTGAAGTAATTTGCTAGATGTGAATAATGCCATGATCAAGCGGATACCCTCAGATTCCTCTAGAGTTTCTATATATATATATATATATATACGACTATTAGCCCTAGCTTATACCAAGTAGTCAGGGGTAACATGGAAGGCAAATGTACAAAAATATTTAATCTAATGGTTATAAATAAATATTCAACAGACACATACTATCATGTATCCAATATCATAAATTCTCGCACATTACTCTTTACTCAAGACAAATTGTCTTTCATCTTAAACAAATATTTATATTTAATTCAACTTATATAGGTAATAATTTCAGATTCTCGCATCGTATCGCAGCTCTCTTTTCTTCTGCTGCTTTCTCTGTCGCTGCCGCCACCATTGTTATGGAAATATAGGTCTGTTCAACATCTCGTATACTTGTTAATTTGAATTAAAGCTTTAATTGGAAAGCCCGGCCATGGATGGCATAAAAATCATCTTCAATGCAGCAGCTGCAGCTGGCGAGGCCATTAAAGGGCATTGTCGTTGGTGTAGGCCCTATGCGATGTAGGCGCCGCCACAGTTGACACGCCCCGCACTGCATGGCCATAAAAACATTTAAGTAATTGCTGTTATCGACAAGCGCCCACCCAAATGGCCTCGTTGCGCCGGTTGTAAACGGGCCTTTAATACACTTTTGATTGGATTGTCGCACAAGTTAATTGAACGCCGCGGCGCAACGAAAGCCACGGCCTAAGCCACTGGTCCGCCATTTTGGATCCGAATAACGGCAATTATATTCCAAACTAGTTGGCAGCTCCCCAATTCAATGGAGCGCATCAGCAAATTGCAGATTCATGCAAGCTCATTAGGCAAAAGGTCATATGAACCAAGAATCCATAGCCCCAAAATACATTTGCTGCTCTGTCAATCGATCCATTTCTGTATTTACTCTAAAAATTCCGAGTCCATTACAGTTACGACAGTTGCTAGAGTCGACAACAGTGCAAGTCGGACTACGTATTGTCTGCTGGGCAAGCGTTTGCTTTAATGCTTCAACGAATCTTGATCTTTTGTTGGTTAATGCGCTAGCAAATTGTTTGAGAATGACCCGCGTAAATTTGATTTCTACTTGATTTACTGTAAATTGTATTGCAGAAAACACACAGTAAACGAAAAGATAAACCGAGCATACGATATAAATGGATGCCAAATGTAGTAGACTTTTATAAATTATTTGGGGCAAACTAATTTTTTGATTTGCTATGCATTCGATATTTACTTCGATGGGATTTGCTAAATTGCCGTTGAATGGTATGACTCGTATGATTTGTGAAGGTTTGCCGACTCTCTCCATTGACTTAAATTAGGCAATTTGGAAGATGTCATATTCAGAAAGGTAGATTATTCAGGGGCTGCTTGCTACTTACCCTTCTGATAGCTCATCATTTCAAATCTGTGGTATGCGCATAAATAGAAAGTGAGTTTTACTTAATGCAAGATCTGTAAAGATACATTTAAAATAGATATTTTATAATTTAGCAATAGTAACAGAATTTATACATTCAATGTTGATTATATTCTTTGCCCGCTTCAAACTTTTTGCTTTTTCAGCGAAAGAAATGTTTTGCATTCATTTGTTTAACTTTTAGTTGGGTAAAAATATTAAATGAAGCTCACATCAACTTTCATTTCAAGAACAGAAATAAGCGAAGTACGAGGGACTGCCTAGTGTAACAATTTCAACTTTTACCGGTGTTAGCTTTGTAAATTGCAACAACATTTTCATTAAATTAAGTCAATAAACAAACGAAAGATACAACAGTCAAATGCACTAGTTAAACAATCAAGTTGTTTTCAAGAGCGTTGTTATTGGGCTTAATTGCCTATGGAACTGACTTTAAGTAATTGTGAAGGAATACGGACAAATGTAAGCAGCTTGTTAAAGGCAAAGCTTATCACTTTTTTATGCATACAAAAATTAAATGTGAAATCCTTATCAATATTCAGATTTTCGTAGCCCTAATATGGGGCATGCGTTGGCACACAAATCATCAGATATAGGGTTTGTAGAGTTCAGCTTGTAATAATTCGATCAATGGTATGACCAAAAATTCAGTTGATGTTATAAGCGATAATTGCAAAAGAAGAAAATAAAAGAAATAAAAAAATTGGAAAAAAATAAAAGTTTCAAATTTTTCCAATCGATATGAAATTCGTTTTGAAAATCTTCGAATTTGAATTGTGTGTAGAAAGGGGATATATATTTCATTTTCATCTAAATATTTCTTCTAAGCTACACATTTTTATGCTTATATCGTATTTTTAATAATTATTATTCTCCTCGTATTCGTCTTTTAATACCTGTAAATTTCTATACACAACATTTTTATATACATTTACTTAAGTTTAAACATAACCATAAATATTTGGTAAGACTCATATATAATAAATAAATGTAGATTTGGAACAATAAATGTTAAACTTGAGTAATGACTTATGTTAATAACATTAACATTCACCATTTGAGCATGCTATATTCATAGCGAAGAAAGAGATAAAGAGAGAGTGTTTCTATGACACTAGAAAGCTTATAGATACGAAAGGCGAGGTTCGAGTACGATGGCTGTATGGACTGAGTGTGGCGCAATAGTTCTGTGTGTAGAGACTGTAAAGAGTCATTCGACTGTCGAACAGGAGAACGAAAAGATTGCGACTCGCTACGCTTTGAGCAAAAAAGACAAATTGGACAAAAATGTGACACCACCTCCTGCATATACACAATTAAACGATTTATCTTTTATTCGCACTTGAGAAAAAACATCTTCATGTATATATAGGCTTTTACATCTTGTCAAATAATACAAGCTGTAATTTACTCACCAAGGACAAGCATTTATACCTTTTAATTATGTTAAAAGTTAAAATTTGTTTTTTTTTATTTAAAGCCTTAAGTGTGATGTTTATATTCTGATAATTTCTAATTCGACTTTAACTTACAAGGTTTGGTTACCAACTTTCGTCAAATGTTGTTGGCTGTATAATCGGGAGCTTTTATGAAAATTTGAAAGATTTCATATTATATAGTGACAGTAAATAGAATTATTCATTTAGCAGTGGGTGCACCTACATAATAGTTGACAGTGGGTGCCGCACCTTCCTAAGCCACACACAAGTCAAGAAAGTTCTAACCTTGTTTTTACGCAGAACTCAGCAGAATTTTGGATGCCTAAAAGCTGAAGAGTTTATCAAATTAACGTTGTCATGACATTCAAGCAGCCAGCGTTGCTATTGCCGTTGCCTGGCTCATCAAACCACTTGCACCACCTGCCCCCACTTTCGCCACTTGTCATGCTCCAAAACATCCTTTGAGCTGTCGCTGTGCATTTGTATGCGTTTTGCCTGATTTGTGTGTATGCGTGTGTATGTGTGCGAGTGTATGTGTGTTTACGTCTCTGTCGTGTTGGCATTTGTCGTTACAAACTTAATTAATGTTATGCTGCCACCGCCACCGTCTCTGATGGTGGCTCTCTGCCCAGTGGCAAAGCTGCCCTTGTCCTCCAGGCTCTTGACTTTTGTCGAGCGCCGCAAAAACTGCAGCCGGTTGACACTGCGCCACTGTCAGTTTCAGCTGACGTTTGGTGTTTCTATCCCCCACTCGTTCCGGTCCGGCGTTTTGCATGTGATTAGGCGGAGTCTGTGTTGGAGTTTCAGTTAAGTCCTGCCCTTTGTACGTATGTGTGCGTGCGTGTGCCACAAAAATGATGCTCAGCTTTTGGAAAATTTTGTGTTTCTGTTGACATTTGGCAAAATCGCATTGACAGCATTATCCTTATTGGCATAATCAGCGCTTGGTTTTGAGTTTGTTTGCTTTAAGGTTTTTGGCTGCTTATTTGCTTAACCGGTAGCTGATAGTTGAGCTCGATGATTAGCGATATGGTTCCTCGAGCTTAACTTAAAGACAAAATTGTAGCACCGAGATCATATTAAATTGTCTGCTAGCTGTGAGCTGCTTAAATGTGCACGAACACGTGCTGCATTTTTCTATTCATAGTCGAGTCGAGAGCCTTCGCATTTGTGGTATAGTTGGTGGCGGGGCAAAAGGGATCCAGACAAATGCCGACTTTACTTTGTGCAGCAACGCGTGAATCTGTGTGAGGGTAGGCACAAATGCAATGTCTGGGCAGAAGGCCCACAAAGAACAAAAAAAATAAAAAAAATCCATGCAGCGGGAACACTTTATTTGTTTATAGCGCAAATGGCGGCACAAAAAGTGCAACACAGCTGCCGGCTAAAAGGCAGAGAAGGCAGCGAATGCAGCCAAAGAGCAAGAGCCTCCTGCCAGGATCCTTGTGTGTAGCGCGCATTGTCAATACTCCTGTATAGAAAGGGGGCGTGCAAACTTTGCCAAGGCAGCCAACGCAGCTTATGTGAAATCATTTGAAAAGGTGTGTGTGTGTAAGGGTGCATATATGTGTAAGCATGGTCTATTGTCAGTCTGTCATGTGTTTTGCTCGTGCAGTCGTAATCAGTTTGCCCCGCCGTAAATTGTGTAAAAAGTGAAAAGGATTTGTTGCGCTTTATCCTACCTAGAAGTAAAGCTGCGTGGGATAATGGTAAGAATATTTTGTATATAGCATATCATATATAATTCTAAGAGGCCTGAGAAATTTTGTATCTTAACAAAATACTAAGCTCTCAAAGTAACATTCATTGAATTAAAAATTATGTAGGGTTCGTATTTATATATGGTATAACAGAAAAATGATCTAATCCTAAGAAATGGATTAAATATTACCGGAGACAAAGACAATATCAACATTTTTATATATATATACTACACTATTGTATCCAAAGCTGAATGTAAGGCAACTGCACAAAGAGGGCATTGTTTCTTAGGGTAAGGTGGCCTCTTAAGAAAAAGGTGATTTCAGAGATTTAACAGATAGATAATATATAACATAGAGCAACTATACTAAGTATATCCTGCTTAATATCCTAGGATGTGGCTTCAGTAATTCCTGAGGCAAATGCAATTGAAACGATTTTATAGATCAGGCAATTTTTCAAAAGGGTTTTGGTTACTTGAAAACTTTAGCCTAAATTTGATGACTATTTGTATCACATATGCATCTATGATAAATAGTATTCTTATTAAAAACTACAGAAATTTAATCATATCTGAATGGATATTTTCTCAATTGAAAAAGTTTCAATTACTTTTAAATGTACTAGTCATGGCAAAAGCCTCTTGATTGTTAGACTTCAAATTGAAATACACATTTTCCATATACTCCACACACACACATTTGCAATGCTCCCTTTCATCATTTTCCTCTCTTGAATTTGAGCAGCCGCCACATCGGCAACATAATTTAAATGCCAACTTTAAAATGTTTACCAAACGCTTCATTCTAGTTGTAACGTAAATTTACGGGCCAGCAGCTAAACAAACACGGAAACACACTTTCACGTACACACACACACACTCACACAGCTGACTACTGTTTATGTGTGTGCCTGTGGTTCGTCTGTGCTTTCTATTTGCGCTTAATCCATGGACAGCCGCGCTAAAAAGCATGCTACACTTTTCTTCTTTTTTTTGCGTGCATCTGCAGGCGCGAAGAGCTATGCACCGAAAAAAGATTCTGTTCGGGGAACTTGCTCATTACTGTAGCAATTTTTTCTGTTTTCGCGGCAATTCGGACTGCCTCATTATGTTGGATTTTAATTAAAATTAATTACATTAAGTGCAGCAAGCAAACAGCAAGCAACACACGCCTTGCCACGCCAGCCCAGACCCGAGTGGGAATCAGAAATCGGCAGCCGAGCAAGTTAAAGAATCATTCTAAGCATAAAGGGGGCGTGGCACCAGTATGCAACTAGATGCAGCTAGTAAGCCGCCGCCATGAACGTGGGCGATTTAATGCGCTTTAAGTGCATTATACACTTGTTCAACACGATGAGCTGAGTTGATAAAGCCAGTTCGGAGTCTCCGTCTGTCTGTCCCCCTGTCTATCTAGATCAACGCAATCTCTAGAGTATAACAGCTACAGTGCTGAAATTTTGAACATATGATGTATTATGCTGCAGGCATTGTATATTTTGCAATCATCCGGATCGAAAGACTGCATCCTATAGCTCCTATAGGAAAGATAGGTTTTAAGAAAAGTTCAGTTATTTTAAAGTCTAAGACTTGAGACTTAATATATATACTCGTGTAGTCCACACCCATACAAAAAGATATAGTACATATAGGTACGCCCTTTGGAGCGTGGAAATTCGGATAAAACTATATCTTCTACAACTTAACAGCTAAAGATAGAAAAAATAGGAATACGTCAATGTTGATGTCTTCTTGGCAAATCAGAGAAAACTATGTCTATATCTTTTACAAGGCTATTACCAAACTTCGGCAGGGCCGAAGCTTGAAAAGTACGTCTTATTACGCGGTTAACAAGTGGAACATAGGATACACAAGTCTCCAAGAACTTTACATTTTCATAGTTGCAAGAGTATGGTTGAGTCCATAAACTGAAAAAAAGATCAGAGTATATTTTTCTAACTTAATATTTGCATGTTTTATGACAATAAATTGATAATTTTTGCATTTTTAAAGTTATATCATATTCAAATTATTTAGCTTAAAAATACTATATATGATCCAAATATTTTAAGTCT
Source organism: Drosophila gaucha (assembly GCA_035045545.1). Classification (NCBI taxonomy): domain Eukaryota; kingdom Metazoa; phylum Arthropoda; class Insecta; order Diptera; family Drosophilidae; genus Drosophila; species Drosophila gaucha. The sequence goes on from JAWNOY010000435.1 coordinate 1,161,070, forward strand.
GCAATTGGAATAACTGTATTTCACTTTAAGAAACCTACCATAATTCCAATCTAATTATATATGAAACCTATTAAAAAATTGATTTCCATTTGATGGTTTTTGATGGTAATTGTCCTTAAATTACAGCCCACTTGTCTGTGCCTTTAATGGATGCGAAAAAGTTATAAGCTCAAACTCAATGACAATAACATTTTAAAGACTGCAAATTGTTGAAGTGTTCAGCAAAGTGCAGTCTATGGGATACTTTGAAGCAACATAATAAAATACAACAATTCACAATAATTTCTCGTTTTTCTTTTTTGAAAGTATTTTTCTGAGCAATTAAATGTTGCCAGTTGTGTAAAAAAGTTTAACATGAAAAGTTTGTGAGCGCAAAGTTGAAGCAAAAACTGTACAAAAATTGTCAAGGCAAAAATTGGGCGGCAAAAAACCAAAAGCCACAATCGAAAGGCAACACTCTGCAAACAAACTCCACTGCTGATGCAACAATAACAAAAATCACAACAACAACAACATCAACTATAAATAAATTGAAACCAAGGAAAAACATTTTGTAATACCAGCGTGGAAAATCATAAATAAAACGCATGTAATCCACGATTGAGTGCTTAAGTTTATTTCCAAGGGGGACGATGTGTGTGCTCTCCACACACGCACACACAGGCAGTTTATTTACATTTTGGCACACGTTATGGCTGCTACCCCATAAAAATCAGTGTCTCTATATTGAAAAGTCATCAATCATGAGTAAGCTGAGAAGTTAGCAGACCGCGAAATTTGTCAGCGCAGCAGAATTTGACGAGGAAGTAGGATAAATCGTGACATGAAACTTGCTAGAGCCTAAGTACTATATGCGCTATGGCATTGCCTGCCTTCTTTGACTCAATTTGGGAGGCTTTGGCTTTAAGCAGCTTTAAGTGCTCGTTGCGCAAAAGCACAGCAAGACATAACGAACACAGCCAAATGAATGGCTGAATAGATAGGAACACAAGTTGAAGTGCGGCCAGTGCCAAGAAATGCACAAAGCAAAGGAGACGGGCAAAAAGTAGCCAAGGCAAAAGTTTACATAACATTAAACAAAGAGTACAATGGGCCCGACAGAGTGGGTGTGAGAGTAAGTGTGAGTGTGAGTGTGAGTGGGCAGGGTTAGACTTGGGCGCCCCTTTGATGAGTGCGAATGGACAGAGTGGAGGGCTGCAAGGCAATAAAACACAAGTTAAGTGCAAGCCGGAGGACCACAGGACGAAACAGGCAGACACAGAATTTGTTTAGACTTTTTGCTGGCCAAACTCAAACAAAACGAGTTGCGCATAATGAAGCAATGCACAGAGCATTCCAGCGTCCACTCCCCCACGCCCACTTACTGACTTCTGCAACTCTCGTCTTATAAATGTGGCAAGTCGCTCAGTTCAAGAAGTAGCCATTCGGAATGATTTTCTTTCTTTCAGCAGGTAAGTAAAATCTATGCCAAATAATCAGCCGCAGCCGCAGAAACTAAATGAAGTGAATTGCCGAGTTTCACTTTCTTGGTTTGTAGTCAAGTCGCACACACACTCATATTCACACATACACTCTCACACTCCAAAAAGTTTTCGCCCGTTATAAGAAATTATTTCATTAACAACTTCAATTGGTGGTCGTTAGGTATGTGAGCGAGAGCTCTGGGTCGCTCTGCGGTGCTGCACTTTGCCATAGTTGTTCGCCAAGTTTTATTTCACTAAATGTTATAATCGTGTTAGTAACCAAAGTTGTGGATAAATGTTTACCAATGGGTGAGTAAGTGCTTTAGGATGAAGTACACGGCTCCAATTGTAAATGAAGTTTGCCATTGTGGCAATTAAGAGGCGAGCACCGAGAGCCCCGAACGGTGAAACTTTTGTGGTAGAAGGCGAAGTCCTGAATTTCAACAGGCAAGGGGAATGCGGGGAGTATTATCTCTCTGACCTAACATTAAACACTTGAAAACCCCAATTTGCATATAAGCAAGAAGCTCAAAAGTATGCAGCACACTCATCCACATATTCACACATACACACACATACCCTCTGAGGCAACTAATACAACTACTTAATTCCTCTTTATGGCCGCTTGGGTCATAAACAGCGCACTTAAAATGAAACATGCTTAAATGTGATTCAACATCGTCCATAAATAAATTATGAAAAACGCTTAACTACTTTCGACAGCTTATAAACGCCTACAAAATGGCCGTCCCAACTATTTCTGTGTGGGTGTGTATGTGTGGTGTTGATTTACAGTTGCACATTTCTTAAGCGTATCCCGTCGGCGTTCCAACCTTCTGGGACTGCGGTAGCCGTAAAGCAATTCATTTCCCTTATGCATTTTGTAACAGGTAAAGGCAACGGCAACGATAAAAGCAACAGTGGCAGCAACCAGGTGGAAGCAGAGCTAGTCGTGTACCTGCTAGACCGACCCGAACAGGCCCCACCTGCCCGGCCACAAAATGGCGCAACGGAAGCGCTTTTCAATGAAATTTATGACGCATGGAAACATTAGACGATCGTTGACGTTTACAAGTCCGCGTCGCTGCGCGTTCTTTCCTTTCGCTGCTGCGAAGTATGCTAATGTCCTGACACTAACAATTTATGAGCCTCACAAAAGTTGTGTGTGTGCTGTCTGTTTTTTGGCGTATACTCGCTAATTTTTTTTCCTTCAGCCTCGCGTCGCCTTGAAAAAGAATTTCAATTAATTATAATTTATGTATCCAAAAGTTGTCTGGCTATGGCCTCGATATAGTTATCCCCAAAAATGTGTGAAATTGGAAAGTTTCGTTTTCATTAATATTACAATCAACAAGGAAGTAACAGTTACAGTAATAACTGTAACTTCAACGAACATAGGAAAGCCCTTAAGAAGTCAGAGGTTATTCGAAATTTTCAAAAATGGATGAACTATATAAACTTCCTTTAAAACTTTACTAGAACGATCTTTTTTTATAAGTGTGTTTGAGAGAGAGAGAGAGATTACATAAGTTGAAGCTGATCATTTTGGAACAGCTGAGTGTTTAGGTAAGGATAAGGGTAAAGGACTTTACACACGTGAGCTTTAAGAGTGTCAAGCAACACCTCGTCTCGCATGTGCAACGCCTAAAAGTATGCAATGCCCGCGTCGTTTGTTGCTCGTTAGTAATTTGGAGCTGAAAACAAAAACAAAACGAAATAAAAAAAAAAAACAGAAAAAAGAAATATGGGCTGCCCTTTTTCTGGCATATCTCTTGTGATTTTTGCTAACGCCGTCGCGCATGGAGCGCTTTGTTTCTGCCGTTTAACAACTGCCGCTCCCCAACAGCACCGCCAGCCCGTCGACGTCGGTGAGCAGTCGCTGGTCGTGTAAGCAGCCAAGCAGCGGAAATGATTCGTCGTAATTTTCCTTTGTGTAATCAACTCCTTTGTAGGGAATATTTTGTATGTTCATATGGCTTGCCGACTACTCCGCCACTTTTGACTCCGACTCCGACTCCGCCTTCGACTTCATCCGGGACAGAGGGTTGAGTTAGCAGCAGCTGCCACGCAAAGTTCTGCGTGCTTCTAGGCGTATGCAATGGCTGTATATTGTATAAAGTTATAATTCGCAGAGTATTTAACAGTTGAAAACTTTAGTTTTTTAAATATTCGGCCATTTAAGCATCTCAACCATTTAACGCTGTTGAAGTCTGTTCATATTTTAATTAAATTCTTTAAGCGGGCCAAATAATTATGCAAATTCATTGGGACAAGAAATATTTCCATTCATGACTGTTAATCTCTCAATTTCCTATTCCACTTTAAGGCGTTCGAAGAACTTTCAGCGCGCTGTCTACAGTACCTTCAACCCCTGACAAGGCGAAGGATATCCCGGATACAGCGGCCAGGTGTTTATCCCATCCACGTCATGGCTGACTTATTACCGCGTTATCGCCGTCGTCTCTGCCTCAACATGATTATTATGAAGTTTGCCCGTCAACGAGCGCAAAATCCACTTAATTTCAAAGGCAGCCACTGAAATCCCCACCCGAATCCCCCCTCCACGGTTGTCTTATCAGTTACCAGAGGCGAAGCTTAGCACCATCCATTGATCATTAGTCAATGCTTAAATTTTGACTGATAGTGTGAATATTGGTGGATATTTTTATGGCAGATAGGGCTCGACTAAAAATCTTATTTCCAAATATGACTTTACTCGTTTTCAAATTATTCCCCGATCTAATGAAAAATTAAACTTAACCGAAGAAAAATTTTGTTGCGCACAGAAGGACGCCTGGATAATCCCATAACTATGTATATGTTATGTATATATATGGAGCAACAGACTAGTCTTCTACGTTTAAAGTATTGAAATTTTCCTAAAGAATCCACAAATTACGACCACCCTACTTTTTGGAAAATTCTTCTCATTTCCTCCATAAATTGAAATTGTTTGTACACGGCAGAGATACCAACACCTGAGTACAATGTGGTGACTGCTCCCGATGAAATGTGAGTAGGGAGTTTTTCAGGTGACACCGAAATCCGGTGCACTCTACTGTCATACCTGCAGTCCTTCGGGTATTGGGCCAACATATTGTGCCATGAACGTACTAAAGTCGGTATAGTCAACTTTTGCAACACGAAGAGGAGACTGTCCTGAGGTGACACTGGGATCTCCAGTACCGAATGCCATGAAGTGCAAATATCTTGGTATCATCGTCGATAGCTGACCTTTAAAGCCCATATAAGAAGCATAATCAAGCTGCATACTCAAATTTAAGCAAGTAAGACCGCTCGGGACTGCCTAACTAGAAGATCCCCTGAAACAAGTCTAACTTGAAGCTTTGAACAATCTTGCTTACATCTTTTACCTGTACATTTTAACCTCTGCACATACACACACGCACACGCACACATCTACACATGAACACACATATTAAAAATTTCAAGTCTCTTGCTTTTGTGGTTTACGAGACGGCCGGACAGACGCGCATGGCTATCTATACATTGCCACAAAACAATTATACCCTGAAATCCCATTTTCAATGGGTTCAGGGTACACCAATTATAAATTTATACAGCGTACGGAATGCAACAAAGTATTATTTAAATTTCGTTGGCATAACTATCAATATCCATATTTAGTAAACAAACATTGGAATAATAAATTTAAAAAAAAACTGACAATTTTTAAACTCTTTATGTGCTTGAACTTAAGAACCAAACTTTTTCTAGACTATTGTCCAATTGAAAGCAATTTCCTGTATTATTATACTGGGTTGGCAATGACAAACATGCGTTGCTCAGATACACTTGCGTCATTCAACAATATGTAGGATTAAAGTATTGTATCCGTCACTGCATTTCAGCTCCTTTTTCTTGTCAATCATATTTCAAGTTGAAATTGTACCCTCTCATATTAACACTCTTTGCAGTAAATTATAAATGCAACGCAATGTAATGAGTAATTAAAAGCAACTGTAAATTCTATTAGCACATTTCCCTTTCTAGTTTAAGCGTCTATTACATTCACAAGGAACACCCATTATGCTACAAATTGAACGCTGTAAAAAAGGCAGCAATAGGAGAAGTGGAAAAAAATCAAACCAGTTGCAGATTGCAGGGCAGAGTACGAACATCAAAGCGTTGTGCAAACATTTAAAGATCAAAAAGCCAAAGGCCCATTTGACCCGCTATGCCAAATGGTCAAAAAGGACACATATACATATGCTACATATGTATATGTACACAAACACACACACACACATTTCAGCATTCCAACCATAGTCCATACAAACAGCTGGCGCCAGTCGCTGCTGCTGCTGATAGACATAGGAGAGAAAAGAAGCTGGCAGAAAAATGACTGACCATTCACCAAACACACCCGAAGCCCCCCTCGGCTGGCTGCATTAATAAAAATTGTTCACCATATTGGTAAATCCATTATGAATATTACGGAAAAGTAAAAGGCAGCTTGGCAGCTCACAGCGATGAGCCCAGCCCCAGCCAGGCAGTGGGAGGCAGTTGGCGGGCCCGGTTGTAAAAAGATTAAAATTGGAAATTGTGCAGTTGCAGTCGGAGAGCAAATGGAGGCCCTCCTCTTGTACGGCTTGCTACTACAGTTGGCCGTCATAATTGTGTGCAAAAAGCAAAGCAAATGTTTACGTAATAAATTTACGTGATTGAAATATGTCGAGTTGGCAACAAAATGACCACCGACTACCCCCGACGCCCCTTTAATGCGCCCCTAGCCCGTGTCTGGCTAACGAATTGGCGCTCTGGGCTCTGGTCACTGGGCTGGTCCAGAGTCCGTAGTTACGCCCTGCCGAGCACTCCTATGCGCAGCCTTTCCGCCGTTTTGGACGTGGTGTACAGTTTTACACGTATGCAACGCGCTCAATTTTTATTAGTTGCCAAAGCGTTTGAAATCTGTTGATGTTGCCAAGCCGCGTTATTGTTGCTCCTGTCGCACGCCGATGCCAAAAAGCCGCAATTTGCGCAAAAATTATAAAACGAGACTTTAGGCAAACAAAAGCAACGCTCGAGTAAGTTTCATGCATTTAAATGAGTTTGGCGCTGGTGTTAAGCGAAAAGTGTTGCGTAACTGGAGGCTTCCCTAAAAGATTTGCTATGATGCACATGACTAAGCATGCCTCGACCATAGATTAGTTCGCAATGTTTAACATAGAACTTACTTAGCACTGAAGGGATAAAATTTTGAGAACATTTTTTAATTAATTTATCTATTTTAATTTCAATTTAATAAGCAAGCAGTAAACTGAGCCATGCTATAATTGACCTATTTCCTTAGGGTCTTAAGCTATTCCAACTTAAATGAGAAAAGAAAGTTTCTGGGGTAATTTAAGGTCCGGAAACATTGAAACAAAATTAAAATACATTTACATTTTTAAGAAGACACTCTTCTTTCAAAAAAATATCAGAAAAGTATTCTTGGTTACTGAATTTCATTACGATTTTCCCTGACAATTGAGATTGACTAAAAGAATTATCATTTTTAAATCAAGCAATTGTTTAAGCGTTTTTTGATTACCATAAATAACTAGTTAGGCTTTAGTAAAAAAATTGTTCTGTACTTCATGCTATGTAAAATATCGAATCTATATGTTATCAATGTTCCCATAGAAACTATTGATCTAAAATAACGCTTTCTGATAAGAGAAAACACTTGCCAGCTCATGGTTGCATTGTTGATATCCTTTTTACTTGTTAAGTCTCAAACAAAACTCTAAAAAATATATTCGTTGCAAAATCTGGGTCGACACTTCGTTACTTGGCAGATTAGAAAATGTTTTGTTTCCTAAGAGTTCAGTTACTCGTAAGTATGTTAATCAATTTGAGTGTTGGGTCTCGCTTAACCCTGTCACGACTTTGGCAAACTTCTCCTGCTATGCGCCAGTCGCATTTAGTTGAAGCTTAGCTTATATATATAAATATATATATATGTATTCGCACCTTGTCAACGAATGACAACTATGAAAGAAAAATCTAACCACGCGCAATTTGTCTGCTGCATGTGGAAATTGATCCAAGCGACTTTGCCCGCGCTGAGAAGCTTCTCGACAATCGGGACATGTCTAAAAAGTATTTACGGCATCGTCAGTCATTCAATTTATCGCATTTCTTGGCCCAAAGCAAACAGAGAAAACGTCAGTCGACTTTGCTGCTGACGTGGCTTTGGCTTTGGCTTCAGCCTGGCGACAAGTTCATACGTCTTATGACTTCCCGTTGACGGAAGTGTGTGTGTGTGTGTGGGGGGGGTGGTGTGTGGATGTGGGTGTGTGTTTGGGTCTTATGTCTGCCTGGGACGTGTAGCTTACAGCAAAATCACTTTTATAATTGGCACGCAGCCAGCCAAAAGAAGCTGCATGAGGGAAAAAAAAGAAGGAAGTTAACAAAAAATAGAAAAAAGAAACAAAAAACTTTTTCGTCTGTGAGGTTTTCAGTTAACTTATTGCCTGGCTGGTCGCGTCTCGACTCAACTCGTCTTTAGATCCTTAGCGATGTCTGCAGATACGATTTGTCAGATATGACATTATATTAATTGAAATCATACCTCACTATGGGATCGTTGCTTTAAAATTGCAATAAAAAAACTCATGCTCACAAAGTCAATTAAAGTCATCAAAAGTGTCGCCAATAATAAATTACATAACCTGACCAGACCATAGAGAATGAAAATTGAAACCCTAATTGAATTGGTAAATATTTAAATAAATATAACCGCAAATAATTAAAACAACAAAGCCAAACGAGGCAGCAACCGGTGGCAAATTTCAATGGATGACACGTCTAAATTAAAAGCTTCACAAATATGAATGCATGGCAGCAATAAAAAAGAGACAATAAGAAAAAATGTCCCTGAGCCAGGTCCAGAATGTCCAGGTGAATGGCAAAGGGCATAGGTGGCACTCGTAACACATTTCGACCACAAAAGCAATTAAATTTCCAATTAAATTGCATTCACTGAACGTTACAAACGTTGCGCGATTTATTTAAATTGTTAATTAGGAAACGCAATTCCAATTGTAAAAATGACAAATTAAACAAATTTACTGATCACAAAACACTTTTTCACAAATGTCAAATATTTGAAAATGAAATATTTGATAAAACCACTCTTTATAAAGACCTAATGCGTAATTTTTACACTTTTCCAATGCCGAGCACCACTCAGGAAAATTCATTTCAATAAGCACTGAGATATTTAACAAAGACAGCTGCAATTGCAACCACGCTAAAAACAAGTCTTCACACAAATTGAGTAAGGGAAATGGATATAATTTTTCGTAAACGCTTTTATCGTGTTGTCATGTACAATTAATTGCGACTCATTAAACTTTATATGGCTGCAGAAGCTTAAACGATTTTTTCGCCAAACTGTGCCCAAACCCTCGTCTAAATTTTCTATTCTTTTTTATTGCCAATAGGAAGTCGAGTCTGGCCGAACTCTTGATCTGTTCAAGTTTGAATCCATAGAGTTTTCCCATTCCTCAAACCTTTCTGCTTTTACATTGCTCTTAATGTGAATGACTAATAGCACAGACCACAATGATATGGTTACTACCCAAGAATCTGAAACTGAAATTAGAGAATTCCTTTTACGAGACAATGTCTCCGTGACAAGCAGGCAAATTCTGACTTTTAAAGCTATTTTTATTTATAATTCGTATTTAGCAAATCAAAAACTGTTGACATAGTATAGCTCAGTTTTTTTACACTAAGTATCAATACATATTCAATCTACACAGATTTCAAGATTTTTTTAAGAGAAGCTACAAAATCATAGTAATAATATTGAAGAAAATTTATCGAAATTTTATCAAAATTTGACAATAATATTAATCAATAAAATTAATTTAAGTATCAAAAGCCATCAAATTATGCTAATACAACAAAAAAAAATTAAACAAAATAAAATTATAACAATAAGTAATTCAAAGTCGGTGCTAATCTAAGTAACGGACAAAATGGTGATTTTTGATGCAATAAAATATGCGTATACAGGCGTACATATATTTTAGTTATTTCAAGATTAACTAACTGATTGGTTTTTGGATCATATCTTTTACATCTTTTTTGCTAAAGTCACCAAATTTGGCACTTAGCTTTTTGTAAGTAAAACGTTTTATATTTTTTTATATTTTGGATACCGACTCCACGTTTTACAAAATCAATTTAAAAAAAAAAATTATTAAAGCCATTTTGACATTTTTTTAGTAAAACCGTCTTTTTAGTAAAATAAAAGAAGTCAATGCTGAAATTGTAATTAAGATCCGTTTAGTTACATAGAAGTTATTAAGCAAAACATTATGTCAATTGGCAAAAGCAGCAGTGTGCAGTGCACACTCAAATGTGTGCATTCTTCTTTGAATTTTATTTGTTAAATCGCAATTTCAGTTTAATTACAATTCTCGCCGCTGCTGAAGTCTGGTGTTAGGTTAGAGATGGTGGCTTGCAAGCGGGGAGTCACAGGTTCAATTCCCGCTGCTGTCAACATTTATTGTTCAGAAACTTATTTTTTTTTTAATGTTACATTCATATCGTTCTGTATATATGTAAAAATACAAACTCGAACAAAGATTTAGGGGATCTCATAGTGGGGCTGTCCCGACTAGAGCGTTTTTACTTGTTTTTATTTAGATTAATTACAATTATATGCTATCGTGAGTTTTATTTTTGGCTATGGCAGCATAGGCCTTCAGCGCATGGTAGTCTTAGTATAGAATATGTTTATATTTACAAGGTTGCTTAAATTAAGATTTGTTTGAGTGTTTTAATATTGTGTGTGTGAATGTTGTGTTATTGTTTTATATGATGAAGTTCAGGTTAGTGTTCTTGAGGAATTTTAGAACTTTTATTGTGTTTGGGGGTGTGGGTTTGAGAAGCATTGTAGTGGGTTGGTGTTTTTGTGTGTTTGAGAGAGTTGCAAGTGGCAAGTATGTGTCATTCGAGCAATAATAATTGGTAAAATTGAAAGAATTATTCCGATTCCAAATATTAAAACCCATTTCTTTTTCAATAACGTTACAATTCTCTGAAAAATGGGATTGTGGTCCCTTCTCCCAGCAACAACCAATTAGCATTAAATCAAAGGTTGTATAATTAACTTTGTATATGTATTCTTTAAAATTAAGTAATATTAGATTAAACTATTTTTCTCTCGACTCTTTTGGGTTTCAGAAAAACGGTTTACTTTTTCGGAATCTACGCGGATATCATTCCAGAATCAGATAATTTTACTGGAGTGGCAAAATTATTGTTCTACAGCAAAACATACTATTAAAAAAACTAGAGGGAGGGGCTAACTTCGGCCATGCTGAAGTTTGGTAATACCCTTGCAATTGCAAAGGATATAGATACAGTTTTTTCTGGATTTCAGGATATATATCATTTTTGGGAAATCTATTAAGCAGGGCAACAGTAATATATATATATTAAATTTTGAAGCTGTACCTATAAGAAGATATAGTTTTATCCGATTTGCCACTCCCCCAAGAGGCGAATATATATAATTTTTTATAATTTTGTCGAAACGGTCAAGCCTAACGTCTACGCCCTAATGGGCGTAGATATATATTCTTTATCTTTTTTATACCCTGAACCCATTGAAAATGGGAAATCAGGGTATAATGGTTTTGCGAAAAGTATGTAACAGGCAGAAGGAGGCGTGGCAGACCCCATAAAGTATATATATTCTTGATCAGGGCGACGAGCTGAGTCGATTTGGCCCTGTCCGTCTGTCTGTCCGTCTCTCCGTATGTACGAAAGCGTCGATCTCAGAACATATAAGAGCTAGAGAGTTCAAATTTTGCATGATGGTCTGTGTATACAGCGAAAATATCGAGTTTGTTTTAGATATTCGATAAATTTTTCCGTTTCAATGATATCGATTTAAGACGTTATCGAGATTCAGTTTTTTGACCATATCTTTTACATATTTTTAGCTACAGCTACCAAATTTTGTTTTTAGCTTTCTGTAAATAAAATACATTTTCTATTTTTTTCAAATTTTGGATACCGGCTCCACATTTCACAAAAAAAATTTATTAAAAAAAAAATTATCAAGGCCACAATTTAATTTTTTTTAAATTTTTTAGTGAAAACCGTATTTTCAATAAATAAATAGCATTCAATGCAGAAAATTGCATTCAAATCCGTTAGGTAATACAGAAGTTATTAAAGGAAACATTGTAAAAGCACGCGGCAGCAGCCTGTAAGTGTGCACACATACATTCAAATCAATTACGCAGTAATCGGCGCGCGTGCTTCTGTGTGCATGGTATGTATATGTGTGCATGTGTATATGAGTGCCTGTGTGTATGTGTGCATGTGTATATGCGTGCCTGTGTGTATGTGTGCATGTGTATATGCGCGCAGAGGTGATATGTATAGATAAAAGATGTAAGCTAAGTTGTTTAAAACATCAGCTCGGACTTGGTTCAGGGGATCTCGTAGTCGGGCAGACCCAACTAGAGCTTTCTTACTTGTTTTTTTTAGGGGTGGTTGATACAAATATATGTTTTAAGTTTCAAGTCTCTGGCTTTAGCAGCGTCCAAAATATTGAATTTATGTTAAGCACTATGTAGACTTTCCCGATTTGCCACGCCCCAAGTAGATGTGGATATATAACTTTTTAATCAATCTGAAAGGGAGGCCAAATGTATATTACTTTCCAAATTTGGATAATCTAGCTTCAAAACTGTAGAAGATATAGTTTTATCCGATTTGCCACGTCCCCAAAGGGCGTAGGTATATAATCTATATCTTTTTAGACTCTGTTCCGAAAGGGAAAAAGAGTCTATTGGATTTGTGCAATGTCCGTCTTGCTGTCTGTCCGTCTGTCCGTCTGTCCGACTGTCCGTCTGTCCGTCTGTCTGTATGAACGCGCAGCATTTGGACACTATAGAAGCTAGAGACTTGTAATTTGGAATATATACTCGTGTGTATCCGCGTCAGATCAAGTTTGAGTATTTTTCCGATACGCCCACAGGGGGCGTGGCAAATCGGGAAATGCTATATCTATTAAGACTAAAACGCTGTTATTTTCGTCAATATTGCAGTCTAAGAAATGGGATTTAGAATATATATTCGTGTGCATGTAAGTTACTGGTGACCTTCCCTTAAGTTAAATTAAAAAGTTATATACCCACGCTCCCTAGGGGCGTCCCAAATCGGGAATATATATATAGTGATTTGTATAAATCTTATAATATTTTGAGCGTATTAAGAGCTAGAGACTTGAAATTTGGAATGCATGTGCAAGTAGATCACCCGGAATCAAAAATATATATTATAGATATTTACGCCCATTGAGGGCGTGGCAAATCGGATAAAACTGTATCTCCTACAGTTTTGGAGCAAGAGCGTCCAAATTTTGCATGTGGGATACTGTTGACCTCCTCTTAAGATAAGTCAAAAGTTATATATCCACGTTTTCTGGGGGCGTGGCAAATCGGGAATTACTATATCTTTTACTAAAACCGTGATAATTTCGGCAATATTGCCGTCAAAGAGTTGGGACTTGGAATATATATACTAGTATCCTACCTCTACCCAAAAATATATGTTATATATAGCTACGCCCATTTGGGGCGTGGCAAATAGGGTAAAACTGTATCTCCTACAGTCTTAGACGTAGAGCATCCAAATTTGACATGTGGGTTACTGTTCATGAAATTTAAATTTACGAAAAAAAAAAAATAATAATAATAATGTAAGCCTCCGTAAAACAAATTCTAGTTGACCTAACTGGGGATTGAAGCAGGGTCTTCGCTACCACAACGCAAGTCTGTTTAACCAAATCAACACACTAAACTCAATTTGGCGCATAGTCGTGAAAGAGACGCCGTGGTGTAGTGGGTAGAGTCGCTGGCATGCGAAGCGAGTGACCCAGGTTCGATTCCCATCGCTGCCGCGTGGTATTATTATTTAATAAAATGTTTTTTTTTTTTATTTTTTTTATAACTTCTATGTTACTTAATGGATTTTGATAAAACTTTCTGCATAAATCATAATTCTGCATAAAAAAAATGTAAATGTGGCTTTATTTGCAACAGAACTTATATTAAATTGATTTTGTGAAATGTGGAGCCAGTATCCAAAATATATAATAAAAACCAAAATAGTATTTTATTTTAAAAAAGCTATATGTAAAATTTTATGACTGTAGCTAAACTGATGTAAAAGACATGCTCAAAAAAGGAATCTCAATAATCTCGCATTCAAACATACGGAAAGACGGACGGACGGTCTACATATTTATTGAGCCTACACACCTTTAACAGGAACAGAGTCTGACGCAGTCGGTGGCGCCGGACTGCAACGTTCTTACTTGTTGTATTTGGGTGCAACTCAGGAGTATATATTCCAAGTTTCAAGTCTTTGACTTTAATAACGTCGAAGTTATCCCACTAAAACATTTCTTAAAACCGATCTGTCCTATGGGAGCTATAGGATATAGTCATCCGATCCGGATGATTCCGAGATATACAATACCTGCAGCAGATTCCAGCCTATGTGCAAAATTTCAGCTCTGTAGCTTCCATAGTCTCGGAGGAGACAGACAGACGGACAGACAGACAGACAGACAGACGGACAGACGGACATGGCTATATCAACTCAGTTCGTCTTGCTGATCAAGAACATATATACTTTATATGGTCGGAGATGCTTCCTTCTCTGCGTTGTAAAATTCTGACCAAAATTAATATACCCTTTTTGCAAGGGTATAAAAAACACTTATTTTATACAAAATGTAAAGTTTGAGATAACTGATTCACGTGTTTTCTAAATCACAATAAAGCACTTCTAACCTCATACTTAAATCTTACATGTTATACTAATTTGCAGAATTCTAGGAAACATTTTTATTTAAAACTCAAATTTAGTCTAAGTATATGTTAATTTGAATAAAAACTTTCTTATACTTTTAATATTAACAATTATTGGAAGCAAGGTTTCGCTTTGAATGAATCTTCAATACATTTTTTTAAATATAACAATTTAATGTTTAATTGTGAACATAAATAAAATTTAATTGCAATTAAATCAGCAGGGCGTTGCTAGGTAGAAGGAATCGATAGCAAAGGTCTGGTGCTTATATATTTTTTCATTTTTGATTATCAGTAAAAAAAGATGATATCGAGCTAACTTAGTAAAAATTAAAAAACAATCCAATTTTTTTGAAAACCTATTTTATAATTGCAAGGCTTTCTTCTATATATAAGGCTTGCATTGAAAAACCCGCCATATATTTTGAGCATAGACAGGACAATTAAAACAAAAATAAAATTAGAATGTTGCACTGAAATTAAAATATCATCTTACGAACCAGCAGAGCACTTTTCGAGAGTTAATAGACTAAAGCTTACCCTTTATATATAACTTTTAAATAATAATAGAACTAGAAAAAAAAGAGAAAAATAAAATTTGAATGATAAAAAAATAAAAGGAATATAGATTAAATACAACTAGTGACCATTTTTATAGTGTTTTCTTATTACATTATCTAGTATTTATTTTGAATCCGAAAGACATATACCCGCTATACAATTTTAATGGCTGCAGAGTATTAAAACAAAGTATCCTTTCAATGGAGCAAACTGTCTATGCGAATGGTAATTGTTGGGCCCGCTGGTGTTATTTATTTGCGAGAATGCCTAAAGCAATGTTGCGACAATTTCAAAGCGAAAAAAACGAATTCATTTTCGTTGCAATTTTTTGTTTGAAAATGTTTTTCAAATCAAATATCGACAACTGCGGCCAGACTGAGGAGCGAAGCGACATGGCTTGATTGCCTTTGACTGCATATTTATTTGTATGGCCAAGCGAGTTGTTTCCATTCTTTTTTGTTGGACTGTTGTTGTTGTTGTAATGTTGGGTTGTTGTGTTGTTGCATGTTGCGGGATTTTTCATTTTGTATACTATTGAGCTGTTCGCATTTTTACGCTTTTTGTCATCATTTTGTTGTACCAGACTTGTTTGCTTTATAAGCTGGACTCTCTCTCTCTCTCTCTCTGTCGTTGGCTTTAATGAAATGTTTTGATTATGTACTCAGGCACAGCTTCCAGAGCTGCTTTGTTACATTTGGCCATGAAGCACTGACTCGATTAATGGCTGCATTCAATAAAGCAATTGAACTGCACTTCGAATTACCTGAACTTGATGATTTCACATTTTAAAATATCTGTGAAATATTTGTGATAACTTTAATCAACAGTTGCAGGCTCATCAATTGAATTAATGACACAGCAAGTTAACGGAAATCGAATATGCATGTCATTTAGTCTGAGTCTCACTCGAACTCAACTGAAGGGTTTGCACATTCATGCAACTCACTCTATTTTGCGCTTTTTTGGGCTGATCAATTCTAAAGTCACTTGCATGCAAAAACTAGTTGCAGTCAGCTCCTGAATTGCTGATATTGACATTTTGTTTTGCTGCAGCTTAGCTAAATCTGCTGACAATTCAATTGTAGGCCAAAAGCAATTCTGTCAAGCTCTAATTGAAACTGAAGTGCCAAGAGACAAATACCAAATCAATAGCTCAACAAAGCTTCTACAAACGCTAAAATGTTTCTATTTAAAGTCCTCAAATTGATTTTGTAGCATTTCTTAATGTGATATTATCTTAACGAAGAATTTTAAAATTATTAATAACATACCGAATATAAGAAATAAAAATATTTAGTATTTACCTATTTTTCAAGGTAAGTTTAAGGCGAAATAAAAAGTCAGAGTTTTTGTGCAAAGTTTTAAATCTTCCACAATTTAACAAGTAAAAATGCTCTAGTCGGGACTGCCCGACTACGATATCCCCTGAACCTTTGTTCGAGTTTGCATTTTTACGCACTTACAGAAAGATATGAATGCAAAAATAAAAAAAAAATTTGTTTGTGAACAAAAAATGTTGACAGCAGCGGGAAAAAGTGGATAAAGTGTGCTTTACTTACAAGAAGTTAAATGCAAAATTTTGTGACTGTAGCTAAAAATATGTCAGAGATATGGTCCAAAAACTGAATATTGATAACGTTTTTAATCGATATCATTGCGCGCTGTATACATGGACCTTCGTGCAAAATTTCAATTCTCTAGCTCTCATAGGTTTTGAGATCGACGAGTTCATACATACGGACAGACGGACGGACGGACTGACGGAAGGTCAGATAGACGGACAGGGCCAAATCGATTCAGCTCGTCACCCTGATCAAGAATATATATACATTATAGGGCCTGATTTCCCATTTTCAATGGGTTCAAAACAAAAATAACTTTAATAATTATTTAAAAAAATAAAGATTTGCATATAAAAACAAATTTTATTTTATCAAACCCAAAACTTTTGAATTTAGACTTACAATATTCAATTTAAATTATTCAACTGTATTTTATTGTTATTTAATAGTGAAATGTTTTTTTTTTTACCTTTATATAGTTCAAGTAAAATAATAATAAAATAAATAAAAATTAAAATGAAAGGTAATGTATACATATATATTATTTTTTTCATATTTCTTAATAAATGTGTTTTTATTAATTTTACAGACATTTTGTTTTTGTAGATATTAAGCTTATTTGGAACATTGAAATGCTTACCATTAGCGCAATCTATATATGTAATATATAATCGAGATTTAAATCATTTGTAAATCAATATATTTCCACTTATTCTTAACACTTTGCGACTTAAGAAGAAACTTGTAGGTTTTTGTATAGACTCGCCATTTACACTTCGCGTAGATAACACACTCCTAACATCAAACACTACTGAACGTTTGTCAAAATTTCATTAGTTTCTAACATTAAGTATTGATATGAACATATTTGTAGATGCTTGTGAAACGTTAATTAATTTGTGAGCGAGTATGAATCTATAGGTTAGTTTAGAATGGGAAATATAGATGGTTTTATTTGGGTATATAAAGTTCGAGCTTCATTCAAGTTTCTCTCTTTTCGTATATTTTCACAACCATAATTAGTTAAGCGAGCGATTTCCAAATTTCGACTTTATTTGAAGGAAAAGCCCAAGAACTGTTTAGATTCTCTTTATAAATTAGTTCACTTCACGTACAAATGATATGATATCTTATAGGAATAGTTTTAAATATGCACTTTATATCTGAATATGTTGGTATGCACTACCTTAAGTTATTGTATGACATATATGTTTACTTGGTGTTCTACTTCTCTCTAAGTTGTCTAAATTAATATTTTCTTTTCAAAGTACTTTATCTTTCCAAAGATTCTCAAGCCAGTCTCATGTGTTAAAAAATGTACATTCTGCTCAAACATCATCTAAATCGTAGAAACTTTAATACCATAAAGCCCAAAAATATACGCATGAGCTATAAGTTTTTCTTAATTTCGTTCCGTATTGTGATTTTGGTCCGTAAATAAAAATGTACTGTTTGTCCTAGGTCAGTTGCAATATGAAAACACTTGGCTTAGGTCATTACTCAGTTTAATTGAAGTGATAATTTACATAGTGTTTGGCAAACGCTTTTCACAATCCTCGCGGTAAAGTTCTCAACAGCACGAACACACACTCAGATATTAGAGACAGAGGCACAAAGAAAGACTGAGAAATGTATGCTCAGACGCCGGCTCTTTGTCGTCAGCAACCTTTCGTAACCGTATTTCGCGCAAAACTGATCCTTAACGCATTCCGAAAAAATCTGCTGCTTTGGCATCGAATGTGGCGAATGTGCAACGAGCACGAGCCCTACAAAATGCACGAGAACACGAGGCGAGACGGCCGACAGGATGACGAAAAGGAAATGTCGGCACACGAGGCGCAACAACGAACCGTTTGCCGTTGCCGGCAAATGGACGACGGCGAAGTTGTAGGGGGCAGCAGATAACGGATTTTGTTACCAACAACAACTACACGCTTGTTCTTACTGTTTTTTGGCCAAGTGCAAATCTCGGCAAATAACGACGAGCCAACGACGATTGCAACCAGCCGACGTGGTCTGGACCAATAATGAAGATGTGTTGCATCCATGCAACACGCAACATGTAACAATTGAGAAAAGTAACAATCCAGCTGAAATTGCGTTTTTTTTCATAGCCTATAGGAAATTCTTTAAAAGATATATAATTATTATTATCAATTTTTTTTAAAAATTCTTTTATTTTTGTTTTTTTAACTTTGAACTAATTTTTTATATTAGTTTGCAACATCGTGGCTCTAAGTCAAGTTCCAACATGTTGTCTGGTCGAATTCGCCGCAAGATAAGCTCTCCTCTGCAACAGAAGTAACGGCAACAAGTGCAAACATCCCCATAACAACTTTCTACACGCTCCCAGTAACCTATCAGCATTTCGCTTGAAAGCTTTGATTTTGCCGCAGACAATGCACTGAAATAGATTTCAAGCAAGTGGAAATATAATATTTTCTATAATTAGTTATATTCGCTACAGGCATGTTTTGAAGTATAGTTATTTAAATAACATTTAAGTAATGTAATACTAATATATGTGTCTCAGCTAACTTCAAAATGGAACATTGAATAAGCTAATTTTTATAACTTTGGAATAATTTCTCGCTGTGCATGAAAGCTGTTGAGTTCATGTAAGATGCGCCGAATTGAAATTTGGTTTGTGTAGACTTTCTGTACTATCTCTCAATAAGCCAATATTTAGAGAGCGAGACAGCAAAATCTACACGAAAGCCTAAGAGAAATTTTAGGGGATGATACGCAGGTATCAAACTGAAGACTACAGCAAATAAATTAAACAAACAAATAAAACATTTCAAAAAAAATTATGGAAATCAAAATAGATTTTATTCTTCTCGATAAATATAATGTATAAACATTTTATTACATCGTTAACAATTGAATGGAAACAACTAACATAATATCAACACTAGCACAATACAGTCCAATAGCATTCCAATGCAATTGGTGTGGAAATACATCCAAAAGTTAAAATATAATCAAAAACCACCACCACTCAAGCTGAGAACGATTCCCCAACAGTTTTTCACCACGCGCTTAACTTTAATCGCTTACAGAAACACACATACGCCCATTCACATATATATACACAATCATATATATGTATATACTTATATATATTTACATATATATACATATTTTTATATGTATATATATATATAGATATAGGCAGAGACATCCAGCCAGCCAGACAGAGCTAAAAGGGATAAATAAAGTGAAATATAGTGCAAAGCACCTCTTACTATTTGCTGAGCAAGTCCCTAAGGCTCTCTCGCTCTTGCTCTCTCTCTCCCGCCGCATGCGCACTGGAAGTAGCCCTTAAGCCGAGCTCGACCAATCAGCTACATTGCTGTAAGCTTTATGAGCACGATTTCTTCTGACCAATCAGAACTTTGCAAATTTCCAGGCAGCCGAGAAACCCGCTATACTGTTGCCCCTACAAATCCACCGTTATTGTGGTTGAGGCAATTAGCCACCCCGAAGAGCGCGCAGTCGCAGCGTTGAGTTACGATAACTGTTTGCCTCGATGGGCGCCGCCCAAGTGTCGATTACAATAGCAACAACCTGCATTCGTTGCATATCTGTAGGCTCAATTACATGCACACAGACACACACACACACACACACACACACACACACACACACACACACACACACATACGCACACACACATGTTTGCTCAGTGGCATTCGCATTGCTCTGGCTAGGGTTCTGGCCCTGGCTCTGGCCCTGGCTCTGGCTCTGGCTCTGGGCCTGGCTCTAGCGGCTAGGTGACAAATTTTCATGCCAACGCCTGTAAATATGTACTAATTTTTTGCAACAAGCCCTTTTCGCATTGCAAAACGAGGGTAATTGAGGTCGACTCGCCATAGTCCTTTTGCTGTCTCCCTTTTGCTGTGTTGATTTTTCGCATTGCATATTTCTAGGCTCTGATTACGAGCCTCCTGCATCGAAGTCGAGGCAACACTTGGGGCATTATTATGACGTCTTCTTTGGCGCGCACGAGTGCCCTTCTTCTTCATCCTCTTCATCTTTTTGTTTATTTTGGGGTCATCATGTTTACCAGCAAAATATTTTCGCCTGTGCCATATAGCCAAGTGTGAAACCATTTTCCTTCGCTGCACTTCTGATTGCCGTTCGAAATTGGAGTGCCGCATAAAAGTGATAAAGCAAGGAGCACAAAATAGTGCAATCTATAGAAAAGTCTGTCTATCTGTCTATCTAAATCTAAAATGTGGACAAAATTGTCGACTAGGCATTTTTATTTCACACTCGTGGTGGCAATCAGTGAAGCCAACTACTTGAGAATTCGGTTGATGCCTTGATTCTCATTTGATAAGTCTATCTATATACGGCTAAGTACTAAATTTAATTTTAATTATTTACAATACCTTTTAAATTTAATTATTTACAATACCTTTTAAGCTAGCTAAAGTAATCAACTTCATATTCCATTTTCTAGATAAAATGTTTCGTCGTCATACGGATCATATTGACAGTTCTCAACATGCTAACAATTCACAAATAAGAGTCTATCATATTGAACCAACAGCTGATCCAGGCATGCTATTGACCATTTATATTTATATTCTTAGCTCTAAAATGTGGCCTGTGCGTGGATTATAAATCATTTTGTTAAACAGTCTGATAGGAATCAATATTATTATAGTGTTTTAGCTGTTCAATTAACCAATAAACTTTGATTTATTTCCATTCACTTCTATATTTTCAGCCTAGTTATCAGAAATAAAAGAGCTTACAAATTTAAATCATAAAGCAGTAACATACAGACGTACTTCTTAGCTACTTTTCCATAAGCACACACTTTAAACTTGAGGTCAGGTCGTATTAAATAGAACTTAAAGGTGGGGGTAATGGTCACGGATTATGTTGAAGGCTGAAAGCTGCAACCGCTGTGCCTATTTGCACAGCACAAAGGGGGCACATCACGTAAATGCATGTGCAAATATATATAAAGATACCATACACACACGCACATACGTAAGCACCTGGTGGAATGACAGCTGCATAGTTGAAAGGGAATTGAGTTAGGAGCTAAGAGCTTTAAATCAAAAGTCAGCATCCAGGTAGGCAGTCTGCCAGCCAACCAGCCATACAGGCAGTCAGCCAGGCCTATGTAAATAAATGCAATATGCAGGCTCAGAGAGAAAGCAAAGCAGAGCCAAAGCAAAAATATCAAGCAGCACATTTTTTTTTGGTCACTAGGAGACAACGTCCTGGCAACTACAATTGAAAATGGCGCCTTGGTTTTACGCTGCCGATTCTGATTAAGGCCAGAGGTTGTCATGTCTGTCTGTTCGTCTGGCCATCTGTCTGACCATCAGACAGCCGCAACCGCAGATAAAACAAGTAAGAAAGCTCTAGTCGGGTCTGCCCGACTACGAGATCCCCTGAACCAAGTCCGAGGCAGTGTTTTAAACAATCTAGCTTATATCTTTTACCGGTACATATTACCCTCTGCGTGCACCCACACACGCACACATATACATACACAAGCACGCGCGCCGCTTACTGCGTAGATGATTTAGCGGCTACGCTTGGGCTGCATTCTATGCAGCATTATGAGAAATTCATTGTTAAATAACTTCGGTTCTAGATCTACTTTCTTAATGAAATTTTCAGGACATAATATTGACATCTAGAGGTGTATATATACGAAATCCCAACTCCCTAGTATTTGAAATACGTTTTTTCCACTTATGGGGCTAATGGGGAGAGGTATCCAAAATTTAATAAGTTTATTATCTGTATTTACATCACAGCAACCTACATAGTCAATTTGGCGTCTCTAGGTATTATGGTCTAAAAGTTATAGCTTAAAAACAAAGTCAAAATATCGATTGTTATCGATAATAAGGAAATAGGATGAGTTATCGAAAAAAAAAATAAACTTGTACTGCGTATGGTATACAAGAATATATATCTAAAATCTCAAATCTCTAGCTTTTGTGGTTTACGAGATCACTGCGTTCATACGGACGGACAGACGGACAGACGGACAGACGGACAGACGGACAGACGGACAGACGGACGGACGGACAGACGGACAGACGGACATGGCTAGATCGACTCAGCTCGTCGTCCTGATCAAGAATATATATACTTTATGGGGTCTGCCACGCCTCCTTCTGCCTGTTACATACATTGTCACAAAACCATTATACCCTGAATTCCCATTTTCAATGGGTTCAGGGTATAAAAAGAATCCTAAAAAATACGTCGGTTGGCCCCGTGCATTGTTGCAATGTTACGAAGTAAGCAGAATTACGTGCATTTGTTCTCTGCAGTGCGGTTCGTGCACATAAATACGAGATGTGGCTTCGACGTACTACGCCAAGTAAACAAAGTCACGTTGACTGCATTTCGGATGAGCCATCCCAGCCGTACAGTGACTGACTGACAGACTGACTCTCTGTTCCCGGTTCTTTGTTTCCACCCCTTCAGCAAATAAACGCTGCATACTTGCAGGCGTGATTTGTGTCATGCTTGCGATTAGACTTTAACATTTAAAGCAATTGCAGTGTCATATAGACACATAGTAGTTAATCAAACTAATACGCAACAAACAGTAAGACAGCTTGATGAAAAAAGTTTGATATCAAATCTATTCAATTCAAATGGAATACTGTCTTATATTAAGATATGCTTGGTTTTTCTTAAAGATAAGTAATTTTTGATAATTAAAACTCACCTCTAATTGTGACTTATTGCAAAGTTTCTCAATCAATAAAAATCAATCAAGACTGCAGCTTTAAAAGAAATAAACTTTAATTGTGAATAAACTGAAACTTGAACCTCAATCTTTAGACACCAGATTTCACTCGAGCGACACAGTCTTTGTTATTTTGTTTCTTCTAAAAAGTTGATAGTAGATGATTTCATATAGGAAAGAAGAGGCTTAGATCCAATTAAAGGCAACTAAGCCAATTAATCGAAAATTCATCGAAAAGATTCTGCAAAAGTTAATGGTTATTTGAGAGTATTCGTATTTAAAAATTTTGATCAAAGCTCTGCAGAGCTCTCTATGTATATCTCCTTGAAAAATTGTTTTTACTTATAGCCTTGTAAAATCCATTTAGAATCATAGCACTTTCTAGAGTGGCATCAGAAGAGTTCCATTTTATAGATTTGTTTGTTCTTTTAATAGTTCAAAACAATTATATATCAAGTTAAGACCCCATAACATTCATACAGTAGCTTGTGATTTGAACTCGGATCGTCTTTGACTAAGTCACTTTAACAATCCATTGCGGATTGCCGATTGGAACATATTTTATTATGTTTACAATACAGCATGCATCTTTTGCAACATTCAAAACATTTTTAAACACTTTTACCCAACATTTTGGGCTAAGTTTTTTAAGAAAAAAGAAAACATTTATTAGGACGATAAGCATTATTTAATTCACAAAGACGGTTTAACGTTTACTGTTTAGAGTGGCGTAATCATCAGGCCTTACTTCTGCCGAACTGACTTTCTATGGCCAGAGCTTGATAACATCGATAAATACGCGCAGTGCTGGTAGATTTAACATAACTACATTATTTTCTCTGGATCTACGCTTTTTTTTTTTTTTTTTTTTTTTTTTTCATTTTATTGCTGCTATTTGTCTTAGACTCTAAAGCGCATTTATATCTAAACCTTAACTAAAATTGGGGCTGTGTGCCTGTATATACAACTTATTCTACAATTTACACTATTTACATATTTACAACTGGACTCTAATGCGGTCCAATGGGTGTAGCCTTTTTAGTCTTCTCCTGCAATTGTTTGTAGCCAACTTTGCCGCGAGCTGATTTGGGTGCATTACCAGCCTTTCCGCGTATCTAGAGCTATGACGCCCAATGAGCTCAGCCACTGTGGGGATCTCTAGATCTCGGTGCAGCACTGAGTTTCGCACAAACCAGTCTGCTCCAGTCATTCTTCTTAAGGTTTTGTTCTGCATAGTTTGCACCTTTTTTATGTGGCTCTGCGCTGCTGAGCCCCAGAGGGGAATCACGTAGCTAAAGGATGAGGCTATTATCGCTTTGTAAATAGTCACCTTGTTGCTGAGTGATAGCTTGCTGGGGCCCTCAGCATCCAGTCCAGTTTCTTCAGTTTGTATTTGCAGTTTAATAACATCTTGTTTATGTGCGCATTGTAAGTCAGTCTTCGATCAAGGGTGACACCAAGATACTTGACCTTCAAGGCGCTTGGAATAGGAGATCCCAGAGTCACCTCAGGACAGTCTCCTCTTCTTAAAGCGAACGTCGTATGTATCGATTTCTGTGCATTGATGGTAATGCACCATCTTTTGGCCCATTTTTCAAAACAGAGGAGATATGCCTGGAGGGACGTGGATGCTGCTTGAGGGCAGCAGTCACGCGAGATGATAGCTGTGTCATCTGCGTAGGTCGCAATCAGTAGTCCAGTCTCTGAGGAGACAGTTGGCATATCTGACGTGAACAAAGTGTACAACGTTGGCCCGAGGACACTACCTTGCGGTACTCCAGCTCTGACTGGTCTAGCAGTCGATAGTGCATGCCCCTTAGACACTTGGAAAGACCTTCCGCTTAGATAAGAAGGGATCTACGCTAAGTTCTTAGTTTAAACTACCAAGCTCATTAGAAGAGCTCGCGGACTTGTACCTATCAAATTATCCCAAATTAGACTATATACTTGGCGATTTGAATGATGTGGAACTCCATATGTAAAGGCAAGCATGTAGTTTCAAAATAAACATTTATTTTCGATTTGCTCTTATTCGTCTCGCAATATCTTCCACTTCATTACAGACCATGTGCATTTGCATACATTTGTATATATTTATAAACCATTAACGGCTTTTTAAATGTTACACATTCGCATTCGTCTTCATATTCATCTGAATATAACTTAAGGACTCTTTATTTTAGTTACCAAAATTCAGCTTTCACTTTTCAAGCAAATAATATGAGTTATATCAACACGCATCACATTTCCAACTTTGAAAGTTAATGAGCTTTTCAATTTGAATATGCAAGTAATCAAAAATCGAATAATATACTTAATAATTATATATATATATACATAAGTCCGACGTTAAATGGAGCAAAATAATTACTCTGGTAAATATACAATTATTAAAAATTATTTTTTTAGCTTAATGACGAAAGCATTTTAAGTGAACTCTGATCCAACTAAAAAAAAAATATTATAGTTTTTTAAAATATTATAGTTTTTTGATACCCTGCTGACATTTCGAAAATGATCTGAGTCTTCGATAAAGTCAATACAAAAGCTCTATCAATTTCATTGTTGTAAAATCGTGCTCCCCAACGATAGATAACCTAAATCCCATAAAAACTTGAATATCAATCAAAATTATGAAGAAAAAATTTAAATAAAATAAATATTAAATATCAGGTGGGGTTAAGCTTAAATCGGTAATACTTCCAGTTAGTCCATTTTTTACCATTTTATGATAATTGCTTAATGCCTATATTTTATTTTATTTATTTGTTATTAGTCCCTCACATAAGCCAAAAATAAAATTGACCTATACAGAATTGATGTAGTTCATACTTCATTGATAATTTTTAGTGAAATCATTTTTTATATCAAAGTATCTTTCAACAGAGAGGGTGCATAAAGAATGAAAGCTTCAAACGTGATTATAATTGTTTTGAGCTTGATTCCGTGCACAAACATGGTATATAGGACAATTTTCATTTATATCTGTAATTTCTAATGTGTATTTTCTATTTTCAGAAATCAACATTTATAATTTTAAAGCCTCCTACATGTGACAAATATAACCGGAATTACTTTAAAAACTTTTCAGTGGTGTTTCACGACAATCAGCTAAATGTTGACATGGAGTTGCTCAGACCACTGCACACGGGATTGCGCTTAAATATGGATTTCTCTACACGAAAGGCACAATCAACAGTTTTTACACATTTCTATCAATATTCCCTGGATATGTGCAGTATGTTGGCTGTAGGGAAAAACAATATTTTTAAAAAGTGGTTTTCCACTTTTTATGCTTATGGAAATTTCCAAAAAACTTGTCCAGCTTTACCAAATTATTACTATATGAGAAACTATAAGATCTATGAGCTCGATATTCCATCATTCCTATTCGCTGGCTTTTATCGTTTAAATTTCCATATGACACAAAGTAATGGCCAAGCTAAGACGAAGGATTTTGTATTTGGATGTGAAGTAGAGGTCGAAATTAAATAAAAATAAAAGTTCGTTGCATCGATTTGATTTGATTTAATTTATTTTTCATTGAAGTTTATATTCTCGTTCAAAGATTTTTAATTTTGGTACCGGAAGTGCGAAAATTAAATAAATATAAATTGCACATGCTAAAAGCACAATTTGTTTGACTTAAAATAGTACATATTTTATTTCAATAACTTATGTAGCAATGTTTTTGATTCTCAAATTGGTAATCGTTGAGAGTTCGAATTCAGATATGCAATCTAGAAGGTCATCAAAAATCAGATGTACAGAGTATTTTATTTTTGGATTCATTTCTTTTATTTTTCTGAACTCTGTGTTAAATTGGGCAAAGTAATTTCTTTATTGGGTAATCTACTATTGAAAATAGCTTATTCCTCATTTTAGTCATTGTTTACGACCAAGCAATTTGCAGTGGTTGATCCATAGATAATCAAATTGAGCAATCATTTTTTTCCACTAATTCTTATTCAACAAAAATATTCGACTTGTTTAATACCCTTTAGTTGACACACCAATTTCACTGATATATGTACATATTTATAAATATGTTTTTAATTTCATGTAGAGTGGAAGATGATATAAGGATTCAGATTCTGGAATGAAAACGTTGGCCAACGACATTCTGGAGCAAAAAATTAGAATATTTATAGAAATAGAGATATGTCGGATATATATTTTTGCTTTTTTGCTTTTTTATATAAATGAGAGACTACAGAGGACTGTAACACTGCAGTGTTAGAATTTCCCTATACATATGTAAGTTCAATGTTCAATGTTACCAGCACTTAAAAGTTCGTTTTTGGTAAAATCATTTGTTTGTACACAAAGTATTTTTAATCAAAGAAGGTGCATTAACAATGAATGTTTCCAGTGTGCTTTTAATTGTCTTAAGCATTTTTCCGTATACAAATATGGTAATAATTTAAGAAGTGTTTCTGTGTAATTCATATATAAACTTAAAAATTATTTTTAGAAATCGTCATTTCTTATTTTAAAAGATCCTACCTGTGAAAACTATAATCGCAACTACTTTCGAAACATATCTGTGGTCTTTTGCAATAATAAGCTTAATGTTGATTTGGATTTGCTTAGACCATTGCTCTCAGGATTACGCATGAATATGGATTTCTCTATACGCAAACTTCAATCAACACGTTTCACAAATTTTTATCAATATTCTCTGGATGTGTGCAGTATGTTGGCGAAACGAAAAAACAACGTTTTCAAAATATTTTCCAAATTTTTCGCTTATGGGAATTTTCAAACATCTTGCCCAGTTCAACCAAATTATTACTATATAAAAGATTTTAAGATTATTGAGCTCGAAGTTCCATCATTCCTGTTCGCTGGCTTTTATCGCTTAAACTTGCGTGCAGTCCAGAGTAATGGTAAAAGTAAGACTAAAGATTTTATAGTTGGTTGTGAGGTGGAGGTCGAAATTAAATAAAAACAAGAAAGAACGTTGCAGTCGGGTGCAGCTGAACTTATATGAATATCGATATTTTCAATTTCACCATGCACCAATGGGCACCCACAAGGCACAATTGCTCATCCGTTAAACATTTCAGGGATCACGTCCCTCGAAGCCAGCTCTGAGCTCTTTGCTCTTGTAGCCTCTACATCTACTTTCAACGAAACAATTAGCATGCTCGCAAAAATTCAAAAAGAAATATTGGAATATAAGTTTCTTTCATTTAACTAACTGTTAAACTATAACTGTTGGTACTGTGTCTAACGTTCACGCTATATCCGCTTCCCTGTAAGTCGACCGATCTACTCACCATTCCATATTTAAGCCACAAATGTGTTCTAGGTATCAAATTAAGTAACTAAACCTGGCGATATATTAAAGAAAGACACTAAGACGATTATAGAATAAATAGACTGACAAATCGTATGAAATATTTTCAAGTCGCGAATGAGTATAACATAATAAGCATTTTGTTTTAATAAATTTATTTACTATTTATCAATTCTGTGCCAATTAAAAATAGCTTAGTCAATATGATTATTTTTATATGAACAATTTTTTAAGGTCATTTGGCTTCAGTCGTCGTAATGAACGTGTTCATACATTGTGTTCACGGTATATACATAATCTTATCATGTTGCATCTACAATCGGCAACTTGTGAAAGGCGTGAGTTCTATTTGAAAGTATTACCGTTCGAATTGCTCATATTTGTTTACTCTAGTCTAGCGTGACTATTCAATCTGGAGAGTGTAAGTACAATCCCAGGTTCTTCCATAACTTCACTGTAAGCATTGTCAACAATACTCTCAACATGGACATGAACACCAAAAAGCCCTTCGATCGTGGATTTAAGGTCCACGTCGACTTCTCCATCAGCTTGGGCAAAACGAATCGCTACCAACGCGTGTTTGCCCACACTATGGACACTTGTGCAGTTGTTTCAGCACTGAAAAAAAACATTTTCAAGGCTTGGTTCCAGAGCATGTTGGACCATGGCAACTTCATGCACAACTGCCCAGTTACCGAGGGTCATTATTTTCTGCACAACTGGAAAATGGAGCCCCAATTGGTGCCTCAGTATTTGTATGCGGGGAACTATCGTATCACTGGTCACTTTTTCTATGGCAAACTCAAGTCAAAGCAGGAGGAATCTGTTTTAGATGTTATTGTTTTTGCTTTATTAAAAACCAATTAATTGAAATTAATTTGTATATATTGAGAAACAAGAAATGGGAAAATAATATTCTTGCAATTGTAAAAGATATAGATATAGTTTCCTCTTATTTGTCAAGAAGAGGTCAAGATTAAATAATTTGAAAATTTTTCGATCTCTAGGAGTAAGTTTGTAGAAGATATAGTTTTTACCGATTTGCCACGCAATCTCTTGAGCAGGGCAACTGTACTCTAAAAATTAAATTTTGAAGCTGTAACTATAAAACTTTGGAAGATATAGTTGTCTCCGATTTGTGTCGCCGGACAGGCGCATAAATATCTTTCTATTTTACTTTCCAATGGATGTTCTAGCTCTAAAACTGTAGAAGACATAATTTTACCCGATTTGCCACGCCCCCAAAATTCGTAGCTGTATACTATATGTCTTTGTATGGGGGTGCGATTCATGAGTATAAATTCCAAATTTCAAATTTCAAACTTTAATTGCGCCGAAGTTTTCCTACTAAAACATTTCTTAAAATCGATCTGTCCAATCGGAGCCATAGATCCGATCCGATCCGGATAGTTCCGAAACAACGCCTGCAGCATATTGGAGGCTAAGTGCAAAATATTAGGTCTGTAGCTTTAACAGTCTCGCTGGAGATTGCGTTGATCCAGACAGACGGACAGACAGGCAGACTACTAGAAACAGCAGTGCTGATTAAGAATATATACTGTATATAGTCGAAGATGTTTTTTTATGTGCGTTGCAAACTTCTGACCAAAATGAATATACCCTTTTTGCAAGTGTATAATTCTGGCAATTTCATGATGCCACGTTCATAGATCTTTGGGTCTTTTTCTGCAAAAAACTGAACAAAATGAGATTTCACAGTGTCATTATCCTGGAAAGTTTTACCATTTAATGAGTTTAGCAAAGAGCGAAACAAATGGTAGCCTGATGGTGCAAGGTGGTGGCTATATAGTGGATGCATCGAAAGCTACAGCCAAGCTTAGTTTTTGGCGAGTGACCAAAGATGTATGCGGTCTCGCGTTATCCTGGTGGAATATGACACATCGTTCCGTTGAAGTAGCTCAAAAAATACCACACGCTTCCAATCTCACTAAACTGAGAACATAACCTTCTTTTGGTGAATATCAGCTTTTGAAGTTGTTTGTGGTGTCTCATCACGCATTGACCATGATCGTTTTTGATTGACGTTATTGTAAACAATTCATTTTTCATCACCAGTAATGATTCGCTTCAAAAATGGATCAAATTCATAGCGTTTAAAGTGCAAATCACAAGCCTTGTAGGGATTTGTCAAATGAATTTCTTTCAATTCATATGGTTCCCAAATATCGTGCTTTTTGACGAGTCCAATACGCTTAATATGACAACTGACTGTTGTTGTTGACATGTTTTGATTTGATCACCATCAACTTCACTTGGTCGGCCTGAACGTTGCTAATGTTTGAGTGAGAAATCTCCAAAACGAAATTGCCAAACCAATTTTGACACTGCGTTTTTTTTAATGCTTCCCGACCAAACACATCACCTAACTCTTTAGAAACCTGCGCAGCGTTTTTTCCTTAACGGAAATAATAGAGTAAAATATTGCAAAAATTCTTGTTTTTCTCGTTTATCGAAATTGCGCGCAATTTTTTTTGGTCAAGCTAAAAGTGTTAGCTAATAAGTGGCAAGAGGAAGAATTAATAGCATAATCCGAAGCCGACTTAAAAACTGTCAACGCCCTTTGTATGAACAATATGCAATTAATTATGTAACTGAAACCGCTTTGGTTTAAGAGCAGTCAATCTCGACATGTATAGTAAATTATAGTAAGTTATTATATACATCATTTATCAATAAAATTTTATGTCTATTAGCTAGTACTGGCATTGGAGAGTCTAAAGGTAAAGGTTGTAATGATTTAGTGACCTAATGACCCATATTTAGAGCTCTAATAATATATTTTCGTTTAGGAGATCTATGAGAATATTTCTTAAATTATATTTTTCCATATTGTTTATGCAGAAAAATAATTAATTTACAGAGTGATGCATGAATTTTCCCAATTATCCAGCTCTCTACAAATTACCTACTATGTGCAGTTAGCTGAGCCATTATTCGCTTTTTGATCAATGATCTCTTCATAAAGATGAAAGATAGGAGTTAGGTAAACAAGAGGAGGGAAGTCGAATGTATAATTATTTCCACCACTGCGCCCATGTGTGTCTAATTGATTTTTGGATTATTTGAATAGTTGAGTGGATACATTGAATAATTTTTAAGTTTATAATTATTAGAAATTGGGTTCTGCTAGTATCGAAATGTTTTCGTTACGCTTTTTTTACTGCTCAACAATTTTGGTAATTGGACTCATGCTATGTGTAAATGTGATTCCCGGTCAAGCGGTAAGTCTAGAGAAACTTCGAATTTTCATGCACATGTCTATAAGTTAGAAATCGTCTCTGCAGGAACGGCGCGTAGAGTTTCAGTCCAGCAACTGTACTTTCCACCCGAAATATTTCAAGAACTTTTCGTTATCTATTGTAAACAAGACAATGAATATGGATATGGAATTGCTGCTGCCTATTCAACGCGGTTTCAAGGCTCACCTCGACTACCAACTGCGAATGGCCAATGCGAAAAATTTTCAAACTATTTTCAGCCATCACGTCGATGTGTGTGCCACAGTGAGTAACGTCAAAGGGGGACTGTTTAAAAGCTGGTTCAAGAGCATGTTGGACAAGGGAAACTTCATGCTCAACTGTCCAGTGGAGGTGGGCACCTACTATCTACATGATTGGCAAATGGGCTCCACTATGACGCATCAGTTTTTGTATCCTGGCGAATACCGTTGCAAACTCTATTTCTTCTATGGAAAGTACAAGACTAAATCTGAAGTTCGAGTGCTTGAACTTCTCATTGATTCAATTTTGTACAACTAAGCTACAATAGTTGCATCGGCGTGTACTTAATAAATCTGCACACGAGCGATATCTACGGCTTAAAGCAGAAAAGCATTACGGGACGTTCTTTATTATTTGCCAGCCGAGTGCCATGAGAAATAATAATATCCTGTACATGGCTGCAACATGTGGCACGCAATGCCGTTGATTATCGACAGCAGTGAAAAATGGGGACAAAAAGAAATCGAAAATAAAACATTCAATTTAGCTACAATGTCCTCGATGTCATCAGCCTCGTGCTGCTCGTTTTCTTTGCTTGGCAGCTGTCGCATGCAGCAGAAGGAGCTCTTGCTGCTGCTAACGGCTCCTTCAACTGCATTTTCCTTTTTATCCTGGCTGCTTCGGTCCATCCCGTCTCAATTGCAAGTGTACTTTTTACCTTATCGCTTCCTAATTGCCGCCCAACTGCACTTGTCACTGCCTCTCACCAGGTGGTCCAACCTGGCATAATTTTCCCAGCGTTTCGCCTTAGGCTTTGCGTCTGTGTGATTGTGACTGTGTGCCTTGATTCCCGCCGGTACAATAATAGCATGTGTAATGATGTCTCCTCTCTGACATTGCCTGTGGTTATCCCAGCTGCCCGCTTGACTCGTGCTAATGAATGATTTAGGGGAGCTTTGTTCAATTAGTTCAATGCCTGCTGCGGCATTTAATTGGCCTGCCACAGTTCAGAATATGCTTAATTTTCAATTTGTATCAAATCTCTTGAAAGCGATTGTGGGAGTGAGAGACAGTCTATGGCTATTGTTGTGTATCTTAAACAAAAAACTTACCTTCAAGATAAAATATTTTATACATTAATAACATTTTCTTCTGACGACTATACTTAACTTATTTTTCTAGTTTTATGAACAATTTATTTATATTTTTCTGTTTATATATGTTATATCTGCAATAGAAATGATCAGTCCAAAAATTTGTGCTTTAGCTCAAATATTATTAGATTTTTTTTTTAATTTGAACTTGAAAAAAAATATGAGTTGTGTTATTAGATTTTTGTCACCTCCTCGAAGATAGTCTCACTTACTAATAATCTCGTTGTTTCATAAATTTTTAATTTATAATGATAATATAACACACAAAAAAATGAATATATGCTTTTTCTAAAAATCCACATTCATTATTTGAACGATTGCTTTATAGTATAAAAAATAAAAGTATCCGAATAAACAGCTAACAGAGTTTGTGTGTGAAATCCTAAGTATCAAATACAAATATTATAATAAAAACATAAAATATGTTTTCATCAATGTAAATGGTATCTGAATAGAACTTTTCTCTAAACTATACTTAAGAGATGCATCCATACCCATCTCTAAACACGAGTATCTTCATTAAAATGCTATTTTGAAATATATATATATAGTTTAGTTGACACTATGTACTAAGTTTACGCAGTTAAGATTTAAGAGAAGAAACGTTTCGCACTGTAAATCAATTTCACGCCAAACAAACGCTAAACGATATTTAGCACAAAGCACGACAACAATAATGATGGCAATTTCCTTGAGTACCCACTGCCACTATCAATATTATTTTGTCTCAAAGATGTTCACGAAAGCATTGCACTGCATTCGTTGGGGTCCTCGACGCTGCCAACATTTGTCGATGGCGACAAATACAAGAAATTACGCTTTGATTCCGCCTTGATTTTGAGCGGAAGTGCAATGCTGGTGCAAAGCGAACGAGCGAAGGCAGGGGAAATGAGAGCACAGAACAAGTAAAAGAAGCTACTAAAAACGTTGCGTACTTACCAACGCGTGCGAACGTGTCGAGTGCGGGAGTTCTGGAGACCTGAAGTCGTGGAGTCGTGGATGTCGGCTGCAGAGTTCTCGGTGCAGGATGGAGCACGATGGTCGGGTAAACTTGTCGAGTTGTTAAAGGAAATACTTTGGCCAACTGTTATTGTCAGTGTTTAAATTATTTTGCGCTTAGTTTGCCACTCGCATAAATCTCAGCAGTGGCAACAACTGCTGCTCTTGTCCGCCATTCGATTGCGTGTCCATGTCCGTCTCCGTGTCGGTGTCCGTGTCGGTGTCCTTGTCTGTTTCCGCATTCCTATCTATATCCTTGTCCAATCAGAACAATCGCGCGTGTCGCGTGCGAACAAATCCAGCCAGAGCCAACCAGGTTGAGGCTCATTAATTTATTTATGCAAAGTGCACGTGCAAAGATTTGCTCAATCGGAAGTGAAAAATTGTGTTGGCGATCGAATGGAGGCAATAAGTTTTGGGCTATAATAGATTCATGAATCTTAAATATAGCAAATTAGGTAGACAACACCTCTGTGAGCTTCATTTCATTTTAATATCGACAAACATTGAGGTATTCGTTAGCATATCGTTCCCCCAGTCTCGCATATAAAACAAGGCATCAATGCGAAAAGATCCCGTCATTATGAAGGCGGGTATGCTGTCCTTATCGGGTCGTAGATTTATCCAGTAATAGTTTCCCTGGTGGATACTCAATTTACTATCATTCAGTTTTATTAGTTTATAACTTACCTCAGCAATGGGACATCTGCGTGGCATGTTTGTATACCTGTAGATGTTTTGCACCCAAATCTGAAAAACGTTCGTGCCCTTGCCTTTCCCCATCAATTTACAGAGATTCATATTGTAGGCAAATATACTTCGGTAACTATTCTTTGCCTCTCTCTGCCCAATGCTCACTTTTAGCCAAAGATCCACAGTAAGGGGTACAATTATGTCCAATGTTATATTGATTGACAAATGATTTGGACTAATATGTGCCCCATAACTGGAGGCATATTTGCGTCCAAACTGCGTTAAGACGTTGCGAAAATGCAGCGAATTAAAAGCCTGTTGTATAATATAATCTAATGAAACATTTGAAAATAACAGGAATAACATTTACCTTACGGCCAAAGGTTAATTGTGTAAAATATGCTACTATTACTACAATTAAGGCAGCTCTAGCCACCCGAAACATATTTAGCTCCACTGTACAGATAATTTATGACTCGTTTGTTTATTTACAGACTTGGGTGATGACACCCAAATCATATTTAATCCAGTTTATATATTTTATAATTATCTCGCACGCGTCATGTAAATGTGAATATTGTCATAGATCATTAGCCTATCAACTCACAATGGGTGAATGCTTGATATGGAGATGCTCTGTAGCAAAATTGAGATTAGTAAAACTTTTAAATATATGTGTACACTAACGTGACTGAACTAATAAGACCAGGTTTCATGATCAAATCATGTGTAAGGGAATAACTGCTAACTTTACTCATCTCACCGAAGATTCTATATATTAATTTGAATATAGAATAGTAAAAAACAGTAGGGATCATTTTCAAACCTGATTACCTGGAAAAGGGACTTGGCTACAAGCATTTAAAATAAGTGAAATGTGGTGATTATCAAAAGTCTACTGATTACAAGAATTACATGGATAAGCTACGCTAAGTACAAGGAACTCTACACTAAGGTCAAAAGAATTGATTTCACTTTTGTTTCATAAACTCATTTAAGCCCTTCTTATTTTAACATACAGAAGTAGGGCTTAATGAAGGGTGATCAATTCACTTGTATATCATGAAAATAACTTGGCCATTAATCAGATTGACAACTAGTTATATGAAACATCTGTATATCTTTCCTTTGGATAGTTCTAAAATAAAATATACTATGTGTGTACGAAGTTTGTTAATACCCTTGCAATTGTAAAGGATATAGATATAGTTTTCTCTGATTGTCAAATTTTGAAGCTGTACCTAAAAAACTTTGGAAAATATAGTTTTCTCCGATTTGGCACGACCCAAAAGGCGTAGCTATATACTCCATATCTTTTTGTATGGGGGTGCAATTCAGGAGTATATATTCCAAATTTCAAGTCTAAGAGTTTAATAACGTCAAAGTTATCCTACTAAAACATTTCTTAAAACCGATCTGTCCAATGGGAGCTATAGGATATAATCATCCGATCCGGATGATTCCGAGATATACAATGCCTGCAGCACATTCCAGCCCATGTGCAACATTTCAGTTCAGTTCTGTAGCTCTTATAGTCTCGGAGGAGATTGTGTTGATCCAGACAGACGGACAGACAGACAGCTCGTCTTGCTGATCAAGAATATATATACTTCATATGGTCGGAAATGCAAGGATATATACATATTGTGCATAGACATAAACTATTTACAACATAAACTAGACGGATGGGCTAACTTTGGCCATGCCGAAGTTTGGTAATACCCTTGCAATTGCAAAGGATATAGATACAGTTTTTTCTGATTTGCCACGCCCCCAACAATTGGATATATATAATTTTTAGGCAATCTATTGAGCAGGGCAACAGTAACCTACATATCAAATTTTGAAACTGTACCTATAAGACTTTGGAAGATATAGGTTTCTCTGATTTGCTACGCCCCCAAGAAGCGGATATATATATTTTTTCATATTTTTGTCAAAACGGTCAAGCCTAACGTCTGTGTCAATTTTTGGAACTCTAGGTGTAAAATTGTAGAAGATATATTTTTTTTCGATTTGCCACGCCCCTAATGGGCGTAGATATATATTCTTTATCTTTTTTTCTAGGAGTGGTTGATACAAATATATGTTTTAAGTTTCAAGTCTCTGGCTCTAACAGCGTCCAAAATATTTTAGGATTTATGTAAAGAACTATATAGACTTTCCCGATTTGCCACGCATCAAGTAGGCGTGGATATATAACTTTTTGGTCAATCTGAAGGGGAGGCCAAAAGTATTTTACCTTCCGAATTTGGATGCTCTAGCTTCAAAACTATAGAAGATTACTTTTACAAGATTTTCCACGCCCCTAAAGGGCGTAGCTATATACTCTATATCTTTTTGTATTGAGCTACAATTCACGAGTATATATTCCACATTTCAAGTCTCTGACTTTAATAACGTCGAAGTTATGCCACTAAAACATTTCTTAAAACCGATTTGTCCTATGGGAGCTATAGGATATAGTAATCCGATCCGGATGATTCCGAGATATACAATGCCTGCAGCACATTCCAGCCCATGTGCAAAATTGCAATTCTGTAGCTCTTATAGTCTCGGAGGTGATTGCGTTGATCCAGACAGACGGACAGACGGACAGACAGACAGACGGACAGACGGACATGACTATATCAACTCAGCTCGTCTTGCTGATCAAGAATATATATACTTTATATGGTCGGAGATGCTTCCTTCTCTGCGTTGCAAACTCCTGACCAAAATTGATATACCCTTTTTGCAGGGGTATAAATATGATAGAGGAATGCTTTTAGTTTTATTTACAGGCATAAATTGAACAGACCTATAAGAAGTTTTGAGAGATAACTCTAAGCATACATTTTATTTATGTAAACTGTCTAAAAATAGTTGCATTTGTACTTTGATGCACTTAAAATTCGAACTATAATTATTTCTTGTTCATTTTGGTATTCGCAATATTTCAAGCATGAAAAGCTCAAAATGAAATTGAGCAAACAATTGCGCTTTTATTCGCTGCAAAAATGGCGTGAACATTTTTAATAGCCGGAAAATTACAACAGAAATTTACGATGGCGAAACAAAATTGAAAAGTTTTCAGAAATGTCGTTTATCACGTATTGAAAGATAACTAAAACGAGTTAAGCACAAGTTTCATAATAAATCTTTTGGTCTTCACAAATTTGGATGATTTATTGGGTAAATGCAAATAAAATTGAGCATAGTTTGACACATTGCGATAAGCAGGACAGAAAATCGAACAGTAGAAAATGAAACTGTCAAAACCAAAGAAAATTCATTGACAGCTGCAATTTGAAAAAGTTTTTCCCGGCAAGAGTGTGCAGTGCCTTGATCGTATCGTGCGGCAATTAGCATTTTGTGGCAATGTAGCACAATAATTTAACGAGCCAGCCAGCCAGAGCCGCGCAGTGGGAGCCTTCAGGACGAAGCCACAAAAAAGATGCCTGCAATTGTGCGAAAGGCGGCAAGACGATGAGCAAAAAAAAAAAAAATTATTTGATTATCCTGCGGCCATGCGCTGTCACAATTTCGCAGACTGCCCGCCGAGCGTGTACGTGTCCGTGTCCGGGGCTGAGGCCGGGGCTGCCTTCGTGTCCCGCACTTCCAGCTCGACCTGCACGAAAAGTGCCACATCAGCAAAAGTCTGTTAACTTCCGGTTTATGGTTGCAGCAGCTTATGGAGTCATTTCCGCTGGCTCGTCTTGCCCATTCATTCGGCTCAACCAACCAGCTGGCGGTGCCCGCAGACCATTCTATTAAATCATCATTTCATTTTGTACTTGCTTCTATATTCTTCTGCTTTTTTTTGCTCTCCCCTGAAACTTGGTCACAGGACACCGCACTGCGCTTGCGGTAATTTTTTCCAAGTGCTTCCTTAGATTTATAATTAAGATTTGGTTAGCAGCAATAGCGGCTCTTTTTGAATTTATGTGCCGGCAAATGTTGCCTGACTGCGGCTGCGTCTGTTCTGGTTGCCCTTCTAGTGGTCTACTGCAGTCGCCTCTAAGAGCGGCAATTTATCATATTTCCCTCGCCCGGCTACGGCAAATTGCGGCTGGAACTACAAGGTAAACCTTACCTGCGCAATTTAATTACGGTGATAGGTACTTACCTGTGCAGAGTGAAAAGATACGACTATTAAAGCAA